>OX459115.1:77981178-79181178 GCA_949775065.1 Brachyopa scutellaris | reverse complement strand
TGAGTTAATCCGACAAAACTCGCTTATGAACGTTTTAGTCAACATTTTTAGTGTTTAAAACTTTAAAGCGTTTTTCCCACAACTCACGTTTTCAAAGTCGGTGTCCATCATAACTTCAAAACTACTGCACCGATCCTTTTGAAATTTTGAACACTATTTCGGTACACATTGTACGAGGTAACGCTGGAGAGTTTTTTTTTTTTTTAATTTATTAAACATTTTTATTTTACAGCAACAAATTAGCCGATTTTTTTTCGCAAAAATCGCGTTTTTCATTTCAAAGTGTTCCCAAAAAGTGAAAAATTGAAATTTCGGAAAACTCTCTCAGCGTTACCTGGAGAAAGCAATTATATCTAACAAAAGAACTTTGATTCTTTGATTTCGGATGACCCAGCACCGAGTTATGATGGACACCGAAATTGTACTTTTTTCCGAGACGCTTCCGAATAATTACTGCCATTGCCGTATTTTGTAATATTTTTTCATGAACATTTTACACGATATTTTTCGAATGCTATACTTTAATGTGCCATTGCTTTGAATAAACAGATTTTAACTGTATCGTCAAAAAAGAAAAATTTACAAAAATGTGCCTTTTTTGCCCGAATTAACGTTACTCCCTTAAGGCGACAAACTCGAACTAACTCTGCGCCTGTGTCGATTTAACGATTAAACGATTTTTATTGAACATCCTTACATAGTATAAAGCAAAGTCCCGATCGGTGTCATATTACGTTTGTAGTAAAGGATCTCAAGAACCGCCGAATAAATGTTAACGATTCTTTAAGTATAAGATTACTAATTTCTCGGAGAAGGTTTATCAATTAGCTTTAAATTAGATACATTTTTAATTTTAGAGTTTAAGGGACTTCAAATGAGAAAACGAAAATTCAATTTAAAACAAACGCATATTACTTCAAAACAGCTACTCCCATGTGATTGATATTTATTCTCAGCTTAATTACATTCAATACGCAGATTTTAAGACCAAAATCATATCTGTGCAATTACTAGAAGCTGAATAATAGTACAAAATGCATTCCAAAAACGTTTTTTTTTTAAATTTTTTTTTTCAAGCAGAAGCTGAATCACACACTCAGTGGCAATCGTGTGGCGTTGATGACAAGTTTTTTTTAATTCTCTCATTACACTCCTTTTCGTATTTCTAGCATTTGTTTTTGATTCTTTTTTCAAAGCATACTGAGTGACTTTCACTCAGTTCACAGCACTCAGTCACTCAGTGGCAATCGTGTGGAGTTGATGATATTTTTTTTTTGTAAGTCGCGCTTCTCCGAAACGGCTCGACCGATTCTCATGAAATTTTGTGTGTAGGTAGGTAAGGTATGAGAATATGTTGTAAAGTATATTTCATCTCGCTAGGTGACGATGGAGTCACGTTATTAATGACTTCTAAATTTATGGACCAAAAATGCTTATATTCACAATATATGTTGGTTCAGTGCCAAAAGAGAAAATTGTAAAATCTGGACCCAATAGGTGGCGCTGGAGTCAAGTTATTACTAACTTCTATATTTATGGACCAAAAAGGTTCATATTCACAATATACATATTATGTTGGTTCAGTGCCAAAAGAGAAAATTATATAATAAAATCTGGACCCGATAGGTGGCGCTGGAGTTAAGTTATTAGATCGATATATGTATATAAAAATGAATGTTTGTACAATGTACATATTTATATTTGCCTTTTATAGACTCGGAAACTACTCAACCGATTTTGGTGAAATTTTCAGAGTACGTTTTTCTTCTGGTACCTGGTACCTGTCATACAAAATTTCGTAATTTCAGGTGAAATGTGTATATGAAACATTTTGGTCAATTAATATAGACAGACAGACAGACAGCCAGAGAGATAGATAGATAGATTGAAAGACAGACAGATAGATAGATTTACAGACAGACAGACACAGCGTCCGATTATTTGATCTAAATGACAATGTATGTATTGAAAGGAACACTATTTTTTTTGGACACGGGCGAAGCCGGGCGGGACAGCTAGTTATACATATATAATTGTCTTAAGATAAACTTACAGCTATAAGATACATTGATAATACAAATTTGTTGGCACACTGGGGGCCGAACCTTATACATTGACTTAAAAATAGAAAATATAATTATATATTGTACATGTAAACTTAAAATTAAAAGTCGGTTGACTTAGATGTCCTCGGGGTGTTCCGTCCCGGTTGTTAGTGGCGAGTTTGGTGTGGATTGTGAGGGGCGGTTAGCCACGGCGGTGGGCTGACCCTGTGTCAGCGTAGAATCGTTGTCATTCTTCTTATTAGCTGATTCGGGTGGTTGGCAGCGCTTTCTACTAGCTTCTTAGCCAAAAATAGTAGGTACTTGTCGATTGGTATTATCTTTGATTCTGAATATAGATGGTAGTTCCTGCAGTATTTTCGACGCTGTCGGACCGGACTATTCGGTGCAGATCCTTAGTGTTTTCCTTTCAAAAACTTGAAGTTGTCTCATGGCTGTCTTCGAGATGGGAAACCAGATGGGAAAGCTGTATCCGATGACTGGTTTCAGGAGTTGCTTGTACATCAAGGTCTTGGTTTGTTGGCTAAGTCCGGTTCTTTTCTTCATCAGTGGGTGGAGACGATGGAAGGCCCAGTTGGCTTTCTTTAGGACGTTCTTTGCGTGAGGGTTGAACCTTAACAGCTCGTGAAAGTGGATCCCCAGGTACTTCACGCTGCGTTTGGTTGTCAGTGTTGATCCATCTGGGAGTTTCAGGGTTATGCTTCTGCACTTCGCTGCTCGTCGGCTGCGTCCTGAGGTGGTCATTGGTCTCCTGAAGCAGATGAGTTCCGATTTTGAGGCGTTGACTCGATTCCCCACTTTCGGTAGTACTAAATTAGTCTGTGGATGTGGGCTTCAACATTCCGGACAGCTATCAATGGTGACATCGAGGTGGCATAAGTTATGGAGTCATCGGCGTAGAGTAGGTTATCACAGTTGTCTGGGATGGGCTGGTCAGAGGTCAATATACTGTACAGGAACGGTCCGAGTTTAGAGCTTTGGGCAACTCCAGCTCTGATGTTCTTCACTGTTGATGTGCATTTCTCCAGTTGTACAAAGAATTTCCTGGAAGAAAGAAAAGAAAAAATAATTTTAATTAGTGCTAAGGGAAAGCCTAGTAAATTAAGTTTATGGGTGAGTCCTTCAATCCATGCGCTATCGAATGCTTTCTCGACATCCAAAAGGCTTCCGACGGTGACTCGATGCATGTTGAGAGCTACGGTGATGTCATGCTTGAACTTCATGAGCGGATGCAGTGTCGAATGCTTCTCCCGAAAGCCGAACTATATGTCAGGGATTATGAATTTCTCACTGCAGAACTTCTTGAGTTTCATGAGAATTAGTTCCTCCAGTAGTTTACTCAAGTTGCTGAGGAGGGAAATCGGCCTGTTGTACGAAGTCCATGGCACCTTTCTTGGGAACCGTCACGATTTTTGCTCCATTTCTGGGGGAAGTAGTTGTTGTTGAGACAGTTGTTGAGGATGATTGTGAGGATGATCAGAACTGTGTGTGGGAGCCTCTTGATGATGAAGTTTCATACCCCATCCGGACCAGTTGACTTCTTTGGCTTGCAGCTGTGGATGACCTCGGCAATCTCCTCAGGGGTGCTCAAGTTCGGGCTGTTAATTGGGTCGCTTGCAGGATTGGTGTCACTGAACAAGGATCTGTTGGAGTTAGGCGCCAGCGTTAGTCGGGTGGATTCCTCCACTTCTTCGAGGAAGACTGGATCGGATGACGGGTTGGGAATAAAGATTCCTTCAAAGTATTCGGCGAATGCTTCAGCTTTATCCTGTATCGTCTTTGCTTTCCCATTGTTGGTGATGATCGTCTCAGGCATTGGAGATTTTTTGCAGGCATCAAGTCCAGGTTTAATTGACTGCAGTCTCTTCTGGAATTGGTTGTTGTTGTGGTGTTGGATGGAATTCCGAAACATTACGTTGACGCACTGTAGTTCACTCAGTACTGTCTGGTAGTTGCTGTTGACTGTGTTGAGTTCTCTTTGATGGATCCTTTGGAGACGTTTCCTCAGCCGCTGTCTGTATAGGTTCTACACGTACTATGGAAGGTGCTGGTACCTATCCCTTGACATCCTGGGTCGCTTTTGAATGCCTAGTGCATCAGAAACAGCCTGTTCCAAGCCATTTATAGCTACGTCAATTTCGCTGTCCAGTAGGTTCCTGTTTGCAGGTGGAAGCGTTGCATTGCTTTCGATGTCCCGTGAAGTCTTTCAATATCTAGCCGTCTGTAGTTGATGAAATTCTCTGGCGGTTCTGTTGTGAGGAATATGGGTTGGTCCAGGTGGATTGAAAGTTGAACTGCTTCATGGTCCGAGTCACTGATCACTGTTGCGCAGATATAGTTCCGGATTTCCGGAAGAATATGCACCAGGTTCGACGATACCAGAAAAATGTCCAGCGTAGATGGTGTTCTAGAGAAGGTTGGCTTAGGTTAGGATATAACCACCAAGGAATTTTCATCATTGTTGATTTCCATCCAGTCAACAGTTGCCTTGCCTTCGCTGCTGATTGTTGCGTCCAGCCACAGGTGATGTCTCGCGTTGAAATCGCCGTTTCAGGATGCCGTTAAGCACATGCAGGTCGCTCTGGATGCGCATTTGAAGTATGTAGATGCTGATGATTGTTAGTGTTTCACCTCTACCCAAGCTTATCGTGATGGCGGTGGCTTCACTGGTTATTAGTCCTGGTGATGACCTCGCTGGTGTTGGAAGAGAATTTTTACTTTATATAGACTGCTGTCCCTCTGCGATTCTCGTTTTTATCCTGTCGGTAGGTTTTGAATCCAGCGATATCTATGTTGTTTCGCTTTGTCACATTGGTTTCACTGATGAGGGCGATGTCCGGATTGTTGTTCTTCATGAATATGTTGAATGATGTCCTCTTGTCCAGGCTGTATAACGAGTTAACATTATATATCAGTATGCGAATCTTCTTTAATTGCATATTTAGAAGATGAAGGTGACCAATGCTACGGACTTTTCTCCTTCGTTAAGCTGGACGTAGTTCTGCGGAACAGCACGGCGTGCTTTTTCGATGACTGAGAGCAGATTGGATCCAAAAATTCGCTGGACTTCGCTGTAGAGGTTGACACCGGGTTGGGTTGGCTTCACTGGGGCTGTTTTGGGTGCAGTTGTCCTGGCTGGTACTGTTCTCGTTGCTTTGTTGATGGGTGTCTTTAAATGCTGGGCCTTTGTTCCTGTTGGTCTGCCTTTCAGCATTGATGCGTAGCTGATTGAAGGGCGGGTAACGGTGCATGCAGATATTGTGGCAAAATCCTTTTGCGCCTTTTTTTCTGACATGACCTTGTTCCTCTCTGCGCCTGCGTCCTTTCCAACCACTCCTTTTATACTCTAAATTTCCATTGCTTATTTATTACGACGTTATCGACAACAATAGACATAGTGCATTTCAAGGTCCTGCTAATATTAACATGTGTTCAACGGCATCCGTTTGTAACACATGTTATTTTATTGACGGTCTCACTACCGCTGATTATTTCTGGGTATTTTTTATGACCGAAATGCATAATGTCGTGTATTGTGTACCTACTGTGATGCGCGCATGGATGAGGACGAGTGTGGGATGCAGGTAGTGGAATACTACATCCCTCCCCCCCTAAGAAAAAGAAAACTACTACCTTGAAGAGGTTAATTTTCTATTAAATGGTAGTGGATATTGATATTACAATTTGGATACAAACAAAATATGTTTGTTAAATTTTAGAACATGTTTACATTAAAAAAAATTAGTTTAATTACATTTTGGCATTTTGAATAATTTAGTATTCTGCTGATGTACATTTTTTTTTGTTTTTGTATGAAGGTCAATATTATTAAATACTATCGCAATAAAGCATAATGTTTTAAAGCTAATAAAAAAGATTTCAGCTATGTTTTTTTTTATCCTTGAAGAGGTACATTTTTGGGAAATTGTTATTTAAAAAAATGATCTGTATAGGTAGTTAAATTAATTTGAATATTTAGATGAATTAATTTTACATAGCTACTTTTATTTTTTTAGTATCACATTTTTGTTTCTCTTTTGTTTATTTTTACATTAAAGATATAATTTAGAATTTATATATGTACACATATATATATATATATATGTATATATAGATATAATTTATAAAGGTATGAGTGGGAATTTCGGAATTATTTTGTTAAATTATCTTCTTTTGGGAACTTTGTGTGGTGTTATTTCAAGTATTTTGTGCGATACTTTCGAATGGTTTGGAACTCGTTATGGTGATTTTCATGCGAATTTTTGGATTCTTATTTAATTGGCAGGAGGTAAATTTTTTTTATATAGGCATTGATATCTTTTGTCATAGATGCCCAGTAGTATTTAGACCTCATTCTTTTTAATGTTCGAGTGACTCCCTGGTAACCACCGAAAGGTGAATCGTGATACTCGAACAACGCATTTTTTATGGATTCCTCTTCTGCAAGAACAATTCTATCGTCACAGTAGATATGTAGGTATCTAGGTTTTAAAAAAATTTTTCGATGAATTTCCTGAAAGTAAGCTTCGTTTCATTCCCTAAGTTAGGTATAGAAAAACCTATAGAACTAAATTTTTGTTCGCAAAAAATTCTCCTTATTTCTTTTAGGCAAGTTTCTAAAATGTTTGTGTCTTTTCTGTTCCTGAAAGGCAATGGTAGGATTATAGCTGAAATAATTAAGTTGTTATTTGTTTCTAGCGCAACTATTTGTCCTAGCTGTGGTTTTATAAAATCCGAAAATTTTTCATTAAGAATTTCCTCATCTTTACAGTCTATTAAGGGTAAAATTATTACTATAAATTGAGTTCTTTGATCTGTAAGAACATGCCCTCTTTCTTCTTGAAGAGTAAATTTTGACAGAACCTGAATATCATTCAGGTCATCATCAGATTGTCGTAGAGGTTCTCTGAGTTTACGTTGTTATCCGCGTGTGTTTACTCTGATGTTTTGTCCGTTTAGGATTTTTGTTTCGCGGATTATTTGTTTTTTACCACAATATCCTGATTTTTGGACCTATAAAATTGGTTCTTAAATGGAAGTTCTACCTTCTGTTGTGACCTAGGCTTAAGCGTTATGTACCCACTTTTTTTTTATTATTTGCTGAGTCTTTATGTACCTCAGTCTTACTGTTTGCTGGGTTTTTATTTGCCTCAGTCTTACTATTTGCTGGGTCTTTTTTATTGTTGTGAGACTGTAATTGTGAATTTTGTGCCCCGACCCGAAGACAATCGGTGTACTCTTCTGTTTCACAATCAACATTTTATTGGTGAATCGTTAGGGAACGAGCAACATTAACTTCTCCAGTGATTATCTCTTTTTGACATACTTTGTTTTGGAGGTTTTTTTATTTGTTTTTCTATTCCACTGTTTTTATTATTGATGTTGCATTTAAATTTGGTAAGAAAGTCGTTACCAATTATTCCATCATACGGTAGGTTTAGCTGTATTGGAGCTATATAAAATGTAGGATCTAGTCTAGTAGGATTAACTGCTCGTCAGATCCGAATTATAGTGTAGCGGCGATTTCCCCTACAGTATAAAGAGAATCACCCGCTATTGTTGATATTTCGCAGTTAATATTATTATTATTATTATATTTAGAGGGCCATGTCTTGTTTTTCTTGACAAGACTTATCTCGGCACCTGTGTCAATTAAAAATGTATGATATAATTTTTTAGTAGGGTGAAGTCGTATACGAATCACTGGCTCCTTAAATTCAGGGCACAGTGGTACAGACATTTGTGTGATTAAATAAGGGTTTAATTTTGGGTTTTGTGAAAGCTGACTTGTACTTTCGCCCGAGAATGGTTGTCCACAGTCTCCTCCCGAGCGTTCCCATTTCTTCTGATGTTTAGACTTGTAGCGCCTAACGTTGTGGTTTGGAGATTTGTCGGAAAAATTCGTTTCTTGTGCCAAACGGGTACGACAAGTGCTTGCGGTGTGGTTAGGTTTGAAACAGAAATCGCACCATATTGTTTGCACTTCCCTTTCATTTGCGGGATAAAATTAGGACAGTTATGCCCGTTTTCACAGTGCGAGCTTAAGTGTTGGATTAGTTAGGTGTCGGATTGAACAAATCCGTCACTTAAGAAGTTTTCTTTCCCACAGTCACCACTTAAGTGTGGTATATTTAAGTCATGGATTGAGTGTCATTGTGAACCATTAATGGAAAAATTTAATTGTGAATGAACACAAACTGACAAACGAAATTTAGTTTTCACTTCCTTGTCAAGTGCTTTTTAGAAAAAATACAATGAAAATTAAAAGAATAGAAGACAAAGAAGCCGCTGCATGTGTGGAAATAGAAAAATAATTCAATTAATTAATTTTTAATTCAAAAAACGACGAAATAGCAGTATGCTGACGAAAACAAAAAAATTGCGAACCCCTCCCTTCCTTCGATGTGCATCCTGATGAAACAGATACACAACTGAAATCGCGAGCGCAGCGAGCAGCGAAATCAGCAGAATCATCCCCCTCCACTTGCATAAAATGAGAGTCGCAATGCCAGCCGCATTACCAGATAAAACATTTCGTTGTTTAGGTAGGTTTTCTGTACTGTATTTTGAGGTTAATATTATTTTGGTACGTGGGCACCGTAGCGCAAGTGGTTAGTGCGTCGGACTACTGTGCAAGCGGTCTTGGGTTCGAATCCCGCCGCAAACACCTAAAAGTTTTTCACAGTGCCCACCTCTTTCGAATGTCTGACAAGCATCAAAGAGTATCATTTGTCACGATTGAGCTTCTCAACTCGCCGTTCGGAGTCGGCAAAAAACTGTAGGTCCCTTCCATTCGTGCAAAAATATAACACGCACACACAAATGGTTGCGAGAAGCAGGCCCAGGTTCACCTCGAGCTGTAGCGCCAACTAAGTAAGTAAGTATTATTTTGGTACACTTATGGCAACAATTTACTCTCTGGATCGATACTTAAGCCGTGGAAGTAGGTGGCTTAAGTTATGACACTACTTAAGTACAGGATTACGTTAAGCCTGCACTGTGGGAAAGCAATTCGTGGTAATCCTGATATTATCGTTGGATCGACACTTAAGCTCGCACTGTGAAAACGGGCATTAGTGTTGCGATAGCAGGTCGCAGAACTATGTCCTATTTTATTACAAGTCTGGCAGATGGGTCTTGTACTAGGTAGGGGAGATTGATTGCTGGTTGTGGCTTGATTATGACTGATGCGATCTAATCTTGATGCATAGTCAAAGGCATTAGTGATAGATTTTTTTAGATCCGTTTCCCCACGTGCCTGTACCATAAACCTAAGGTTCTCAGACCATCCTCAAACATTTGTAAGGCTAAATTGTTATTTTCGATAACTAAGTAGCTTCTTACTTTGGTATCACTTGTGGTTGAGTACGTGGTCGAGTTTAGTGAAGTAAGTAATTTACTTACTCTGTCGCCAAACCCTTTAACATTTTCTTTTGGTCGCTGTTTTACAGCCAGAAGTTCGTTTTGAGCTGAGGGTCTTGATTTGGTTTCTGTGAACTCGTTTTCCAATTCTTTTACCAAATCACTCCAAGTATTTATGGTTTTGAATTCTATCAAGTCGAACGCGGGACCTTCAAGACGAGTTTTTACCAAACTTAGGAATGACCCATGGGAACCAGCTTTTACTGCCCCGAGTGTTTCCGCGTGAAACGAATTCTCTTATTTTATTGGGATCACCTTTATATATTGGAACAATGCTAAATACGTCAGAAATTTGAATTTGGATCTTCATAGTAGAATGGCTAATGGGTTAGAATACAAAGATATAGCAAAAAAAAAAACCAACCTCACGAGAATAACACCGGGTTTGAATTTTCGGGGAATTTTAAAAATTGCTTTTTTTTTATTTTCTTAGTTATTTATTTTATCAAAAATAAAAAAAAACAAAAAAATCACTTAAAAATCGCTTAGTCGTACCTTAAACTTTTTTTGGAAATCTTGCGGATGCTGGTTTCTTTTTTCGCCTGATGTAGTTGTTGGTGCTACTGCTACCTTCTTTAGTGTGCACTGTTGCTGTTGGTGATGCTGCTACTCTTCGTGATTCTGCTTTGGATGTTGGTGCTACTGTTGTTCTTCCTTGCCAGGTGGACTTCACGCCCTAGAGTTGAGTTTTACCCCTGGTCTTTCTAGCACTGCCCAATTTTTGCCTCCAGCGTCCGTTTAGGAGTTCGCCAGGTCTTACTTTTTTGGGTCTTTTACACTTCACTTCAAATTTGTTATTTTTTTTTTTAGGTACTTTTGTTTTCACTTCACTTATATTTTTCACTTTTTCTGGTGTTACAGAGACGCTTTTTTATTTTTTTTTCTTCACTTTTCTTCACTTTACTTCTGGTGTTTAGCCCCAGAACGCATCAAGATTTGTATCTTGTATTTTGGTTTAGTTGAGGATTTAAGATAGTCTTAGTTTGCTATCTTACTCCTTACCATATGCGGATTTCTTGCGAATATCCCACGTTTTCTAAGGTTGAAATACAACTTTTTTCCGATAGGAAATTGTCTTAATATTTTGCCTTAAAAATTGATCTTGATAAATAGGAAGATCTCGTATTGTTGTTGTAACGCATACAAACCAATGATTTATATGGATCATCGGTGATAGTAAAAAATATTTTTAAATGTGGCTTTCTATCATAATAGAATAATTATAGTTATCAGTTGAGCGAAAGACATCAAAACGCAAAATAAAGGCTGATACTTGTCATTTAATTTCATTTAAGGCATATTAAGAGAAAGAACACAGCAGCAGCTTGATGCTTATGCTCGAGAAGGTCTACGGATACTTGTAATGGCGAAAAGAAATCTTAATGCAGCTGAATACACCGATTGGTGGGCGAGGCATCAGGAAATCGAAATGTCACTGGAAAATCGTGAACGTAGACTTCGTGAATCATTTGCAAAGTTAGAAAGCAATTTAACTTTGCTAGGAGCTACTGGAATCGAAGATCGATTACAAGATGGTGTTCCCGAGGCAATAGCGTCATTGTTATGTGCAGGTTTGGAATACATTATATGATTAATGGACCTACATAGTGTAATAAGTTTATATATTCCAATAAATTATTAGGCATCGCAATATGGGTTTTAACTGGTGATAAACCCGAAACTGCTATAAACGTGGCTTATTCAGCTAAACTCTTCAGTTCCCAAATGGAAGTTATAAGGTAAGCATAGAGCCTGTAGAAACCGTTAGTGAAACTCAAACCTAAACTTTTTGTGTTTTTAAGGCTTACTGCGCGATCAAGAGATGCAGCTGAATCAGCAATTATGTTTTACCTCTCGGAAATAGAAACAGCAACAACGAATAACTATGAGACGAATACCCGGTTAAAACCTCGAGCTCTAGTGGTTGATGGGAAGACCTTGACATTTATTTTGGATTTAAGGTATTAAAAAAAAGGAACTGAGCTATTTAAATAGGAATTTGTAAAAACTACCTTTTTTTAAATACAACATCACAATTTTTAATTTCTATATGTATGTATGTATCTTAAAATGGCAGTTTACATACATTAATATTTGTAATACATATGTATGTATGCAGATAATCCTTAAAATATAAATATTAGATAAATATATGCATGTCTTCTTTAAGGTCCAATTTAACGAGGCCTTTTTTAAAGCTTGCAAAAAATTGTGCATCAGTACTATGCTGCAGGTCAACACCATTGCAAAAAGCATTTCTTGTGAAAGTTGTGAAAGAAGAGTTACATATATGTACACTGGCAATTGGAGATGGCGCTAATGATGTATCAATGATTCAAGTAAGGATTTAATTGGTCAAAATAAAATTAATTTTTAAAGAGTTACTAGAAATCTATGATATAAGTATGTACTAGGGCCCCCTATAGCACGTGTACAGATGTTACACGTGTAATTTAATTGCTCGTGCATGAACACGTGTATATTATTTACACGTGTATTTATCTGTAGATAATTTTAAATGGCGTTAGCCGATCTAATAGGCATTACAAAATAAATGCAATTTTATAGTTAAATTTTTTTTTATTTTTTTTTTTTATTTTTTTTTATTTCCCAAGTATTTAATTTATACTTCTGTCTTAAGCGACACTAGGTACATATTTTTTTTAGGGAATTGAAAGGGATACATATATTTGATTTGCGACCAGTGTCAACAAAATCATTCGATTAACTAGCAGTTAAGTATTATTACTTAAATGTAATACGCGTAAGACACAATTGAAATTCTGGCAGATAATAGTCAATACGAATTTATAATGCTAGCTGAGACACATCTTACTGAAAAGATAAACGAAAATGAAATACAAATAAATGGATTCACAAACACATCCTGTATGTCAAATTCAACACGAACCGGAGGAGCAACAATATACATTGAACAGAAATGGAGTTTCTCGAAAATTGTAAGAAAATCAATTGATTTTAAGATGTGGTTAATGGCATGCAAAGTTAAATATAAAAATACAAGCATAAATATAATTGCAATTTACAGATCACCTAACAGTTCTGAGAGTGAGTTTTGTGTTTTCTTTAAAGAAAATATTGAGAGACTAACAGAAAAAGCAGAAAATATTTTGATAGCCGGAGACTTCAATATAGATTGGACCAAAAACGATACATATAAAAGAGAAATTGAAAGAACTTTAAATAATAATTACCTAATGCAAAAATGGAAGACTACACGAGAGTTTCGGCAACATCAAAAACATTAATAGACTATGTGATAACAAATAAATGCAAAATCTTTCGGAATACGCGGGTACAAGCAACAAAATATCAGACCATGAAAACATTGAAATCAAAATAAATATTGAAAATAATAGAGATGTAGATGTAAATTTGATCCAGACGTTCACCTACAAGAGAGATCTCTTCCAAAATGAACTAAGCCAAAGAGTTGCGACATATAAAAAAACAGAAAACTTACACGAAAATACCAAACAAATTGACGAGATATTAAGAAACACAGCAATGAAATTCATAAACAAAAAACAAAATAGAACGGACAACGAAACTAAGAAGTGGTTTAATTATGAGCTAAAGCTTTTAAAGGACAAACAAATGGAGAAATATCATAGAGCAAAATGGATTAACAGTAACGAATGCTGGCAAGAGTACAAAACAACGCGAAACACATACAAGGTTCAAATAGTAAACGCAAAAAATCAATACATTAACAACAAAATAAGAGGTGCAAATGGACAAAATGAAATGTGGAAGGAAATAAAAAACTTAGTGCTAAGACAACAAAAGGAAACTACAATAAAAAAGGTAATATTTAACGAAACCGAATGTACTAATGGATTAGAAATCGCCAACAAGTTCAACGAATATTTCATAACGAGTGTAACTGAAATTACAAACTCAATTGAAGATGTAGAATATAGAAATAATATAAACCAAGTTGAAAGCAGGTTTACATTCCGTCTAATAACAATAAACGAACTGGAAACAATATGCAAAACACTGAAAAACAAGTATGACTTTGATAAAATAAGTCCTAGGCTGATTCTGGATAATTGGAATTTAATGGCGCACAACATCCTGGACATAATCAACAAATCGCTTTCAACTGGAGAATTCCCCATATCATGGAAAGACGCTATGGTCACACCAGTAGAGAAAATGCCTAAAACAAAAAGATGTGAGGAATTCCGACCCATAAACACACTAAGAACACTGGAAAAAATAATTGAATTGGTGGTAAAGAAACAGCTGATGGAATACGTAGAAAGTCGAAACTTACTATCGGAGATCAATCGGGTTTGAGAAAAAACTATTCGTGTGAAGCAGCGGTAAATCACATCGTGAATGAATGGAAGGATGGCGGAAAAAAGAAAAACACGATGTCACTTTCCTTGGATTGTAAGCGAGCGTTCGAAACCATTGACCGGGAGATACTAGTACAAAAAATGTATCTATACGGCATAAGAGATAAAGAAATTGAGTGGTTTACGTCTTTCCTAACAAATAGAACACAGCGGACAAAAGTAAACGGGAATATATCAGAACTCATGGCTGTGAATCAAGGAATACTAATCGATAAAGAACTAAAAATGCACAAACACGTTGATTATATTTGCAAAAAAAATGGCAAGAAGATTGGATTTTTCAATAAAATACGAAAAAAAATTGACACAATGACAGCCATAACAGTTTACAACACAATAGTAAAGCCGCATTTCGAGTATTGCTCTACAATATTATTTTCATGTTGTAACCAGGGACAAATTGAAAGATTGCAAACATTACAAAATAAAGCAATGAGAAGCATTTTAAGATGCAGCCGATACACTTCCATTAGTTTCATCCTGGAGACCCTTAGATGGCTAAATATAAGGCAACGTTGAGGCACCGTAGCGCAAGTGGTTAGTGCGTCGGACTACTGAGCCAGCGGTCTTGGGTTCGAATCTCGCCGCAAACACCTAAAAAATGTTCACAGTGCCCACCTCTTTCGAATGTCTGACAAGCATCAAAGAGTATCATTTGTCACGACTGAGCTTCTCAACTCGCCGTTCGGAGTCGGCAAAAAACTGTAGGTCCCTTCTATTCGTGCAAAAATATAACACGCACACACAAATGGTTGCGAGAAGCAGGCCCAGGTTCACCTCGAGCTGTAGCGCCACCAAGCTATTTAAAGAGAGAAATAAGACAAGTAAGAGATATTCAACCATATCAACTAAGGAATGCTAACGATTTAAGGCTAAACCAAAACTCATCAGCTGCCCAGAATACGTTAACATAAGGGTTTCAATTCTTTTAATGTGCCACCACCTGAAATTAAGAAAGGAACAAATTTTAGAACATTTAAAAGAAAATGTGAAGAATACATAAGCAAACTCTTAAAAAAATAATCAAAATGAGACTGAGTGATATAAATTTTATTTAGTTTCTTCTTTTATTTTTTTTTTGAGTGTTTTGTTTTTTTTTTTATAATTAAAAGTTCATTTTAACATTATAGTAAAATAATACGGGATTTATTAATTTATTTTTGAACTATAAAGTATTTGAAATACTAATATATTGTTATTCTCTCTCACAAAACAGCAGGAGGTTCCACAGAGTCGAATCCTTGGTATACACCAGGGATAGGTACCTTCCGGCATTTGTCCGAGAAGAATGAAATTCTATCTATCTAATTAATATATACATAATATACAATTTTACATAGTTAAATCAATAGGTCCAATTCTTTTCAGCCGTCTAGTGTTTATCATTTCTTGTAATGCGAGGGTGTTTACATCGCTGTTTGGGTGTGATATTAGTCTTGCTAAATGCAACTTACTCGTTTTGGATACTTCTTGCGCTACCGTGAGATTTGAAGATCTTCGTGAATATCATTGTTTGTTATATACCATTCAGCGTCAATTATTGTTCGTAGTATTTTAGATTGTTGTCGTTGGATTATGTTTGTGTTTGATTTCTTTGCTGTGCCCCAGATTTGGACTCCATAAGTCCAGATTGGTTTGATAATAGTTTTATACATATAATAGGATTTTGTTGTTTATGGATAATGGTGAGTCTCGTATGAGCAGCCAGTATAGTTGTCTGAATTTATTCTTCATTTGGTTCCGTTTTTGTTGTATATGGTGCTTCCATGTTAGCTTACTGTCTAAATAAATTCCTAGATATTTGGCTACCGTGTCGATGCAGATGTCTTTGTTGTTGATTTTTAGTGGTTGAGGTGTAAATTTCGTTTTTTTAGTAAATATAACCTGGATCCTTTTGTCTTCATTTATTTTTATACGCCAGTCGTCAAACCATTTGGAAGTGTTGTCTAGAATTGTTTGTAGTTGCATAGTCGCTGTTTGTAAGCATTTGTGGGAGTAAAGCAGTATGGTGTCATCAGCAAAAGTGGCATTCATCGATGTTGCCTGTGTCTATACTTACCTCTCTGGTATAGAGATTGTACAATAATGGTCCTAATACACTGCCTTGAGGGACACCAGCTCGTGTTTCGTATAGTTTTGAGTGATCTTCTTTGTACTTGACATAGAAATGTCGATCAGTTAAGTAGCTTTTAATTAAATAGAAGTCCGTTGGTAGAAGATTTTCTAGTTTTAGCAGTAGGCCAGCATACGGAGTCAAAGGCTTTAGCGACGTCAAGGAATACTCCTACGCAGAATCTTTTTTACTCCAAGTCAGTTGAGATTTTGTTAGTCACTCTATGAATTTGTTGGATTGTCGAGTGTTGTCTTCTGAATTCGAACTGGTGGTCAGGTACTGCATTAATTCCGTTCAATATGGGTGCAATTCGGTCGCACAATAGTCTTTCAAACATTTTTGACAGGACGGGAAGTAGGCTAATTGGTCTATATGATGTTGATTTGGCTGCATCTTTTCCAGGCTTTGGAACTGCTATTATTTCAGCAACTTTCCATTCTTTTGGGAAATGCTTTAGTCTAATCATAGCGTTGTATATGTTTCGAAGATATTGGAATGCTTTTATAGGTAGTCTGAGTATTTCTCCTGTTAAAAGATCATATCCTGTGGCTTTTTTGTTGTCTATTTTGTATCTTATTCATCGTCTTAATTCGTTTATTGTTACGTTTTCAATTTTTCGATCACTAGTCCTGTGGGGTTGTAGTTGTGGAATGCTTGTTTTACCATCGTCATTTGAGAATGTTTTCCAGAAATGTTCCGCGAAGGTATCTGCTTTCTCATGATTTTCTCTGGCCCAGTTCCCAACCGTTTTTCGCAGAGGTGGATAGTGAATTGTATTGTTTTTAATTTTTTTTATTGTTTTTCAAAGTGAATAGTTTGTTTCAGAAGTTGGAGTCAGGTTTTTTAAGTAGTTTGTCAAGTTATTATTCTGGTTTACATTTAGAATTTCCTTTAAATTCTTGATTGCTTTGTTTAGTTTTTGTTTGTCTGCCGGTGCTCTTGTAGTCTGCCACCCTTTCCTTAGTTTCCTTTTTTCTTTTATTTTTGTCTTAATGAAGTCTGGGGTAAGATTAACATTTGTTTTGGGTTTATTTTTTGGTGTTGACCGGTACGCAGCTTCGTTGACCATGTCATTGAAATAAATTATTGATCTTTCAATGTCCATGTATGATATGAGAGGTATATTGGTTTGTTGATTTAAGTCTATAAGTTGTTGGAATGCGTCCCAGTCCGTTTTGTTGTTATAAAGTTGAGGTTTTTCAGGGGTGGGTGTGATGTTGCATGAGTACTCTAGTATGACAGGCGAATGATCAGATGATAGCTCAAAGCAGGATTTTATTTTTAGCTTAGAATGACTGACGTTTTTTGTTACACAGAAGTCAAGTAAGTCTGGCTTTTTCTTTGGGTCAGTTGGCCAGTATGTTGGTTCACCGGTGCTAATAAATTTGCAGTTGTTAGTTTTGAGAGCACTTAGCAGATTCATCCCTTTTTTGTTTGTTATTCTCGATCCCCAGTCCACGTGTTTGGCATTAAAGTCCCCTGCTAGTATGAATCTTTGTCCTAGCGGCTGTAAGTAGCTATCATATTGTTTTATGCTAATCATGTGTTTGGGTGGGCAGTAGAGGGCGGAAAAAAGTAATGGACCATTGTTGTCCTCCAGTTGTATTGTTGTGGCTTGAATGTTTTTCGTCTTATATTGTTGTAGTTCCGTCAGTTTTATTCGGTCTCTAATGATGATTGCCGTGCCTCCATGCGCTGTGCCGTCAGGGTGGCTTGCTAAGTAGATGCTAAAGCCAGCGATTTTTAAATAGCTTTTGTCTGTAAAGTGCGTCTCTGATATTAATAAGTCGTCGACATTCTTGTCCTTGATAAATTGTTTTAATTCTAGTTGGTGCTGAAGTAGGTAGTCCGCTGGCATTCCATATTATGATCTTAAGCATTTTATATTTGCGGTCCATTGAGCTTAGTTACTAACAAGGTAATGATGTTCATCATATTGGTCATCTGGTTGATTAATTGTTTCATCATCTCTTTTAGTTCTGTCATATCGTTCAATTGGTCTGACTTTGGTTGAGTTTGGGAGTTGGGACTAATAGTTCGGCGATCAGAATCAGTATTGGCGGCTTAGATAATTCAAATTTAATGTTTAAAAAAAAACGTTTTATGTCAGTCGTTTCGTACTGAAACTGGATGTTTTTAAAGAAATTGCGGTTTACTAGTTATTATTGTTTGCTCTTTTATATTTTTGGAGGTGCTTATTACAAATCTTAGTCTCACTTATAGTCTAAGAGCCCGCCGCAAATTTCTGGAGTGAGATACAACCAAAAAATGTGCATATGAATATAAACCTTGGAAATGTGTGAACTCGAATATGACCGTCTGGCAGCCTTTTTCTGGTGCTTTTGTTAGTTATGTTATGTCTAAAATGTGGTTTTGTCCAAGTCTGTATCGTTCATATAACCACTTGAATTAAGTATCAAACAAAAAAACAAAACGCTTTGAATACAAATATATACTGTAAGCGTCAAAAGTAAGTAAACACCCATATGATTTCTCGAGTTACATGTGTTTTAAACAAAAAAATTAACAAAAATTAGATCCCAATGATACAAAATAAAAGCTTTATTCATTAGCAATAAAACAGCGAGGAAAAATAAATCAAAACAAAACAAATACACATTTTTTTTAATAAAAAATAGCCATACTCCATATTTTACGCGTCAAAAGAAAGTAAACATTAGCAGTTTCTTTAAGGAATTCATAAATTTAATATCTTAAAAACAAAACTCAATATTTTGTTGCACCGCCTTTAGACTTTATAACTTCATTAAGTCTACGTGGCATGGATATACCAAGTTTATTTCTAAAATTTGAGGTTAATTGGGACCATTTTCCAATTAAAGCCTGTTTTAAGTCCTTTTTGCTTTTAATAGTCCTTTTACCAATGCTCCGGTCCAAATTATCCCATAAATTTTCTATTGGACTTAGGTCCGGTGATTGCAGAGGGTGATCGAGCTGTTTTGGAGTCCTATAAAGCAACCATTCGTTAACGAGCCACGAGGTATGCTTAGGGGCATTGTTTTGCTGAAAGATCCAATTCCTAGTCTTGTCTAATTTGTCCACGTTCGGTTGCATACTATCCTTAAGGATGTTCAGAGAGTCTTACTTAATCATTGTACTTTCGATGAAGACAAAATTCCCGACCCCAGATACTGCCATACACCCCCACACCATCACCGAACCACCCCTATGTTGTACTGTACTTCTAGCATTTTGTTCACTTAATTCTTTACTCTGTTCTCTCGAAATCTAAAGTAAAAAAAGCGTTTAAAGCTTCGATTCAGAAAAACTGTTTATTTACTGACGAAAGCAAATTTAAAATTTTTGAAAGCAATACAAATAAAAAAAAATTGCTATTTGTCTGATATTTTCTATCCTTTTTCTATTTTCTGCTTTTACCTTTTACTAATATTATTATTTTTTGCTTGAAGTTTTCATATTTTTTTTGTCTCCCACGCATTATACCAATAGCAGTAGTACATTACTTGATTTGTTTTCTGTTAGTCACCTAGATAATGTTCTTCTTTATGATCAAATCTCTGCTTCTTGTTTTTCTCGTCATGACCTAATTTACCTTACGTTTCAATGTTCACCAATTTACGTTCCTTGTACTTATAGCTTCCGAGACTTTAAAAATTGTAACAGACGGCAGTTGGAAACAGATTTGGAATCAATTGAGTGGTTTCGAATATACTATATGCCACCTGTGGATGACCAAGTATACTTTCTTCAAACTTCTTCTTGTCTCCCTCTTACCACAAAGCCGTTTCGAAGTAAAAATCACCCTTGCTTTGCTAACAGGATTAAGATCCTTATTCTCAAATATAATTTGGCATACAAACGCTAGAAGCTAATTAGACATGACGTATTGCATAACATATACAAAGCGCTAAGAAATAGAGTAATCTGCGATATACATCAAGCCAAGAAAAGATTCTATGCTCCACAACTGAACCCTTCCCTTGCAAAAGCGAAACTCTGGAAGAATCTTAGGGAGATTGAAGTGGGGAAGCAAATTAACAATAAACTCGCATCCATCGATTGTAATAAGCTGAATAAAAATTTCACATCATTAAATCATATAGATAATGAAATCAATTGACTGAGTCACAATTATTTGATGATCACTTACTTGACTCACGAATTTCGACAGGATTTTATTTCTCTGTTGTCGACGAGGCCGATGTTTTACAAAGTTTCTTAGCAATTAAGTCTAACTCTGTTGGAATAAACGACATGCATCCGGTATTTTTGAAAGACATTCTGCCCTATATACTGAAATATATAACTCACTTATTTAACTCTATATTTATAACTTCTGTCTTCTCGTCAGCCTGGAAACAAGTTAAAATTATACCTGTCCCCAAAAATCGTGATTGTTCAGATTTCCGTCCTATAGCAATTTTACCGTTTCTGTCCAAAGTGTTAGAAAGGCTTATGAACCATCAAATACGGAAATTTCTGCACAACAACAAAATGATATGTCCTAATCAGTCGGGTTTTCGTCCCAAGCACAGTTGTACTACTGCTTTGATTCAGGTTGTGGAAGACATCAGACAAGCTGTAGATGCTGATAGAGTGACAATTCTTACTCTCTTGGATTTATCGAAAGCATTTGATACTGTCAATCGCTATATACTCTGTGAAAAACTTAGAAATCAGTTTCAATTCCCATCGCCATCGAACAATTTTTTTTTTCCTATTTATCCAATAGGTCCCAGGCAGTTCTTGCTAATAACTCTGTGTCCTCATTTCTTCCTTTACATCGAGGTGTTCCTCAGGGTTCAATTTTGGGCCCTTTGTTATTTACAATGTACATAAATGATCTTCCCTCTTGTTCACTCAATTCCGCCATGCACATGTACGCAGATGATGTGTAACTATATAATAGTTTTCCATTGGGTCTTGTTGAAAACGGTGTATATGAGGTCAACAAAGATTTAAATAAAATTGTAATCTGGTCCCGTAAAAATGGTCTTTGCTTAGTTATTTCCAGGAGTCCTATCGACACTTCATAATATACCTAAACAATACAGTTATTGAGTTCGTGGAATCAGCAAAAAATCTCGGAGTAATCTTCAATATAACGCTTACTTGGGATAACCATATTAGACTTACGTTAGGCAACATCTATGGGGGTCTACGTATGTTTTGGGCGTCACACCATATAACCCCTATTAAAACCCGTTTAATGTTGGCTTAGTCCTTAATTGTTCCTATTATTCTCTTCTGTAGTGAATTTTTTTGTAATTGTGACTTCGAGCACAAGCGGAGACTTAATGTTGCGTTCAATAGCGTCGCACGCTATGTCTATGAACTTAGAAGATATGACCACATCTCCAATTTTTCAAAATCCTTATATGGCATTACACTAGACAATCTATTTAGACTTTAAACATTAACCATGCTTCATAATATTTTAGAGTCCCGTCAACCAGAGTATCTCTATAATAAAATTATTAAGTTCCCGCGTTCCAATAGGTCTCGTGATCTCATACCAAATCGTTATTCATTTCTAATATCTGAACGCCAATTTTTCATGAATGCCATTCGATTATGGAATTCTCTCCCTCGTTCCATAAGAATGATAAGCTGTACGACTCTGTTTGGGAAAATGCTCAAGCAATTTTATGAGACAACTTAGTCTAATTTATTTATTGACTAGTTGAACCCGTGCTCGCCTTGCTTCGCATTCTATTCTAAGGGCTTTCTCATTCATACAAATATGCAATTTCAGTGGGAGCGAAGAAACATCAAAGTATTTGTCTAAGTCCACAAAAGTGTTAAACAAATTTTGTTGATTAACTGCGTTTTATCAAAAACGTTTCAATATGTAACTTTCAGGCCCTAAATGCAGATTTCATAGTTCTCAAAAACCGCACCGCACCGTAGCCCGTCAACACTCCCGCCTCTACCAGATGTCGTTGCAGAATTGTAACTCTAGATCGGTTGCCGTTACATAATTTAGGCGGGCTCAAGTTTCTTAGAAAAATAGTAGGTACACCCACGTTTAGTTTTAATTTATGTGATGGAAGCCCTGGATGGAGCAGATAGAGAATTTAAAAATTCGACCAGATAGCTGGTTGTTACTTCTTTGTCTACAATCCGGTTGATTGAAATACTTACATTCTGCACTTTGACCATCAACACGTGAAAATATCTCGCTATCAATTGCTGGAGCTTGATCATTCCGAGGCAACAAAATAGCTCGCTCACAAAGCTAAGAATTCTCACGGTTTGTTAGTTGTAATATATAACCGTAAAGTGATAAATTTACTTTTCCATTTTCTTCCGGAAGCGTTCTTCCACCAATTTTAAGTAACAAATAAGAAAATTTTGTGCGTTTGGATTGTTTGGATTGCCGCCTGTTCGTGCCCGCATATTGACGGTCAAGTGCATTTGAGTAACATTGATCCCAGAGATTTGACTTTTTCAGACAGTCATTTACTTCATCAGCTTTTGCGCCTCATGGTACTACTGATAACGTGTACCTAAAGTTTATCCTGTTAGGTTCTGTTAGCGATTTCCACTGCCTTATGGGGCATTCGTCCCACACAATTAGACAACAGTCACGGAAAACTCGAGCTCTATCACTCTTCCGGGGAATAACGTAGCTACTAACCCTTACGACGGGCCATCCAAGGGCAATATTACCTTGGCTTCGTATCAATGAACAACCAATACTTCCCAGCTGATTTATTTATGTGATGATGATATGTATATGTATGTACATAATATGAACCAAAATTAGATCTTAAAGCAACAGTTTATTTTGGGTAGAATATTTATTTCTGATCATTTTTTTTTAATTTGTTAATAACATTAATAAACTAAAAATGCAATTGACTGCTCTAAAAAATTATCTTTCTTTTGACACCTCATTTGTTAAGATTGCTTGAGTGTGAGAGCCGCAAATGGTTGTAGAGCACATTGAAGTGCAAGCCATATGATCACGTTAGAGCGCGCACATATACTCACACACACTATTGCAACGATACCCACTGCTGGCAGTGGTCACCACTGAAGGAAAATCGTGGGCGATGCTTTGAATAATTGTTTTGAAAACTGCTCAGCTTCAGGGCAACCTAGAAGGATGTTTTATATCTCAAATGATTGAGGGACACATCTACTAATTTCACCTATTTTTTTGTTTTTCAATCCGATAAGCCATTATTGAGTTAGGGCTGTATAATCATAATATTCCTCACCGATATACAGTTATTTTGACTTTTATGTAAAAACCAGTAGCCTGAGCAAAAAATTACATAGCTTGTGACCATCCCGGGTACTAAAGAAGCATTTCAAAAAAAATTTTGATCGAAATCTGTCCAGCGGTTTTCACGCTATTAGGTAACCAACAAAAAAACCTCTACAGTTTTATAATATTTATAGATTTATAGATTATAGATGATGATGATGATTTAATTGCTTGAATTGATTTAATTGACTTAATTAATTTAATTTAATTTGTAATCCTACAAGAATTAGTTAATTTACTTTTTTTCTTTCTTCTTTTATAACATACCTAAATTTTTAATATAGAATGAAATATAATTGTTACTTAGCGACTATCATAATTTATACATTTATAGTATATATTATTATACTTAACTTTCCCAAATTTAAAAGATATTGTATCTTACTGGGTAAAGTTACCTAATAAATAAAATACAAAAAAAAAGGGTGCGTAGAGCTATAATCGTGGACAAAGGAAGAAGAGTTTGTGAGAAAAGGGAGATATATTCATCTCGGCGGTACTGCAGAATACCGCGCTCACCCATGACAGGTAGAGCAATCCCCTAGTACTCCGTTTTTTTCCAGGAATTAATTTAGCAATGCACTGGTGGGGGATCTATCATATTCATCACTGTGAGCTTAGTAATAAGGTCAAGAAGCGATGACTTTATTCACTCACATTGCTCGAATATAATATATTTTCAGCAAAAAGATAATTTAAACTCAATGCACAGTACATATTTTGTTTTTGTAATTGAGTTAAACATTTCAACAACCAGCAAGTGTATATTAAGTTACTATTCGAACTAAAAAGTGCATTGTATTTGTATCCTCTCCATTTCCGCTGCTTTGTTTGTTAGCTACATCTAGGGATTGCAATCCCGGGAATTTTTTTCAATCCCGCGATTTCGGGATTTGAAAATTGTAATCCCGGGATCCCGGGATAATCCCGGCATTTCATAAAAATTAAATAACAATTTTAAGCATACATTTCTTCATAAATTTTATTAGAACATTCAAAAAAATAATATATTTATCGATAAATATTCTTTTTAAACATTATATAATCTCTTTTTATCATATTTGTATTGTATTTGGAAGGGGGTTGTCTCCTTAGAGACAACAAGCACGTAGACCTGTAGGCCCATTGTACTTTGGTGAAGTACCACCCCATTTGCTGAATTAGCGATTTGTTGCTGAGCTATATGTCGATCTAAATCTGCCCCCATGATCTATTGAACATTCTACGGCATTGCCAGAGTATGTTGGTGGCCTTAGTTGTTCTTGCAACCGAGTGGTCTAGGAAGGTTAGTTTTGGGTCCAACAGGATACCCAAGTATTTCACCGTACTAGAAGGTTTAAGCTGGGTGCCTAGGAACGTAGGCCATCTTATAGGAGGCAACTTCCTTTTGTTTGTGAACAGCATCGTCTCGGTCTTGGAGGGATTGACCGATAGTGACTGCTCACGACACCATGCTCCAACAATGCTAAGAGCGGATTTCATCCGCTCACAGAGTGCTGGTAAATTGCTACCACTGACGATGATGCATTCATCATCAGCGAATCCAATTGTTGGATATCCTCCCTCGTTAAGTCTTCTCAGTAAGGAGTCAACTAAGAGGTTCCTCAATGTGGTCGACAGGACACCTTGCGCAAAGCCTTTTACAGCTTGCACTGTCTTGGAGTAACTACCTAATGAAGCTGTTGTTGATCTGCTCTTAAGCATCGCCAGGATCCAACCGATGAGTGTCGGGTCAATTCCTTTTGATCTTAGTGCAGATTCAATCATTTCAAAGGTGGGATTATCGAAAGCTCCCTCAATATCGAGGAATACGGCGAGGCTATAGTGCTTCCGGTCGAGACCGCGTTGCACCCTGCCTGTCAGCTCCACCAGCGCTGTCTCCGTCGACTTGCCTCTTTGATAGGCATGCTGGCTATTATGGATTGGCGCTACACTTAGCGTTCCTATCTTAAGCTGCACGTCAATCAATTTTTCAAGGCCCTTCAAAAGGAAGGAAGAAAGGCTGATAGTCCTGAAACTTTTTGGAAGATCATAGGCTGGTTTACCCGGCTTGGGGATGAAGACAGCCTTGGCCTTCCTCCAAGATAGAGGGACATAGCCTAGAGCAATACTTGCTCGGTAGATCCTAGTGAGAAACAGTAGTATTGTATCGATTCCACTTTGAAGGAGTATTGGATAAATACCGTCTGGTCCGGGCGATTTGTAAGGTGAGAAAGATAGAATGATGGTTCTTACCTTTTCTCTCCTTACAGTGCTCACCGCTGACCTCCATTGATCACTAGTGGGCCTGCTTTTGTATGGATTATGACTCTCCTCGTCAGCATCGCTGCATTCAGGAAAGTGAGTCCCCATTAACAATTGTAGGGTTTCCTCTTTTGAGGTAGTGAAACGACCATCGAGATAGCGCAAGGTTTCAAGTTTGGCATTTGGGTCCGCAGAGAGAACTCTTTGCAGGCGCGAAATGGCACTTACATCCTTTAGCTCCCCACAGAATTTTCGCCAAGATGTGAGCTTGGCCCTTTTGACTTGTCGTTTGTATTCTCTCTGCGCGTTGGCATGAGAGTTCCAATCAACCGTGCTGCCAGTTTTAATGGCTCGATTAAACAGCTTCCGCACTTTCTTCCTGATCGTGGCTAGCTTCGTGTTCCACCAACGAGTTGGTTTTGCACCGCCGACCTCTTTCTCAGGACATGATTCGTGGAATGCTGTTATAATACCGCTCTGTAGGGTATCAACCGCTATGTCAAGTGCAACGCTGTCGTGGATTCGCATTGGAGTCTGCCCCAATTGATCCTGCAGCGCTGAAGCATAGGCGTCCCAGTTCGTGCGGCGCACATTTCTGGTGTTGGCTTTGACCGGTTGATCCGCAGCCAAATTGAAGGCCACGTATCTATGATCAGAAGCCGATTCTTCTTTGAGAACTCTCCATCGAGTAACCATGTCCACCGCATTTGCCGAGGCAACGGTAAGATCGATAACTTGCCTTCTTTGTCGAGTGACGAAGGTAGGATCGGTCCCTAGGGGGTGGCGAGATGGAGTCGTAGGGCAAGTACACCGAAGCCATAAGGACTTCTGTGCTGTTGCCACCTCTTTTATAGCTAATCTTGATCGCAGTACAGTCTTGGGAACTGTATTCAGGCAGTAGACTTGCATCATAGCCTTTAGCAACAAAGATGCACGTACGATGCCCCTTACCGCCTCCTTGTATACATAAGGTTCTTGTATGAGGCACACGCCTGTGTGCATTTTACCAAGACGCCTACACAATAGATGTGAAGCCGCCTTGGAGTGCTGAAAGTTAATCTGAATGATCTCTAGAGATGTGTTAGCCATGGCGTTAAACATCATTAGAGGTCCCAGCTTTTCAAGCTTACAAGTAAGCCTGTTGGCCAAGAAGTACGGCTGGAGGTTACGCCTCTCAGAGCCTCCACTGAGTCCTCATCTATACCAATTCTGTAGAGCTTACCATCTTTGTTTGCACTAGAATGGTAAACTTTCCACCTTTCGGTAAGCAGACCCGGGTTTTGGCCCTTAAGGAGCGCGACGAAGGTTCCTTGATCCAGACTTGCATCCGGGACGAAGACCTTCATCTTAATGTAGCCCCTAATCTCAGATGGGTGCAAGACATTGAGGTCCTGCTCATGTAATTTCGGGAAGATGCGAGCAAATTCAGCTTTGATCCATTGATTTGTGGCTTCATCAGCGCAGCAGAGAATAAATCCTCCACCACTTTTGACGATGCGCTCAAATATAGGACATCCGCCTTCCTTTACCCGACTTAAGATTGCGTCATTCAAGGCCTTGTCAAGACTGCTGATGTGTTCTGCAGTGAATTTTCGCATGTGGTCGTTCGCAAAAACCACTGACAACCGCAGTCCTAGCAATGCCGAGTCGACGAATCGTTTTTTCGGGGGGTGAGTTCTTTCGCCAGTTTGACTGGTTCCGGTTCTCTTGCCACCTTTTACTACATGAGATGTAGTCTCTGATGGCTTACCACCCCTTCCCGCAGCAACTTCCTTCTCAGCCGAGACTGATCCAGTAGAAGCCGAAGGTTCTTTAGGAGCTGCAAGACTTGAGCTCGTAGGGACCGAGTCCGCCAACTTGGTAGCCTCTGTACCAAGCGTTAGCTCCGCTTCTTTGGCCTCCTTGTTAGCAAGACGGTCTCTCGCTCGCTTCTTTTTGCGCCATGCCCCCTTCTTCCGTTTTCTCTTCTCTTTTGCCCCTTTGACCTCAAAGTTGCCTTCTGCACAATGTGCATCGGACTCGGAAGCCTCTGAGTCTGAAGAAGAGGAAGGTGGTAGTACCCGAGCTTCGTTAAGCGACAACTTCTTGAATTGCCTCCTAACGCCGCTTTGACCTATGGTGGGTGTCTGGATGGATGAGTCACTCACTTTTTATCATATACAGCCATTTCATTTATTTCAAAAACAATACAATGTATATTTTAAAGTTTGAGTGATTTTAAAGGCAACGGTCTCAGAAACCACAAAATACCTTTTCAAAACAAAATAAAAATTAAAAAATTCTTCAGCATAATAAAAAAATATAGTTCATTATGTACATAAAAATCAAAAATATTTGAAAAAAAAAAACAAAATTTTGATAAATTCTATTAAAATAAAATCAACTCAAAAGTAAAATAATAGTAAAAACATAGTATTTTAACAAAATAAAACAGTAATAAAACAAAAAAACTGGAATTAAAAAAAAGAAAGAAAAGAAAGAAGAAATAATACAACATATTAAACATATTAAGAGTTTTTATAGTATGAACGTAGTAATAATAAGGAATCTAAAGTTTTATCTCTAAGTTTGCTCCTTATTTTATTTCCAAAGCGTGCAGCAGTAGAAAATGCACGATGGTTCAATACTTGTTGGAGAAATTGACAATAAATTTTGGAACGCTCGTGCTAAGCACTGTCCGCGAACTCCACGCTAAAAAAAAAAACATTTCTCTTTCAATAGTTTTTACAACTTCAGTTTCGTTCGCGGGATTAACCGGTTCATCAGATCTGTCCTCATTTTTCTGCTGAGCCTTGAAGTATTCGAATCCAACTGCTTTAAAAGACCTCAGAGCAGCGTCAGCTGTGCACAAATTAGAATAAGAACGGCAAAGTGCTTCGACTGTTAATTTGACTGGTGCTTGTATTTCAATAATCTCATTGATTGAAATGAAATCTGTCTCTTCAAACCGTATGGGATGATTAAGATCTATGAGTGATTTTTGAATGCTCAGTTTTAGTAGGGCAAAACGTTAGATCATCGAAAGAAGGCTATTCCACCTTGTTTTACAATCATGTAACAAAGAAAGTTCTTTTCCGTGTTCTGTTTGCACATATTTTTGCAATATTGTGTCATTTTTTGTAGGCGATCTTTTCAAATATAAAACAATATTACGTACAACTATTGAAGAGGTTCGACAAAACTAAACCCCGCCCAAACCATACATTTTCTATTTATACAGATAGGACAAACATTACCTACTCCTCCTCCTTATAGTAGGTGTGTATATAATTTAATTAGTGTCCTTACTGCGTATGGATATGGTCAAACACATGATCGTCCATTGAGGTCATCGTTCTGTTTACACAGCTGTGGTCTATGGCGTGTGCATTTTGCATCGCAATTACTGTGTTGCGTATTATATGGCGACGAATCCTTTTTGTGTACCGCTAAGTAACCTGAGGATTTATTGCTTGCACTTAAAGGATATGATTTGCTGCTGTAAGAAATTAAAACCGCAGTCAGAAATAAATTTTTTTTGATGTAATTATTTTAGTTACCAATCCCGAAAATCCCGGGATTTGGGCATTATAATCCCGGGATTTTCGGGACCAGAAAATGGGATCCCGGGATTGCATTCTCTACATACATCCCACCATGACCAATCGAGAAGAACGTTTAAGAAAACCAAGCAATGAATTAGACTTAGAACAACATAATCAATATGAGGTGTAAAGGTAAGCTTCGCATCAAAAACTACACTAAGATCTTTAATTAGAGTTTTCCTACTTAGTGTGAACTAGAAAATGCTATAGTTATATAATATAACATTTAAAATACGATGAACAGAGAAAGAATGACACTTATGTATATTAAGCAAAAGTCTGCTGCCGTTGACACCAGTTGACAATAATATTTAACTCATTTTGAAGAATTTGGCAATAATCTATACTTTTGACAACAAAACTGCGATGGTTCTAGATTCAGTAGAATCAATTTTAATAATTTGTTTTCAGTTTTGTAAGTAACAGGAGATCCATTTAATCTTCTAACATGTAAGAGTGTCTCAAGACACTTATCATCAGAGTTCGGATTTTGTTGCCCAAAAAAGCCAAAAAAAAGCCATTTAATAATAAAGGTTTTTATGCATTATTATTAACATTGTAACCCAAAACATTTTGAAGTTCTCTGGTATGTAACAATCGCCTGCGATTATCTCTCAGGAAAGCCTTGAATAGAATAAAGGACCTTATAAGAGATGTCACGTCCTTGACTTTAATATTTGAGTCCAATTGAGAGTTCGCATCGCCATTTCGTTAATGCTGAAAATACCGCGTACAATTTTTTCATCCCATCTTCAGCTACTGGCCCTTTAGCTTGTTGTAATTTCTCCGCGAGTCCGTTCAAAGTATTTAACACCTCTTCTTCTAAATAACACGCAGTGCACTAAGATCAAGTGCTTAAATTAAAATACATACAACTACTAGGAGTCACCTGTAATTTGTACACTCTTAAATATGTGGTCTTTCGGGTCGACTAAAAATCTTTTTCCAATTTCACTACAAACTCTGTCTTGGGGCATTTTCATATTCAATTACAAGCAACAAAATATTTTGGAAGCAGCACGCATTTAGGCACACGCAATATTCAACAGACCAGCACTAAGTATGACCAGTCACAAAATATGAATCTAGAATCTAGAGAAAAAGGCGCACAGTTACGAAAAAAATACTTCACAGATGTCTAACGGTTTTTGTCAGATGAAACTGCGGCGAATGTCTGAGATTGCAGTTACGGCAAAAGAAGAAGCGCATGTATATTGATTTGATACAAATGTATTTAGGGTTGTATTGGTGTGTAGGGATTTTTATGCGCGATAGTGTAAACAACGCGTGCAGTTATTTGCATGTTCATACAAGAGAATAACCTGCTCCCATGCAATTTCTTTCATGTGAGCAAGGATAAATCGTATAGTTAATAAAAATAACAAAAAGAAATAAAAAAAAAACCAGAGAATTCAAAAACTATCATTAAGGCACTAAAAATTAAAATGTTCATATTCTATACTATAAAATAAAAAATTAATTTGAATTTAATTGCTTGGTTTTAAACTCCCAGAACACATCCAATATTTTCTTAATAAATTCTGTTCTGATATTTGGATTAATTTCCACTGCTTCTTCCGCAATGTATTCGAATAGTTTAAAGTGTATTTTATTACTGTCCCCGGGTGCTCTCTGATGTGGTGTTTGGTCGATAACCAGTGAAGCACAATCACCAATTTTCCTGATTGCATCGCGACTTTGCTGGAACAGTGCCTCTCGTATTTTATTTGCGGACTCTGCTGTGGTTGTCGTGGTGGGGCATCTGGCATTTTCGGACGAGTTTTTCGTATCGGTGGAGGATGGCAATGAGGAATTTGATGAGGGAATATTGCTGGTATCTAACACTGTTGCCAAAGGAGACCTCAGGGATAGCGGAGAGTTCTCAGGCGCACTCTGACGAGGGTCAACATTTATGGTTTGTCGTGCATTCATCGTTTGCCTTAAGAAATCCATTTTTGGTAGCAAGTACCACGATCTACAATTACTTGCTCCAGCCCCAGATCTCGTTCGAATAGCTTCTTTCTTTTTTTCCCTCATAAGCTTCTCCTTCAGAGCAATGAATCTTTTACTATTTGCATCGCACTGATGCCGGGAAATTGCTCCGCGATTTGAATATATAATCTTTCTTTTTTCTTTGTGTCCCGGAAGTCAAATCTACTGGTATCCCAGATCGATGGATTTTGTTGTATGATGGAGATGAGGTTCTCGTCATCAGCTTCTGCAAGAGATATTGTTATTTAAATGAATATTACATTAGATGTATATAACAAACCATTCCAAATGCCTTCGGTTTTGTTCTGTATCTCCATTTTTATAAGCATAACTAGTTTGTATGAACATTCACAGAGTCACAGAGTAAATTCTCTCGCAGTCGGTTGTAGATTTTTCTCAAAATGTCTAAGACTTGTGCTAAATGCAATCTAATAATAAAACGTTCCAAAACTACTGAATTTGTCCAGTGCGGTTATTATTGTGGTCGTCATTTTCATAAGAATTGTGTCAATTTATCTAATGATGATCTGTATTGGAAGTGCAACTCTTGTGCTAGTCTTAACCTTGTCACATTCTTAAACAGTTTTCACGATCTCTCTAATAATGTCAATGAGATTAAAAATGATCTCGCTGTTCTCAAATATTTATTAAATAATAACTCTCCTCCTCGTAAAACGGCGAAAATTAATTCGAAAAGCTCAGTAAGAGACTCTGAATCGTTCTCACCTTGCTTGGAGAATATTGCTAATCACTCACAGAGAAATGATCCGCGGTCATCTGATGCTCGCTGCAACTTGGAGGCCGATCTCGATTCAATAAAAAATCCAGTGCTTTTAACTAAACAAAATGCTATATCAACCCAATCTGTACTCAATAATTCCTTAACTCCCCTGATTGGGAACAATATTGAAGTCAATACTGAATTGAAATCAGTTAGTGGTATAAAAAAACCTTCAAACTCAAAAAAAAATAATCGGCACTGACACTACGTCTTCTCTTGGTGCATTGGCTGATTATAAGTGGGTTCATTTATCCAAATTCAATAAAAACATTAAACCTGAAGATATAATAAATCATATTTCTCGGAAAACCAACATCCCATCTAACCAATTTAAGTGTTATATGTTGGTTAAGAAAGACTCAGATTTAACTAATCATAAATTTGTTACTTTTAAACTCAGTGTTCCATCTTCGAAGTTATCTGTCGTTATGGATTCGTCAGTATGGCCATGCTTTGTCCAAATAAAAAAAATTGTCTCACATCAAGCCAGAATAATCCCAACACTCACACCAACAATCATACAAAACCAAACAGTATCATCGCCACTACCGCTGCCACCACCACCACCATCTCAACCGCACCCACCAGCCACCGAACACCTGCCTCCGCAATTTTCTCAGCCTCCACAACTTAATTGACTATCATCATCTTCAACACCATTGTCATCATTGTACTCTACCAATGCATCGCTCTCCAAAGTATCAATTCTCTCTGCTCCGTCATGCTCCCCATCATCACAACACTCTTCATCATCAATATCAACATCTCTTAAAGCTAAAGATCATAAGCAATTAAAACCAATCTCTTCAAATGACTTTCTTATGTATTATCAAAATACTGGGGGACTTCGTACTAAATTGCAACAAGTACTTTCTCTTTTCTTCTTCTGCGCAGTACGATATAATCGCTCTCACAGAAACTTGGCTTAGTGAAAATCACCACGATGCTGAGATGTTTAATGCTAATCAATACACTGTTTTTCGCAAAGATCGTAACTATGATTTACTTGGTTGTGAGAGAGGTGGTGGAGTGCTCGCTGCTGTGCGCTCTTCATTTCATTGCACTAAAGTTGATTTGCCGTCACCAGCTGAAGCTCTCGATGTCGACCAACTAGTACTAAACATCAAATTTGATTGTAAAGGGTGATTTTTTAGCTGGTTTGGTTTTGGCAACACTGGTTTTGACAGCTGACGTGTGTTTAGTACCTTGTGTCACTGTCAAACAGCTTCAGTTTGGTTTGCAATTTAACCATGGATCGTCTTACAAATGAACAACGCTTGCAAATTATTGAATTTTACTATCAAAATTCGTGCTCGGTTCGAAATGTTCATCGCGCGCCGCTTCCATTTTATGATCGGCATTCTCGACCTTCTGAGCAGTCTATTCGGAAGATTGTGACCAAATTTCGCACCAAATTTACTTTGTTGGACATTAAACCACCAACACGTTTACGTACTGTGCGTAGTGAAGAAAATATTGCGGCCGTATCAGCTAGTGTGACAGAAGACCGCGAAATGTCGATTCGGCGCCGTTCCCAGCAGTTAGGCCTTTGTTACAGCACTTTTTTTTGCCCGAAATGGAAGTTCTTGACTTGCATGATATGTGGTTTCAACAAGACGGTGCCACATGCCACACAGCACGCGAAACAATGGCGCAAATGCGAGGCGAGTTTGGTGAACAGTTAATTTCACGTTTCGGGCCGGTCAATTGGCCGCCTAGATCGTGCGATTTGACACCATTAGATTATTTTTTGTGGGGGTATGTCAAGGCTAATGTCTATAGGGACAAGCCCGCTTCGATTGACGCACTGGAAGCCAACATCCATGCATTCATTCGTGAGATACCGGCCGATATGTGTGAAAGAGTATGCCAAAATTGGACTCAGCGGATGGGCTACCTGAGACGCAGCCGCGGTCAACATTTGCATGAAATTATCTTTAAACATTAAATTGCAAGGTTCAAACTATCGATTCAAATAAATATTTCATTCATTTTTTCGAATTTTTTGTGTTTTTTTTTTTAAAAAAGTTCTCAACCTCTTAAAAAATCACCCTTTATTAATGAAATTTTTCTTATTGTTTCTTACATTCCACCAAGTAGTTCGTATGATTTGTATAAAGCTCTCATTGATAATTGTAGTTCTATACTAAAAAGCCGTGAAGACAGTCAAAAAGTTATTATTGTAGGTGATTTTAATTTGCCTAATGTTAAATGGATTTATGATCCTGATGAGAAAATACTTGTGCCTTTTAATGTTATATTTAATCATGATTGTGAAGTTGTTGATACCTTTGCACAATTTGATCTTAGACAGATAAATTATTTTCATAATTCTTTTAATAATGTGCTTGATTTGGTTTTTGTAGATCCGGATTTGTGCGTAGGTATTAACAACTCTGTGGTTTCTCTTTTTCCTAATACAATTCATCATGTCGCATTCAGTTTGCATTTCGAATTTTATATGTATTTTTCACCTGCAACTCCTGTTTCTAATTTCTATATAATTATGCTAGGTCTAATTTCGACTCAATTAATAATTTTCTCAATAGAATTGATTGGCAAGCATTATTTGTTAGTGCAAATTTAAATGACTGCTATGAGTCATTTTTAAGAATAGTGCATAATGCTATTGCTTTATACACACCTAAAGTAAAATTAAAAGGTGGCTCGAAACCAATCTGGTTTAACAAAAGAATAATAAATATTAATAATAAAAAAAAATAAGGTTTATAAGCAATTTCGCAGATCTAACAATAATCGTGATCTCTACAAACAATATCGAATATTGCAAAAAATGTTTGATACTTTGAATAAATTCCTCTACAATCAGTATTTATTATCTGTTGAATATGATTTAAAATCCAATAGTAAAGGTTTTTGGAAATTTATAAACGCTAAAAAACAATCAAATGGCATTCTGAATCTAATGCGTCACGATGGCATATCTTCTTCTGATCTCTTAGTTGTATGCAACCTTTTTGCTAAACATTTTCAATCCGTTTATTTACATACTACTCCTAATATACCTCTTGGTGATCAATTTAATTACTCCGATAGTCATGTGAACATTGGTAGTTTAAATCTTTCAACTTCAGAAATTGAAAAAGCTTTATCTATGATTAAAGATGACACACGTCCAGATATGGACGGAATCGCTCCTATCATTTTACAGAGATGTGCAAAAGTATTTGCTGTACCTTTAAAAATAATTTTTAATCGGTCCCTTAAAAGTGGTGAGGTTTTGAATACGTGGAAGCGTTCTATCATTACACCAATCTATAAATCAGGAAGTAGGCAGGAAGTTTCTAACTATCGCCCTATTTGTAAGATTACTACAATTCCGAACATTTTTGAAAAACTGGTTTATGAAAGATTAACTCCAATTCTTAAAAACGTTATTTCTCCCTGTCAATATGGTTTTATTGCTGGTAGATCTACCAGTACAAACCTTACAATTTTTTCAAATTATGTATTAAATGGTCTCGAGAAAGGGTACCAATTTGATACTGTGTATACAGACTTCTCCAAAGCATTCGATCGGGTTAACCATGATATTTTACTTATGAAGTTGAATACGATTGGATTCCACTCTAGCTTCTTGAACTGGATAAAGGCATACTTAAAGGGTCGTATTCAGTATGTTCGTATAAATAACTCTCTCTCTTCACCTATCAATGTTATTTCGGATGTTCCACAAGGTAGCCATCTTGGACCTCTTTTTTTCTTGTTATTTATTAATGAAATTCCCAACTTATTTTTAAATTGTAAGTGCCTTATGTATGCGGATGATTTAAAAGTATTTCGTTGTATAAAAACTGAACAGGATTGTTTGTTATTACAAGAAGATCTTGAGAGATTGTCAAATTGGTGTTTGATTAACTCCTTACACCTTAATATTGCAAAATGTCAAAGTTTAACGTTTTGTCGAAATGAATGATGAACGCATCAATTAATTTCACTTATAAAATCAGCAATACATCTCTCTCAATAGTAACCTTAAAAAAAGACCTTTGGGGTAATTTTTGACCAAAAACTTGATTTCTTAAAGCATATTGATTTTTTAGTAGCCAAAGGTAACTCAATGTTGGGGTTTATCTTGCGCAATTCAAAGGAGTTCTGGGATCCACATACTTTAAAGTGTCTGTTTTTTGCGTTTGTTAGGTCTACTCTTGAATATTGTAATACTATTTGGAGCCCTTTGTATGAAGTTCACTCTTTTAGAATCGAAAAAATCCAAAAACGTTTTACTAGAGTATTAGTGAAAAGGCTTCACTGGGACATTGTTATGCCTCCCTATGGAATAAGGTGCAAATTATTTGGAATCTCGCCTCTTAACATTCGAAGAAAGATCTCTGAGGTTATGTTCATTCGTGATGTATTGGCAAATCATATTGATTGTTCCGAAATGTTGGCCTTAATTAATTTCAATGTTCCTGCGAGGATGCTTAGAAACCGATTGTTTTTTAAGATTCCATTCCACAGAACAAATTATGCTGCCAATGAACCATTGACTAGGTGCTTAAGCGAAACCAATTCCGTTTGCGATATGATTGATTTTAGTCTAAGTAGATTTTCATTTAAAACTAATTTGCTATTAATTATAAGTAACAATAATGGTGGCAATGTTTAATATTCTTTCCTTTCCTTTTTGTATACTCATTTATTATTTATATATGTATTTATCAAGTAATCACTAAAGCATTGTAACTTTGTTTGATGAAATAAACTAAACAAAAAAAAAATATCTCCAGCTGTTATGAATATTTTAATTTGAATGTCACTTGCTGGTCAAAAGAGCTTTTGCTTTCGAAAATGACAGGAATAATGTGACAGAAGCGCGATCTTGCGGAGTTACTATAAGTTATTTTTTGAATGTGTGTGTTTCGAAGAACTTTCGTGAAATATCACCACAGCTAAAGCTAGAGCATGGTCTAGCTTTAGCCGCGGTGAGTTTTATTCATTTGAGAGGAAATGATACAAATGTGCCTGCGATGGAGGAGTACAACATATTGTTTTGACTTCGTTGAACTTTTTATCAATTTTGTTCCGATGTAGTTCTGGCTTAACAGAATTATTCATTCGCATACCTGCGATAAATTGTGTATTCTTTGGTTTTTTTTTTTTAGTTTGCTGGGATCGTTTGCCTTTGATTTTTTTTTTTTTCAATGAATTTTCAATATGCAAACGCAAAAGAGATAAATGTAGTTACTGTTTAAACTGTTTTTTTTATTATAAAAAAATGGTTACGTCATTATGGGATGAAAAACTGTTTTTTAAACTAGTTCGTTTTTTTTGTACCCACTCCTAATGTATAATGCAACTTGATTTTATTAGTCAATAAACATATCTTTGACGAAAAAAATTATTTGTTAAATTTCACTTTTATTAACGCTGCAAAATGACAACGTGCACCAAATAATAAATAACATGGCTTTGCAATTCAAAATTAAAGCTCCGCTAAAAGCTTCAGATAGCTTTCAAAGCTTTTGTATATATGTTGGTGGTGTGTTTGTTAGTAGGTAACAGCCAAAAAATATTCGAATGATATAAAAGTTCAGTATAGCAAGCACACAGTTTCCACATCTCAACATCCATAAGGGGACATGGCGGTCTCCGGATCGAATAACCGTCAACCAAATCGACCACATTGCGATCGACACCAGACATGCCTCCAGTATTATGGATGTCCGAACCTTCCGGGCGGCCAACATTGGCTCGGACCACTACCTTGTTGTAGCCAAGGTACGAATGCGGATATCCACAGCGCCACAACAACGAAATACTGTGAGAAAGTACAATGTCGAAAAGCTACAATCGCAAGACACCGTCAGAGCCTACAGAGAACGCATATCCCGATCTCTTGCTACGAGTCCTACCGCAGCAACAGCTAGTACAGAAGACCAGTGGCAACACTGCCAGCAAGCCATCATAAGTGCCGCGAATGATGTGCTGGGTTTCACACGACCACCACCACGAAACCCCTGGTTTGATGAAGAGTGCAGACTAGCTAACGCGGAAAAACAACAAGCGTATAAAGCGGCGCTGCAAAGAAGGACTAGATCTGCTCGCATGCTCTACGAGCAAAAGAGACGGGAAGAACATCGGCTTCTTAGAAGGAAAAAGAAAGAGCACGAGAAGCGTGCATTCGAGGATATTGAGAGATGCTACTCCAGGAACAATGTACGGAAGTTTTACCAGAGGGTAAAAAGAATGTGCCAGCAAAACAAATCCCGTACAGAAACCTGTAGAGACGCGGATGGAAACATCGTAGTAGAAACACAGTCGGTGCTGAGAATTTGGAAAGACTACTTCTGCAGACTGTACAATGGCGATGACGACCAAAATTCCGCTGTCAGGCAGAATGCACCATTCAACTTAGATGATGATAGCCAAAACTCCCATCCACCTGATCAAAACGAAGTGCGGATAGCAATATCCAAGCTTAAGTTCAACAAGGCTGCTGGACCTGACGGTTTACCCGCAGAGCTATTTAAAGCAGCTGGAGATGACTTGGTAGTGAGCATACACCAACTCATCTCTAAGATTTGGTCAGATGAAAGTATGCCAGATGAATGGAATCTCAGCATCGTTTGCCCAGTTCATAAGAAAGGAGACCCTCTCAACTGCTCCAATTACAGAGGCATCAGTCTCCTGAACATCGCCTACAAGATCCTATCTGCCATATTGTGTGAAGGCTTGAAGCCTTTCGTCAACAACCTGATTGGCCCCTATCAGTGCGGTTTCAGGCCAGGAAAGTCCACCATAGACCAAATTTTCACACTCAGACAGATCCTGGAAAAAACCCAAGAAGTCCAAATCGATACCCACCACCTGTTCATCGATTTCAAGGCCGCCTATGACAGCATCTGGAGGGATGAACTGTATAGAGCCATGTCTAGTTTTGACATCCCTGCCAAACTCATCCGTCTGTGCAGGATGACGATGGAGAAAGCTCGCTGCTCCATCAAGGTCGGTAATGAACTCACCGAGACCTTCGATGTCAAAAAAGGATTCAGACAGGGTGATGCGCTGTCATGCGATTTCTTTAACATCATACTTGAAAGAATTGTTCGAAACTCACAAGCCAACACACAAGGAACGATCTTTCAAAAGTCCGTTCAACTACTTGCATACGCCGACGATATTGACATCATTGGTAGAACACAGCGAGCTGTCACCGGCGCGTTCGCGAGTATAGAAATGGAAGCGGCCAAAATGGGTTTAGCGGTAAACGAGGGCAAAACTAAGTATATGCTGTCAACAAAAAGGGACGCCCAACATCGACGAATTGGACAGAACGTCACAATAGACAGCTATAACTTTGAGGTAGTAAAGGACTTTGTTTCCCTCGGCTCTGCTATAACATCAAAAAATGACATCTCGTAGGAAATCAAACGAAGGATTACTCTTGCCAACCGCTGTTTCTTTGGGCTAAGAAGGCAATTGAGCAGTAAAGTCCTTTCCCGATCGACTAAGGAGACTCTATATAAGACCCTTATCATCCCAGTCTTGCTATATGGAACTGAAGCATGGACTTTATCGAAAGCGGATGAAGATCTCCTTGGTCGCTTTGAGAGAAAAATCCTTCGTAGGATATTCGGTCCCGTTTGCGTTGACGGGTTTTGGAGGAGAAGATTCAACGACGAATTGTACGAGCTATACAGCGACATCAGCCTGGTCAAAAAACTGCACATTGGGCGTTTAAGATGGCTAGGACATGTAGAGCGCATGGACATCAGCGCTCCGGCTCGGAGAATATTCAACTCTAACCCGGATGGTCAGCGCAGCAGAGGACGACCTCGCCTAAGGTGGCGCGACCAAGTAGAACAAGACCTCAACCAACTTGGAGTGCGCAACTGGAAACGGTTAGCTAAGGACTGGGCTAACTGGAAGAGGTTGTTGGTTGAGACCTTGGTCCACCCCGGACTGTAGCGCCACCTAAGATATAAAAGTTATTACTTTCTTAGTTAATACAAATAATATTATTATATTATATTAATACAAATAATATTATAAGCAAGGAACGGATTTTGTTGAATTTGTCTTTTTTTGCATTTTTTTTACTCATATTGCCTTATTTGCCCTTTTTACTCATATTGCCTTGTTTTGCCTTTTTGGTACTATTTGTCAAAATAGCTGTGCACTTTTTTCTTAAGCAAAAAAAGTACATTTGTTTGAGTTTAAGTGGGGAAAAAACAATACTGAATAAAAATACCATGACAGTTTGACACGACTCACACGTGATTTGTCATAAGATCCCTACTGAAAAAGAAACTCTTAATGAATCACCAGTTATAATTAGAACCTTATTAATTGAAAAACCCTCCTCATTAATTAAGTTCATCACTTTTTGAACTTCCTCTCAAGAGGTGATATTTATAAGGCTTCATATTCAAAAATGTCGACTTCTGTCTAATGTTGACGTTTTCCCCGTTGACAGCATCAGTTTATTGTAGTTTTGCCATAAAATTACGGTGAAGAAAGCATGAACTTTATTTTAGGCTAAAGTCAAGTCTGCTATATTAAAGTCTGTTTTGTGATGCATGGGCTTCGCTTACGAATTTGTCATACAATCGTTGACCTGATTTTTCGTTGATGGTTACCGTTAGATTTTACTCGCAATCAGACGCTAACCTTTCCCACTCTTCTACACAGACTCCCTTGTTCAATAATATATGTGATGAGACTAGTTTTGGCAGTCTGTCTTCGTCCATTGCCATTACTCGTACCACGTAGTCCAAGTGGAGCTTAAGTGTATCCAGGAACAAGGGTGCTATACCAGTTTCTAAGTGGAGCATGTATATGGGTGAATTACTCGGCAGTCTAAGTACCCTTCTTAAAAAGTAGCGAAGAAACTTTTCAATCTCTTCGTATGGACGGTATCCCCATACTTGTGCTCCATACAGAATAATTGAAGATGCAGTTGCATGGAATATTTTCTGCTTCGCAGTGTATGATACGCTTTTTTGGTTGATGCAACGATCCCAAACTGAACCAACTGCTCGAGTTACATGTTGCAGCTACATACGTACATAGACAATTAGACATGTACCTACATACAGCACCAGCAGCAACATCAAAAACATGTGAAGCTTGTGTTGACGAAACTATCTGCACTTGGCTAGTGCTATGTCTAGCTGTTCTTTTTTTGTTGTTGACGACTTATGTAAAACTGTTAGTTCTTATTGTTTAAGATGTTATGTGTTTTTATCATTCAGTTGGTAATTAGTCCAGTCAGTTGTAACGTGTCGTGAATGGAGTCCGTCTCTTGAAAATTATCGATTTGTGTTCGTTCATTATAAATGTTATATTTACCTAGGTGTAGTGTTTAATTGTAAATAAAGAGATTCACAATAAAATGTATTGTCTATTTATTGATCAATCGTTCCCATCGTACAAGATCGTAATTGGCGCAGTCGGTAGGATATTCAGTTCGGCATAACATAGTGAATTAAAACAGTAGCTAATGAAAGTGTTCGAACTGATTCCAAGACACACTTCGAATGAATATCGAAGTGGTGGATTTAAATCCTTTGGTTACGCAATGAACCCGAAAAATAATTAAATCTGTTGGCCTAGACATACAAACGTAAACAAAAGTAAATGGTTGAACTGAATTCAATATATGTATATGCAAACAGTGTAAAGACTATCAATAAAAAACAAAAAGGACAATACAGTGACAAAGAAAAAAACAAAAAATAATAAAACAAAAAGGACAATACAGTGACAAAGAAAAAAAAAATAAAAACACAGTAAATAAACATAAGGAAAAGAAAAAAATATACATCATTTTTTTTGCATTAAAACATAAAAACAACAACAATAATACAGTGAAAAAACACAAAAATTTAGAAAACATAATAAAGTAAAATGCGAAGTACAGCATCTATGTATATAGTGAATCAATTTAGTAGCTACTGTTGCTGGAAAAGCATTGGGGCACATTTCGAAGGAAAATCGGAGTGGTGGTTTTTATCCTTTGGCTTCATAATAGAACAATTAAAAAAATAATATAAATATAAACCATAATTTAAATTGATTATTCTTGCTTAATAATAAAATAGAAATAAAATAAATAGATATAAAATAATTAAATAATAAAAAAAAGCAAAGAAACAATAAGTGAACAAAAAAAAAATAGTACTTAAGTGACCATATTTCAAATAAAGCACACTTCAAAGGAATATTGGAGTGTTAGATATAATCTTTCGGCTGACAGTTAAAAACAATAACAATAAAAAAAAACAAATTAAAAAAGATATTGTTCAAATATTATTATTTAATAATTAAAATGAACACATGTACAATCTTTAATAAAAACAATGGTGACAAGTAAACTAAATAAAATTTTTGTGAAAAATTAAGTAACTTAAATAAATTTTGTAGAAAGTCAATCATTAAGTTTGAAAAAAAAAAAATAAAATTAATAAATAACAAAAAAACTAATTATAATAAAAAGAATAAAACAGGCAATTTAAAATTAACAACTAAATTTTCGGCACTAACAAAAAAAAACATTTCGGCAACAAAAAAGAAAAAAAAAATTAATTACACAACAATACTAGAAAATAACGCAACACGAAAAAAAATAATATTATCAAATTTTTGACCAGAGTAAAAATTCGACGTAATATTTCTGTTCAAACATTCATCTGTATAGGTACATACATACATGAATATGTACATATTTACCAGCAAAAAAAAGGCAACATCAACACAACACCTTAATTCTCTAGCAACTAATTTTGTGGGCTTAGCTCTATATTTCGCTAAGTCCACACTTAGGCGGGAGGAGTTACATGTTGCAGCTACATACGTACATAGACAATTAGACATGTACCTACATACAGCACCAGCAGCAACATCAAAAACATGTGAAGCTTGTGTTGACGAAACTATCTGCACTTGGCTAGTGCTATGTCTAGCTGTTCTTTTTTTGTTGTTGACGACTTATGTAAAACTGTTAGTTCTTATTGTTTAAGATGTTATGTGTTTTTATCATTCAGTTGGTAATTAGTCCAGTCAGTTGTAACGTGTCGTGAATGGAGTCCGTCTCTTGAAAATTATCGATTTGTGTTCGTTCATTATAAATGTTATATTTACCTAGGTGGAGTGTTTAATTGTAAATAAAGAGATTCACAATAAAATGTATTGTCTATTTATTGATCAATCGTTCCCATCGTACAAGATCGTAATTCTCGCTTTGCTTCTGGCAATTTGGATGTTAAGTGTTTCTTCATGTTCAGGTTTGATGCAATTAAAACTCCTAAATACTTATATTCTGGTACAACTTCAATTAGCTCCCCATTATACGTCCATATTTCTTCTCGGCAGTATCTACCTCCTCCATCCCTGAAAATCATTATATTCGACTTTGATAGGTTAAGAGATAAATTCCAAATTTTACAATTGTTCTCCAATCTGTTTATCATCAGCTGCATACCTTCTACAGTATATGCTAGGAGAGCCATATCATCTACGAATAACAGGGCTGGAATTTTCGTTTGGCTTATCTCTATTCCTCCTCTAATAGCATCTATTATGTCGTTAATATATAAAATGAACAGCAATGTGCCTAGAATGCATCCTTGTTTCACCCCCATCGTCGTTTCAAACTCCTCAGATAAGTGGAGTTCATAAACACCGAAATAATGTCACTGCTGCGTGATGGCATCATTCGAACATCATGTTCACCATATAATTCCCCAATTCATGTAGTTACTAAGAAAGGTTTAGACGAAAACGGCAAACCTAAATTACGAATGGTCATCGACTTTAGAAAAATAAATGAGAACACCATAGCCGACAGGTACCCCATCCCGGATACATCGGTCATACTAGCAAATTTGGGTAAATCTAAATACTTTACAACCCTGAACTTAAAATCAAATTTTTTTAGCCGAAAAGATCGGCAAAAGACTGCTCTCAGCGTTAATAATGGCAAATATGAATTTTGTCGCTTGCCATTTGGCCAGCATTTTTCAAAGAGTTATTGACGATATTTTAAGAGAAGATATCGGTAAAATCTGTCATGTTTATATGGATGATATAATCATATACTCCCCAGACGAGCAAACACATATTACACACATAGACAGAATATTGAAAAAAACTGCAACAAGCCGGAATGCGTGTTTCAACGGAAAAATCAAAATTTTTTAAAACCGAAGTACAATTTTTAGGTTTCTTAGTTTCACAAAAAGGTATCAAAACTTGCGCCGACAAAGTTCAGGACATTTTAAACTATAAAACACCAGAGACACTTCGAGCATTATGCTCATTCTTGGGATTATCAGGATACTATCGTAGGTTTATAAAAGACTATGCGAGAATAGGTAAACCTTTAACAAAATTCTTACGCGGACAAAATGGTCATGTAGGAATTAATCATTCAAAAAATATAAAGATAACATTTGACACAGAGGCCTTACAGGTATTTGAAAAACTTAAGAAAATTTTAGCTTGAGAAGACGTTTTACTACAATATCCGGATTATGGGGAGCCCTTTGAGCTAACTACGTATGCCTCTTCGTCTGCATTAGGAGCGGTCCTCTCTCAGAATGGCAAACCAATTACCATGATTTCACAAACGCTTTCCAAAACGGAAGAAAACTACGCCACCAATGGCGCGAACTTTTGGCAATAGTATGGGCATTACAGAATCTCAGACATTACTTATATGGTACAAAAGGCATACACATCTACAGAGATCACCAGCCACTTACATTCGCAATTTCAGACAAAAATCCAAATTCAAAGATCAAAAGATGGCGTGCGTTTATTGAGGAGTTCTCACCCAGGTATGCCTAAACCAAATTCAGACGTTGGAAACTGTTCAATTTTCGGCAATCTACTGCCTTGGTGTTCAGAATCCGAAATCTAAAAAAAAAAAAAATTATTGATAGTGGGTCGGGTGGTATAGAACCGTCCTACTGGTAGGTCGCTAGGCAAATGACACTTCTTTTTTATTATGATTTTTTAAATTGTATATTTCTAGTCTGACACAAATTGGACGACACCTGTCTCCAGGAATATAATTTATAAATGAGATTGTTTCTAAATAATAAATAAATTATACATAGTTACGAAGTTAATATATGTATTTACGTATATTGTACATATCTAAGCACCTAAGTTTTTTTTTTTACTTTTAGAAACATTATCTTTAATTAAATTATAAATAATAATTTACTTAATAGGCCAAAATGCTTTAATCTAAAACTAATAAAGTAAAATAACACTTACGTACCTCTATTTTTTAAAACTATTGCCTTTCGGTTTCGACCTATCTATCCCAGGACTAAGCTCACCTTACATAAATGTTATTACATACTCCCATATGTATGTACAAATATGTATATTATATATTATGTAACTCATGAACAACATGAATTTGAGCATCATATTTGATGTTTTCTTATGGCATTGTCTACATCGCAATTGCCTTATAGTTCCATTAAAATTTCGTAGAATTGCGCCCATCAAATGATTCATCCGCTAGAAACGGGATGCTTCGGATAATGACGAAAGCCTGTTTTTATTGTTATTGTCGCTGAGCTGGAGGCATCTGGACTTGGACCATCGACCTCCAGCGTGACATGTGCCGACGACTTCCACTTCGTCACAGCTAATCATATATTATTATTGTCACTAAAAGTACCTGCTCCTAGATATAGCTGGAACCATGCTATGTACCTTTAAGATGTCGGTCCAACCCAAAAGCTCAAACCATATCTTATTGGTTATCTATGGCTATACTGCTTGAAGCCGTGATATCCGAAATAGGGTACCATACTTCTTACACTATGCTGAAGATCATTGCTCGGACAGTTCTTATAAAAAAATTTCATTGAGTTTATCGATAACATCTTCGATAGTGTTCAAAATTTCGTTCACAGAGTACTTTCTGTAATAATAGTATTTTTTGATTTGTAGTATGGTATATGCCTAGCGTCCTACTGGTAGGTCGTGACGTTTCATTTAGCATAAAAATGTATTACACCTCGTTTTGGTGGTAGAACCGAAGTAGGTTGTTATGTTTATACATATTTAACTGTATTTGATAACTTTAGTGGTAAAATAATAAGTAAATACATTTTTAACTTACCTTTTGTGTGACGTCATTCCATTTTTTTTTTTCAAAATTATGCTAACACCACCACCACATAAAAGAACTTACCCAACGTACATTCAAATTCCATTACAAACCTGGGAAAGAAACTAAAGTTGCAGATCCACTTTCCAGACAATTCATTCATAACTTTTCTAAATCAAACACAGAAACGGAAACAGTACATACCGAAATTTCACTAACCAGAACAATTCAAACAATAAAGTTCCCCGTTAACCAATTTAGAAACCAACTGGTTATATCCAGATGTAGCCATGACCATAAGAGTACAAAAATCTTATTTCAGAAATGTATCCGACACACAATAAACTTTAGTACTACTGCTGTATTAATATTAATATCTGCAAGAATGCGTAAATCATAATGTGGTTAATGCTGTTCGATGCGATCTTCCAACTCTGGCCCAGATTCAAAATGTTCTAATATTAAATTTCCCAGCCGTTAAATTTATTCGCACTGAAAAACTGGTAATAGACCTTTTAAACAAAGACGACCAATTAGAGACAGTTACAATGGAACATAATCGTACACATCGATCCCATCAGGAAAACTTTCAGCAAATTGTCAATGACTATTATTTCCCCGATATCAAGAAAATGCTCAGAACTATTATTATGAATTGTAAAATATGCTTGGAAAACAAATACCAAAGAAAACCTCCTAAGCCCGAGATAGGCGCAACACCGTTGCCTAGTTTTCCGGGAGAAATCCTACATATCGATATCTTTATTACAGACTAGCTGTTGCCTGCCCGGCGTTGCCCGTGCTAAAAATCAGTCGCGTCATTTGATTGTAGTATGATAGAAAGGAAGTAGTAGGAATCGATATTATTTAAATTAAGATTCTAAAGAATTCTAAAGCCAATACATTATTATCTGAACTAAGTGGTTGTTCCCTATAGATGAAACGATTGCATAAAAAATGTATGGAAATGTAATATTCCTGTGTACAAACACGTCTACACACATATGTACATAATATGTATTTTATGAGCATCAAATAATGGTACTTTCTGGTTTCTTGTCTCTAATAGTTGTACTTAATGTTTATATTTAAAGTACAATAGTATTATGTAAACACCGAAGATATTAGGCTTTGTTGTAAGCATTGATCGCCGAGTAACTGGTGAGGTTTGTCTGAAATCACCAACTAATAAGACTCAACATCGCCTGCCTACCCCTACTACAATATAATATGTATTTGTGAATTTAAAAAAAAGGAAAAACTTTATTCTAAGGTGTCCACTGACTTAACCTTAAGGTAACCAAATACCGCTGTAAAGTGACAAAAAAAAAAAGGAAAAAAAATCGTACATTTCCCCCTTTCTGTAGATCTAGATCCGCACGCTGATGAAGCAGAAACACAACTAACAAAAGTCGGTAGCAAATATCAGCAAAATCATCCCTCCTCTACTTTGTGTCACAATCCCAAAAAGGAGCATTAATTATTAACACGAACAACCCTCTCTCAACAGAATGACGATCAATGGCAATGGTTTACCCATCGTTCAATGCGCGTATGGGTAGAAAGAAAATTAAAGAATAAGCGATAGCGATGGATTTGTGGCGAAGAGAAGAGCATAACATCTAAAAAAAACAACCCTCTCCCAACAGAATCACGATCAATGGCAATGGTTTACCCATCGCTCAATGCGCGTATGGGTAGAAAGAAAATTAAAGAATAAGCGATAGCGATGGATTTGCGGCGAAGAGAAGAGCATAACATCTACAGAAACAACCCTCTCCCAACAGAATGACGATCAATGGCAATGGTTTACCCATCGTTCAATGCGCGCATGGGTAGAAAGAAAATGAAAGAATAAGCGATAGCGATGGATTTGCGGCGAAGAGAAGATCATAATATCTACACGAACAACCCTCTCCTAACAGAACGACAATCAATGGCAATGGTTTACCCATCGTTCAATGCGCGTATGGGTAGAAAGAAAATTAAAGAATAAGCGATAGCGATGGATTTGTGGCGAAGAGAAGAGCATAACATCTACAAAAACAACCCTCTCCCAACAGAATGACGATCAATGGCAATGGTTTACCCATCATTCAATGCGCGTATGGGTAGAAAGAAAATGAAAGAATAAGCGATAGCGATGGATTTGTGGCGAAGAGAAGAGCATAACATCTACAAAAACAACCCTCTCCCAACAGAATGACGATCAATGGCAATGGTTTACCCATCGTTCAATGCGCGTATGGGTAGAAAGAGAATTAAAGAATAAGCGATAGCGATGGATTTGTGGCGAAGAGAAGAGCATAACATCTACAAAAACAACCCTCTCCCAACAGAATGACGATCAATGGCAATGGTGTACCCAAAAATAATGACCAAGTAATAAAAGCGGAAATTGGAATAACTCGAATTATGGAATCAAGGAATTGTATGTTTTGATTAAAAAGTAGCCTAATCTCTAATCCAGGAAGTAGACTATCTATTCCCGAAAATTTCATTCAAGTCTGTTAAACCGTTAAGGTGTTATAGAGCAACAAACATCCAAACATCCAAACATCCAAACATCCAAACATCCAAACATCCAAACATCCAAACTTTCACATTTATATATTAGTAGGATAAGCAGCATTTCTTAACATGCATTGATAAATTCTCCAAATTCGTAATAGTAATCCCTATAGCCTCACGTTCCTCCATTGACATAAAAGAAGCATTACTTCAAATCTTAGGAAAATTCAAAAGTACGAAAATAATAGTTTCCGATAACGAAAGAGCATTTTCATCACGTATTATTACAACGCTCCTCAGAGATCACTTTTCCATTGAACATTTTTTCGTCCCGACACTCCATAGTGAGAGTAATGGCCAAATTGAACGATTCCATTCAACGCTTTTGGAAATTTCACGTTGTATCAAAGCGCAACAACAAATAAGTGATACAGTAGATCTTGTGCTTTTAGCAACTCATAAATATAATAATACTATCCACTCTATTACGAACGCAAAACCAACCGATATAAGAAAAAAACTAGCCACTACTCAAGAAAAAACACTAGCCGGAACACCTGACCACAACGATTTTGAACTCCTTTTAACGAAACAAAATACTCTTATTGAAAACAGTAATAGGCAAACAAAAATAAATTCTCAAATACAAGACAAAATTAATGAAATAACAAATCAAATCAACGCAATAATTTCACAACATAGTGATATAAGTAAATCATCCGAATCAGAATTATTACTTTTGGAATATCTATCTGTAAGAAATAATCTTGTAATTAACCATTTAAATAATAAAGCGCTTTCAATTGTGTTAGGAAAAAATAACATAACTAACCCATTAATCTTAGATAATATAGAAATTAATTGATTTTCAAAACCTTCCGATAAGTATAAGCAGGGCCGGACCTTACATAGGAGCGAGTGGCGCAGCCGCGCCAGGCACCAGAAAGCAAGAGGCGTAAAAACTAAAAAAATTACTATCCAAAAAACAGATCTACTCGTTTGCTAATATGTATTTATATTCTTCACAAACTAATATTTCTCACCGTACTTCTCAAATAACAATACACACATTTCAATCACTGTACTTTAAAAAGTCCACACACATTAAAATCACCAAATTTCCATATAAATATGCACATAATGTTTTTTTTCTATCCCTTCCAGTTCCCACAACATTTCATTCTCTTTCTCTCCATAGCTGCTAATTGGTATAACAGACCAGTTAGCAGAATCTTTATCTGTACCCAACTACAACCAGAGGCAAACATTTGTCTCTGCTGCAACCATAGTAGACTCTGTTGTTTCATATTAAATATCCAGTCGACCCTTCAGCCCATTGCCAAAAACGAAATTTTCACTGCCAACATGCTGTGGAGCAGTCTTATCATACCGCTCCATTTGCGCCTACCAAAATCCATACAAATCATCAAACATGTCGGAAGTTGTGGAGCAGGATTCAAATTTTGCGCCAAGGCAATGCGCCTACCTAAAACGATGCGAACTTCAAATTTGGTTTCGCAACCTTGTTCGATATATCAAAACGTTCGATTTGACTGAAGAGAAAGAGAGTCAAACTCAGTTCATACGTAGTAAAATTTATTGTTACATTATATATGTACAGATCGCGACAGAAAGATAGCACATTTGCTTTTTTTTTGGATCCCTTTTGCATTGTCGTGTTTTCAACCAATAAAAAATAATTTCCTTCTTATATGTTGTGCATTTAACATTTAATTGATAACAAAACAAGACTACATAAAAAAAATGCAACCTGCGGTTACGAAAACAAAAAAAATTATTCAATTCAGAACATTAGCACTTTAAGTGGTAGATAGCACATTTTTAAAAATATTGAAAATTAGTATGTAATATATTTAATGCCTTGATTCTCCTTGGCTTCGATTATAGTAGATTGTACGCTTGATATACATAAGTAGAAAGGAGCAATTAACTTTAGTAGTTAGAATAGTGGACCAAAATACGAAAAAGTTTAAAATTAGAGAATATTTTTTGGGATTGTTGTGAAAAAAACAACTGGGTCTGGCTTAACTGATTTAGTTTTGAATGAACTTGCTGATTTGGATATTCTATTAGTGAATTGTAGAGGACAAGGGCATGATAATGGTACTTATATGAGAGGGAAACATTGTGGTATGCAAACGAGAACTAAGGTTTTGGAACCTAGAGCTTTGATGATGTTCAATGCTCTACTGATGCAGTTGCATTCTTCGATAAAGTTGAGAGTATCTATGTTTTCTATTCAAGTTCTGTAGGCAGATGGTCGTGTTAGAAAAAAAAACATCTTAGTAGTTTGACTCTTAGGCTGCGGTTATATATGTAGCAAGCGTGTAATACAAGCGCTTAGCTCGCGTTTTAAATTATCAGAGCATTTTATCTCGCACTTGCTCGCGCTTGTAAAAATTTGTTACCAACCACCATACTCTAATAAAATGCATTTAATTTTAAGCGCGAGCAAGCGCTTGTATTACACGCTTGCTATATAACCGCAGCCTTAAGCAGAATAGATGCAATAAAACCACTAAAACTATACTTGGGAGATGTTTATAGGCTCTTGTTGAAATTTCAGAAAATTATGATCAAAGAGTCTAAAATATGTCACAATCTCTTGGTAGTAAGCTAAGCGAATTTAAATTTATTTGTTGTGTCGTTATTTGGTACACAATATAAGACACAAAGCAGTTTTTGCCTTAAGCTTGCAGTTGAAATTTTGTGTTCAATGAAAAAGTTTTTAGTCGAACTAAGAACTAATGACAAGTTTTTTTTTTGAATTTGTAGATAAGGCGAGACTTATAGCAAATGAAATTAAAGTTCCTTTTCCAGTAATTTCAACTTAACGGTCCCGAAAAAAAGTAGTTCAGTTTTCCTATGAGGATAGGAATGAGGTAATTTTAGACCATCAAGAAAGATTTAGGGTTGAATTTTATGTTGAAGTCAACGCGTAAATTACTCTCTCTCTTCGGGAGATGTGGAAAAGATCAAACATGTTTTAAGTTGCTTTTGGGGCGCTTATTTTTTTTCCTGCGCCAGGCGCCAAAACTGTTAAAACCGGCCCTGAGTATAAGTAACTTACTTTCCGCTGCCGAAATTAAAATACTTCAAAATTCAGATGTCATTAACTATGTATTGACAATTCCTAAGATTGAAAACTTTGTGATTTTATTGAAATTTGTCCGGTAGTCCGTAATAAAACTTTTCTTAAGCTAGATAGAAGTGAATAAAAAAATTACTTACTTACTTACTTACTTAAAAGTCAGGTTGCAAGATGTAAGAATTACATACTACCCGGAAAAGAATGCGTTTATACGCCAGATATCTACATTTGCCAACCAACAACTTCAGAATGCGTCACACAGTTGCTCAATAACAATACGGCTCTATGAACCTCCCAAAACGCATACCTCGTACAACAGATTAAGGAAGGAGTTATAATCCTCAACAATGTACCAAAAACAACAGTCATCGACCAGGTTCAGTTAGAAGTCCAGGGAACATATCTATTAACATTTTCGGATTCAATAAGGGTTAACGACACCCTATACCGAGTAAAGAAAAAAGCTGCCTATGTCATACCGCAACCACCGAAGGCTCTTTCTATAACGCACCTTGAGCATGAAGAAAAACTATCGCTTCCATATTTGCACCATACTCATATCGACAACACAAACACCATCAAAACACTTAGAGAAGAAATATCGACTCAAAAACTCATCTAGTGGACCACTATTTTCCCAGTGGCAATAATTGTTTGCACAATAATATTAATCCTCCTTTGACGCATCAGGCAAAACACAGTCTCCTCAAACCAAATTGACTCAAGAATTACGCAAATCAAATGTCGAAACGAGGACGTCTCCAACTTATCAGGGGGAGGAGTTAACACACACGAACATCAAGCAGCCAAATATAACCGGACACCGGACACCTCCGTACTTCCCTTCCTATCCCATACATTCACCCCGAGCACATTCAACCCAAGCTCATTCACCCATTCACCTTGATCCAATTCACTGTCAGCACTTTCCAGCCGTTCACCCATTCACCTTGATCAAATTAACTGTCAGCACTTTCCATCCGTTCACCCCATGCACTAACCATTTCCCTAAGCATAAGAAATGCATTGTTAGAATTAAGTTAGTAAAAATAATAAAGAACAGACGGTCATGGACTGCGCAACGGAAAAGAGGTATTTTCATAAAAACTCAAAAACAATCAGTCGTAGATTGAAGAACGAGTACCAAAATAACTTGGTATTTTCGTAACAATCAGTCGAAGACTGAAGAACGAATACTAAAATAACTTACAGTACCTACATTTCTTGAGCATTTTTGCACAAATGCTTCTAGGTCCCTAGGGGCCTTGCAGCTTGAATATTGGTATCGGGACTGTCGCTAATCGGAGGGATAATCACGGTTAATGTTATCATTCGTATAATATTATCACTTTAACACAGTCCCAAACAATTATATACAATTACACAGGATAAATTTCGTTTTTTGTAATCAGCACATCGGTTATTGCTATTATTTTATATTCATGTTTGCCACATTGGAGATCCACACCCGGAATGTTTGTATGTCAACAGTAGTTGTGTGTCTCAATACAACACACACTGGTCGTCGGCTTTGCGCGGGGGGTTGGGGAATGAAAATTTTCCCGCATACGAAATTGCGCAAAGCGAAGTATAAATTTCATGTAATTTAGGGTGTTGCGTTCCTGAAAAATGAAATGTAAGCGGCGGCGGTATTGTTTCTGTATATATGTATTCAAATCTTATTTTTTGTTAAATACATATGTGTATGAATACATACCTACCTATAAAATACACTTCTTATGAGTTTATTTTTTAGTTACCCATTCCTTTCTACATCGGTAATTGTTATCATCGGTTATTGTTATCAATTTAACCAGGCCCCAAAGTGATCACATTAAGCGGCGTGCACTGTAATTTGTTTTGTCTTAAAACTGGGAGGCGGGCGAAGCAAGGCAAGCACGGGTCAGCTAGTTAAAAATTAAAACAAAATTATAGGTATTTAATCATTGTGACCAAATTGATAAGAAAAATCCTAAATGAGTAGACAGCCATAGTAAATAGTTTTACTTTTTATTTGAATGAATTTAATTAGCATTTATAATTTCAGATGGCAGATGTAGGCATTGGTATATCCGGACAAGAAGGCATGCAAGCTGTAATGGCGTCTGATTTCACGTTGGCTCGATTTAAATACTTGGAAGGCCTATTGTTGACACATGGCTATTGGTGTTATGATCGTTTAGCAAGAATGATTTTATATTTCTTCTACAAGAATGCGGTTAGTTGTATTGCATTGTTATTTGTACTTAATCATATTATTAATCTATATTTTTTATCAATCAGGCTTTTGTGTTTCTCATATTTTGGTACCAACTATATTGTGGCTTTTCTGGATCCGTGATGATGGATCAAATGTATTTAATGCTATATAATTTAATATTTACATCTCTTCCACCGTTGGCCATTGGAGTTTATGATAAAAAAATTTCAGAGGAATTATTGATGGGTCACCCGTATCTTTACAAACACGTATGCGCACCAAAGGATTAAAATAAGAAATATTCAAATGTTAATTTTATTATAGGGACGATTGGGAAATGCTTACAAACCTCATGATTTTTGGATAGTTCTTCTAGATGCGTTATATCAAAGTCTTGTGATATTTTTTATGGCCCAATGTGCCTATTGGGATAGCGATGTTGGTATTTGGGAATTCGGTGCGACAATAACTGCATCTTGTCTATTTACAAATTTAATACATGGAGCCATTGAAATTCGTTCTTGGGTAAGTTGTATCTACTAAATATACTTTTGACCAATCAATTGTCTTTAAATTATCCTTTTTTTTTAGACTATTCTCCATGTTATGTCCATAGTTTTCAGCCTAGGCTCATTTTATGTATTCTCAATTATGTACAATTCGTTGTGCGTTAATTGTTTTGGCTTACCATCTAGCTATTGGGTAATTTTCCGATGTATGCGCTCTTCTATTCACTGGCTGGTCATTGTGATATCGTCGGTGGTGAGCATAATGCCAAGGTAAGTCTATAATAAAATATAAATAATAAATATAAATATAAATTAAAAAAGATGTTAATGCCTTATCTTTTTTTTAGATTGCTTATTACAACGCTGAAGACCTCTCTTTGTCCTGATGATAGTACAAATGTGCTGACAAAAAGTAAAAAGGCTAGAAGTATAGGTGAGGAATTATTAGTTACATGGTCAAGATCGACATCTGCTTCATCAATATATAGGTAAAGACACACAACCGGTTTCATATAAATGCACAATGTATAATACACGAAGTTTTGTAGTTCTGGCTTTGATATCATTTAAAAGTTGTTGTACGAATGCATGGTAGCTAAAGTTTAAGTTTTGCACGGATTTTTCATATTTATTTTGTTTTATGTAGGTCTGTAGTCATGTTTGTAGTTGCAACCCATGAACGTCACAAGTAACACTAGAAGGCGCAACGCCGTCAATCATATATATTATTTCTGTAGTATAGGTACAATTTGCGGCTCTTATTCTTAACCAATCTTAACAAATAGGATGTCAAAAGAAGGAGAATTTCCTGGAGCACTGACTTAGATGATTATTAGATGATTTTTTTTTATTTGTTCTTACGTTATATGTAAATAGATATACAGTAGAATCTCGGAAAGATGAACGAATAAAAGCAGGCTTGTTCATCTTTTCGAAATGTTCATCTTTTAGAGTAGGTACTTAATTTTGTTTCAGAAAGAACTAGTTAACACCTTTAAAAAGTATAAAGACATTATTTAGAACATAACAGGAATTCATTTTATTTTTATAACACAAATGAGAACAGAACATTTATTTAGAAGTTCTCTAAAAAAAATTGTTGATCGTTGTTTGTCACCCGGAAAAAAGTTGCTTGATCAACGCCTTTTCTCTTAGGTTTCTCAAGCTCAAAATTGTGGAAACATCGGCAACACAATGCTCAGCAAATTTTAGGCAAATGTTGATGGCTGAAATGGCCTGTGCTGGTTTGATGACATTGGCATCGGTGTTTTCTTCAGCACTGCTCTCTGAAAAATCAGGATCCTGTTCAGCATCGGAGGGTATGAAGACCACATCTTCATTCCAGTCTCTTATATCATCAGATGTGTATTGATTGGCGGGAACATCATCTTGAAGCATTTTGAATGCTGTAACTTTAGTCTCCGTTATTACTTCGGATCTCATCGTCTGCTGTAATACAGCAAGCGGCAGATCTTCTTCTCCGTCCTTTTCGATGACTGACGCTAAGTTCGTTGCATTTGGAGGCATAAACAATGCGCTTTCCTTTTAAATTTAAAAACTTTACTCGGCCTTTAACTAGTGGCATCTTTCCTCTTCATAAATTCACTTCATATTGGTATGCAAACAAACGAAATGAAATGCAAAAATCAAGCAGAAAAGAACAGTTTTCCAAAGAATATCGGTTATATGAATCTACTACGAATAACTAAAACTGGAATTTTCGAGTATCCAAAAATCAACCCGTTCATCTTTTAGAATACTGCAATTGTGCAAAAATTCCTTTCATCTTTCTGGGTAGTTCATCTTTTGGAACTTTCCGAGATTCTACTGTATATACATACATTGTTTTTACCTGCGAAGCAGAGTGCTTATCTGCAGGTGATTGTGCATAGTAGGTATAATATGTTTGGAAGCTAGTTTGTTATAGTTAATTTTAGTTAGACTATGCAATTTTTAAGATTTAGATGCAAGTTAAATACAAAGAAAAATATAATACAATAATTTAGTGAATAAAGTTCATATTTAAGAGAAACATTTTGAGATTTTTTTTTTCGTTTTTTGAAATTAACAATAGGCGTGTTTTTTTCTAATCTATATAGCCTTAGAAAATATTTTTCAGGTTAAATACACTACCAACTAAGCCTATATAGAATAACGAAATTCAGATAGCTATCGAGTCTTATGTCCTTAGCCTGGATAAAAAAAAGTGCTACCAAACTATTTTCTGTCGATTGTTATCGAAATGTTATCGAAAATATGACAAATTTGAAAACAATTGCTATGAAAAGGAGTTTGGAAAACAAGTGGAAGAGTGAGGAAGAAATATTAAAAGTCAGAAAAAATTACATTTTGCTCAGGCAAATAAATCCCTCCTTTTGAAAATAAAAAAAATGATGTTTAAATGTCGAATGTCAATTAGCATAGTGCTACCAAATCACCGAAGAGCTTTTTTTTGCACATACTTTTTTAAGGCTATATAGATTACCAAAAAAAACACGCCTAATGTTTTTTAAATTTGCTGGTAAGGAGGTATTGTTGGCATGACGTAGGTGAGCTGTCTTCTGCCGTACTGTTGTTAAATTCTGGAATATTTAGGAGTCCTTGTGCCTTTCTTCTAGTATTTCGATTGTGTGGTATTTTTTACTGAAAGCGTAAGTAATATTCGAGTACAGCAGCTATTCGAAAAATACCATTCACTTCAAGAACTCTGAAATCAAAGATAGCGTTATTTATTATTTTTACCAATTGACGTTGAAGTTTCATCAGCTTATCAAGTTGTGTTTTGGATGCATTTCCCCATGCCAGTATCCCGTATCTTAAACGAGACTCGACAAGAGAATAATAAATCTGCTTTTGAATTTCTTTGTGTGTGTTTAGCTTTAGATACACCATAGCAAACATGGCGCATTTTAAGTTTGACCTAAGTTTGTTGACATGGTGTGTCCATACAAAATGTTGGTCTATTATTATCCCTAGATATTTTTTTGAGTCTGCCACTTCGATAGCATTGTTTCTAATCGTCGACAGACATGCATGGTTACGCGAGTAAATTTCGATTGTCGATTTTGGTTGTGATGGGGTTCGAATGTGCATCAGCTTTGTCTTGGTGGTGTTAACAACCGGTCCGTTATCGTGGCACCACTTCGAAAGTTTGTCAAACTGTTGTTGCATCCTGTCTATTACGGTTGTTAGACATTTATGTTTCACGACTATGGCTATATCGTCGGCATATGCAAAAATTGTATCTTGAGCAAAGATACGAAGAAGCTCATTGGCGAAAAGGAAAATTAGCCGTGTTCCCAGTTTTGAGCCTTGTGGTACCCCATAGCTACAGCTTTCTTCTTTGCTAATGGTATTAAGAATTATGACATGGGTTTTTCTGTCCGACAAGTAACATTCCAGCCATTTTCCCATAGTTCCTCTTATGCCGATTTTACATAAGACTTGAAGCAGTTTTTGGTGACTTAATGTATCGAAAGCCTTACTGAAGTCGACAAACATTACTAGCACCTGATGGTTTTTATTGAGGCTCATTGTTACCATATTTGAGAGTTCTCCTAGTAATTTTCCCGTACTTTTACCTTGTTAGAATCCATATTGGTTTGGATGCAGTATTTTATGTTTTTTAATAAATCAGTTCAAGCGACGCACTGCTATTTCTTCCATACATTTTTCAATAACTGGCAAAATCGCAACAGGCCTGTAGTTTTTTCACTTGTTTTTTTTTTGCCACCTTTATAAATTGGACGTATGATTGAAGTTTTGAAAAGGCTTGGAATGCGATTCTGTCTGAGGCTATGGTTGATGGAAATCATATAGGTAGTTTGGATGCTGGATGGGAAGTTTGGATTTGGAGGTTGGATTTTCTTTTGCGAGAGTTCTCGCATGGGCACACTAGTAAATCTTTATTTTATTAATATTTCCTTGATCGTTTTGTACTTGCGATTGAAATGTATAATTCATACCGTTTATATTTTTGAGATAAATGAAGTTGTACCTTCCACAAAATGGAGCTTCCATATGCAAAGCGGAATGCTGAGGACAATAAAGTTATAATTACCAAGATTAGATGCATTAGGTATGATACAAAGGCCAGCCACCATAGTTTAATAAATAAAACAAAATGTACCAGGTATTGTTAAATAATATTATTTTGTTGTCTTCCGTCAGTACACATAAATAACATCGAAATTATTCTTATAAACTTTTGTACATTTCCAAATATTGCTGTTTTACTTGTTACTCTTAACACAGCGAAGATACCGTATCATGTAATTACTGGAATGAAAAGTGAAATATAACATATATAGCTAATAACTAATAACATATTTAGAATATTTAATGATTGATAAAGATATCTATAATGCTGCTAACTCAGCTGTAGCTACTCACGGGTGACTTTGCAGTTATCCAACTTAAACTGTGTGACATCTCACGATCATTCAATCAGAAATACATAAAGCCGCTACAAATGTCATTTCCATTATATCGCACTAACCATCTAAAATTTGGGAAATTGTGTCGCAAGCATTTGAGCGCTAATGTTGATACTTAAATCATCTATTTATTCACATCAACAGCGATGTCTCCTTGTCAACATTCCAAGCATGCATTTAAGCGTAAATTCGTAGATACATACGTCCGTAATTTTTTGTTCTTACTTGCGGCGCATATAGGGTTATGGCCTCGAAAAACCGCTCAAAAATATTGTTTTGCCCAAATGAAGTCATACTTGCCTGAAACAACTTTAAAGGCGTTATTTAACTTATGTTAAATTAAGGTATTTACATGGGTCCAATTTTAAGTTAACAATCTTAAAAATTTTCCTCCGTGCAAGACGCTTTATTGAGCAAATATCTCTGAAGGTTTAGCACCAAAATCATTTCCTTCATTCTCATTCATCTATATATGTATACATATATATAAAACAGTTCACTTACTGACTGACAGAGAACGCGCAGACTAAACCGCTGGATTCAAACGGCTGAAATTCGGACAGTATATTCTTATAATACTCTCTTAGCGGATGCCTGTGTCACTATAGGAATGTCCTGTCTAAATTTCAGCCCTTCAGGTCAAACGGTTTGGTCTGGGCGTTGTCTGTCAGTCAGTCAGTGAACTGTTTTATATATGGAGATTTATATAATTAAGGATTTTTCCGAATTCACCCACTTAGAGTTGGAATTTCAAAAAATCCTCTTCTTCAGGTCCAGCGGTTTCCTCTGCGCGTTGTCCGTAAGCCACACTGTTTTATATGTAAGGATGTATGGATTAAGGATTTTTCCGAATTCACCCACTTAGAGATGGAGTTTTAAAAAATCCTCCCTATGCGGACGTCTATGTCATTATAGGAATGTACTGTCCAAATTTCAGCCCTTTAAGTCCAGTGGTTTGGTCTGTGCGTTGTCCGTTAGTCACACAGTTCTATATGTATAGTGTATAGAAAAAGTATTTTTCCAAATTCACCCACTTAGAGATGGAATTTCAAAAAATCCTCTCTTACCGGATGTCTCTGTCACTATAGGAATGTCCTGTCCAAATTTCAGCTCTTTAGGTTCAGCGGTTAGTTCTGTGCGTTGTCTGTCAGTCAGTCAGTGAACTGTTTTATATATTGAGAAGAAGATGAATGTTTTTGTTCTGGGAAACTAAAAACGGAGAACGCAACCTTCAAGTGGAGGATGGATTTGTGATTGCCGCCGACGGGTAGGTGTATCGCCCAATGATGCAAAGTGTTTTACAGTTTGCATGTTTCATTTGTTTTGGTCTTCAGCGCTTCTTATTTTTATCCAGAACCAGATAACCAGAGCAGCTATCTGCCATTGCCTGTCGTACATATGTATGCATGTATATGTATGCATGTATGTATGTATGTGTGTATATGTACATATGCACATAAGTAACGCGACTGTTTCAGTGCACGAGCAAAGCAGGCCGGGAAACAGGTAGTAACATCGTACTGTCATTTCAAGCTGATGTTCCAGCAAAGGATTTTTTTTTATAATAAACTGTTTTAGAATTTTCACAAATCAGTGACGATCTTAAATTTTAAGCTGATACTAACAAAGTTACCGAATAACACGGAATTATATAACAAAAGGTTAATTTTAAAAAAAAAAAACCATTTGCATACATTTCAAATAAATCCAATATCTATTTAATTAATAATAAAAACAGCTTAATAATAAAGTACATACCTGCAGCTGATTCCTCCTTAACAAAAAAAACTTTGTGGGTTAGGTTAGGTTTTCGGGCTGATGAGAATGTTAGCATCCTCATCACACTTAGGTTCATGTGGACCCATTGTGATATCCATAGCGTGATTTTACCCGTGGTATCAATGTCTAGGTTTCATCTAACCCGAAGCCTTACCAAACCTTAGTTAGATGGTGATCCATTACATAGCTCGTCGATATGATCGAAATAGAATTTGCCTAGGGTTCTGTTTCTCAGTTGGCAGAGGTTAGGGCAGTGACAGAGGAAATGGGTTGTATCCTCATGTACCTCTTCGTCACCACATCCTCTGCATATCTCATCATCATTCAGTCGTAATTTCTCCACGTGGTATCTGAGAGTATTGTGCCTAGTTAGAACTCCTATTAGCATTGACAAAGACTTTCTGTCTTTTTGTACATTAAACTCGACACCCGATACATGACAGACAGTTATACGACTCACCACAAAGTTGGGATCACTTTGAACTGCGTTATGATTTAACTCCACATTACTCGTAACCCAAAGTAATAAATTGTATCAGATTTCATTTGAATTCTTATCACCGATGTCTGCACACATATGTGGATATACTTTGGATATTATTATCTTATATGTTTAAGGATATTTTAGAACTAAGTTGTATATAAGATTTTGTATAAATAGGATAAGAATTATGAAATAAAGATTAATCTAAACATCGAAATCGTCGGCTCCAGTAGCCTGTTCTTTATTCTGCTCGGCTCTTTAGCCGTTTAAGTATCAGTGCGGCTTTTTAGCCATCACCTTGTTCGGCTTGGGATAGCCTTTATTAATCCCCATAGCTTTGTAGGAGAGGTAGGAAATGAAGTAAAAAACCCTACATTGTTAAAGGGCGACCTTAACCTAAAATACATGGCGATCCTGCTAAATCGAATATAAAATTCTGAGACGCATGAACAAATACGTTTTCTCCGATATAAACTGCGAAACATAATTCTAGGCTTTTGTTATTACAACAACAATCGCAAAGAAAAAAATGTTCTGTATAAACTCGTGTCGATAGCAGCAACTCAACAAGAGAAGCAGCATTTTATTGAAAAAATTAAAAATTTAAAAAAAGAAAAACAATTATTTAAACATAATACATGTTAAAATTTTAATATAGTGCTAATAAAACATATTTAAAAAAAATATTATAAAATTTTTACTTTTTAAAATATATGTATTTAATAAAAATAATAATGTAATTGTACTAAGAGAAGTTAGCAAAGAAATAGCTAAAGTAAATGTTTAGTGAAATCAAATGTAATTTTTTGAATTATTAGATATTACAAAATAAAATTTAAATCCAACATGTTAAATTCAATATGCTAACATCAATTAAAGCTATAAAGCAAAATTTAATTAATTTAAAAAAGAACCCAAAAAAGGAATATACAATAAAATTGATTAATGAAAAAGAAAATGAAATTGTAACAATAGTAAACAATTTTAAAATATAATCAAAGAAACACACTAAAGATAATATAATAATAGACACGTTCTATAATTTAGTAAAAACAACTACAGAAATCTTACGTCTAAAAAAGATTACAGCTTTGAGAATAGATACAAATAAATTTGATACAATGACGACCTTCGACATAGTGACCACCTTGAAGGTGATTCCCGAATACAACGGAGATTATGAAAAATTAAATAATTTCTTGAACATGGCAAGCTTTATTAACAGTACACTCAAAGACGACACTGAAAAAGACAAACTATTAAAATTAATACTAGACACTAGGCTCTCAGACAGATTTAGAAACAAACTGAGTACAGTTAACCAACCAAAAGACCTAGGAGAATCAGTAACCATTTTTAGATAGATAGAATGCTTTACAGTTACAGAACGAGATAAGCAGAATTTTTCAAAGTACTAAAAATATAAATAATTACGCAGCAAAAATTGAGGAATTAGTAGCAGAACTAAACACCATCCAAATAACGGAACAGGGAGAAAATGAAAGAACAATAATAGTAAAATTAAACGACCAACTAGGGTCGTTTAAGCAGTACAGTTAGCTGCAGAAGTAAGTACAACATATGGTGAGGCGAATATTAGCCAAAACCAAATGGATACAAGGTATACCCAAAAAAAGGAACAATAATAACAGTTTTAGAAACAATAATAACAAAGATAATTATAGGAATAGCAATAACAGCAATCATTTTAGAAACAAGAATAAAAATGGTAATTTGAATAATAATAGAAACAATAACACCAATGATTATTTTAGGAATTATAGTAACAACAATAACTTTGGAAACAGTAATAATTTTAGCAATAGCAATAACAATTCTAGTAATTATAATGGTAATGTTAGAAACAATAATAATAGTAATACACACCGTAGAGTAAATCACATAGATAGTTCGGAAAACGGACAACAAGTCTCCGAAGGCCTGAGAGACTCAGAATATCACTTAGAGAACAAACATTAAAATCAGTTTTTCATCTAAACAAAACTTTAACTAATTACATATCCACACATACCATTATCACATTTTGCGATAGTAAATTTCTCATAGATACAGGTGCAGATGTTTCTATCATAAAATCTAATCTTCTAAAGCCCGACATTAATTTAGACACAACAAACAAAATTCGAATTACAGGAGTAACTGATTCAGAAGCATATTCTTTAGGAACAGTTATAGCACAGATACACATTGAATCTAATACTATATATCAAAAAGTACATATAGTTGATGAAAATTTCCCGATTTTAACAGATGGTATTTTAGGCAGAGATTTCCTTATAAAGACGAGAAGTAAGATAGATTATGAAAATTTCACAATATCTTTCTTAATAAATGATAAAGAATCAATACTTCCAATGATAACTCAATTGCCCAAATGAACAGATATAAAATTGACTGGAAGAACACAGTCAATACATCCAATGAATCTAAATGTAACAGAGGATAGTATTATCTTAAACCAAGAAGTTCAAGAAGGAGTATTCATAGCCAACTCCATCATTCCATCTAAAGGTATAGCTCAAATTAAATATCAATATAGCTGATCATAAAGCTAAACAATCCATCCTAAAAATATGTGAGGAATTCGCAGATTGTTTTCATCTAACAGGAGACTCATTGACAGTAAATAACTTCTATAAACAACAAATATCAATGACTGACAACAATCCTGTCTATATAAAAAATTACAGACTTTCCCATACACAGCTGGGTGGAATAAATTAACAAGTTGATAAACTCTTGAAAGAAGACATTATAGAACCTTCAGTAAGTCTATTTAATTCACCTCTACTGGTTGTGCCAAAAAAAGATAGTGAAGGAGAAAAGAAATGGCGACTAGTAGTAGATTTCCGTCAATTAAACAAGAAAATAATGGATGATAAATTCCCATTAAAAAGATTAGATGATGTTCTTGACACTCTAGGCAGAGCGAAATCTTTCTCCACACTAGATTTAAGTAGTTCTTTCCATCAGATAGAACTGCACGGAAAATCCAGACCGGCAACAGCATTTTCCACAAATCGTGGTCATTTCCATTTTAAAAGGCTTCCTTTTGGTCTAAAAATATCAACGAACAGCTTTCAACGAATGCTATCAGTAGCGTTAGCAGGACTCAGCGCTGAAGCATTTCTATATGTTGATGATATTATTATACAGTAGAAATCGGTTATAACGATGAAATTGTAAGGTCCCTTCGATATCGTTATAACCGGTTCATCGTTATATCCGATAGTACAACAAAAAAAAAAAACTAAAAAAGTCGAAAAAGAAACACTTTATTAAAAAAAAATCACTTCAAATGCAATGAAATTGTCGAGGAAAGAAATCGCTAATTTCCCAATGTTTTGTACATTTGGCTGTGTAGAATTATTTTCTGAGAGAGTTGTCCGATTTTTGGGTTCCAACATTTGAATTTGAATTTGAAGCAGCCCATACCGGATTCAGGAGCATAAAATGGTTTATTGTTGCGACTGCAGTAAGTGCTTCGTTTATAGATGAAACGTGCACTTCTTCGGTCTCCTGATCTGCAGTCGAATTATCGCCATCCTCGTCATCAGCATTATTCAAAAGTAATTCTGACACCACTTTCAATTTTTTAAATAATCTCATATTTTTTGGCAATGGAAAAGGATTTTCGCTTATTAAGTATCGCCATGTTGACAAACAATTTGCCGCAGCACTCATTTTAAACAAAAATCAAGACTAACTGAATGTTTGAGATACATACCATAATATATATTTGCACACATATGCATGCACGCATAAGAAAATATACGAATACACAGAAATTGTATACTGCACACATAATGACAGCCGGCTCCTCTCAGATTCCGTTTACTTTCGCAAACATAAGAGAATGAAAAAATTAAATGAAAAAAGCAAGCATGTAACATAAGAACACGATTTTTTTTAACGCTATAAACAGTTTTTCGACCTAAATCCGATACATTTTTATCGTTATAAAAGGTTTCATCGTTATATCCGGCATCGTTATAACCGATAGCAAATTACTTTGATTTAAATGGAGTTTGGCCTGGACTTTGGAAATATATCGTTATATCCGGTTCATCGTTATATCCGATATTGTTATAACCGATTTCTACTGTATTTGGATGTAGTATAAGCCATCAAAATGCAAATTTAGTAAAAACTCTCCAAAGGCTTAGAAAATATAACCTCAAACTAAATCCGAAAAAAATGAATTGGCTACAGACACAAGTGACATATCTTGGATACTTAATAACGAATGAAGGGATAAAACCAGACACCACAAAATATGACACCGTCACAGAATACCCAACTCCCAAAAATGCGAATGATGTTAAGCGATTTGTAGCATTCTTTAATTACTACAGAAGATTCATTAAAGATTTTACAGCCATAGCAAAACCACTTAATGCATTGTCAAAGAAGGGTACAGAATTTAAATGGACGGATGAATGCCAAACAGCATTCACTACGCTAAAAAACAAACTTGTGAACCCACCCATTTTAAGATACCCAAACCACGAAGAGACATTTGTAGTAACAACAGATGCATCTAACACCGCACTTGGAGCAGTATTATCTCAGCGTGAAATAGGAAGTGATCTTCCAATTTCTTATGCTAGTAGGAGTCCGAATAAACACGAACTCAACAAACCCATCATTGAAAAAGAATTACTTGAAATACATTGGGCTATCAACCATTTCAGACCGTATCTATATGGAAAGAAATTAATAGTAGTAACAGATCATAGACCGTTAATAAGTCTCTTTACACATAAGAACCCATCATCGAAATTAACAAGAATACGGCTAGATTTATCTGACTACACATTTGACATACGGTACAAACAAGGTTCGATGAACACAAATGCAGATGCTTTATCACGAATAAAGCTAGACTCAGAAATACTTAAGGAAATGATACCTACGGTAGACATAAATGTCATGACTCGCGCAATGAAAAAAGTCAAAAGCAGCGGAGATTCACCCAAAAGCAAAGCTAAAAACGTAGAGTCTGATCAACTTTACGCATGGGAATGTATCTCGTTAACAGAAATAAAAAATGTAAAGAAACTTAAGTTTAAAAAGATGTTCAACAAGAAAAATTTGCCAAAAGTAACTGTCGACAGTATAAATAAACATATAATAGTAGAATTTAGCGATAATCCATATCTAGATTTAGGTCTGATCTTGGAGAAGCTATTATTCGAAATGAATAGGCAACGTATTGCAAAACTGGCCATTGCAAATAATGATGAAATATATGAGCACGTAAGAATTAATAAATTCAAAGAAATTTATAATAAGCTGCAAGAAAAAGAAAATAAAGACCGAGGTACAAAACTTGAGATATCTATATAATAATAATAATAATAATAATAATAATAATAATAATAATAATAAATATTATAAAACTGTAGAGGTTTTTTGTTGGTTACCTAATGGCGTGAAAACCGCTGGACAGATTTCGATGAAACTTTTTTTGAAATGCTTCTTAAGTACCCGGGATGATCACAAGCTATGTAATTTTTTGCTCAGCTTACTGGGTCTTACATAGTAGTCAAAGTAACTGTATATTGGAGAGGAATATTATCATTATACAGCCCTAACTCAATAATGGCTTATCGGATTGAAAATCAAAAAAAATAGGTGAAATTGGTAAATCTGTCGCTGATTCATTTGAGATATAAAACATCCTCCTGCGTTATCCTGAAGCTGAGCAATGTTCAAAACAATTATTCAAAACATCGCCCACAATTTTCCTTCAGCGGAGACCACCGCCAGCAGTCGTGCAGCAGTGGGTATCGTTGCAGTAGTGTGTGTGTGAGTATATGTGCGCGCTCTAACATGATCATATGCTTTGTACTTCAATGTACTACAATCATTATCACCATTTGCGGCTCTCACACTCAACCAATCTTAACAAATGAGGTGTCAAAATTTAAAATTTTCTAGAGCAGTGAATTGCATTTTCAGTTTATAAATATTATTAATAAATTAAAAAAAAACGATCAAATTCAAATTCTACCCAAAGTGAACTTCTGTTGTTTTAAGAGGTAATTTTGGTTCATATATGTATGCACATATGTATTTGCTATGTGGAAGTCATTTGGGATGTTTGGTTTACAGTGCTATTTTGCCGAGACTATAGGCAAACATTATCAGTAGTGCCACGAGGCACATCCGAATGCACAATATTTCTCTGATTTGTTATTTAAAATTGGTGGTTTAAAGTGATATATCACAACTCGTAAGAATTCTTAGCTTTGTGAGCGAGCTATTTTGTTGCCTCAGAATGATTAAGCTCCAGCAATTAACAGCGAGATATTTTCACCTGCTGATGGTCAAAGTGCAGAATGTATTTCAATCACCCGGGTTGTGGACCAAGAAGTAACAACCAGATATCTCGTCGAATTTTTAAACTCTCGCTTTCGCTGCCATCACATAAATTAAATCTAAAAGTGGGTGTAACTACTATTCTTCTAAGAAACTTGAGCCCGCCTAAATAATGTAATGGCACCCGACCTAGAGTTACAATTTTGCAATGACATCTGGTAGAGGCGGAAGTGTTGACGGGCTACGGTGCGGTGCGGTTTTTGAGAACTATGAAATCTGCAGTTAGGGGCTGAAAGTTACACATTGAAACGTTTTTGATAAAACGCAGTTAATCAACAGAATTTACTAAACACTTTTGTGGACTTAGACAAATATTTTGATGTTTCTACGCTCCCACTGAAATTGCATATTTGTATGCATAAGAAAGCCCTTAGAATGCGAAGCAAGGCGAGCATGGGTTCAACTAGTTAATATATAAACCACCAACGAGAATTAATAATAAAGAAGAGAAGGAACAAACAATAAATGAATTTCATGATACACCACATGCAGGAGGACATTCAGGAGTTAAGAGAACAATTAATAAAATCAAACAACGATATTGCTGGAAGAATTTGAATAAAATGGTAAAGAAACATGTCAACGAGTGCAAAGTATGTGCTCAGAGTAAACAAATCAGAAACACTAAAGAAAAATTAGTAATAACAGAAACACCAACGACAAGTTTCGAAATAGTATCAGCTGACCCAGTTAAACCACTAAGGCCATCGAATGAATTCCGCTATATACCCCCCTGTTCTGCATTCCACTTTTCGTGAATTCAACCACCAAAAGTGGAATTGGGTGTTCTGCATTCCGAACGAAACTATGAATTGTGGATTGTATGTTCGAAAGTGAATATTTTGGTGTTCTGCATTCCACTCAAGATGACAGCTGTAAATTCGTGTTGTGCATTCCGAAAATCCTGTGATTTTAGTGAATTGAATTCACTTGAGATTCTTGACGTGAATTGAATTCACATGCCGTTGTAAAGTGAAATAATTAATTAATTTGTTGATCAGAATCATTTTGAAAAATATGAGTAGAATAATAAGACTTTCCATAAGTGTATTAAAATAATTCCTTTGTTTAATATAGTACAACACAAAAATTAGAGGCAAGAGAGTATTCTCTTGAATTACATGAAAGAAAATCAAGATTTTCCAAGATCATGATTACTCTAACTCCACTTCTCGCAGGATATCAACAAATATTTTCTTAGCCACTCACCTTAAAACTGCTTTTAAAAATGCAAAAATCATTAAAGAAATTATTTTTCTTCAGTTGTCTAACTTCTACTTACATACAATGCTTCGGGAGGATCCAGAATGTTAGATTTATCTCGAAAAATCTTCCTGCGAACTCTCTCCATTCGGTTTTCCTTGCGGTTTTCACCAATCATTTAAAAATCTCTCTCTCTTAAAAATCTTGTTTTCCATTTTTTCCATTTTTTTATTGTAATAAAATATATTTTTTCTTAAATGTTTAATTCACTTGCACAAAACAAGAACCAAGAACTGAAAATCTCCAATGATTTTGAAATGATTTGACAGCTGTGTTTGACATTTCAAACAAATGAATTCGAAGTGGATTCCAAAAATTCGAAATCACTCGGAATGCAGAACACTGAATTCCATTCCGAGTGAATTTCAATTTCGGTTTCAATCCACTTTCACTCGAAATGCAGAACAGGGGGGATAGGATAAGAATTATGAAATAAAGATTAATCTAAACATCGAACTCGTCGGCTCCAGTAGCCTGTTCTTTATTCTGCTCGGCTCTTTAGCCGTTTAAGTATCAGTGCAGCTTTTTAGCCATCACCTTGTTCGGCTTGGGATAGCCTTTATTAATCCCCATAGCTTTGTAGGAGAGGTAGGAAATGAAGAAAAAAAACCCTACATTGTTAAAGGGCGATCTTAACTTAAATTACACCTTGAATGTGGTCAGCTGTCCAAAAAGTGGATATGGTTTCAAACCTTTAAGGAGAGGTCCTATGAATGTCTTTACCCTAGCTAGCGCCTGGCTGTCCTTCTCCGTGTATTTTTTTCAGTCGCCTTCCCATGGGTATTTAACTACAGCTATGACAAAAATTACTTCTCAATTCTACATTTTGAAACATTGATTTTCGAGCAGATGTTCAAGGCAAATGTCCCTATGTGCGGCGGTAGTATTCCTTAGTGCCTGGCTACCCGATTAGTCCCATACTCGTTTTGTCCAGTGATATTCTGTGAGTTACGAAGAGAAGTGTTGAGTTCACCAAAGAGAATCCACTTTGAATAATAATTTTCGGTGGAAGATGCATGTTCTATTCTCAAAGCGTTTCATTTCTATCTTTTCACCTATCTTTTCAAAATTTGCCCGCGCACATAGTTATTCGGGTATGATAGAAAGGAAGTACATAGTAGGGAGCAATCACTGCTGTTCTATTTTCAACTTCAATTTCCATTTTTGTCTGTCTGTCTGTCTGTCTGTCTGTCTAGAAATAAGAATCGCCAAAAATGACAAACCTTGTATAGAAACACGCTAAATAACAAATACAGTAGAACCTCGATTATACGTGTTCCGATAATCCGTGTTTCTCACTTATCCGTGTGTACCAGGTATTTCGCTAATCCGTGTAAAATTCGTTGATTACTGCTCAATTATCCGGGTCGAGTATGTATTTTTCATGCAAAAGTCGGGAAATCCGTATTTGTACCAAACAGAATTTTCCACAGTAACTATAAAAAAATTCTGTAAATTTAAGGGGCAGGTAATTTTGTAGTGGGTAAGCAAAACATTGTATTTCTGCATATTTAGAGGTAGGTGATATCTTTAAGTGGGTAATTATCGTATCTTTACATTGACATTGCAGAGGAAGATTAAAGGACATTACCTATCATGGATGCGAAATGCAAAAGAATTGTTTTGACTACTGAAAATAGGCTTAAATTAACTTAAATATATTTTTATTAACTTTTCCCGTGTTTTTAAATTTTCCGGCAACCGCTTCCCAGTCATTGTATCGGATAATCGAGGTCCTACTGTTAATACGTAGTATGTCTGTACGTATGCAGCAAATAAAAGAATATTTTCCAAAAAAATATCCTCATAAAAACTGTGTAGATTTCTTTATACATACACATAATAGCCGTGTTTTTTATTAAGTGAGTATATACTCACTTTTCAATTTACCCGCACTACAAAAACAAATTCGCTTGCTATAACACTAGGTAAAATTCTCCAAGTAAACGCTTTACTTGGTACAGCAGTTTCAGACTCTGAATACCAATGGCGCTGAAATCGGTTAAAGGTTGGAGGAAAATTTGTTTTTGGCATTTGTAATTGGATGTGTCCATAAGGTTTCCTTTTTTTTTAAAAGAAGTTGATAAATGCAGTGTTTTTTTCTGATTGGTTAAAATACATTTATTTTATAAATATGAACTTATTTTGTCAGGAAATAATGGTCAGATTGATATCATTTGATAAAAAATATTTGTTCGTGCTGTATTGAATTGAAAAGCTTTAAAAAAATTATAATAATACCTTTATACATGCAAAACTATAAGCCCTCTGTATGGTGAATTTGTAGGTAACATTGTAGCGCACCAAAATAAGAAAAAAAAAAGAGTTATTAACACACTTTCCCGAGATAAATGCGATTTTCACTTGAATTGATTAAAAAAAAATGTAAAAAAAATTGTGTTTAAAGACCAATAACTCGAAAATGAAAGCTGGAATAGTAACAGTCATGGGAAGCTGTGAATCATTGATCAACTATCTATCGCACGAACCCACTTTGGTTGCTCTGGGTTTAATACACCAGAATTTAAAATTGAATAATTATTATTGGTACCTACCTACTTCTCTGAATGAACTTTTTTAATCCCATAGCTCGGTGAGTGTTGAATATAGACCCACACTCTTATATGTTTTTTTATAACATGGACCAATGAATAGAATAGTTCTCCGTAGTAGCTTTTTTAATCATAAATCCCTTTAACCAATTTATCGTGAGTGAATTATAAAACAAAAAACAACAAAAGGTGTGTGCTTATGAACGTAGCCTCCCTAGATATCAAGCAAAAAGTATGAAACAAAAGTCAAAAATGTAAATATTTGAAACTCGTATTAAATATTTGAATATTTGGTATTAATATATTAATTAAATACATATGCATCTATATTTTCAAACTATTGAACATCAAAACGTTGGAAAACATAGATAAACAATTTAATTTGACATGCGTACGTCAAGAATTTATAGAAATGTGACAATTTCAAAATCAAAAAACAGCTGTACAAAAAGTGAGTACAGAAGTGAGTATACCCGTTTTTTTTGTGTTTCCAAAAGTGAGTATGTACTCACTTTAAAGAAAACACGGCTAATGTATTGTATTGATATGGAAATCTTGGGTTCGAATCCCGCCGCAAACACCTAAAAGTTTTTTCACAGTGCCCACCTCTTTCGAATGTCTGACAAGCATCAAAGAGAATCATTTGTCACGATTGAGCTTCTCAACTCGCCGTTCGGAGTCGGCAAAAAACTGTAGGTCCCTTCCATTCGTGCAAAAATATAACACGCACACACAAATGGTTGCGAGAAGCAGGTCCAGGTTCACCTCGAGCTGTAGCGCCAACTAAGTAAGTAAGTAAGATATGGAGATATGTCTGTTCTATTTTCAAAGCGTTTCCATTCCTTAATTTTTTGCTGATCGTCGGACGGTAAACAGTCGAGAAGTAGAATGCGAGAGAGATCAAAGGAAAAAATGTCCGTTGCATTATTTTTTTGAATGTGGAATATGCATGTACCATCTCCATTTCTAAATTTAATTTAGTGATTGTTGGTTATACAGCTGTGTTCAATAAAATAGCAGTGCATCTACCAATGCACTTTGAAAGGCATTTTGAAAATATACTTCATTAATTTACCAAATATTATTTTTTTTTAGTTTGGTAACTAACCTAAGATCTTATATTACATTATAATTTATTAAAAAAATGTGTGTGTCAGTCACACGTGGTAGAAGTGAAACTTTTTTTTAAAAATGGTGTATATATTATTTGTATTGGTCAAATAATTTTACGAATGAGATAAAAAAAGATAGATAGAGATTGCAAGAGAGCGAAGAGCGAAATTGACGGACAGACAGAAGAAAGATATCATAATCATTCATATGCCTACATACATCAACATCATTCAACACGGACAACTGAATTTACCAACTTAACCTGCGCAATGTTGACTTTTGTTTTGGCTTATTCACTGTATCTCATATGGTTTCATTCAAATTCCTACCAAAGAAAGAAATAAATCCGTCATACTCGTAAGTTGTAAGCTCGGAAGTAGTAAAAGTCAAGTCCCATATTTTAGTTCTCAACTCGATCTCATTCAATATTTTCATACCTCATGCTCTCAATATTTCAATTCGAAAAGAGCTTGATGAGAGTGGTTTCACATACAATGCTATCATGTATGCACTATTACTACTAGTAAGAGTAACTAGTGTACTAATACTACCTTAGTTATGTGTACGACCGGAACGACTCAACTATATTTTGGTTTTTGGTTAGTGCCAAAATTGCAGTTGTCAGTGGAGGTTGCGTTATCTTCTCTAATTTTCAGCAGAATTACCGATTGGTTAATTTACTTTCGTAAGGCATCGGATTACCTGCGCCTGTGTAGATTAGTTACTGCGTACTCCTCAACACTCAACCGCATGAGTAAGCTCCATAATTTAAATATTAGGTAGCTTCGTTGGCTTAAATTTGAACAAAATTACAATATAAATCTACATATACATACATATGTCTGTAGTCTGTACTATGTATTATACTTGTAATATACTTAACAAAAACAACAAATACATAGTTTTTAACCATCTTTGATCTAAATATCAATTTTATTCTCGTTCAAACAGTCAATAATCACACTTTGCATTTTGGGCAAGAACAGATCAACTAAAACACGAAATTCATATTTTCCCCAAAATGTGCAGAAAAAGAAATATACATTAATGCTATAACCTGCGCAATTTTATGACTTTTGTTTTGGCTTATTCACTGTATGTATTTGAGAACATACACACCCACACACATACAATGGGTTTTACTACTCATATGGTTTCATTCAAAATCCTACCAAAGAAAGAGAAATAAATCCGTCATACTCGTAAGTATTAAAAGCCAAATCCCATATTTTAGTTCTCAATCTCATTCTTAATTTTCATTATTCGCGCTCTCACTGTATACCACCAAGTTACACTGCGTGAGTGGCCGCCCGACTGAGCTGGGCTGTGAACAAAGCTGAGACTGAGTGTAGAGTGTATCTCATTCTAACGCGTGCTAATACGTTGGGTTCTGAAAGAGATGCAATGTTTTTCGTGACGAATTTTCGTTACACGATTTTGGATTCACACCGCGATCTAAGAAGTTTCACTTCAAAAAAAGTATTGAACGAAAAATAGAAATTGACACTTTTTTGGTGTTCGATAAAATAGCAGTTCTGTAAGAGAAATATGAAATCGTTAATTGTTGCAATTGTTTTCAGCTTTGAATGTGACTTCCTTCAATATTTTGTTGTCTATCTCTTATTTTTTTTATGACTACCCCGCACTGGTGTGGCATATAATTAATAGAATTCTGGTGTCTTTTCAGTAGATTGTGACCCAATACTCAAAATGTCTTCATATTTCTGGGTCTAGATGTCTTCACGAATTTTTTTTACGGCAGTCCAAAGATTTTCAAATGGATTTAAATCCGAAGACTTAGGTGGCTTTAACATTACATCGACTTTATTCTTCTCAAATCAATTCTTTGTTGCTTACGCCGTATGTTTCAAATCGTTATCCTGCATAAATACCTAGGGTTCGAAGTATCGGCCCCGGGTATCGATACCGAGTACTTTTTGGTATCGAACCTTTGGGTATCGATACCCAGAAAGTATCGAACTGAAATTATCGATACTACTCAGTATCGAGTACTTTCGAAAAAGATTGAGATATCAATTTTATTTAAATTACCATTATTTAGGTTTTGAGAAAATAATCACAATAAAAAACAAAACATCTTTTAATAAATTCAACTTTTATTTGAAAAAATTGGAGTATGGTATATTAAGTATATGACTACATATCACCACAATATTCATCTATATATCTGCCTCTTTTCCATGTTCCAAAACTTAAAATATTGAAATTTAACGGCCACTGTACATGTTGGTCCAAATTTATTCTGCAATCAAGCAGGATAGGCAAACAAAAAATACGCTTGTTGGATAGAGATAGAAGAAGCTAAAATCTGAAAGCTGAGACCGAGTGTGTAGTGTGTAAGGAAATAAAATAATGTTCATAATGTGTACATTCCGAAAATTATTATAAGCCTTTCTCTTTCTCATGCAGTACATCTCGTTATAAGAATACTGACATTTGCGGTTGAAACAAAAGAAAGCAACTAATATATAAACTAAACAGAAACGTTGGCCTACATTTTACCCCTTTGCACGGATTCAGATTCAATCCAACTGAAGTACTCAATACTCGATACTCGACAAACGATACCGATACTACTAAAAGTATCGGGCTAAAGTATCGAGTACTGAGTATCGGGTATCGAAGCGCAAAGTATCGATACCTACTCGGTATCGATACTATCGTTCGAACCCTATAAATACCCACTTAAGAGACATTTCCTCTTCAGCATACGACAGCATAACATTTTGAAGAATTCTAATATAAACCTATTAGGTTATTTTTTCTCTTTTATCCAAAATGATGGGCCAACCCATTACAAGAGATATTTGCTGAAATTAACCTTCGGGCATCCCCATGCTTAACAGTCGGTAGAGTATACTGAGGGTTTCATTCTGCATTAACCGGTCTTCTGACATATTTCCTAGATCCACTAGAGCCAAATATTTTAGCTTTAGCTTTAGTTATTTAGCTTCGGCCCAGAGAATATTTCTCCATTTTGACAGTGGCCATTGACTGTTTTTTCGGATACATTGTATGCGTTAGGCCTCTAGAAGTCTGTTCCTTACCGGTACAACACTTATCTCGAGATTTGAATCTTCGTTGATGAGATAAAAGGACTACGCTTAGCTGTTCTTATGATTTCGACATCTTCCGAAGCAGTTTGTTTTCGCTGTTTTTACCTGTTTTCTTGTTTTTTCGCATGTTATAGCATTTCGATCTATCTCTGCCGAACAAACTGGCTACTCCTGAATATATTTTTATATGATTTTCCTTAATTTTAAAGTTTTTTAATTAAATTCCGCTTTTCTTTCGAGTCGTATGTTCTCGACCCATTTTTACAACTAAAACAATCAATTTTTTTTTCTTATTAGTCCAGTGCAATTAGGTTTATACCTCGGAACCCAGCTATAGTGAATGGAGTTAGATGTTTCCGGATTTTTTGAATTTCTTATATTATAAAGTAAAAAGTTTACCTTTTGAAATCTTCCGCTAATGTTTTTTTTTTTCTTTTAAGGCTTATCCCATGAAAATGATGCTACTTCTAGTATAAGTTCATTCCTTTTACAGGTCCTTGTGACTAAATTAACTTAATACTAGGAAAACTGTAAACCGTAGGTATAAAATTTGTATGGTGATTTTGTAGGTGACGCTATGGCGCATAAAAATAATATTAATAAAAAAAATTATAGGCACACTCTTCCGAGAAAAATACGATTTTCACTAAAATTGGTAAAAAAAAATGATAAAAATCTGTGTTTGAAGACCAATATATCAAAACCGAGATTACAGATGGTAGTTTGGTTTTTAACTGTGATAAGCACTAATCAATTGTCTATGAAACAATCCCACCTTGGTTGCTCTAAGCTTAATACACTAGAAGTTGTAATAGAATAACTGTTGGTACCTACTACAGTTAACTTTTTTAAACACCCTGTAGCTCAGTTGGTATTCAAGATAGACCCCCCCTCCCGCACGATTTTTTTCATATCATGAACCAATGACTCTGATCCCAAAATATCTGTACCCCGAACCGGACCACCCTGTACCTACATATGTATAGTAAGAAAAAAAAATGTATTTTTGGTTTTTTGCTGTGAAATTTTGATTTTTTGCTAAAATTTACGGATTTTAAGAGTTGCGGTAATTTTTAATGGGTAAACTTTTTAGTTTATGGTACTAGCAATCCAACGAAAAAAATCATACAAATGCATTCACTATAACTGGGCTCCGTCATTTTTCATTTATAATGATAATTGCACTGGACTATATTATTAAAAAAAATCATAACGAATAACCTAACATTTATTTAAATAAAAGTAAAGTTTTAAAGAATTTCAATTTAGCATTTGAGTTCAACGAAGAACTTACTACACTGCTATTTTAAAGAGCAGCTGATTTAGACGTTTAAATGTTCAATAATTTGTTTACATTGAAAAAGTGATACGAAATTGCATAATTTTTTCACCGATTTGTTGCTTCGGTCAAGTAAAACATTTTATGAAATCAGGATTTCTAAAACCAAAGTATTATTCTATTCTCAATTCTCATTTAACAGTATTTATGTACATTTTATTATCTTATACTTAATTTAATTGATAAATTATAAAGAGAACAGTTAGTGGCATTTATATTTCAAATAAAAAAAAAATAGAGCTAATGCCACTTCAAAGGTAATAATTCAGTGTTGGGTGAGCAAATTTAAGAAGTTAAAAATTGTGAAAATGTATTTAACCCTAGAAGCATAATCTACGTCAATTTGACGTGTGCTCTCGGAATTATTAGTTGTCTCGCTTTAGCCGATGCGTAGATCGGGATGTACCTTTAAGAATTCTCATTTGTCGCTCAGAGCTTGCATGGGGTGATCGTTTCATTGACGTAAGTCACGTTAAAATTGAGATATAGCTATGGTTTACGTCGCGAAGACGTTTGTTCCAACTGCATATAATTTTATTTTAGTTATTTTTTTATTTTATTAAAAATATATACATATGTATACCTCAAACCTAAATTTAAAGTAAAAAATGTGTTTAAGTACAAACTTATTCTTTTTTGAAGTCCGAAGAAAAGACTTTATTTTTTTTGGTGATCTTGAATGATCTTTTAGTTTGCTTTGTTATATAAAAAATAAATAAAAGTTCAATAAAAAATAAATAAGTTTCATTCATAAATACATATGTAAACTTATCTTACAGTTATTTTAGACATTCATATTTATAAACAAAATAGTTAATATAGCGAATTTTAAAGTAGACGTAAATTTGGCGTATGATTATCCTTAACGTACATAAAAATATGACTATGTTTCTAGGGTTAAGGAAAAAATAAAAAATAAAAAATTAGGAGATAAAGCAAACAATTAAAACAATTAAAAGAAAGAAAAATAAATAAACTGATAGCAAAATTCTTGACAAAAAGAAAAAACAAGAAAATTAACTAAACATCATTGCGCAGCAAAACTTCAAGTTCATTGTGGTCGAAATCAAGAAGCCAACATTCTACTTTTCTCAAAAAAGAGGATAGAGATCTTATGATTCGTATGTCTACAGAGAGTTTGTCAAACAGTTTGCATGAAACAATGGAGTAGGTGTTTCTAAAGCTTGTAGTGCGAAAGGTACGGATTGGTACATAGGACTGTGAGTTGCTTCGTAAAATATATGCGCCTGAGATTGGACTTTGCAAGTACCCACCAATTTTAAGTGCCTTATAATAAAACAAATGTCTCACTGGGAGGATTCTCGCAAGCCTAAATAGCGGCATGGAGTGAGCTAAACGGAACGAGTTACAAATTTTTTTTATTGTTCATTTTTGCAGTACAGTTAATTGCTGCAGTTTACCTAAGTATGCGCCTCCCCAACAACTGAAACCATACTGCTATTTAGAATGAGAAATTCCGTAGTGTATTGATTTTAATCTCTTATTTGAACAAAACCTTCTAAGATTATAAAAACAGCGAATGGTGGAACGAATGTATTGCTTTAGGTTTAAAATATGTTCGGTCCAATTTAAATTTCAGTCGAATATAACACCCAGGTACTTAAAGTAATTAACATTTTCAATTCTAAAGCAGTTGACATTACAAGCGATATTCGCATCAAAAGAGTTCTTGTCATAAAGATCAAGACACGCACTATTAAACAGGTTGTACCTTGCGCAACTTGTTGCATGGAAGGTAACCTCAATATTGGGTGTCGTTTCTGTGCTAAGGCTAAAAAACAAAATCTTAGTTTTATTACTTACCAAAAGTTTATGTTTAGCAAACGAAATCCTAAGTAAATAAACGTCGTGATTTATATCAGTTACTTAGTCCAAAGGGCTAACTGATCTGTACGCGATGCTTAAATCATCTGCAAAGGCAGTAACTTTTCCAGCAAACGGTTGATCAAAAATGGAATTAATGTAAATTAAAAACAAGATATGCACTTTGGCACATTGGTTCGAGCTGAAAAAGTATTTATTTTCGATATATTTCAAAACCCTGCCCTTAACCAATTTTTGAAATATTTTTGAAATTGAAGGCCACAACGAGATTGGTCTGTAATTATTTTTTTCTTTTCTGCTTCCTTTTTTAAAAAGTGGTATGACATCGGCACATTTTAGTTCTTCAGGAAAATTTGCAGTCGTGATACTCGTATTAAAAAGATGCGTTAAAATATCAACAATATTCAGTGCCATTTTTTTTAGCACAAGATTAGATATGCCATCATTACCACTTAATAACTCAAGACCAGAAATGGGTTAAAAAAAGAAGCTAGTTCTATGATAACCGCTATTTACAGGACCATCTCCAAGCTCAACCTCATAATTATTAGAATCACTCGGCAATGACATTTGCCCAATAGATGAATAGAACTCATTGAATTCGTTCGCTACTTCTGTAGGATTTGAAATAATTACACTACCGTTGTTTACATTTATGGAGGTATCTGGTTTACCAATATTTCGATTAATAATACTATTAACCACTTTCCATTCTTTGCGAAGGTTCCCTTGCGACATTCGTATTTTGTTTTGAAAGTAACTTTCGCTTTGCATTCGAATTTCTTTGTTGAGTTTACGACATATATGATTATAACGATTTTTCAAAGACACATTCAGTGGATGTTTGCTATACCTTTTCCATAGTTTATGTTTCAGTTTAATTTTCCTAAGAAGAGTTGAGTTCATACATGGCTTTAACATTGTTTCTAATTTTTTTTTTTTGCACGGTGACTATACTGGAAGCGACTATGGAGTTTTTCAAAGTTTTAATAAATAGATCATAAGCCTTAGAAGCATTTTCTTCAGCATATACCTCATCCCAATTATAATAGCGCAGTACAGTATTAAGGTGATTAAAGTTAATTTTATTAATTTTTTTCATAAAATGCAAAGAATTTTTTTTTATTATAATGGCTAAAAAGCTGCATTGAAAAGCATATCAGCAGTTCAATTCAATTCAATTCGTTTTCGCTTTCACTAATTGGTTTTCTTTTAACCACAAGAAAATTTTATCCGTCTCAACCTACAACCTCAGCGTTCCCCATCTGGCGAAATTACTCTCATTCCAATGACGCTTTTTTTGTGTATAGCCACGGGTTCTAGGCTGTTCCAAATCACGGTGGATTTTTTCGCGCATGTTTTCTCTTTGGTGGCGATCCTCTCTTGTGTACACAAATAAACTGACGACCGCCAACGGCTACTTGAATGTGATTGGTTGATATGGGGAGGTTCCAGTGACGGTTATTCTAAGGTGCGTAGGTGTTCTCCGCACACCCCATCGAAATCCATCTTTATGGAAAATTTATTTGTTTATATATGTTCATGCGCTAACAATATCTAATTGAGTTGCAATTCAAAAATGCTCTTTTAAAAATACTGCTACATCCACATTTGTTCACTCTGTTGTGCCGCACCGTCATGTCATATCCAAATCAACCAAACCAAACACCGCAGTCAAAATCGCGATACCAAAATGTATATAAACCATTCAACACAAATTGACGTCGAACAAAATGTTCTCCTCTTTTCGTAAGTAAATTGAACGGCGCGCGCCGTCATACATACATACTTTCAAAGCAACCTATCCAAACCAACTTTTTATTAAATTCGGTTTGACGTCGACTCGCCCGGTTGTTCTCCACTTACTAGCGTACCAACCCAAAGGAAATATCCATATGAAAAAAAGTTCTACCACATTCAAAGTCCCAACAATCGTCTGTACAAAAATATGAATTTGGTTTCTCCAGCAAACTGCGCAACCAGGCTCGATACAACACATTTTCTACCCTTTTCTTTAGCGATGAAGATGCTAGCTGTGTGTTTTATGTTGTTTCTCATATTCTGTTTTATTTCGCATGTGAACGTTTGGTTGAATTTTGTTCGATTCTCTTCTCTTGATAGTATAGTTATTGTTCGATTTCGATGTGCTCTATATTTGTAGAACTCCATATCGACTGAAGCGAAAGCTAAAACCAACACAACAAAAGGCGTGTTTTTTTTTAAATCTTTACATTGCAAATATTTTCAATTTGTTTAATAGTAATGTCCCACTTACATTAAAAACAATCAAGGTTTTCTAATGAAATTCGCCGTCTATTATTACAGCGAGATCAAGCCTACAATGAATGGAAACGTTATATATTGGAAATTCACCACCAAATTTATCGTACTTTGAGAAACCAAGTCGTCTGCATGATAAGAACTGCAAAAACCCACCTATATAACAGCAGGTTAAGTTCGCCTATGAACGGACATCAACTATGGAAGAACCTAAGGGAAATGGGTATAGGCAACAACAATCGAAGTTGTGAGAAAAATATTGATGTCAACTCACTTAATTCGTATCGTTACCACTTCCGTCCCTTTCTGGGGTTTCCTCTGAAGGACCTCTGAATGAGCTTTCATCAGATGTGTCTTTTCAGTTCACAGGGGTTGATAGTTTAGACATTGTAGAGAGTTTACTATCTATTAAATCCAATGCAGTTGGCATTGACGGAATACATCCAATGTTCGTTAAGTCCATATTACCTATTACTCTGCCCTACATTACGCACACCTTTAACACTATCCTAATGACTGGAACTTTTCCAAGCCAGCGGAAGTTAGCAAAAATTCTACCAATTCCGAAAACTCGTAATGGTAATGAATATAGACCTATCTCAGTGCTTCCTTTTTTGTTGAAAGTATTTGAAAGGGTGATGCAAAAACAACTTAATGTCTACCTTAGAACACATAACATTCTATCACCCAGGCAGTTTGGTTTCCGCCAAAAGCACAGTTGTACCACTGCTATTTTGAACGTAGTTGAAGATATCAGACTGGCCTTGGATGATGACCATGTTACGTTCCTTGTACTACTAGACTTTTCGAAAGCTTTCGATACTGTGGACCACGATAACCTATGCCACAAACTTTACGCGCTATATGGATTTTCATCTTCTGCCGTGCACTTAATATCCTCTCATTTGCGAGATAGAAAGCAAGCGGTCTCGGTTGTAAACTAACTTTTCTTCCGACCATTAGAGGAGTTCCTCAGGGCTCAATTCTGGGACCTCTTCTTTTCTCCCTATATATAAATGAGCTTCCCACAAGGATTAATAGATGCTCTATTGAAATGTATGGCGACGATGTCCAGCTTTTCAGAAGTTGTCCTCTGTGCCTTATCGAAGATTGTGCATATATAATCAATAGAGATCTAGAACAGATTTCACGCTGGTCGGATAGAAATGGCTTGTTCCTTAATCCTCGAAAGTCCAAATGTCTTGTGATTAGTAGAAAAGCTTTGAACCTAGAATATTTTCCCAACTTATATATAAATAGTTCAACCATTGCTTACACTCGAACCGCAAGAAATCTTGGCCTATTATTCAACAGGACCCTGTCTTGGGATACGCACATAAACGCGGCTGTGGGAAAAGTTTATGGGGTGCTTCGAATGTTATGGACCTCGCAGTATTTTACGCTTTTAAAAACACGTTTGATGTTGGCCAAAACGCTAGTTTTACCGATACTTACGTAAGCGTGCGAAGTTTTTTGCAACTGTGATGCTGTCAGCAGGCGAAAACTTAATGTAGCATTCAACAATACCGCGCGTTACATATTTGGCTTGCGCCGCTTTGATCGCATATCAAGGTTTTCAATTCAAATCTATAATCTTTCCTTTTATCAATTATTGCGATATAGAACAATTATTTTATTATTCAAGATAATCGAGTCACATGAACCCCTTAGTCTATTTGAAAGGCTTCGGTTTGGTTCCTCAAATAGATCCCAGCAACTAATCCATCCTCTTTATTCTTGTCTGACTTCGGGGCGACAATTCTTCATTAACTCTATTCGTTTGTGGAACTCTTTGTCAAGGCACGTAAGAAGAGTGAGGGACGAAACACAGTTTCGTAGAGAGCAACGAATTTAGCTTCAAATTGAAAATTAAAACTAAAATTAATTCTGAGTTTTTTTTTATATTTTCATTTTTCTTTTTATCTTTTTGTGATCGTACAGATCGGTAATTATGTTGAATGGGGATTTATGTATTTGCTTGAATCATAGATGTATAAATGTGTATGCTTTGTATATTTGTAAGTAATTTCATAAACTTTTGAACTAAATGGAATATTATTTTTATTATTATTTAACAAAAGAATGATGTACAAACCCAACTGATTTTGCATTGAAGTAGTTTTTTCCAATGTTAAATTTTTGCATAATTTTAGCTTAGCACTAATTTATAAGAAGTATATTCTTAATGTGTAGGCATTCATTGAATAAATAAACTAAACTAAAACTAAAAACAAAGTGTTTTAAAATTGTATTTATTCCGACCTGTTCTGCATTTCACTTTTAGTGAATTCAACCAGAAAAGTGAAATTAGATGTTCTGTATTCCTAATGAAATTATAAATTGTGGATTGTATGTTCGAAAGTGAATATTTTGGTGTTCTACATTCCATAGAAACTGTTTTGAAGTGAACTGAATTCACTTTGTTTTTAGTCGTAAAATTGCGTGGTCAGCAAAAATGTAAGTAAAAGATAATTGGTTTTGCATTTGTTTTGTTTCAAGAATTTTTATTTATAGGGGAAAACATAAAACATCCATATTCAAAACATTTCCAAACCACAAAAACAATAATGCTTTTTTTGACATTTCAAAAATTAATTCGAAGTGAATTTCAAAACTTTTCCAATTCACTCGGAATGTGGAACACGGAATTTCATTTTAAGTGAATTCACTTTCACTCGGAATGCAGAACATGTCTGATTATTATTATTTTTTGTTTATAATCTACACACGCTAAAGGGGATATGAATACCTTTATAATGTTTTACACACAGCGCGAGCACATGAAGGACGAGAACGAGAGACAGACAGAATCGACGTGATTATGTTTTTTTTTTTTTTTTTTTACGAATAACACACTAATACAATTGCAATAAAAACAGGGGCCAAATTACCGCATCCGTTAACGAGTGAGTGAATAGGACTCGTTATCGAATGATCGAGTTACCTCATTGGGATGACGGCACTCGATAGCTAACGTATCGAGTAAAAATAAAATTGTACTAGAAAAATTTTACTACAACTAATAAAGTGACGTTTCTCCGGTTGATTCAAATATAGAAAAATATTATTTTAGTTAAATCCAAGAAATATTTGGGGCAGGTTTCTATTATGAACATAACGGTAGTTTTTTTTTTTCTTGTCTATTTAGGGTCTAAGTAGCACAAATATATTAATTTTTTTCCGAGGAAATTAACTTTTTTTTCGATTCTAACCTCAAAATAGGGGTCGCTTTCCATTAGGTCAACCTTCTAAACAATTTTTTTTATAGATATATAAATCGAAGTGAGGAAATAACAAATAAAGCCAAAAAAAATTTTAAATTTTTGAAATTCTAACCTCAAAATACTGAAAACTAACATTTTATTGAATGAAAGTGGTAATTTTATGAGGAAATATAGTGAAATATATACATATTTGCAATTAATAAATACGGTAAGCAGTTGGGTGCCTGGCGCGCTGCGCGCGATTACAAAAAAAAACTATGGACAGGACATCGAAGAAGTCGCCGGGTCCTGTATGGCTGTTGGTCCGTTAGCAAATCACATATGACTACTATATTTTCAATTGTGTTTCATTTATTTATATTAAAGAACAATGTCGCCATTGTTAAATGTAGCAAATAGCGCCCATTTCAGCAGTTTTAAATGGAATTGCATGCATTTTTGTAGAGAAAATCAAAAACTTAACAAAAATAAACAATAGAAAAATAAGTTTTCTCGCAAATATTTTTATGCAGAATATCTTAAAATAAATCCATTTAAACAAAAATCATACAAACATTTTTTTTACCGCAATGTTCATAATGGAAACCTCAGCCATATATTCAGCCAGACAATTTTTTTGGATTGTGTTGATTTTGTTGAGATAGTCCCTAATTAAATAATTACATATAAGTTTATTCAAAAGGCCCTAATTAAATAATTACATATAAGTTTATTCAAAAAACCACAAAAAATCAATTCTAAAATACTTACATAATTTTTTTCGTTCTCGTTAACGTATGCTGTCATCCCAAATTTCGATATCGAGTGCTCGATATCGAGAGCAGTAATCCCAAATCGTCACATTTCGATAACGAGTAACTCGTTAACGGATGCGGTAATTCGGCCCAGATCGACCTCGTTTGTTTTCTATTCAGCACGAAAAATCTGAAATCTGAGAGCAAAATCTGAAAAGCTCTATCGAAAACGACCTTATATAGGTACAGCTGAATCTCGGAAAGATGTACTATTCCAAAAGATGAACGGAATTTTTCCACCATTGCAGTGTTCTAAAAGATGAACGGGTTGATTTTTGGATACTCGAAAAGATAAAGGCTTTACCAAAAAATGTGTTTTTCTTCTTTATTCGTGTTTTCGTTATTCGTAGTAGATTCATATAACCGTTATTCTTTGGAAAACTGTGATTTTCTGCTGGATTTTGCATTTTTGCATTTCATTTCGTTTGTTTGCATACCGGTGTGAAGTGAATTTATGTAGAGGAAAGATGCCACCCGTTAGAGCCCGAGTTAAGTTTTTAAATTTAAAAGAAAAGTGCAAAGTGTTGAAAGACTTCTTAACCAAAATTAAGTACCTACTCAAATAGATGAGATGAACGTTTCGAAAAGATGAACGGGGCCCGCTGTTTATTCGTTCATCTTTCCGAGATTCTACTGTATATGTATGTTTCTTGTGCCGGCTCTTGTAAAAGAAAGTTTCAGTTGCCACGTGTATACAAAATATCTTGTGTCGAATTTGTTCACATATTTCGAACTAGCATTGAAATACATTTTTAATTTACGCATTTTAAAAATTTGTTGTGTGCTTTATTTAAAGCTAAAATTGCTTTTTGTTTTTTTTGTTATTTATTAAATTTGCAGTAGTTTGTGTAGAAATTCATTTAAAGCCAATTGATTTGATTCATATTTTGCCTTTGTTTTATTTTTCATTATAGAATCCCCCATACTGGGGCTAAGAATCAGACTGTAACATCCATAACATGATTATCAATAATAGATGATTACGAACCATCACGCGGAGCAGTAAGCCTTTTGATCTCTTCTGTCCGATATAACAGTTTCGACGACCGCTGTATATAAGATATATTTTCTTGAACTGTGTTTTCTCTCGTTTATTTGAAAAATGTTTACGTATCAAATTACTACTATGCATATCTATAAATTAATTGAGGATAATGCACAGATCCCTTGTTATGTTAGTTAGTTAGTTACTTAGACATGTTGTTAGCTTACATGCTAACGTGTTGGATCTTGATTGTGTTTTATACAAATTAAATGTAAGACAATTTAAATATATGTATATATTCCTTGTTCTATAGAATAATTCAGATCGCACTGACCAATTTTTGGCAGTCAATAGGTAAGGTAAAAATAAATGACACTTTGAATGTAAACGAATTGGTTCATAACGGAATAAAAATGTATGTAGGATAAGTTAAGCCGTTCTGAGGTAAATGTATAACTCTGTAGACCCGTGTCATAAATTTGATTCCTTATTATCTGGCTCACCTTGTATATATTTAAGTAGTATACTTTTACGCTGCCTTCTACGGGTATATAACAATTTTTTAGTTAATGTATTATATTTGATAGTTCTTTAGTAAATCATATTAGTATGAGTTACTAAAATTATAATCGTGGCCTTACTAAGGAAAATACCAACCATTTTCTTTAAAAACGAAAACAACAGCGATAGCTTTAATTTATTTTTAGCACCATTATTCAAGTATTAAACTTACGATAACATTGAAATGTAAGTTCAGAAACAACTTATTTGATATGATAACACGAATAAGGACTATATTACATTCATTGTAAAAAAAAAAAATAAAAAAACCAAATTCGTATATGAAAATTCCAGATCAAGAAAATGTGTGTACAAATCTTCTGGAGAGTTCTGGAAAGCTGTGAAGTTCATAAAAGGACAATAAAGTACAATCACCACCACGTTAAAAGCTTATTTTTTAATGTTGATTTCGATTGGGCAAAAAAAAACACTTTTTTTATCTCGAAGAATTTTTAGTGCTCTAGTACAATTTTGATTTCCCAACCGACCAAAAAGCACTTATTTTTTGTTCTAGATCAATTTTCGTGAATCTCGGATTCTACTCGAGATTCGCACCTACTTGCACTAACACCAAAACATTTTATACGAAATGTCAACGCAGTACATCAAATTATTTACAATCAACAAAAATATTATCAGAAACTCCGTACAAAATTAGAAAATGTAAAGAAAGTAATGTATTTATTATTTTTCTTTCTCTTATTTATTTCCTTTTACTAGCAAGATGTCAAAAAGACACACTCACTCTATTGCAGAAAAACAGATAAATCTCGGTTGTTTTCGATCCAGCACGAAAAATCTGAAATCTGAGAGCAAAATCTGAAAAGCCCAATCGAAAACGACATAAGAGAACACTTTAGTAAGCTTCTCAATACCACGATTAGTTGCTCTTTATTTCATTATGCTGCTGCCCCTTTTTTACGATTAACTTTTTGGGCGCACCATTTATGTAGCATTGCAAAAAGTACAGAAAGTTATCGAGAATTCAAAGAGAACAAAAACTCCATGAGATGACCTTATTCCTAAATAAAAATTGTACGGCTGAATTTATATCTGCGCTCACGACAGAGTTTTACCGAATTTTCGAAACTGCAACTGTTCCGGAAAGATTCAAAAAAGAGGATCTCAACAACCAAACTAATTATAGAGGAATATCCTTTTTGTATACCTCTGCAAAGCTTTTTGCTGCTCTGATCTATCAAAGGCTGTCTAAGTGGGTGAAAGACAATGAGATTTTATCGGAGTTTCAATCAGGTTTTAGTGAAAACTACTACCGTTGACCAAAAATTTGCTCTAACTAATATTGCCGAAACCTATAAAAAAAAACGTGAGACTCTTGCGCGTTAGAAGTGAAACTTATTTCACAAAAAAATTCAAAGGTGTATTGAATTGTATTGCAATGGGTATTGCACAAGAAAGAAGTCTTATCTGCCACCAAAAAACTATCGAAATATTCAAAAGTGTATTGCAAGCTGAATTTTAAGGTTTGAATTATAAACGACGTTATTTATTCTTCATATCTTTAGGAATAAAACCAAAGAATATGCAAACCCAAGTAGTCGCATCTCATATAAAATTTTTGTATGAAAACATTTTTACCGGCAGAAGAAATTGCATACATAAACCCCTTTTCACTGTGGTAGTATTTTTTCGGAGCAAAATATTTTGAAAGAAAACAAGCGAAGAAAATAAAATTCTTATTTTCAAACAACAACAAAACAAGGCAAGAAAATAAAATTCTTATTTTCAACCCCACCATGCAAACATGGGGCCACCGAGCACACGAGATGATTTTTGCAGGCAGAAAATCGGTTTTGCGGTAAGAAACGACTGAAAATCTTCTTTCGAGTTTGAGCGGTTGAATGATGTAGCATGTACATATGTATGAATAAACTAATGCATACCTACACAACTTTCATAATATTTTGATTTGAAAAAATACTACAACAGTAAAAGGGGTTTATGCATACAATTTCTTCTGCATGCCGGTAAAAATGTTTTCTTACAAAAAATTTATATGAGATGCGACTTCTTGTGTTTGTATATTCTTTGGTTTTATTCCTAATGATATGAAGAATAAATAACGTAGTTTTTAATTCAAACATTAAAATTCAGCTTATACTTACTTACTCACTTACTTAGTTGGCGCTACAGCTCGAGGTGAACCTGGGCCTGCTTCTCGCAACCATTTGTGCGTGCGTGTTATTTTTGCACGAATGGAAGGGACCTACAATTTTTTGCCGACTCCGAACGGCGAGTTGAGAAGCTCCATCGTGACAAATGATACTCTTTGATGCTTGTCAGAAATTTGAAAGAGGTGGTACCGTGAAAAAACTCCTTAGGTGTTAGATCCGGTCTGGAATTGAACCCGGGCAGCATTGCGTAGTAGTCCAACGCACTAACCACCACGACCACGGCTACCACAATTTTTCTTGCAATACACTTTTGAATATTTCGATAGTTTTTTGGTGGCAGATAAGACTTCTTTCTTGTGCAATGAACATTGCAAAACAAGATCTATTTCCGTAATTGTGTACAAAATGGATAACACCTCGATTTTGATGAAATCTTTGTATGATGGAGAGGGTATTTTTTCGAGTATCTTTATGCATCGATGCCAAAAGTGGTGTCCACTTTGTGCATAATCATCTTTATTTCGTTCGACGAATTGTGTTGTTAACAAATCAGGAGATGGTAACTCTACGGGGATTGCTCTCCGATTTGCGGCGATTTGTTATGCTACTACGGTAATCCAGTGAGTGTTTATAAGAGGCTTATGCAAGCTATTGTAACAATACTGAGAAGCAAATGTCCTACCTTCGCTGTATTTACAACTTTTGTGGACCAGAGTATAGAACCTAAGAAGTTTCGCTTCTTACGCGCGAGATTCTCACGCAATTTTTAATTTGAACTTGCATCTATTATACAAAAATTAATGCATTAATGTTTGTCTGTTTGTTTGTTTGTCTTTTATAGGCTCGGAAACTACCCAACCAAATTTTCAGAGTACATTTTTCTTAGTACATAATACAACATAGCATCAGTGCTTTTACTCAACAACTGGTAGAAACAGACAGACAGACAGACGTACAAATAGGTAGACAGACAGACAGACAGATAGATAGGTAGACAGAGACAGATAGATAAACAGATTGACAGACAGACAGATAGACAGATAGACAGACAGACAGACAGACTGATAGAAAGACAGACAGACAGATTGATAGAAAGACAGACAGACAGACAGACGGACGGACGGACAGGCAGACAGACAGACGGACAGGCAGACAGACAGATAGGTAGACAGAGACAGACAGACATACTGACAGATAGATAGGTAGACAGAGACAGACAGACAGACAGACGTACAGATAGGTAGACAGACAGACAGACAGGCAGATAGATAGGTAGACAGCGACAGACAGACAGATAAACAGATTGACAGACAGACAGACAGATTGATAGAAAGACAGACAGACAGATTTGTAGAAAGACAGACAGACAGACAGACAGATAGGCAGCTGATGTTTTCTGTATACATATTTCCCCTGTATGGGATCATTAGCCCTTTATCGTAACACGTTTTCAAAACAAATACGTCGTTAAGGAAGTACTCATTTCAAAAAAAAAAAATATAAAAATTGAAGTCAACAAATATGTATAACAGCAGTGATTGCTACCGACTACTTCCCTTCTATCATACCCGAATGACTAGGTGCGCAGGCAACGTCGGGCGGTCAAATTTTGCAAAGATAAGTGTAGCAAAGCGCACCGGGTTGCGGCTAGTTGCATATAAAATTCAACTTTAGTCAACTTCAACCTTTACTTCTTCCTCTGCAGTCACTTTTTTTTACTAACTAATCTGCACGACAACGATGATACACTACGGTTCACTTGAATAAAGGCAATATTAAAATTTCACTAAACAGTGAGTTATGGCCAGGAAAATCGATACACAACTATAATTATTGATTGTAAGCAAAGTTTCGGAATACCTCCAGTGAACACACTTACAAAAATTACTTTCCCTTACAAAGTAACGGGATTTTTCCCAAAGTTTGTAAAAAGACTCGGAATAGTATGCAATAAAATCGGTTCACATGAATAAAGGCAATGTCAATAATTAAGGAAAATTTGTGCATTTTTTTTTTTTTTTTTTTTTTTGTTGGTTATTTATTACCATAATTAATGATTCAACAAAGAAGTTAGTAATGTGTTTAGCCACTATCTTCACCATATGCGGTCTAGAAGTGAGTCGTCCAAGATATTATGTAATTAAGCGATATTTCGGTCCATGCTGACTCAATACCCCGGAGAAGTGGTTCTTTATTGTCGCACTGCTTCCCCCTTTCATGTTCTTTGCGAGTTAACCATCCCCAAACCTTTTAAGTCAGGTGAATATGGCGGCCAATTCATCATTTCCACTTTCTGGCTTACAATAAACGATTTTACCACGCGCTCGGTATGGATTGGTGCATTATCTTGTTACAAAATCTAAGGCCAAGGTCCAAACAACTCGTTCAACTTAGGTAACGCTGACTCCAATATTCCTTTGTAAGTAATTCCCGTAATTTTAATGCTCTGAACATTTAGTGCAAGTGCTCCATAATAGTTGATCGCCACTCCGCCCCTCTCGGCTATGATAACGCGTCTTCACCGATGAAAAGAAGTTTAATTTAGATGGACCGGGTGGCTATAACTTCTATTTTCACGATTTACGCAAAGAACAACGGTTTCTTACGCGTCTTTATAAACTTCTTTTCATCATCCCTCTCTCAGCACTTGAGCTTAATGTTCAGAGCATTAAAATGACGGGAATTACTTACAAAGATATATTGGAGTCAGCTTTCCCTAAGTTGAACGAGTTGTTTGGACCTTGGCCTTGGCATGTGAACCGATTTTATTGCATACTTTTCCGAAACTTTTTACAAACTTTGGGGAAAATCCCGTTACTTTGTAAGGGAAAGTAATTTTTGTAAGTGTGTTCTCTGGAGGGATTCCGAAACTTTGTTTACAATCATTAATTATAGTTGTGTATCGATTTTCCTCGCCATAACTCACTGTTTAGTGAAATTTTAATATGTATTGCCTTTATTCAAGTGAACCGTAGTGTATGTTGACGTCTATGAACACGATGTAATGCAATTTGCCTGCGGTAGTTCTGCAATAAAACTACATTTTTGAACGCAGTTAACGCAGTTCTTTGCTAGTATTGTAGCGATTTACCAAATCCATCATATTTATTATCATGCAATTATTATTTTAATTGAAAACTCAAACACTTAAATTCAAGATTCCATCTAGTATGTTAATATTTTCTTTGAACTACTATTTGAATTATAACGATCTTTTGTATTTTCTTTCGATAATTGTCATTTTTAAATATAAAGTAGCCCATGAAGTAAAAATATCCATGAAGCTCCTTTATTTGAATTATTATTTGAACTATAATGAACTTTTGTATTTTCTTTCGATTTTGTCATCTTTATCTTTATACATACATATATAAAAATGAGCTGTTCGTTTGATACCAGAACTCATAAAGTAACCATCCGATTGAGCTAAAACTTACACTAATACTTTTTTTAATTGTTGAAGTGTGCGTACATCAAAAAAATTCATTTTCCGGTAGATGGCGCTGGAACTCAACAAAATTTTAATTCACCGTACGATTGAGCTGAAACTTACACAATATATTTTTAATGAAGAGACAAAATAATGTTCTTACATCAAAAGTTTTCAAGTTTTCCGGTAGATGGCGCTGCAACACCAAAATTTCGAAACCATCCGATTGAGCTGAAATTTACACAATATATTTGTTATGAAGTGAGAAATGTTTGTATATCAAAAGTTATCAAGTTTTTCGGTAGATGGCGCTGGATTTTCAAAATTTAAAAACTAACTACAGTAAAACCTGACAAATTGGAGCACCCTTGGGACCGAAGAAAAGTGGTTCGATTAGAAGGTAGTCCCATTGTAAAGGTTCCTTTTTAATTGGACCGGTCCACTTACAAAAGTTTTTCCCTCATGCATGTCTGTCCGTTAAGAGTGAAGTATTATACATATGTATATGTACATAAAAAAACGACTGCCAGTTCATATACCTATATAAATTTCCAGAAAATATGTATTAATTTAACTTTGGTTAAGAATGAAAAGAGAGGGAATTGTTTTAATATGTATGCATGTATTTAAGTTCATTTGTTTGTTAAACAAATTTTGAATATGTAACATATGTATATACAGTGACTCCAAAAACTATTCGCTCATCCACCTATGTGACGAAAAAAAAGGCTGTAGAATAAAAACTAGTAGGACCACAAAAATGGGGTTTATGAATATTTTATTGTACACTAAAACACTTTAGAAAAAAAACAAAATCAACTGGGATATCACATAGTTTAACAAAAAAAATTAAGAAAGATTTCATGAATCTCGCAATTATACATCCAAAAAGTATTCGCTCAGTCAATGGCCACTGTAGTTTATCTCTAAGTAACGGGACTTCCAACAGAAAAAGTAAGGAAAACAGACGCATGGCTCAATATTTGTTATTCAGAAAGTAACAACGGAGCAGTTCGTTCTAAATTTTTTGTGATCCGTGGTGATTTTTACTGAAAATGGGTAGAAAAGGAAAGGAAACATCAGTGGAAGTACGAAAAATTATATTAGATCTTCGTGAATCCGGTAAATCGATTAGATCTATCGTTAAAACCGTTAATCGGCCATATTCCACAGTAAAAAGTATAATCGATAGGTGTTCCGGCCGAAACAATTTATCTAGTGCTCCGCGATCTGGCCGACCATGCATTTTAAGTGAAAGAGAAAAGCGAGCGGTAATTAAAAAAGTAAAACACAACCCAAAAAAAAGTGCTACGCAAATTCACGCAGAAATGCAAAATGAATTTGGAGTCCAATTGAGTGTTAACACCGTGAGAAATGCCCTATATGATGCCGGTTATCATGGGAGGGTGGCTAGGAAAAAGCCATGCATCAGCAGCATCAACAAAAAGAAGAGGCTTTCATTCGCAAAAGAACGTAGGAATGAATCACACGATTTTTGGAACAAATTTATATTTACCGATGAAAGTAAATATAATATTTGTGGCTCGGATGGCAGATGCTTGGTGTGGAGACAGAAAAATACCGAACTAGAGGAAAAGAACCTTAAACCGACATTTAAGACAGATCCACTGTCTTAGTGTGGGGTTGTATGAGTGCCAGAGGTGTTGGTAGTTTGCACTTTATTGATGGTATAATGGACCACAAAGAGTATATCAACATTCTCAAAACACATCTCCAATATAGTGCAAATAAAATGGGTCTTTATAACAACTACATTTTTAGTCAGGACAATGACCCTAAGCATACAGCTTGGAACACTAAGATGTGGCTGCTTTACAACACACCAAAATGGATAGTAACTCCTCCACAATCTCCGGATATCAATCCAATCGAAAATGTCTGGAATATATTGGAGCAAAACATCAAACAACATACAATGCGGAACAAAGCTGATTTGAAAGCTGCACTAATAACAGAATGGGATAAAATTACTCCTTACATAACCCAAAACCTAGTAAACTCTATGCCTACAAGATTGGCACACATTATAAGAAATAAGGGTGGACCAACAAAGTACTAGCTGGCAAAAAAACTGAGTTCTTTATAAGTGAGCGAATACTTTTTGGATGTATAATTGCGAGATTCATGGATTCTTTCTTAATTTTTTTTGTTAAACTATGTGATATCCCAGTTGATTTTGTTTTTTTTCTAAAGTGTTTTAGTGTACAATCACAGATAATATAGTTACATAGATATCGCACGTAGTGTAAAAAAAAATGACCACTTTTCAGTCGATTGGGACTTACTCCTGCGTCCCAGTTTGATCGAACTCGTTCGAATTAAGCTAAGACATGATGTTCTTCCAAAATATTGTTGGTTCAACAAGTTGCTTTTGGTCTTTGCGTGTTTGCTTTGTTCTTATGTTTTTATTTTTCCTTTTCCTTTCATTCGTTTTATTTTGTTGTGCGTTTGTTTTTGTTTTTTTGATTGTGATTTCGTCATCTACCCTGCCTTTCAATGCAAGGAGTTTTTTGGTCAAGGTTATTTTAATTTTTTCAAGATAACTGAGAAGGGATGAGCGCAGGAAAGTAAATCTAGCGATAAAAACATTTAATAGCAAGCAAGTTGTCATTTCTTGGGGTGTTGGTTTTAAGTAATTGTTTTGCATTTTTGTTTTTCGATTTGTTTTTGATATTTACTGGTAGGTATGTAATAGGTACTTTTTTGTATTTTCCAGGCACAATGTTTTCGCAAAAGAGCAAGAAGTGCAAAGTATGTAAGAAAGTTCTTTGAGATACACAGAGAGCTTATTAAACCAGTTCGAGTTTTCGATGTTTGTTAGTCTTATACCTTTACTGAGAATAATAGAAAATACATTTCCCAAGAGTAAATAAAAAAGTCAACCTTCTTGAATAAACCATTACATACTTATGTTGGTACATATCGCACTAATAATACAATACTGTTGTCGGTAACTCACAATTTGTAAAATTTGAGATATCATCATATTCAAACGTAAAAATCACTTCTCTACGCGTCAATAAGACTTACATTAAAATAGTGCAAAAAACAAAATATATGTAGTTATTAATAACTCTAATAAACTACATATTAATATTTTTATAATCTATAACAGAAAGTAAACATATGTATGTATGTAGGTAATCAGTTTTTCGATGATTCACAAAGAAGTCATACTTTGAGTTACAACGGTACATATTGTATTATTAGTGCGATATGTATTTGTACTTAATATTGTCTGTTTATTCCTTCAACAAAAGTTTCTTGGAGGATTAGTATATGGTAGAGATCCTGCTAGGTATGTATTGCTTTTGTAAGACAGAAATTGTTTTACCTCATTATAAGCAGGATTTTTGACCTGAACTGCTTTAATATATTTTTGTGGCTTGAAAAGCACTACCCACCCATGGTGTTGCCGCTACCAAACGAAAAGTATTTTTTTTTTTTTTCAAATTCAGTTGGTCTAAGTCTAAGACTAAGACAGATTGTCAATTTATTTTGTATAGGTTCCTACATAATACATTCCATATTATTTGATACAGATCATTAAATCCATTTTTCTTCATATTCAAACATTTTCAGAAAAAATGGACTTAGACATTTGAAAATGAAATGATTCACAGCAAACAGTTCCAAAAAGTTAAATTTTTAAAGCATCGTGATGCTCCGCAAAATGAAAGCATCGTTTCATCGCATAACAACGGCAGTGGTGCATTCCCCGATTCGCATTTTTTTGAAGTCTTGGAACTCGGCCTAAGATTTGGACGAATTCTAATTTCATCAAAAATCAATACACGTAGCGTACAGACTGGCTTAATGATACAAACTTAGAATTCAGAAAACAGTAGGTGGGCAGGCATTGTTTTGATTTCAAGTTTGTAGGCATTTACAGGAACCCAACAGAATATTTGCCCTCGCTTTTACTACTACTATTTATGTCTATGTACCTACACATTCAGGGTTATCGCGAATTGCTGAATGGGAAATATTTCCCGGGAAACTTTGTTCACGATAGGCCTGATTATGTATAGATATGCTTCCGCAAATTACTCAAAATCTAATTTTTTTCGTTTGAAAGACATTCAAAAACATGTGTTTTTTTTTGTAACCTATATAGACTTCGAAAAAGCTTTCAGAGTAAAAATAAGACTCGATAATTATCCAGGCTAATGTTTTGTTGTATTTTACATGGGTTAACATGCCGCTGAAACATGTTTAGCCTATACAGGTTACAAAAAAAAACACGCCTAATGTTACTTACTTACTTAGTTGGCGCTACAGCTCGAGGTGAACCTGGGCCTGCTTCTCGCAACCATTTGTGTGTGCGTGTTATATTTTTGCACGAATGGAAGGGACCTACAGTTTTTTGCCGACTCCGAACGGCGAGTTGAGAAGCTCAATCGTGACAAATGATACTCTTTGATGCTTGTCAGACATTCGAAAGAGGTGGGCACTGTGAAAAACTTTTAGGTGTTTGCGGCGGGATTCGAACCCAAGACCGCTTGCACAGTAGTCCGACGCACTAACCACTTGCGCTACGGTGCCCACGGTGCCTAATGTTCAAGTCGGGAAAATTTTCTTATTTATTTCTTACAAATCGAAAAAAAAATTCACTCAACCATAAATTAAAAAACATCCAAATTTCACAGAAATGCGAAAATAAAACCAAACAAAAACAACATAGACGGAGAATATACATATATACAACCACAAATCAAAATATGACCACCCCACCATATACACCCAAACACACCAGACTTTAAAATCTAGAAACAGACCAGCCGTTCGTATATGTTCGATCGCAAGATCGATTGACATAAGTAAGACAAAATAAAGGGTTGCAGCAAAATGAAATACGAAAAAAATGTGTGTATACCGAAGTCACAACACACTGAAGGATGGTTGACTCGCACGACCATGTAACTTAAAATGGTTTGAAACCAATTTATTGAATCAATGCAACAAATCGTTCGGTTGCGAGTAATTTTTGCCGTTGAAAATGTCATTTTTTTTTACTCTGCGTGCGATATCTATGTAACTATATTATCTGTGGTACAATAAATATATATAAACCCCATTTTTGTGTTCCTACTAGTTTTTATTCTACAGCCTTTTTTTCGTCACATAGGTGGATGAGCGAATAGTTTTTGGAGTCACTGTACATAGTTACATTGCACATTATTTTTTTTTTTGTCATATTAGGTACATATGTACATACATATGACCATTACTGGTTCTTTTTCTCTGACTGCGCTGCAAAGCAATGCTACTGTCAATCTTTCTTTGAATGCTCGCCACCACTGCATCTTTCATTCTTGAGTTGGAGAGCTTTCAAAAATAGCGCGATTTCATCCAAGTTAAAAATGTTTTTTTTTGGGTCATAGCCTTTACAGATGGTTTTCAAAGTTTTTTTTATTTTACTTTAATTTTTTTTAAAAACGTATCACTTTATTGAAAATCAAAAACAATTACTTTTAACAATACATAAAAAATTCAAATTGTTTCATTTGCCAACAAAAGAAAATTAAAATCCCTCATATATATTTCGTATTCCCTACGCTTGGTCCAATTAGATAGGTATATACATACATTAAGCATTGCATGTTATTTTAGTGGTCCATGGTCCAATGCATAACGTGCGGTCCGAATGTGGTGGTGGTCCTATTATAGAGTGTCCTGATTAGCAGGTTTTACTGTAAGTTAAGTAAACTTCCGCGGTGTAGACGAAAAAAAACAATTTTTAATTTAACTTGGGACAACCGTCCGATTTATTCGTTCAAATATAACTCAAAGAAATTACAAATAATAACCTATATTTATATCTTCCTATTAACTGTGGCAAACTATCGTAGACATTGCGTCAGCAGAAAGCATCCATTCGACTTCTAATGAACTGAAACTTGACTTCTAGCTGGCTACTGCACCTGTCGTTGACTTGACCATGAGAAAGTGCATTTGGTGAACTTGTTGTGAACCTGAGAAGGTGCTGAGTGGGTGAATTATGTGTTTCGCCGGATGTTGCTTGCTATGAACTTATTTGTTGTTAACTCCTCCCTCCTTAAATTCGAGTGTCCTCACTCGACAACATGTAGACTATTGGAATTTGATTTGTTTCTATTGGTTTTTCTGGTTCCTTATTTGCTTTCGGAGTTTCAGCTTCTGCGTCTTGTTTGGCGTGAATCGTGATCTTTTTTTGTAATGGAAATACTTTGATGATGACAATTAAGAGGGCTATGATTACTATGATTATGAAGGTAGAGTTCGTAATAAGGTGCCTTTGGTTTTCTTCCTTCAGCTGGTCTATGTGTATTGTGTTATTGACGTGTAGTTCTCTAACTGCCTCTAATGTTAGGAGCTCTTCATATGTGTTGCTTGATGAAATCGAATGTAGGATCGCTGGTAGTGGCTTTGATGTGGGTACTTCTCTCGAGATGAATTTTTGTCCATTTATCACTAGCGACGCGTTATGGTATCGCAGGATGAAGCTTCCTGTTAGGTTCACATTTTCGTTGTCAATAAGAATGGTTCCGTTGAACTGGTTGAGAAGGAGAGTTCCTGGGTGAATGTTTTCAATAGCTGGGACGTGTTGGTTGTTGACCTCGTCACACTTCGTTTGTTTGCTTTTTAATAAGTTTCTTACACAATTTTCTTCGTTCAATTTTACAATTTCGTTTTGGTTACAAATCATTACATTATTGTGGCTTTTACAATTTTTTTCTACGCCATATATTTCATTATTACAATCTAGAACATTGTTATGCTTAACTTTGATTATTTTTCTATCATATTTAATGGGTTTTATAAGTAAATTGTTACATGTTGTATATTCGGTAATAGGTAAGTTAATAATATATAATATTGTGGAATGATTAGAAGCTATTTTAATCGTGGCAAATTCGAGTGCCTCTTCTACATTTATGTGCTTCATATTATTTTTTTCAAATTATCGTTTATTAGTTCAATTTCAGAATTTGACAAAATGAATGAATTTATTATTTCTGCTTTAGCCCAAAGTAGGGCATATTCTATATTACTTAGTTCTTCGTTTATAGTATCTAATTCGTATTTAAGATTTAATATGTATTTATTTTCTATGTAATTATTTGAATTGATTAATTTCAATATCTCATTTGTGACATTTGCTAATTCATTAATTTTGCTTTCATACATTTTATTAATTATAACTTGTTGATTATTGTTTGTTAATACATTTGTCATTTGATCTGTTACAATTTTGAAGTCATCGTGGTCAGGGCTTCCAGCAAGCCATTTCCACGCGCTTCCTAGAAAATTAAGTGATCTGCCAGTTCTCTTTGGTTTTAAATTTTTTAGCTTTTTTAGGATTTGCGATGATAGGTCGGAAAGGATAATGAGGTTGGGATCGGTTTCGTTAACATACCTATGAGTTCGGTGCTGAAGATTTTCAAGTATTTCTTCGTAGACTTCCAAGTTTATAATGTGAATTATCTTAAATGTGCCGGATTGGATTTTGGCCATGCCAATGTTTAAGGGAACGATTTTAGAGTTTGAGTAGTCCAGGATTTGAACTTCACTGGTACCCAAAGTGAAAAAACATCTGTAAAATTAATTTCGGATATTATTTTTGTGAATTATTTTTCCAGACTCGGTTAAAATTGTGGTAGATTTGTCTTTTTTGACAATTTCCTTCCTAAATCTTGGGGATAGTTTAGTCCCTAGTCTTTTATTTACTTTAATGTATACTATTTCTCCTGGTGAATATTTTTTAATCTCGTGTTTCGATTTATTATGGCTTCCTATGTCTTTACATTGCTTTAGCTTTAACTTTTGAATGTTGTCCTGTCTTGCTTGCTCATACTGCTCTGGGTTTGTGCTGACTGTTCTACCGAAATATATTTCTATTGGTTTCCTGTTAGTGACTGTGTGTATTGAATAGTTATATTCATAGACAGCGCAATCTAAAAGTTCACTGAAGGGCATAGTTGGTCTTTCTGCTTTTAAGCAACGCATAATTTCAGACAAGGTAGAGTGGAATCTCTCCACTTGTCCATTTACTGTGCTGCTGTATGGAGGAGTTGTGAAAATGTCAATATTTAGTTGATCATGTAGCATAAATCGTATTGTCGCGGAATTAAATGACTTTTCTGTTGAAATAAAAATCAGTTTTAAAGTTTAAAATCTAATTATTTATTAATTATTTGCGATGTTACTTCTTTGGAAGCTTTTAGAATAATAAAGAATGAAGAATAAAATTTCATTACATACTTTTGAATAATCTAAGGAACCCATGTATTGATTAAGCTGCATTCACAATGAGTGTTCACATGATGATTGTCGAATGTATTGCAGTATAAATGTTTTTCCAACACTCCTCCTCATTTATACAACAAGACCACATCTATCACGTAGCATCTTATGTCTTCCAGCTCCCAATGGTTTCGTCAGCAAATCTGCCAACATAGTTTCTGTTGGACAATATTTGCATATCACTATTTGTTTCTTTATAAAATCCTTCACAAAATGGTAACGCGTATCGATGTGTTTAGTTCTGTTTGAAAAATATTCCTCTTCTATAAGTTTTAAACAGCTTTGGTTATCTTCGTATATAATTGTCGGTTCAATAACTATTTGCTGCATATCGGTTAGTACGCGTCGAATCCATGATGCTTCTTGGCATGCCTCAGATAGTGCGATGAATTCCGCTTCAGTGGATGAGAGTGCTACACAAGTTTGTTTGCGACATGCCCAGCTGACAACTCCACCGTTTACCTTAAATATGTAGCCGCTATTTGATTTTCGACTGATCCTATCTCCTGCCCAATTCGCATCCGCATAACCATAGAAGAATCCACTGTCGTTGTTTCCACATAATAACAGCTTAACTTGCGATGTTTCCTTTAAGTACCTAACGATACGTTTTAGCTCATTCCAATCATTTTGTGTCGGTTGACTGACCTTTTGTGCCAAAATAGAAACACTCGCAGATATATCAGGTCGTGTGTTCACTGAAATATACAGAAGACACCCAATTAATTTTTGATACTTAACGTTGTCTATCATAATTTCCGACTCATCAACATGCTTGGCATAGTTTGGATCCATTGGAATGTTTGATTTCTTTGAGTCCGCTAAGCCAAAGTCTCTTGTTATCTGCTCTATATAATTCCGTTGGTTTAACAGATAATTTCCTCTTTTGTCCTTATCAATTTCAAGACCCAAATAATTCTTTATGTTGCCCATGTTCTTCATCTCAAACTTTGATGAGAGTATCTCTTCTGCTGAACTAATTAAGTGTTTGGACTTGCTTGCAACCATAATATCGTCTACGTATATTAAGATGAAGCACCACTAATTTTGATCCTTTTTCGAATAGAGACAAGGGTCAACCCTGCTTTGGAAAAATTGCGCAGAGATCAATATGGCATGTATTGTCTGATTCCATGATCTTGCTGACTGTTTCAGTCCGTAAAGACTTTTCTTCAATATACAAACCAGATGCTCCTTTCCTTCGATTTCAAAACCCGGTGGCTGCCGCATGTAAATGGTTTCCTTTAAATCACCATTTAGAAATGCTGTCTTCGCATCCCAGTGCTGTACTATAAATCCTTCCTTGGCAGCGATTGACAACAAGATTCTGAATGTAGTTAGTTTAACTACTGGCGCAAACACCTGGTCGTAATCGCTTCCATATTTTTGTGAATAGCCCTGGGCAACTAGACGAGCCTTAAATCGTGTCACTGTACCGTTTGAATTCGTTTTTAATTTAAATATCCATTTACTGCCAATAGCTGTTCGGTCCTTTGGCAGCTCGCACAACTCCCAAGTACCATTATTCTTCAAAGAATTCATCTCATCTTTCATAGCACTGATCCAATTTTCTTTCTGATTGCTTGACATGACATCCTTCAAATTCTTTGGCTCTGGCTCAGAACTCTGCATTACGTTCATTACATTAATTAATTTCTGTGGTGGAACTCCTTTATTTGATCTTTCCGATCGCCTTATATCCACGCTCCGTGAAATCATATCCATCGGATACAGTTCCAGACCTTCCTGTGGTTGATCAGATGCGTCCAACCATTCCTCAACATCTGGTTCCGTAATTTCACCATATGATTTTACTTTAAAATCGGTTTCAAATTCCACCAATTCAGGTATTTTTTGCTTATTCTTGACGGATGTTGTGATGGGAACCTGATTTTGTGGAAAATCGTTCCACTCTGCGAATTGAACATCTCGACTTACAACAACACGCTTTGATGATGGATTATAGCAGCGATACGCCTTCGAATTTTCATCATAACCAACAAAAATCATTTGCACAGCAGTTTTGTCTAGCTTTTGTCTCTTTTCCTCTGGAACATGGACAAAGCATTTAGATCCAAATAATTTAAAATGGTTTATACCTGGCTTCGACCCATTCCATCCCTCATATGGTGTCTTTGTTGTCGCTCTAGTTGGTAAACGATTCTGCATATAATTAGCCGCTGTAACCGCTTCTGCCCAAAACATATTCTGCAAATCCGCATCAAGCAACATACATCGAGCCATCTCAATCAGTGTCCGATTCTTTCGTTCGGCAACGCCGTTTTGCTCAGGTGAGTATGCTGCAGTATACTGAATTTGGATACCTTCACCTTTCAAGTATGCGACTGTTTCGTTACCCGTATATTCTCCTCCTCGATCGGATCTAATCACCTTCGGTTTGCGTTCAAACTTAGTTTTCACCATCTCCACATACTCCTTCAACTTACCTAAGACCTCTGATTTTTGTCTAAGTAGGTAAATCACAGTATATCTAGTGAAGTCATCGATAAGTGTAACCATATAACGCTTGCCACTTGGTGAAACTGTTTGCATTGGACCGCAAACATCTGTATGCACCAGATCAAGTGGGGCAACAGTTTTAGTAGTCGATCGTTTTGGAAAAGGTAGCCGCGTTGTCTTTCCTTGCAAACATATGTCGCATCGACATTTTATACCACACTCAATCAATTCAACGCCTTCAACCAATCCTTTTGAGCACATTTCCTTCACAACTTGTGGATCACGATGACCGCAAACCCTGTGCCAATAGTGAACACAATCGCCCTTATGCTCACATGCTGAATATATCTTATTTGACTGTCGCAACTTATAAAGATTTGAGTGTAAGTCCGCAACTGCAATTTGTCGATCTTCAGTTTTTATTTCGCACAGATCCGCATTAAAATCGACTGTGAAACCATCAGCAATTAGCTTTCTTACAGATAGCAAATTTCCTCCAATTTCTGGAACAAATAAAACGTCGGTTAATTTTACTGATGATTCCTCATTCTTCTCATTTAAAAACTTTATAATTCCGCTACCGCGTCCTTTAGTTGTGACTTCATTTCCATTAGCAACGTTAATCTTTTCATTATGATTTGTATTTAGTTCCCCAAAGAAACCCTTGTCGCTTGAAATATGACATGTGGCACCGGAGTCAACTATCCAACCATCCGCGTCCTTTGCTATCATAAATAGGATCTCACCACTGTTTTCGACTTTGTTTGCCTCAGGCAATTGGGGCTTATTAACGTTGTTTCTATTTATCTTTGACTTCCACTTTTTATACTGTGGACAATCCTGTTTAAAGTGGCCTTTTTCTTTACAGAAGAAGCAGGTCTTTTCCCTTTTTTCGCTTGTTTTTAAAGCAGACTCTTTGCTAACCGCATTTGCTTCATTCCTTCGGCTATACTCTCCCAGTAACTTAGACTGCACCAAACCAAATGTTAAGTCTCCTTCAGGACGTGTTTCGAGCGCTGTAATTAAAGTATCGTAACTTCTTGGTAAACTGCTAAGAAGCATTGCAACACTCCAGTTCTCCGAAAGCTGCGTCTCACCGATGTCTCTTAATTTCTCAAAAAGTTCCGTCATTTGGTTGATGTGAGCTTGAACATTTCCACATTCATCCAACTTTAAGTTGCAAATTTTGCGCATCAAATGCACCTTATTACTCAAAGTGCTCTTCTCGTGGTATGTCTGAAGTGCAACCCATGCATCTCTCGCAGTAGCTGCCCGCCTGATATGAATAAGCTGTCCATCTTCCACCAATAAACCGATGAGCGCCTTTGCCTGGTTATTCCCCTTTTGCCATTCTATATTAGCAGCAGCAGCAGCGACTCCCTCACCATCCTCTGGTTTTGGTTCATTTACGATGTCCCATATTACTTCTTTTATTAAAAGCAGCTCGAGTTTAAATTTCCAGATAGAATAATTTTCATTATTCAATTTTCCGACATTGAACTTCGTTTGTTCTGGGCCCATAACCTGTTGAAATAAAAATCAGTTTTAAAGTTTAAAATCTAATTATTTATTAATTATTTGCGATGTTACTTCTTTGGAAGCTTTTAGAATAATAAAGAATGAAGAATAAAATTTCATTACATACTTTTGAATAATCTAAGGAACCCATGTATTGATTAAGCTGCATTCACAATGAGTGTTCACATGATGATTGTCGAATGTATTGCAGTATAAATGTTTTTCCAACATTTTCACTATCGAATATTACTAATTTCGGAACACCGAAGGCGAAGATTAGCTGTCTTAGGGGTTCTCTAATGTCTTCTATTGCTTTGGAGTTTATAATTTTTACTTGGGCGAATTTCGAGAATTTATCTAAGGCTGTAAGTACTAAGTTTTTGTCGGTTGCGTAAATATCAAAATGGACTATATGTCCAGGAAACTGTGGGATTGGGGTTTCTGATATCTTGGGTTTATTAGGATGACGTTCGTATTTTTGTTCTTTGCAAATTCGACATTGTTTCACAATATCGTGAATACGTGCCTTCAATTTGGGAAAATAGAATTTTTGTAGGAGTTGGATTTTGTTCTCATTACTATTTCGATGTGCTCTTTTGTGTTCTTTGAGGACTTCTTCTACTTGTTCTGCTTGATTTACGAGGTCTGTTACTTTAGATTGCGTGAAACGAGTTTTGTATGTTCGGAAATGAAGTGGATAAAAGTCTTGAATTCTTCCCATAATTGCTTCGGAGGTATATATACCGTTAATGACGCTAGGATTCAGATATCTCTTGAGTATTGTGATAAGGTCTTCTGTGCTATAGTCAGATCGAATGAATGTGTGTCTATGGTAGGTGGGAAAAGGGATTTTGAATGTATAATTTTGGTTGTCGCCAATGAGGAGAAATATTTGGTTCTTATACACATTAATAGGGTTTTCGACAGCGGGATCGTGGGACGAGCTTTCGTCACTGTGTTGGGTCATTGTTAGCGTATTGACCACAGAACTTCCTGGCAGGCGTGAAAGCGCATCCGCGACAACGTTGCTCTTTCCTGGTTTGTATTGCAATTGGTAGTTATACTCCTCGAGAATCGCTTTCCAGCGCTTCATTTTAGAGTTGCTGTTTTTATTGCTTAAAGCATACGTCAGCGGTTGGTGATCTGTGTAAATTTTTATTTGTGCAGCGCCATACAAGTAATTCCTTAAAACATTAAGAGCCCAAATGATCGCGAGCATTTTTCTTTCGTTCGCCGCGTAATGTTCTTCGGTTTTACTTAAGGATCTTGAAATGAACGTGATAGGTCTGCCTTCTTGGGCGAGGACAGCACCTATGGCAAAGTTCGACGCGTCAGTAGTTAGTTCAAAACATTTATTAAAATCGGGGTATGCTAGTATGAGGTCTCTAGAAGTGAGGGAGTTTTTTAATTTATTAAAGGCTTCGTGTGCCTCAGTTGATAAAGAAATCGGAATTTTGCTTGATTTAGTTTTTGAAATTCGACCTTCTTCTCCTCTTAGAAGTGACGTTAAAAGTTTAGCCAGTTTCGCATAATCCTTAATGAAACGGCGGTAGTAGCCTGAGAGGCCTAGAAATGATCTTAATTCTTTAATGGTTGTTGGAGGGGGAAAATTAACTATTGATTTCACTTTCTCTGGATTTGTTTTTATGCCTGATTGGGATACAACGAAACCTAAAAATTCAACTTCTTGTTCAAAGAATTTGCACTTGTCGAGCTGCACTTTCATATTAGCTTCACTTAGTGTCTTGAAAATTTGCTCAACGTGTTTCACATGGTCAGCCTCATTTTCACTGAAAATGATAATATGGTCTATGTAGACGTAGCATATTTTACCAATGTGAACACGGAGTATGTCGTCGAGCGCATGCTGAAATATTGACGGTGCGTTTTTCAATCCAAATGGGAGCCGAGTAAACTCGTATTTCCCATTATTGATTGCGAAAGCTGTTTTCTCCGTGTCAGATTCCTTCAAGGGAATCTGGTGGAAACCGCTTTTTAGATCGAGGACCGTGAAGAATTTGCTTCGTCCTAATTGTGAAAGTACCTCGCTTATTTCGGGGATCGGATATCTATCGGCTATAGTAACTGAATTCAGTTTCCTATAGTCGATAACCATCCTGTATTGTTTGTTCCCTTCCGAATCCGCTTTTTTCGGAACAATCCATACAGGGGCGTTGTACGGGGATCTTGATAGGCGGATAATACCATCTTTTAGAAGTTTCTGCACTTGTTTGTCTATTTCATCTTTAAGGGAGACGGGGTAGGGGTAATTCTTGGAGTAAACGGGTGAACCTGAATTGGTATGAATTTCACCAACTACTTTCGTAGTGTAGGTTAGTTTCTCATTGGGTTCTGAGAATAGAGATGGGAATTTCCTTGTTATAGAATTAATAGAGATTCTCTGTGGGTTAGTCATATGCTCTAGTTTTATTTTTAACGAATTTACTGATTGGGATTGAAGTTGTTTAATTTTAATTTGGACTTTGTCGAGGATAGTCATAAAACTATCTTTTGTGTGAATGACTGCGGATAATTGTTTAAGACTATCATTTCCTATTATGCCGTGAAAAGATTTCAGGCTTGGGAGGAGAAAAATTTTTAAGTTAATGTTCGTTTGACCGAAAAGATTAAGAAATGTGTGCTGGGTTATTTGAATATCACCAGCGATTGACTTTGCAAAAAAGGTTTGTTCATTTGTAAGGGGTTTTTTTATGAGGCCAGGCTGGATGTAGTTTTTGCTTGAGCCTGTGTCTATTAAGAAATTTAAAATTGTTCCGCTCTTCGTTTTTACCTGGAAATAAGGCAACGAAGAGTCAGTTAGTCTAAAAAATTGATATCGCTGAACTCTTGAAAATCGTATTGGAGTTGGTTATCGTCTCTTTCTTTTGATTCGGCTTGTTCGAGCATGTAGTTTTTAAGGTCAGGATCATGCTCCGCCTCGCTTACATCATTTTGTTGATAAAATGCATACAAATCATTTGGAGAGACATATCCTGTTGGTTGTAGAACGAAATCTGGTGGGGTTGAATCGACGTTGATATGGAAATTCCTTTGGTACTTGTTTGGAATGGGGGATTGCATTGAAGTTCCCGGTGGACGTTTACCAGCATATTTAAATGGTGGTGGCCTGTTTTGATAGTTGATCGCATTCGTCCTTATCGTTGAGGTATCCATCGGCTCCGGCCTTGGTTGTGGCTTAGGTGCATTTGGCCTGGGAGGGGCTTGATGAGGATTATTTTGTCCGTAACCGAATTGTGGTTGCTGGAAATTAAAGTTATGCTGAGGGAAATTTTGTTGAGGATAAGAGTTTTGCCGTGGATATACTGGTGGATGATACGAATTTTGTCTTTGGAGTACTTGTGGGAGATAAGCTACCTGTGGAAAAAAACAGTTCCTTGTGGGGAGCAATTTGCTGTGTATTTCTATTGCGTTGTAGTGGAGGTGAATTAAATTTATGCGTAAAAGAGTTCCTATTATTGGCATAGTTTGATCTAAATTTTTGATTTTCTAACTTTAAACATAGGTTTAAAGCTTGTGGTAAGTCTGTAGGTTCGCGAATGCCTAAAAGTTTTGGCAAATCGCCGTTTAAACCTCGAATAAACGTATCGAGCGCTTTGTCTCTATACGTACCGGTGAGTACTGACAATGATTCATTTCCCACATCCATACACTGTATTTTATTCAAAATAAGGGATAGATGTGTGTAAACTGCTTGGTAGAAGTTTTGAACGGATTCATTGCCTTGGATAAGGGATGTCATCTGGTACTCTAGTGTACCAAGGTCCCTTTGGTCTGCGTAGTGCAGCATTAGACATCTGGAAATGGCTTTCCAGTTTAATGGCGTGTTGTACGATTCTAACACTGCATCGGCATTTCCTGTTATTTTGTTTCTTATTACACTGAGGATACCGTAGTACCTCGGAGTTCCCTGAAGTTGTTCGTACAATTGTAGGATGCGTTCTACGTTGTTCCTCCAAGAGCTGAATTCTCCGGGTTGTCAGGTAAAATCGCGGAGGCAACGAACAACATCTGGGATTTTATCTAAATCAGTAAGATTATCTCTATACTCGGGATTTATGACTTGATCTTGAGCAGCCGCAGCATCAGCATTTGGGTGAATTATTGAATTGACAATTTCTGATACTATATTTATAAGCTGGGCAGATGGAATGACTGGTCGTAATGGGGCTTGTGGTTGTTGGGGGTTTCCTTGTCGGACAAGGCTTTCCATTTGGGCGGGATTTTCAGGTTGTGGGATATTAAGAACGGGGGGCCGAATGAGGTTATTGGGATTAGCCATGATTTGAGTTTTTTTTTTTTTTTTTTTTAAATTCTTATGTCAAACGAGAAAGGAAAAATAAAATTAAGAGATGGCCTTGATACCTTACTATTCTAGATTATAAAGTCACTTTTGTACTATAAAATAATTATTTGTATTATTTAGGTTATTTTAAGACTTGTTTACAATTTCTCTATATAAAAAGTTTTCTACTATGTATTTTAATTTTCACTTCTTAAGAATTATTTATTTTTGTCTTTAATATTTTTTGTTATTTTCTTTCAACGCAAATAAAAAGGAATCTTAAATATTAGCTTACATTAAGTATAGAATAATTAGTTCCATGTTATACTGGAGCGGCTGGCAGCATCTGCTGTCTCCTTTTCCTCTGCTGTTCACTATGTGAATTGGTCGCAGCTACTGGAGGGCCTTAGTTTCTCCAGGGAGTTATTTTGATTTTCACTATCTACACTCACAGTTGTTTTCGATTCACCTTGTGAATTTTTTTTTCCACTATGTGAAAAATATATTTTTTCCGTGACACTTATTTAATTTTTTAATGTGGAGGGAAATGAAAAATAATTTTCCTTTTTCTATTTCACGACACTAGCTTATTATAATTAAGCTTCGATTTTCAATTTTATATAATTTAAGTGTATTAAGCGGATTTTAATTTTATTTTGCACGGTACTTTTATTTTATTCTGCTCTGGACTTTTATTTCTTATGCTCGGGCGCCAGTTAAGTAAACTTCCGCGGTATAGACGAAAAAAAAACAATTTTTTATTTAACTTGGGACAACCGTCCGATTTATTCGTTCAAATATAACTCAAAGAAATTATAAATAATAAGAAATTACAATAATAATAATAAGAAGGTGCTGAGTGGGTGAATTATGTGTTTCGCCGGATGTTGCTTGCTATGAACTTATTTGTTGTTAACTTACATTCGACCATGACACCGATTTGGAGGAATTTTACTCCTCGCATCTTGAATCACTTGCCAAAGCTCCTATTAATTGGATGGTTTGGCATCTGGAACCTCTTTTATATCGTCGGCCAACATATTTCTTATGAGATTGAGGTCGGATGACCGTGATGTCCATGGCATTTCTTTTAACGGAAACTACTCTTTAACTCTTCGACAAGCATATTTCAGGTCTTTACCCTGTTGGCAGGCCCATTCTAACGGCATTTCATGCTCGGCGGAATGTAACATTACATTTTCTAATAGATCAACATACACTTGATGAGCCTTCACTTGCTTTATCATAAGGATTGATCCCACATCGTAGTACGAAAAACCATCCCGTACTATTATGTTCGACCCACCATGTTTTACTGTCTTCGTATTGTATTTAGGGTGGAATTTGGTATTGGGCGATTGGGGCACATATCATCCAGAGCCAATACCATTGTAAAAGATAATTTTTTCTATTCGCCCACAATATTTTCTGCCACTTGTCAATATGACATTCACGGTGTTCTTTTGCAAAACTTTTCTCTTCTGACCTGATATGTTTTTAAGTCAGAAGTGGCGCTTTCAATGACTCCGTACAAGTATTTGATCCTCTATGAGATGCCTACGAGTATTTAGTTTACTTACAGTAAGTTTCAGATCCGTTTTGATTACTTTCGCCGAGTCAAAAGGGTCGGTTTTGTTATACCGCCGTATACGCCTGTTATCAATTCTGTAAGTTTTTCGCTTGCGACCTCGAGTTCCTGGCTTGTCTTTAAAAATTGTATTATACTATCAATCATTGTAGGGGCACATCCAAAAATATTTTGAAATTCGACGTTTTTCCCTGCCCCCGCAGCATTAAAATGAGTTATTGTTTTTGAATTGGGCAATGCTTTACGCAACCCACTAAATTATTAAAGTTAGTTTCTATTGTTTTTATTTCTTTAAATATCAAATTTACATGCTATTTTCTTAATGTTTGTAAACTTTTTAAACACAATTTTACAATTCTGCATTAATTTATCAAAGGACTACTATCGCACTACTATTTATTTGAACAGTTGATTTCGCATTCAAATCTAAACTTTTGGCAATATTTTCTTACCTTCATTTAATAATAACTGTTTTAGGACTTGCATTTGTTAGTTAAAAGCTTTTCCTAAAAATTACATCAAAAAATTTATATATCGCATATAAAAAAAATTCGATTTCTTGCTTTTCTAATGTTTCGACTGGAGCACTACTATTATTTTGAACACAACTATATGTACATAAAATATGTAGATAAATTCTACATTCGAATATAGGTTTGATTTTTTCCCTAAATTGTGGTTTGGTTGTTGTATTTTCAAGTAGTAACTTAAAAATATTAAATACATAATAGCCGTGTTTTTTTGCACGCGTATATAAAAGTGCCCAAAAAAACACCTATCGCCGTTTAACGAATTCATCACAACGATTGGCAGCACAGACATATTTATGACAGATAATTACAACGTTTACATACAGGGTTGAACTTGCATTATTTTGGTTATAAAATTATTGGGAAAATGATCATTTAAAAATGATGTATGTGTTGGAATAAAACGCGTTCTTGTAGTCCACTTGGTCCTTTTTATACGTTTTACTTTATTAAATTATTGTGTAAATTAAATGTTACTTCAGTCTTGAAATTAATTAAAAAATAAAAGCCAAAGGCAAGAAAAAAGAAAAAAGAAGAACTCAAAAATTTGTCGCGTCTTCTTCAGTTAAAATTCTGATGCAATCTGTCAAATTCAAATCATCTCCTCTCCTTTTCGCATTCCAGTAGCTGTTTCGTTTTTTCGTCTTTTACTACTTTTTCACCACAGTTCCCCCTGGTACTACAAATCAGGGATTGGAATTTGTTGTACCCTCGTTCGGTTCTCGTACTTCTAGGAAAGCTAGTTTGACTGCTGGTCGTTCAAAGAGCCCATCGATGGTCTGAACTGTTGCGCTTCGCACCTGGCCATCCAATGATGTTTTTACAGCAATTATTTTTCCCTTTGGGTAATTGTTTCTTGGCAGGTCTTTGTCGATAATCATCACGATGTCTCCAACTTTTAATGGTTGCACTGGATCATACCACTTTGAGCGCAGCGTCAGCTCCGGTGTGTATTCATTTATGAACCGCTCCCAGCATTTATTAGCAAATCTTTCCTTATACTGGTAAGTATATTTTAAAATTTTCCGGCCTTCATCCAGCTGCCCGATAGGATTGCCTCCTCCAGATGTCAATCTCAGGAAGTGGTTTGGAGTTAAAGCCTCTGCCAAGTTTTCTTCCAGTGGCACATACGTAAGTGGCCTTGAGTTTATGATATTCTCCGCAGCCACCAAGCAGCTTCTGAGTAATGGGTCGTTTGGTGTCCTTACAGGCAATGAGCTATATAGCGCTTTCTTGAAAGAGCGTACCAAGCGTTCCCAGGCTCCGCCCATATGAGGTGACGCCGGCGGGTTGAACATCCATTTTACCGAGGGACTCACAAAATGTTTCGCAATGTGAGCTGGATCCACTGCTTCTAACTCTTGACGTAACAGCCTCTCTGCTCCAATGAAGTTGGTTCCTCGATCACAGTATATTTCTTTAGGCTGCCCGCGTCTTTGAATGAAATCTTGGAAACATAGGATGAATGAGTCGGCGTCCATTTTGTGAGCTATTTCTACATGGACAGCCCTGATGGTTAAGCACGTAAATAGCACTCCCCATCTCTTCTCTTGTCGTCGCCCAACTGCCACTATCAACGGACCAAAATAGTCCACTCCTGTGAACGCGAACGGGTCACAATACGCTGACAATCTTGCACGTGGAAGGGGTGCCATCTCTGGATCTTTCGGTTTTGCGTTTTTAATTTTACACCATTGGCACTTTCGGCAGATCGACCTCACTACACATCTTAACTTTGGAATAAGGTAAGTTTGTCGTAGCTGATTTACTACACTTTCATGGTTGCTATGTAGAAAGTTTTCATGACATCTCTGAACTATAAGATGAGTTATTCCATGGTTTCTTGGAAGAATCACTGGACGTTTGGTGTCTACGTTAACGAATGTGGCTGCATCAATTCTTCCTCGTACTCGGAGAACTTGCTGCTCGTCTAAGTATGGTGAAAGGCGTCGGATAGAGCTTGTGTGATGAACTGTAGGTTGTAAACCATCTGCCTTACGTTCGTCTTGTTTTCTGAGATAATTGATTTCATCATAGTAGACATCCCTCTGAGCTATTCGAAATAACACAGTCTCCGCTAGCTTAAGCTCTTCACCATTTAAAATTCCGTGAGTAAGTAATTGAGGCTTCATTTTTACTTTGATATTAAGAAACCTGATAACATACGCCATAGTCCTTAACAGTTTGTTCCATTTCGAAAACTTAGTAATGTCGATGAGAGGTCGCACGCTTGCATGTACCCCCAATAATTCCTCCATTAATTCGGGATCTGATGTTACATCTTTGGGCCATCTATCTTCATCCTCTAATAAAAATTCGGGACCTTGGAACCAACGGTCATTAATATCAAGTTTTGGTGGTCGGATCCATTTGGTGGCATCGTCCGCTACGTTTTGTTTGGACGGGATATATCTCCAAACTCCAGTGCTGTCATTGTCCTGTATTTCGGCCACTCTGAAGGCAACGAACTTATTGAAGCGATGAGGGTTGCTCTTTATCCATCCCAGGACCGTTTTGGAATCACTCCAGAAGCAAACTTTAGACACCGTTATCGAGAGCTCGTTCAATATTTGTTTCGCAAATCTGCTTCCCATCACAGCAGCATCCAGCTCTAAACGAGGAACGGAACGCAGCTTTATAGGAGCAACCTTCGTTTTCGCGCCTATTAATGAGCACTCAATTTGTGTGCCATTTTTAATACGTAGGTATGCTACCGTGGCGCACGCCTGCTCTCCTGCGTCCGTAAATACGTGAAGTTGAACTATTGTATCAGTCCAATTGGATAGTTGCCTTAGGACACATCTTGGGATCCGCAATTTCTCTACTCGTGGTAGGACATCTAACCATTTTTTCCATGTATCAAATTGATCGTCTTTGATGGGATCATCCCATTCTATACGGCTTCGCCAAATGTCTTGCAGCAATATTTTCAGATATACCAGGAAATTGGAAATAAGTCCGAGAGGGTCGTATATTGACATTAAAACACACAGGACTTCTCTTTTGGTTGGACGGCATTCTCCTTTCAGTACTCGTTGACTGCCTTTGTTATAACGTAAGGAGAAGGTTAGTTCATCTGTCGTTAAACACCACCACAATCCTAATATTTTTTCAGTTGAAGACTCCGGATTTAAGCTTAAGTTCATGCTAACATCAGATGATCCCGGGTTTAATTCTCGCATAACACTACAAGAATTTGATTTCCAATTTCGGATTTCGAAGCCAGCCTTTGCGTGAATTATCGATACTTGCTTTGCCAACTGTACTGCCTCAGACACAACATCAACGCTGTCCAATAAATCGTCGACGTAATGATTTTTTATTATACTTTGCACTGCTCGTGGATACTGGTCGTTGAACTGCATTGCGTTGTGGTTCTTCACATACTGGGCACAACTGGGAGAGCAAGTGGCCCCAAATGTCATGACTTGCATCACATATGTTTCAGGTTTGACATCGTCATCATTTCGCCACAAAAACCTAAGCACATGCTGGTCCCTTTCCGGAATCTTTACCTGGTGATACATTTCTTTTATATCTGCGGAAATGCAGACTTTTCTTTCCCTGCTGCGTATGAGAACACCCAGTAGCGACGAGTTCCAGTCGATGCCTTTCATAAGTAACGTATTCAACGAAACACCATCCACCATAGCTGCAGCATCCCAGACGATTCGAATTTTATTTGGCTTATTTGGATTACGGACAGGAAATATCGGCAAATACCAAATCCGTTCATGTTGTACTTCCAACTCTTTACTGCTGAGCTTTCGAATATAACCCTTTTCTTCATATTCTTTTATTTGTCTGATTAAGTTATCCTTTAACTCTTTATCACATTTCAGACGCTTCTCCAAACACAACATCCTGCGAATCGCCGAGGGTCGACTGTCCGGTAATTTAAAATTGTCATATCTCCACAGAAGTCCAGATTCGTACCGATTTTTTTGATGAGTTGTTGTTTTGGTTAATAGAGATTTTGCTCGTTCTTCATCTTGGATCTGTTTAGAATCTTTCGGTCCAGCTATACCCAAACTATCCACAGAAAAGAATTCCTTTATCATCTGATGAGTTTTCGTATCTTTCGCTGACTGACACTCACACAGTTGAAGATGTTGATCAAACCTGTTATTAATATCTTCTACCGGTTCTATGGTAGAAAAGACAGTCCAGCCCAGGCGACATTTTGCTGCAATTGGTTCATCTTCAGAGGCTTCTTTGATTTTTAGAGGAATCGCCACATGCCAATTTCGAAGACCAATAAGAATACCTGGACTGGCATTACTATACGACGCCACTGGCAAATTGCGTAGATGCGGATATTTTTTAGCAACGTATCCATAATCGAGCGACTGAGTTGGCAAGTTTAAATTTTGTACAGTCCTGATATCTGCAATTCGGAAATTTGGTGCATTTAAATAAGTTCCAGCGATTGTTACATCAACTCTTCTTGACTGCTTCTCCTGCCTGGATATTGTTCCACTCCATTTCAGACATAATGGTTCATTTTTCCCTTCAAGGTGAAGTTGATTCGCTATGTCCACATTTAGCAAGGTACTAGATGACCCTTCATCCAAAAAGGCATAAGTTTGCACCTCTTTCCCGTTGCTGGACAGAAGCACTGGTAAAATTCTAAAGTGAACTGCCGTGGAGGACTGGTGACTCATGGTGACGTTTTCATCATTGTTGTTATTTGAGTTTGCCTGCTGAATGTTATGCAGCAGTACAATTGTCCTCCGAGCATGGCACTGGTGTGGCACATTTAAATTGATGCCTTTTGAGACATTGTCGACAGAGGTTTGACTTTTTCACAAACTCCCATCGTTCTGACACGTTCCAATCCAAAAAACGCCTGCAAATGGAAACTGTTTTACAATTGCCTTGACATACCTGACATTTTTTCAAATAATTAATCGGCTTTGTAGGATTTGACTTTCTTTGCGCCTCTTCATGAATATTTAATATTTCTCTTTTAGCTGTTGATTTTGGTTGCACTTCTTTGGGTCGAAACCAGGAAGTTGATGGCATAGCACTGCATATGTCTGTAATGAGATCATTAAGCCAGTCTCCAAGCACGCAAATGTTGTCAACGTCTATTTCATTTCGCCTATGTGTTGCCCATTGCAGCTTAAGGACTGGTGGTAACTTGTCGACGAGCTCCTTCATCAACATTGGATTACACATATGGTTTCGCAGATCTGCTTGCTCCAAAGTCGCGCAAAGGTTTCTGACAGCAACAGCATATTCTATTACGGTATCCATTCGTTCCATTTTCGGCGATGTCATCTTTTGGATTTTCGAAATATAGTGCTCCATTATTATTTCAGGCCTGCCGAAGAACAATCTTAGTGTTTCAATAATTTGTGGTACACACGATGGTAATGCTAGTTGAGCTTCGACCACTTCCCTTGCCTTGCCTTTCAAACTTCGTTGTAAGCGTATAAGATTTTCGCTTTTTGAAAACCCACAAGTTGTTGTTGTCTGATGAAAGCTGCTAACAAATACGGGCCATTCCCCTGGATTGCCAGAAAATATTGGAAGGTCTCTAGCCACCACTTGTCTTGTGGCCAATTGATGCGTAGATAAATGATTGCAATCTACGATTGCTTGTGACTCATATGATGGAAATTTATTTTTCAAATCTTGGAACTCTTTTTTGTTTTGTGGCATTTCAGCCAAGTACTTTTTGACGATATCGTTCGGTTTATTTATTATTGACTTTCCACACGGTGCATCCACAGGGTCTTGTGCATTCACTTTGACCTTTTGATGGATCATATCCTGACGGGATCGTCCGACTTCCTTGTCTGTATGCAATGACTGGATCTCCAGCTCCTCATCCGACATATCATCTAAAAGTGCTTGACGTTGGGTTAGCAGCTGTTGCTGCTTCCGTAGTATTTCTTCTTCAGCTTCCAAGATTTTCATACGCTGACGGATTCTTTCAGATCTTCCTTTGGAACGGTTTGATAAAACTGACGCTGTATCTGATTTTGTTGGTGCTTCAATTGAGTTAATCATAGATTGTACTCGTGTTGCATTTGAAGCAATACAAATTTCACATTTCCAATCGGGATCTTCTGCGACTTCATCGCCAATTTTCGCACACTTGTAGTGAATCCACCTTTTGCATTGCGTACATTCCGCCATTTGCTTTTCTGTATAAATATTATTGCAAATTGGACATTTGCTTACCACTGTTATTCCTGAGATTGACATCATGTATTTAAATTTTTGAGAATGTTGGAATAAAACGCGTTCTTGTAGTCCACTTGGTCCTTTTTATACGTTTTACTTTATTAAATTATTGTGTAAATTAAATGTTACTTCAGTCTTGAAATTAATTAAAAAATAAAAGCCAAAGGCAAGAAAAAAGAAAAAAGAAGAACTCAAAAATTTGTCGCGTCTTCTTCAGTTAAAATTCTGATGCAATCTGTCAAATTCAAATCATCTCCTCTCCTTTTCGCATTCCAGTAGCTGTTTCGTTTTTTCGTCTTTTACTACTTTTTCACCACAGTATGAGTTTGAGTTATGTTATTAAATATAAACACAAGTAATTTATTTTCAATATACATACACATTTACTTTTTGTCTTCTGCTATTTTATTAATAAATATGTAGTATGTACCTATGAATAGTGGCGCAAATTTATAGTCGATTACAGTACACTTTAAAATTATTTTAGCACGGAACTACGTGTTTTCATAATTATAGTCGTCATAAAGCCCACTTTATCGTTAGCGCCTCGTATTAAACTTAAAATCACCTGAACCTCGTATTAAATAAATAAAGACTACTAAGTTTTTTTTTTATCAAAACTGTCACTTTTATGAGTGTTCAATTAAAATTTCCAATAGGAACGTCGCGAAGTAGAAATTGTGTAGCAGTATACTAAAAATGTCTATTATTGAACATAAATTAAAGTATGCTTTTAAATTTAAAGTTGCGTATAACTATACTCCGTTCCACAAAAATTGTCAGAACAAGCCTTATGGGGGAGCTTTTTTTTTAGACACTGGTGGCAGTACATATATTTCTGGTAGTCAATCAGAAAAATTGCAAAAGCACTGACGTACACAGGTTTTGTTTTTGTAATTTTCGTCCAATGCGCATACACTCAGTTCTGTTTTTACACGAATTTTTTTTACTCGAATCAGAAAAAAAGTAGTTCCCTTTTTACACGATGCATTTTAAAGCAAGCAATTTAAAATTTCGGGTTTTCCCCTAATTTTATAATGCACGATTCTAATGGGGAGCAAGCTGAAATGTTTCGAATTGATCTAAAGATTCGAGTTAAAATGGGAACACAGCCATTGATTAACGAGTTTCTTCATAAAACTACCGAAAGTCGTGTTGAAATTGCTAGATTTTGCCCAGAGATCCAATAAATAAACTGATCCAGAAGACGATGACCATGATATTTCTGGTTTTAGCAGTGATCCTGCACAACTTTTGTCAGACAATGACAAAGAATGAAACATTATTTTTACAAATCCGCTCAATTTTGTATCTTTTTTGAATTATGTACAACATATTACCTTTTTTCATTAAGCTATTACTTATATACTTTTATGCTAGTCTGGAACCAATATTTTGTTTGCTCATATATATATATACCGATGTCACAACACACTGAAGGATGGTTGAATCGCACGACCATGTAACTTAAAACCTGCATGATCATGGAAAAAACGAAAAGGAGAACAAGTGGAGCCATCTACACAAAAGAAGAGAATTAAACTCGATGTATACCATATTCTACATCTGTATGTTTCTCTTGTCTGTGGTTGCGGTTAAAGTGTGTTAAATTATCTTGCAGTTTAACAACGTTCTTAGAATTCAAATATTCAACTCGGTGTGTAGAAATACTCAGGTTGAAATCTCAGCCAAGTTTCTTTTTCTCAACCTACATGTAAGCGTGGCATATGACATTTGAGCTCTCAGCTGTTGTCAAAATTGAAAAAAAAAATATTTTGAAGAACCAAATTATAAAGGTGGAAAACTCAGAAAATGCACATCCAAATATATTTCATTCTGATAAAAGAAATCATTTATTATCTTACATAATCAATTTATTGCTCAATGACTTAACCAATCGTCGGCAATAGAATAAATAAGAGATGAAAGAATTGTTTCCGATTGTTCTTTGTTTAGGTTTTTTTTTTTTTTTTTAAACAATATCAGATCTGTGTCATGGTGTGCTTATTACAAGCAACAGCCATAAGCAGAAATTTGCCAGGGCAAAATATGCATCAACAGGCTCATCATTTAGTGCTGGTGTTAGTGGTTAGGCTACGCTACATTTCAACACTACCACTAGCAATAAATAAACAACTATAAGAACAAATATACATAATTAGAGTTTATGTTCGAGGAACTACATTACGCAATACATTTTTTTAGTGTAATCTTGTTAAGAGTAAAGTCAAGAATGTTTACATTTAAGTTATAGATTTTACTCATGCGGCTAATAGGCTCATGCATCCCGTAATCTGTTCTGTGATGAGGAACATGCAGTAACTCTATACTACGCAGGTAATGCGATCCCCCATGAAAGTTTAATCCTAAACAGGATAATAAGTCAGGTGCATCAATCAGACCTGAGATCAGTTGATGCATAAAAATTATATCATTATTGACCCTTCTTTTCTTCTTTTTTTTCGTTTGGGTTTCTCCTGTTGTCAAAAGAATGCATTTTTTCATGGGAATTCATCGCAAAAGAAGAACTTTGCGTTTGGTATCACTGTTTTTATATCCGCTTAGCTAAGCGGGGATACTATCGCCAGATTTAACTTATAGTCACACTTTGGTTACTCAGAAAAAAATTATTTTTTTGACTTTTTAGTTCATTAAGGGCCGATTTTTCAATAGTCAGTCAAACAGACAGTTAGCTATCTAACGAATAAATATATTCGACTGTTATCTGTAATCTGTAATCTGCTAGATAAGTAGTTGCCTATTTTTCAATCGTCGAATAACTGCCAGTTTGTTATTCAACGATTTTCTTGATATCTGTCAGACTCAATTAATTTTCAGCACATTTTAAAAAGAAAAAAAAAAGAATGGAAAATATTGACCATGTTGTGAAAAAAAGAGAAAAAAGGGCGGTCAATTTTACACCATCGGAAGTAAGTGTATTGATGGACGTAGTGTATAAGTTTAAAGAAATAACAGAAAATAAGAAAACAGATACAATTACAAATAAAGAAAAAGATTCCGCGTATTGTGGAAGCATTGACACCTGAAAAAGTCTCCAACAGAAATATAAAAGCTTCCTCTAGCGTAGAATCGTAGTGCAACCAACAATTGTTTCATAGGTGAAATACATTGATTTCTGAAAAAAGGAGAATCCATTATATCACTTTAGGATATGTAATATTGTAAAACAAGTTGACCAACCTTTCCGTTTTGTGTTTGATTTTGTCCTCAATTAGCGATAGTAAATATTGGACAGAATCCTTTTCCAACCTGAATCTTCTTTTGAAATCAGCATTTTCCCATTCCAGAAAACGTTCAGACAGAGGTCTTAACACTCTTTGCTTTAAGGGTGCATTTAAAGAATTAAATATGTTATTTTCTTCTTATAAGAAAATCATCGTGAATATCAAAGAATTCCATTTTTTTGTCACTTGAAACCACAAAAACTAGATGAACGAAAATTCCAACTTCTTACTTATAATAGTTCATAAGCAGCCAGTTAAAGTTTATCTAGCTCACAATCGGACAGATAACTTTATTCGACAGATATCTATTATATTCCTAGAATAACTGCTATTCCCCTATTGAAAAATCGAATTTTTTGTTATCTGACTGATAAGTCCTATCTGATGCTTATCTGAGGTTTAACTGACTATTGAAAATCGGCCATAAAGCTTGTTTTTAAAAAAATCTTTTTTTATATTTGTATTTATTTTCTACTTTTTAGTATCTGAATTTTTTTTACAAATTTACGTCGATACGTTTGGGTGGGTTGGATATGAGAAAGTTTACTCAGAATGTTTGAGAGTCTACTCGCCCTTTCATTTGATACGCCATCTTGGGGCGCCCACCATATTGAATATAGAATGACGTCACTTGGCTAGTCTAATTCTGGTTGTCAATCCCTTAAAGTTGATACCCATATTAAGTAAGTCGTGAAGATAACGGTAATCCTCCATATTATGGTGTCCGCCATATTAGATTTACAACGTCATAAAATATGATATATTGTTTGAGATTCTATTCGTCACACCCTTCTATTTGATATCCATGTCATGCGGGTTGTGAAGAAAAAAGTAATCCGCCATCTTATGGTATCCACCATATTGAATTTAGAATCACGTCACTTAGCTAATCGTATTCTACTTGTCAAATCCTTTCATTTGATACCCATATTAAGGAGATCTTGAAGATAATGGTAATCCACCATCTTGGGGTGTTCACCATATAAGATTTACGAGATCATAAAATATACTATATTGAGTTGTCACCGGTCATGCAAAATTTCAGCATAATCGGATATCTGGAAGTGGGTGTAAAATCGATTCCCAGATTTGGCCCTCACAGAAATAGAAAAGATAAAAAAAAGGCAGCCATATTGGATTTACAACGTCATCTAATAACCCATATTGTATTGTCTCCGGAATTATACACGTGTGCAAAATTTCAGGATGATTGGAAGTGGGTGTAAAATCGATTCCCAGATTCCGCCCTCACAGAAATAGAAGTTAAAAAAGCGTCCGCCATATTGGATTTCAAACGTCATCAAATAACCCATATTTTACTGTCTCCGGAACTTAATGCGTGTGCAAAATTTCAGGATGATTGGATATCTGGAAGTAAAATCGATTCCCAGATTTCGGCCTCACAAAAGTGAAGTTAATATAAAGCTTGTAATAGTAACACTTAATTTGTTTTAAAACATTTTGCAATAAAAAAAAATAATCAAAACTAAGAGCCGTGTTCAGCACAGTTTAATCATTTATGTTTACCACACCAACCAAATCCGCACTGAAGTAGTTGCGGATGTCAAATGTATGGGGAGATTCGATCCGGTCGTTTTGAATAATCAAGTGAATCTCATTCATATTACCGACAAGTGAACGATTCCCTTCGAACAGATCCAATGATAGGAAATTTTGAATTTCGGTGGAAGATTCCCCCGACGGATTCCAGAATAGGCGTGTATATTTACATATAACATTGATAAAGGTCTGCTCGTGATTTTTTTTTAGTGATTTATTATTTCGCCATGATCATTTCGCAATTCGTTGTCTTGCATTTTAATTATCTCGCATTTCATTTACTATCAATTTTTGTGCAGCATGTTCTCATTTTACGTGGTTATTACATTATTCGCATTGCGTTATTTTGAGTTGTATTATATCGCTTTCTATTGCATTACATTGCATATTGTTATTTAGCTTTTAAAATTTATTTATTTATTTATTTATTTCATCAATGGATAACAAAGATCTGCTGATTACATAATTCACAATTCATACAAACAATTACAATTATATATACAATATATTTACAAAAATTCCAAGTTATAGTGAGCATAAATACATACAATAGATACAAATAAATGTTATGTTAAGTTATTGCAAATGTGAAGAACAGTTTTTTTGAAACAATCTCTATTCATGCAAAAATCCACTTCATTACATACCAAATTAAATAGTACCAGAGAACGCGTAATTGGTTGATTTAACCCGTAGTTTGTTCTGTGGTTGGGAACATAAAAACTTTCAGATCTGTTCCGCAAAGTTCTTTCAGGAACATAGAACGTTATAAAAGAAAGCAATTCACCACAATTTACCCTATTATCACTAATGTCTTTAACAAATAAAATGCTTTGGACCTGTCTACGACATTTTAAAGTTTTTAAGTTTATAAGCATACATCTAGAAAGATAATCCGGAATAGATTCAGACCAATTTAATTTTCTTAAAGCATACCTGGTGAACCTTTTTTGAATTCTCTCAATTCTTAATATACTATTCTCATAAAATGGAGACGCAACAGTATTCTAGAATGGGTAAAACTATAGACATATATAAAACCTTCATTGTATATATGTACATCTTTAAAAATCTTGGAATTCCTTTTTATAAAGCCCAGCAAAGAATTCCCCCTCGAAACGTGGTAATCGATGTGAGCTCTGAAATCAAGTTTTTTGAATCAAAAAGCACCCCGAGATCTTTTATAGTTTCAACTCTCAGAAGACTATCATCGTGGAAACTATAGTTAAATTTAATAAAATATGATGATCTAGTGGCACTAAAAATTTTGCACTTTGAAAAGTTTAATTCGAGATGGTTAGAGCTGCACCATTTTAAGAATCTCTGAATATCCGACTGCATATATAATATAATATTTATTATTCTTCAGAAACAACAAATCAAAGACAATCAAAATTTGTCAAATAATTATTGCCGCCAAATTTTAGTGGTCGGCCATAAAAGTTCTAGTGGTCGGCCAGGGCCAATAAATCAATGAAAATAACATATTCAATGATCATTAAAGGGTTTATTTGAATGCAAAATATTTAATAAATAATATTTTATTATTTTTAATAGCATAGAATAAACAAAAAAACACTAAGTTGGCACCAGTTTGTTGAAATCAATTTTGTTGTATGAAATCATACTTATTTTTCTTTTTGCTTATTTAGAAACAAGTTAAATAATTGCTATTAATCTAAAAACAAAGGTATTGAATAGCTTAAGAGATTAACAAGGTTTAACAATAGAATAACAAAAAATTCATAGTTAAGGAACTTCAAAAATTTTTGCATAGACCGTATTTATAGCTTCGCTTATTCCGCTTCCCTTGAATCAAGTACAGGATTTCGTTTTAAAAATAAAGAAAACCAGGCTTGCAATCTTTTAGAGGTGTTTTCCTTTTACTGTCTTTCATTATCTTCTGAACTGTGTATTAGTAAATTAGACAAATAGGCCGATACCAATCGAAATGGGCTTTAGCGGCCGAACACTAGCTTGGTAATTTCAATAGTCAGCCGGTAGTGCACCGACAACTTTAGTACTTGGCCGAGCACTAACATTTCTCAAACATTTCTGTCCTTAACGGTGAAATCAGAGCAATTCATTAATAAACTTTCAATATTGTACGTCAAAAGATAAATTTAAACTATATAGTACATTTCCTTAGTGCTCGGCCATACCAGGCCGAGGACTGAAATTCGCATAAAAATGGGGTGCTATTTTGTAATCTTTGCAGCACTAAATACATTCCCTATGCTTTTAAGAACAATCGAAATTCATTAAAATATTATCTTCCAAACAAATTATAATTTAAATTAACATTTAACATTTAACATTTAACAATACGCACAACTAAAAAAAAACAAGCAATCACCACATTTATACACTTTCGCAAATGTGCGCGAACTTATGTGCATGCATCTACCAGCTGCAGTATTTGCGTAATAATATCAAATTTGAGGATAGATGTGTAGGACATGTATGTATCTGCTTGTATCTGCATCTTCAGATTAAGAAAATTCCTAACGGTATTTATATTACATGAGGAAAAGGGTCAAAGTGGCCGACCACTAGAGAGAGGCCGACCACTAGTGCCTACACTGGGCGCAATACTTAGCAGTTAAAAAGACAAAGACAAGTTGGCTCAAGTTTTTATAGAAGACCCTTCATATTCCGGTTGTGGTAAAATGGCGTTGTTTAATTTCAGTTTTAGGGGTGCATTATGTATGTAAGTTATTTTTGAGGTCTACGTAGTTAACGTTATGTTATCGGCATATTAAAGTTTGGTAGATCTTGTTTCGGGTATGTACATATATATTTAATAACAGAAGCAGTAAACATTTTTGTTGGGTTTGCTTTTTGCGTAAGGTAAGCAATTTGTGTTTGTAAACGAATAAGGTGCTTTAAGGAAGTTTGAATCAATCTAGTTAAATAAGGAAGACATTTTTGTTTGCTTAGATACATGCTTAGATACATCGTTTTTTTTTCTTTGAGCAGTATAAAACTAAACGTAAGTTCTTATACAAATTTTGAAAGGGCATTTGTTGGCGTAAAACATGAGTTACAATTTGTTGCTTCCTGTTCAATGTAGTTAAGCCTTTATGCTAAGACAAATCATTTACAGTCATTTTATTTTCAATAAATGCATAATATTTTATATACATACATACATGCATAGGTATATGAAATTGTATTTCTAACAATACGTACCTTGTAGTAATGATTACTGAAAATAAGAAATAAAGCACTAAAACATCATATTTTCATCTTTAAGCGTAAACTATTTAAATACATATATATTTTATTTTATAAACTCGATATATAATTAAGAACTAAAAGACTGGCTGTGATCGTTGACGAAACAATTATTAATGGTAGGTTTTTGAGTGAATATTAGTGAATAGAAAATGTTGAGAAAATAAATATACAATAATTTTAAATCGAGTGGATATACTCGTAAGAGTTATGCATTATAATAAACTTATTGAAATCGGCTTACATGTCATTACCGAAACTGAAATCAAAATTAAATATAACATTGTTAAATAAATGAAAATAAATTTATTTTCTTAGTACCTACAAGTTTTGTGTTTTCTTCGGACGGAAGTTTTTTTGAAAAATTTAAACTGAATTTTTTATTGTCAGTCTCCTCAGGGCTACCAGATTTTACAGTTTCTTATTTTTCTAGTATTATAATACCCCGACCAGGGCATGGATCAGATTTTGTAGCCTTGCCAATATTTAACCTGTTTTCAAATCTAATCTACAATATATTGTTTCGTATAACGTTACCCTCCTACCCTCCTACCTTATTATTTAATATCAAGTGTACTTATATGTATGTACACGTAATTACATCTCCAATTCAAGCTTTTATCCAATCGGTAAACTTTGGTCAGATAAACCAGGGAGGTCAACCGCTGCTTAATGTCTCTCTCCCTCATCACACCCAATGAAGCCGATGATGAGAGTTCGAACTGGTTATAGCCATACGAAGCTAGGCTTGGAGATCTTATTTAATATTATACTAAGTTAGTAATCAGACAACACTCAATTAATAAAGGCCTACTTTATTTTTATAAGTAAAAGTTGTTTTTCTTTTTCCTCGAGAATCCAATATAAAACTGGCGCAGTCGGTAAACGGGCTACAACCGTGTGTTAAATTATAAATTTATGAAAAGTCTTAATTTTTAAACAAAACAAAAAACCTAGTGAAGTTTAAACATAAAGTTAAATAGAAAAGTTGAAATATCAAAAGAAAAAGAGGAAAGAAATGAAATAAAAAAATAAAAAAAAAACCGAAAGGTGCAAGAAAAAGATAAGCAGATAAGCAAAACTAAAATACTCTAAAAAGAGAAACCAAAATTTTTCTGAAAAAAATTTATCACTACTTTTATAAAATGAAGTCTAAAAAAAAGTATGTAAAGGGTGATTTTTTAGCTGGTTTGGTTTTGGCAACACTGGTTTTGACAGCTGACGTGTGTTTAGTACCTTTTGTCACTGTCAAACAGCTTCAGTTTGGTTTGCAATTTAACCATGGATCGTCTTACAAATGAACAACGCTTGCAAATTATTGAATTTTACTATCAAAATTCGTGCTCGACATTGTGTGTTAAATTATAAATTTATGAAAAGTCTTAATTTTTAAACAAAACAAAAAACCTAGTGAAGTTTAAACATAAAGTTAAATAGAAAAGTTGAAATATCAAAAGAAAAAGAGGAAAGAAATGAAATAAAAAAATAAAAAAAAAACCGAAAGGTGCAAGAAAAAGATAAGCAGATAAGCAAAACTAAAATACTCTAAAAAGAGAAACCAAAATTTTTCTGAAAAAAATTTATCACTACTTTTATAAAATGAAGTCTAAAAAAAAGTATGTAAAACATATGTATGTGCCGCAAAAACTAAAAAACTACTAAACGGATTTGAATGCGGTTTTTTGCAATCGATTCTGGTTGGATTAAATCTATAAAATGGATAAAAAAAATCAATATATTTCAATAAAAAACTTCTAAATGAGAAAAAGAAAAGTTTATATTTTACTTTTGGGCATTTATTTATTTATTTATTTATTTATTTAGACAGAGCGTCTTAGTTCTTAAAAAACGTATTAAAATAAAATTTTAATAATTTAAACAAAGATTTTGATATACCTAAGTATATATCTTCTTTGTACATTTTCCGTGAGAAAAGTAATCATATAAAGAAATATTGTTTGTGTTTTGGATATAGAACAGCAAAAGGAACGAATAGTTGAAAAGAAATTAATTTGGGAACGACAAAATAAGAAGATTGCTCAATAACCACGTTATAAACTAATTTATTTTCTTTAACATTTCATACAACCTTAACGTTTGATGGTTCACAGCAAAGAGGTAGATTACACAAAAGAAATTCTACTCGAAGCTAAACGAAAGAGAGTAACAAAGAGGATGACATGTATGAGAATGTATGAGTACTAAACAACTGCAATAATTGCAAGAGAAATGACAATAAAAGAAAGATTCTCTTATTAGACCAATTATTATAAAATAGAGTGCTAAATGAATGTTTGGCAATAGAATCTTATAGGAATTTTATACAATATGCAATAAATGACCTTAAATTAAACTAAACCAATTGAATCAAACGAAATAAAAGTAAATTAGGCAAACAAAGGCATAAGCTGAATAATTCAGATGTGTAAGTTCCGAACAGTTTGTATGCTTTCGTGAAAACGATCAGAGACCATTGCCACCGTCAATGCACCAGCGGCAGCGGGTATGCGTGTACGCGATACATGTGTGTAGTATATATAAGTGATCGGGATTGCTTCGTGCTAACGTATATATATTGTAATTGTTCGATTAACTTTAATCCAATAACTGGATAAATTTGGTGGCAATTTGTTTTATGATAAGTATATGCAGGGCTTGGAACAGATACAGATAAAGGTATGTATTCCGTTTGGACGTTTTGGCGGTAAGAACGTGCTGTAATATTTAAGAAAGCGGAGAATTTAGCAATCTAAATTTCTTAATACGGTATTCACACCAGGGCAAAACAGCTAATTTCGTTGCGAATTTCCAAATTATGCTCGAAATGAGATAATTTCCCATACGAATTGACATATAGAAGTTATCTCATTTCAACATAATTTCGTTGAAATTCGTTCAAAATTATGTGAAAATAAAATCGAACAAACTTAACTTGAATGCAGTTGAATGATTCTGAATGACAATGACAGAACAAATTAATAAGGGAATATAAAAGTTTTCGCTGTGCAAAGATTAAACAACGGATTCTTATTGATCTCGGTGATCTAAACACAAAAGAAGAATTATTCAGTACTAAAAAAAAAATATATCGCTAATTTAGGAGATATTTAGAGTTTAGTAGTTATTTCCGTAAATGAACTATTGAGATTGAGATTACAATTGTCAAAGCTACTGGCCCCGTTCAGCACAAGTAAAGTGATATAAAAACGAAAAATATAATGGAATAACATACAAAACACAAATATCTCATGGAATGGTTTAATAAATATGGGATGTTATCTGAAAAAAAGAAATCAAAGTTGTACGCAGCGTAGAGGCACTCTGATCAACTGCATGTGGAGCCAAAGAGCGTCGGCCATAAGATTCGTGCAGACACAATATCTGTCCATTTATTTGAGCCCCACGCCCATTGGGGCACTTTTCTACAGTTGGCTCTATAGTCGACTTGATATCCACGTGAGTGCCTGACAATTGTTGAAATACCCGGAGTGGCAAAACCTACCCGAAAAGTGATATTTTAACATACTAACCCGAGGCAGCGCTGCATCTATCCAATGTTAGCTATATAAAAGTCGACTTTATCTACCCAACCGTTTAACAATAACATTCAACTATTATTATTACTATACGTTATACCTATACTTATGTATATAAAAAAATAATTTAATATCAAAACATTTTATAACATGGCACCGTCATAGATTTACTATCGGAACTGAATCCATCCATTCACGAAACTAGCAAGCGTAGGTATAAACACTTTTTATTTGAAACTCGAAATTATCTCATTTCGACGCTAGTGTGAATCCCATGTAACCCATCTGCGTCAGTTTTTTCTTTGATAGTCTATGGAAAATTCTTTATCCAAGCATTTCATTCAGTCATTTGGTGCTAAGCAAATTGTGAAGAAAGTATTTATGCCAACTTTTAAGGTGCAAGAACAAGTGTAGCATTCAGCTCAATCAATAATAAATAAGTAAATAGATTACATACACTTTGTTTACATCCAGTGCTGTCTTGCAGTACGCGAACAGGGTAACTACGTCCATTTCGTCTAGCTTGTATAACACTTCTTGATTTGTAATTACATCTACGCCAAAGAAGTGCCGTCTGGTTTCCCGGAGAGCTGGACACCTTCCCACGAAATGAAACACATCTTCCCTTTCCTCTCGGTTACATATGGTACATAAGACCTGTAAATCTTGCCTATGTGGTTGATAGTTTAATGGCAGTAATTCAACTCTCAGTTTCATCATAAGTGAAATTTCTTCACCGGAATGGTCATCGTGGTAGTAGTTCCGATCTCCCAAATTATGATTCAGCTGGCTATAAATAGATCGATGTAGTGACTCTGCTGCTTCCCTTGCAAAGCTCTGTCTGTAGTTGAGATCCATTGCTGCAATTAACTGATATAGCTGAGGCTTCCAAGATTGGACGTTTGCCTCACTTAATTCCAAACTTATTCCGCATTCGTGCGCCTGATCCCTCCATTTGCTGTACCAACTAGTTTTACGGCGTAATGCTTCATGTGCCACTTTTCTCGGTAGTCTTTCCATAGGCATATTGAAAACTTTAAGAATGTAATCTACCTGCAATTTAAGCGTCTTTGTGGCCAGCGGTGAAAGGCCAGTCTCAAGCATTATTGCATAATTCGGGGTGTTGTTTGGTAGACGGAAAATCCTTTTGATATAGAACCGCAGTAGTTTTTCCACATCCTCGAACCGGCTGCCTCCCCATACCTGGGCCGCATACAGCATAGTTAATTCCGCGACTGCTTCAAAAACCCGAAACTTACTGCTATGTTTTATGTATTTGTTGGCGAAAATTTTTTTCCACGTTGTATTGATAGCGGTCTTGGCCTTTTGCAGTTTGCATTTAAAGTGGTCTTCCATGCTTAAGTTTTGTGTGAACAGCATTCCAAGGTAGCTGTAGCTTTTAACTGTTTCAATCTGTTCACCATTCAAAAACCATTTCTCGTTACCGCACATCCTTCCCCCACCTCTTTTAAAGATCATCGTCTTCGATTTGTCCGGGTTTATTACAAGGCTCCATGTACTACAGAATTCGAACAGACGGTTAATCATGCGCTGCAATGTCTCCGGGGAATTTGCCAATAATACAATATCGTCCGCAAAGAGTAACGCCATTATCACGGTCGCCGCAAACTCCACACCTCCAGGTAGCGAATCTACGATGTCGTCTATAAAGAGTGCGAATAACAATGGGCTTAGAGTGCATCCCTGTCTAACTCCTGTGCTCGTTCGGAACCAGTTCGAGGCGTTCTCTCCGTCCCAGACTGCTGCCAAAGTCTCTTCATATATGTTTTGTATTACCCTGCCAAACTTAAAGGACATTCCCTTGCTAAAGAGCTTATACATTAATGAGCTCCTGTTTATCGTGTCAAAAGCTGCTCTAAAGTCCACAACAAATACATATAACTTTTTACGTTGCACCACAAATGCTTCGGCAATGCTTCTGAGTACGAAGATTTGATCAACCGTTGAATACCCTGCCCTGAAACCGGCTTGAAATTCTTTAAGCAGACCATTTGTGTTTATCCATCTGTTTAGCCTTTTTTGCATCACAGTTATAAATATTTTATAGGACGCATTAAGAAATGCTATACCTCGATAATTGGATGGCTGGGACCTGCATCCGTGCTTAAAGATCGGAAATATCAGTGCTTCTTTGAACTCCTGTTGCACCACTCCACGTTCCAAGACATTATTAAACAAGCCTTCCATTATCTTAGTCATCTCTGGGGTTCCGTACTTATAGAATTCCGTGGGGATTCCATCAGGTCCTGGTGCTTTGCCATCTTTTAAATGTTTGTAAGCAGCGACTATTTCGCCACCGTTATTGGCGCATCCAATTCATAGCTCTCAAAATCCGGCTGTGCGTATTGAAACGTACATGAATACGTTATTGGGTTCAAAAGTTGTCTAAAGTGCTGCAAAAGTATATCTGTCTCTAAGGTTTCGCTGATACTAAACTTTTCCCCATTAATTTTCGCTACGCATCTCCAAAAATCAGCTGAATTTGAACATCCGGACAGATTTCTCGCTTCCGCCTCATAGTGCGATTCCTTTTTTCGTTTGCAAAGCTCTTTGTACTTTGAGTTTGCTTCAATATAAAGTCTTCTAAAGAAATCGTCATTGATACTTCGGAATATTTTGAGCCAACCGAACGAGTATCTCCTTGCAGTTTCGCATTGCGCATCGAACCATGGCTTGACGTTAGATGGATTCCTTCTCGAGTTTCGTTTAACTGGTAAATACGCAGTCTTGATGACTTCACCCAATTGTCCGATATCCAAAGATTGCCTTTCATCCAGAAGCTTACTCAGGTTCTGTCCGTAGATACTAGCTTTCTTTACACTCAATTTTAATTTTGGTGTTAGCGCCATTTCCTTGAGTGAGTTTTCATTTTCGTACACCTAAATTCCAAAAGATACTATTATCGGCTGATGGTCAGAGTACGGGACTTGGCCCACCTCAAAATCGACCACATAACTACGCCAGTCACCTCCTATGAGAGAAAAGTCTATTACTGAGGTCCCTTGTCGCCTCACAAATGTCTGTTCTCCATATGTATCCGAATCACTTGTGCCATTCAAAATGCGAAGTCCAAATGCGTTACTCATTTCCAGGAGCTTTTTGCCTCTTGCATTACAGGTATTGTCCTTCGATTTCCTGGATATGCCGGCTAATATATTTTCAAGCCCAGCATTTTCTCCAATTCTCGCATTAAGATCACCTATAATAGCAAAGTTTGTGATAAAGTGGCCCAACATAATGTCTTCCAAATTTCTAAAGTTATGTTCCCAATGGTTGCAGTTGATATAGGCTGGAACGATTCGAAATACCTTATTATCGAACTTCAGATTCAAAATTATATTCTCTTCCACAGTTTGAAAGTCACAAACAATACTTTCCATTTTTTTTCTTGTATCGTAAGAAGCTGCCTCCACACGCTCTTCCCCTATCATGTACTCTGGTCGCTGGTATCCATTTGAAATTATAATTCAAAAAATATTTCTCAAAACAGCTGAAGTTCTCCGCAGTAACAAATGTTTCCAATAAAAATATAATATCATACTCATTAATAAAATTATAAAAATCTTTAAATACAGACTTATTTCCTAACCCTGATATATTACACGAAAGTATTCTTAATTTAAAAAAATTCAGTTCTTTATTATTATTTTTATCGCTATATTGACAGACGACTTTACAATTAAAATCGCTTATTTAAATTCCTCCCACCAGTTTGAGAGCCTGCGATAGATCCCTCTGCGTTTCCACCTCTAAGAGCACTGGATACATCCACTGAAGACATCTGTTGACTGGTATCTGACAGCTTCTGTATAAACGTCATTGCACATTCTCCATCACACATTAGTTTATTATTCATATCAAAATAAATGATTTTCTTTCCAACGACAAGTTTATTTCCTTTTATTTGTGTGTTTATTTTATTATTTTTAGCTGTGATTTCCCTTCTGAGTGTTTGTAGACGCTTTCTTTTTCCCCTTTTTGCAAAGGAAAGATCTCTGTGTAGTGTGACACCTGTCCCTCGAAGTTTTCCCGAAGCTTTCAATACACGGCTAACATCTTCGCTTTTACTAAGCTGTACCAACACATTAACTATTTTATCACTGGATTTGAGTTTTCTTGCAGATGCTATAACTGATGTGTTATTGGTCTACAGAAGCCCCAAACATATCTCCATTGCTTTGTCAGAAGTATCCGTGCCATTTTCCATTGGAATATGTTCCACTATATCGCGCTCATTGGTTTTTCTCTCCAAGAGCTCCACTTGTCTTTCTAGAGCGGTGCACCTATCTGACTCACCTCGTTTTTTTTTTTGATTAATCTTTTATCTAGAACACTATTTTGTGGATATTTTAAATGAAACAACACAACTTTTATTTACAATTTAAATTTAGAATTTCAAGAGCTATTTTTCACTACGTGCTGTCACTTACAGGCGAGTGTTGCCAATCATATAGACAGGCAGATAAACAGACAGATATATAGACAGATAGACAGACAAGTAGACAGGCAGACAGACAAACTGATAGATAGACAGATAGACAGACAGACTGATAGATAGAGACAGGTAGACAGATAGATAGACAGACAGATAGATAGAGAGATAGACAGACAGTCTGATAGATACAGACAGATCGACAGATAGATAGACAGACAGACAGACAAACAGATAGATAGATATACAGTACAGATACAGACCAGATAGATAGACAGACAGACAGAAAGACATACAGATAGACAGACACACAGACCGATAGACAGATAGATATACAGACACCCGGACAGATTGATAGATAGACAGACAGACATACAGATAGATAGATAGATAGACAAATAGATAAACAATCAGACAAATATATATCTCGAGTTTGGCAACACAGAATTTTATGATTCTTTTTTTTGTTGGAAATGTATTCCTTTGTATTCTTTTCGACATCTACAATGAATCGTTAGTGCTGATTGAAGATTTGTGTTTGCTTATGAGTGGCAGACTATTGACTGAAATTCATATGACATTGTCAAATCGTCAAACTGAATCGTGTATTAGAACGCGAGCGTGCTTACGACACGACAACTTTGCAACAACAAGTGCAAAGAAATGTTCCACTGTTGCATGAACAGCAAAAGAGTGCGTATGATCAACTGATGAAGGCTGCCGATGGTGAAAATGGTGGACTATTTTTCCTTGCCCGGCGTAACTGGGAAAACATTCCTGATATCATTGATATTAGCAGCAATACGTGCTCAAAGTGGAATTGCGTTAGCTCTCGCAAGTACAGGAATTGCTGCAACACTGTTGAAATGTGGAAGAACGGTACATTCAGCACTAAAGCTTCCGTTAAACCTGCAAATCAACGAAAATCCAGTTTGCAACATTTTAAAGCAATCAGCAATGGCAAAAGTGTTGAAAAATTGCAAATTGATCATATGGGATGAGTGCACGATGGCTCACAAATGATCATTAGAAGCACTCGATCGCTTTGGTGGTGTGAATGTTACATCAAAAAACTATCGTTCCTAGCAATAGTCCCTATAATTCTCCTATATGGGTTGTCCCGAAGAAGATGGACAGTAGTGAGCAGAATTAGTGGCAAATCGTTATCGACTATCGGAAATTGAACGGAGAGTCAATTGACGATAGGTTCCCCATGCCCAATATCGACGAACTATTTGATAAGCTAGGAAAATGTAACTACTTTTCAACGATAGATCTCGCAAAAGGGTTTTACCTAATTGAAGTCCATCCGCGTGACAGAGCAAAGACGGCCTTCTCCACTAAAAGTGGCCACTACGAATTTCTCAGAATGCCGTTCGGGTTAAAGATCGCCCCAGCGACGTTCCAGAAGATGATGAATAACGTTCTGAAAGACTTCATAAATCAAATTTACGTAGTGTACATGGATGACATTCTCGTCTTCTCCACTAGTTTCGAGGAACACCTAGACTCTTTAAAGAACATTTTTTAAAAATTAAAAGATAGCAACTTAAAAATTCAGGTTCATAAGTGTCATTTTGCTGATGTCTCTACCACCTTCTTAGGACACGTTATTATTAATAACGCAATAAAGCCGGATGAGAGTAAAATAAAATCCATTACTGAAATGAGATTACCTACTAACGTTAAGGGTATTAAACAATTTCTGGGTAAAACTGGATATTACCGAAAAATCGTTAAAGATTATTCCAAAGTTGCTAACCCAATGATTAAGTATCTAAAAAAAAACGGAAAAGGTAAATGTAAAAGACCATAAATACATAAATGCATTTAGTAAATTAAAAACACTTCTCACCACAGACCCTATACTAAAAAGTCCAGACCTTAGCAAACCGATCATTCTCACGGGTGACGCTTCAGATTATGCATTAGGAGCAGTGTTTAGCCAGGGTAACCAGCCTATCTGCTATGCTTCTCGAACCCTCAACAATCACGAGTTGCGTTACTCGAGAATTGAGAAAGATTGGTCCGTAAAATACTTTGAGACATATCTGTACGGGAGGAAATTTACTGTCCGCACAGACCATAAGCCACTCGTATGGTTGCATAGTATAGAAGAGCCAAACATGAAATTGCAACGGTGGAAGATTTTTCTTAACGAATATGATTTTAGTATCAAGTACCTAAAAGGGAAAGAGAACTGCGTAACCGATGGGCTCAGTAGATACACTGTCCAAGACTGTGAAAATGCGAAAATGTCAGATGTGAACGATGAAGTTACTTTAGGTGACATTTTCAATAATGAGTTGCCTTACGATGGTGGCAATAATGATGAAGTTATGTCCACTGGTGCTACCGTTCACAGCGCAATGGATGATGAAACCCGCCATATATACTTAACAGAAAAACCAGTAAATTTGTTTAAGAATCAAATACATTTATCGTATCTATATCTCCTATATTTGCTCATCTGCACGTCTTATTTTTTCTATTCTTCGCAGCTCGTTTTGCACATTTGTTATAAGTGTGCAGATCTCCAACCAATTTTCTTCTGACCGCAGCATTTGGTCTATTATTGTCTGTGGACTTCGTATGTCAGTTCTCCATCCCAGAAAGCGTATGCCGTGGAATACTGCGTGCTCTGTATCTTCTTCCTGATTGGGGCAAGTTGGACAAAAAGGTGATGTATCGTGCCCAAAAGAGTGTAGGTATTTTCGATACCCACCGTGACCAGATAGAAACTGCGTAAGGTGGTAGTTACAGTTTCCGTGCCTTCGGTTTGTCCAAACGTCTATGGTTGGAATCAATTCATAGGTCCATCTGCCGTTCGTGGTGGTTTCCTACCGAGCTTGCCACCTGGTCATTGAAGCGACTCTTTCTTCTTCTTTGATCCTTTTGATGACCGCCTCGCCTCTTGGTTATTAGAGGTTCTCCTATTATAGACTCTTTGCATCTCGTCCGCAAGGATGTCGATGGGGATCATTCCTGCAATGAAAAGGGCTGCTTCTTCTGAAATCGTTCGGAACCCACTAATTACTCTTAGTGCGCTAAGTCGATATATTGACGATAATTTTCGCCTTGCTTCCTTTATCGCCAGGGCCTCAACCCAAACTGGGGCAGCGTATAGAAGGACTGAGCTTACTACTTTAGATATTAGGTTTCTTCTAGCATATCCGGGTCCTCCGTTGTTTGGCAGTGTTCCAGAAAGTGCTGCCTGAAGCTTTGACGCCTTTTTGCCCGAATAGTCGATGTGAGGCTTAAAGCTAAGTCTATTGTCGAGTATTACTCCTTAGTATTTTATAAAGTCTTTCGACCTGATAGTTTGGTTTCCTACTCTTATGTCTACGTATTCCACGTTTTTCCGGCTGGTTATTAGGACAGCCTCCGTTTTGTGGTCTGCCAATTCTGGGCCGGCGCATGTTAGCCAGTCCTTGATAAGGTTTTTTTTTTTTTTTTTTTTTTTTTTTTTTGTAAGAAAGGTGGAAAGCATCACAAGTCTGTGTGTGGGACTTTAATCCACTAAAACCACCTCCTGCCTCTGTTCCCTGGTCCCCACGGTACCACTGTAAGTATTTCGTCATGGGGGGGACTTCAGCCGTAGCTTTCCTCATCTTCACAGGTCTTTGTCAATGTGTCTGAAACTGTTCTGAAGGGTATTGTTCGTTTATGTATATGTCAGTACGTGTGGGTCTAGTCTAGTTCGTTAGTTTCGTATGGTGTATGCGTAAGTTCGTGTGTGTGTCATTCCGTATACGTTCATGTCTTTGAAGTTCGGTTTGAAGGTCCTGTTGTGTGAGCTATTGCCTGAACGGCATTTCCACGCTGTAGCCGCAGTTAATTTGTTACACGTCTGCGTCCCTCTGTGAGCGCATGTATATTCGTATGTCCACCTGTCTGTGCCTTTGCGTAGGTGAGTTTTGGTACACAGCAGCGTTACCGCTCGTTTCCACTCTGTGGCTTCTTCTTTCTCGCTCTAGTCTCCTCAACTCCTGGCATACATCTTTGGCATAGAAACTCACTGCGTTCCATCTGTCTTCCGATTCTAGCATGTGATGTACTAGATTCTCCGGAGTTGGTGTTTCTCCCAGCGCTGTTTGAAGTGCATCCCTTTGCAGTTGGAATCGTGGGCAGTGGAAGAATACATGCTCTACGTCTTCGGGGGTACCACTGCATGATGGGCAAGTGGGAGAGTCATCGTTCTTGTATTTGTGAAGATATGACCGGAAACAACCATGTCCCGTGAGCAGTTGCGTTATGAAGAAGTTAACTTCACCATGTCTGCGGTTTATCCAAGTCTCTATACTCGGGATAAGGCGGTAAGTCCAACGGCCCTTGGAAGAAAGGCTCCAGCGTTGCTGCCACTCTATCAATCCTGTGCTTCTTTCTCTGGTGTCCGCTTCGCTGTAAGTCAGCCGCCGGTCCTGTCTGCTCTCTAGGAACTTTTTCTGCAGTTCTTCCGCCAGTATATCGATTGGTAGCATTCCTGCGATGACGCAGGCTGCGTGGTCCGAGGTGGTGCGGAAAGCACTACTAACTCTTAGTGCACATAGTCGATTTACTGCTATGATTCTTCTTTTGTATGAAGTCACTTTCATAGCTTCGGCCCAAACTGGTGATCCATAAAGCACTACGGATGTGACTACTCTAGCTAAGAGAAGTCTGCGGCTGTATCTTGGCCCTCCTATATTTGGCATAATCCGCGCAATGGAGGCACCCACACGGGAAGATTTGTTGCTTACGTACTCCAGGTGTTCTTTAAATGTAAGCTTTGAGTCAATCATAACGCCAAGGTATTTGATAGCTGGTTTTGATATTATGTCATGCTCTCCTACAGCGAGCGTGATGGTTTCTCGCTGCTTCCTACTGGTTATTAGTACCGCTTCTGTTTTGTGTTCAGCTAGCGCGAGGCCGACTGATGCTAGCCATCGTTGAACTACTGAAATGGTCTCATTGCTAATTTGAACAACTTCTTCCAGGAGTTTTGCAGTTACAACTATTGCGATGTCGTCCGCAAATCCCACTATTTTTGCCTCGCCTGGTATTTGAAGACGAAAGATGCCATCGTACATGAGGTTCCATAGTATTGGTCCCAGAACTGAGCCCTGGGGGACTCCTCCAGTGACGGCGTATTGCTTTACGCCGTCATCTGTTTCATAGAGCAACAGTCTTTGTCGGAAATAGTTTTTCAGAATTTCCCTGATGCAGGTTGGTACTCTCATATTTCGAAGCGCCTCAAGGATATGTTTCCAGCTTGCGGTGTTGAATGCATTCTTAACGTCTAGTGTTATGACGCAGCAGTACTGCTTTGCGCCTTTTCTCCATCTTCTTCCTTCTATGGCCCTTTTCGCCGTGTCAACCACTTCTTTAATGGCATGAACTGTCGAGCGTGCTTTTCGAAATCCGTACTGATGTGTTGATAGTCCACCAGCTTCTTCAATCGCCGCTTCCAACCTGTTACCGATAATGCGCTCCAAAACTTTTCCCGCGGTGTCCAACATACAGAGCGGGCGGTAGGCTGATGGATCTCCTGCCGGTTTACCTCCCTTCGGTAGTAGTACGAGTCTCTGTTTCTTCCATTGATCGGGAAAAACTCCTTCACTCAAGCAGGCATTATAAATATCCACAAACAGGTCCATTCTGGTTCTAATCGCAGCTTTCAGGGCTATATTTGGGATCCCATCCGGTCCAGGGGCTTTTTTATTTCCAAACCTGTTGCTTGCCAAAAGGATCTCGTCTGGAGTTATCATAGGAATTTGTTGAGCTGCTAAAGATGACTCGTTCTCCAGTAAAATTTCCGGTTGCCTTGGAAATAGGCCTTCGACTATTTGCTCCAATACATCTGTGCATGTGGGGGATGGGGCTCGAAAAACTTTCAGCTTTTTCATCACCACTTGGTACGCTCTTCCCCAGAGGTTTTCATCTGCTCCATTGCATAGCTCGGCGAAGCTCCGACGTTTGCTGGTATTTATTGCCGTTTTTAGCTCCTTTCGCGCTACTTTATACCGATGGTGGAGTTCGGTGAAATCGTCTCTTCCTCTACTGCGCTGGCACTGTCTCCTTGCGCGGTGACATCTTGCGCGCAGTAGTTCAATGTCCTCATTCCACCAATAGACTGATGGGTAGCGTATATTCGTCGTTCTTCTTACCATAGATGCGTCGCAGGCCGTTGTAATGTGCGCAATCAGTTGCAGAGACTTCTCATTAGCCGAACCCGTCAACGTAGCATCCGCGATCATAAGGGCGAAAGCTTCTTCATCGAATGTATTTGTCTTCCACCCTAATCTGTTAGTTATTCTCGCGGATGTATTTTGACGTCGCCTTTCTTCATTCCTTGTTTCATACAATATAGCTTGGTGATCACTGTGAGTATAGTGTGAGCTGACCTTCCATGTTGTTCTCGGAGCAAGGCAGTTGCTTACAAAGGTTAGGTCGATTATCGAACCCGCCCCATTCCTGCTAAATGTATGTTCATTACCAGTGTTTAGGAGCACTACGTCAAGGACCATTAAAGCCTCTAGTAGTTTGCATCCTCTCGTGTTCGTCCTTGGGCAGCCCCATTCTGTGGCCCATGCATTAAAATCTCCGGCTATGATAGTCGGGCTTCGATCTCTAGCATCTATGGTCAATCTATCCAGAAAACTATCAAATTCCTCGATGGTAAGACTCGGTGGAGCGTAACAGCTGTAGATGTAGCAGCCATCAATTTTGGCACGCACGAAGAATGTACCAGGGTTCACCTCTGTTTCTTGGAAGGGTCGCTTACCGCAAGTCCATATTGCGGATTTGCCTGTCGTGTCCGCTATCCATACAGTGTTATCATATTGCCGGTACGGTTCGCTTAAGATTGCGATATCAATATCTAGTTCACGAACTGTTTGTGTTAAAAGGGACTGGGCCGCCTCACAGTGGTTTAGATTTAGCTGCAGTAATTTCATTGTTTCGGCAGCAGCTCCCTCCATGCTCGTTGGTACGATGGACATCTACGGCTTCCTGTAAAGTGGTTACTGTCGATACCCTCTTTGCCTTGGCAGAGTAGACATTTTGGCTCCTCGTTGCATAGCTTCGCTATGTGACCATTTTTACCACACCGTAGGCAGTGTTTGGACCAGTCAGTAGAACTTTTGCAAGCTCTGGCTATATGCCCGAATTCCATACATTTGTAGCATTTAATTGGGATAAGCTTCTCGCGTATTCGGCACACAACCCATCCTATGCGCACTTTGCCTGCTTCAATGAGCTGCTTGGCTGCTTCTGCTGGTAAGCTCACGGTTGCCGTCTGGGTACCACTGTAGGCTTTCCGAAGTGACTTAATTGTCACTGCTTTTATGGCACTGGTGTTTGCCAAGTTCTCTGCTAAGGCATTTATCACGTCTTCCTTCGTGGTGACCTCATCAAGATCTTTCACCTCAATCAGTGTCTCATGTGTTAGCGTCTTCACTTCCGCTTGTTCCACCAGGATACATTTAATTTGTTCCTCGAATTTAGTGGCCTGCGAGTTGGTAGATCTTTTCAGTTCAATGAGTAGATCGCCTTTCGCCGTTTTTTGATGCGGTTAACATTTTCGCCAAGTTCTTTTAGTTGAGGATTGCTCTTGACCTTTCGCAGCATATCTGCATATGTCATATCGCCCTTTGTTCTTAGAACCAGCGCGTCGGGGCGGGTTGGTTTTCTCCGATCTTTTGCCCGTGGTCTTTGTTTGATCCAGTCAGGCTCAGTTTTGTTGCCTTCCGCCAGCGACTGGGTTGGTATTTCCTTAATCTCCTGTGGTTTATCTTTCGTCGCACCTTTTTCCATCGACGCCTTTTTCTTTTTCGATGGTGGGAGCTGTTTAGCCAACATATTCAAACGCGATGCACTCTTTGGTGTTGTATCTCTTTTCCTTTTTGGTGTGTCGCATATTTCCCCCTGATGGTTTACGGGCCGTTTTGCTGTCAGATTATTGGTCAGGCAAAGTACTCGGTTTTCTAACCCCTCCGCTGTTTGCGTCATCTTTGTTGCGGGTATGGGGGCACGGCCACTTTCATCTCGTGTAGGTCTTACATATCCTGCGTCAACTATCTTGTTATAGGCTGAGCGAACCAAACTTGTCAGTCTCCTGATCTCATGATGAACATTGTTTTTGCCCTTGTAGAAGTTCATCAGGTCCTCAATTCTTTGGCCGAGGATGTTCATGGCATCACTTTCAGCCTTTTCTTCGTTGGGGTCTGCTGTTTTTCTTCCTTCCACGCTGGGTGTACATTCCCTCACTTCTGGATTTTGGTCGGCTATCTCAGGTGGCTTCGAGCTTGACGACTCCTCTACTAAGATCACTTTTGGTGGTGATCGCACTAAAACTGAACTCCTCTGGAACGGATTTTTCGGAGTTGATAAGTCACACTCCGCTCCTTTTTCTTCGTTGTTATTTTTTTTTTTTTGATTTTTTTCAGGTGTATTTTTTTTGTTTTGCTTGTTTTGGTTGTTTATGTTTAAATTTGTACTCATTTCTTTTGGGTCCCGACTCAAAGCCGCTATCTCCGTCCGGATGTGTATTCACCTCTGTGATCCCATGGTTATCTATGTAAGCAGGGAGGCCATGCGAGGGTTGACACAGGACCTTATGGGTACTTGTGCCAGAGCCAGATCGGTGCAAATCAGGAATGTTACATCTGAACATACACCACCAACTTAACGGCGACGTGACGGAGAACGTACTTTGAGGCCTGCCAAGGTTTTAACGGGACGGGGGCGGTTGCAGCATTAGCCTGAGAGCCGTTTCAGCCAGATTTCACTCTAGCTTACTAAGGTAACAGAATACTACAACCGTCAGCCCACAGCAATCAAGTCCAATCGATGGTCCGGTATACCGTAATTAAGACCTTACCGGGCTCGGTCCTAATGCCTAACCTATAGGCTTAACATGCATTACTTCTTGTGTAGACTTCATGAGTTCCCCCGATGCCACTCCTTGGAGTGGGGGGCACTTATTTGTGGACGGCACCGACTCGTCCTGTCACACAGAATTCATAGGGTTTCTGAGACGTTTTCAGCCTCGCCCTCCTTCTATGCCGCTTTTGGTCGGGGACTGCTTATTTGTTATTCGCAGTTAACCTGTGCACTACAGGCCGTTCAGCGATCCGCCACCTGCTGACCCCCACAGTAGCCTAAGCTTAGCCCTGTGATAAGGTTAATTGCTTCGTTTGTAGCTGACTGAATTTCGAAAATGTTCTTTGCAACCGTAACAACTGCGTTGTCGTCGGCAAATCCGATTATTTTTACTCCTGGTGGCAGTGCCAATTGCAGAACCCCATCGTACATGATATTCCAGAGTAGGGGGCCCAGTACTGATCCTTGTGGAACTCCCGCGGAGACGTTATAGTACTTTTCTCCTTCTTCGGTTTCATATCTCAGCCTTCTATTGGTGAAGTAGATGGATACCATCTTTCGTAAGTAGTATGGCGTATCCATTCTGGCTAGTGATCTTCTTATGAATGACCAGTTTGCTGAGTTAAAGGCGTTTTTGATGTCCAGCGTCACCACTGCACAATATTCCTTTGTTTCCCATCGCCATCTTTCTCCATTTATTGCTTCGGCTGCTGTGTCAACAACCGCTTTTATGGCGTCCACGGTAGAGCGCGATTTTCTGAACCCGAACTGGTGAACTGATAGTGCTCCTTTTTCCTCTGCCACAGTAAGCAATCTATCGTATATGATCCGCTCAAGTATTTTTCCCAGTGTGTCCAGTAGGCATATTGGGCGATATGATGCTGGTTCTCCAGGTGGTTTGTTTCCCTTCGGTAAGAGTACCAAATGTTGCAGCTTCCATTGTTCTGGGAAAACTCCCTCTTTCAGACACTTCTCCATTGTTGTTATAAACATGTCCGGTCTCTTTTGAACGGCGGCTTTCACTGCCATATTTGGGATTCCATCAGGTCCTTGTCCTTTGTTGTTGCCTATTTTCTTGCATGCAGTGAGAAGTTCACCTGGTGTTACTATTGGAACAGAGTCGATGGTCTCTGTGGGAATAAGTGCTCTACAATAGACCTTAGCATTATCGGACATGATAATTGTAGGGATCTACAGCCCTTCAGTTTCGTCATTATTATTCGGTACGCCATTCCCCAGGGGTTTATGTCCGCTTCGTCACATAAGCGCTTAAAGCATCTTGCTTTGCTTTCTTTGCCAGTCGAAGTGTGTCCAGGCGTTCTTGAAAATCACCTCTCCTTCTAGAATGCTGCACACTGCGTCGGGCTTGTAAGCAATTTGCCCTGAGTGTTTTTATTTCTTCGCTCCACCAATAGCACGGTGTACCTCTTTTACTGGGTATTCGCCTGGGCATTGCTGCATCACATGCTGTGGTGCGAGTGAGGTGACGCGATAAATTCTCCGCAGTTGTACTGTCAGCTAGTTCGCTGGTATTCATCATTTCGTCGAACGTATCCTTGTCAAAGACTTTATCCCCATTTTGGACCCGCTAGCTTAGGCCGTGGAGTGGGTTTTTGCTCTTTGATGTCAATTATTATCGCCTGATGGTCACTATGGGTATATTCTTCGCTGACCCGCCATTTTGTGTTGCGCATTAGGGAGTTTCTTATAAAAGTTATATCGATGATGGATCCCATTCCCGCTTTCCTGAAGGTGTTTGCTCGATCATTATTTGCAATGCTTACATCCAGGGATGCGAATGTTTCTAATAGGATACGTCCTCTAGCCCAGGCATTAAAGTCTCCGCCTATTATCACCGGAGTTCTTTCATGTGCATTTACGCCTACGCTGTCTAGCATTGCCTGGAATTCAGTTATCGTCCAGCTGGGTCGCGCGTAGCAGCTGTAGAAGTTGATCCCATTTATTTTGGCGCGTACGTAGCCGTCTGCCTGATTACTGGCATCTTGAAAGGCATGTTTTCCGCATGTCCAAATTGCGGTGTGCTTTGTTTTATCGCAGATCCAGATATTGCTGTCGAGATGTTTATACGGCTCGCTGATTCAAATTATGTCAGCTCCCTCGTCTCTAGCCGTTTGTGCCAGGATGTCCTGAGCTGTCTTACAGTGATTAAGGTTAATCTGTATTATCTTCATGGTTGCTTGCTTGTAATGGCTCTCCTGAACACCGGACATTTGCTGCTACCGGCTACATGCATTGCATCTTTTGTGTTATCCGTTCTGCAAAAGAGGCATGAATGCTCCTTATCACAGTCCTTTGCGATGTGACCTTCTGTTCCACACCTCCTACATAATTTAGAACGGTTTTCTTCGCTCTTACAATTTCTGGCTAGGTGACCAAACTCAATGCATTTGAAGCACTTTCTTAATAAGGTTCGCTCGCGAATTCGACAAATAACCCAGCCGATTCTAATTTTCCTTGCTTCCAGGAGCTTAGTTGCCTTTTCCGCTGGAAGGCTTATCGTCGCGGTTTGGGTTCCACCATATGCTTTTCGCAAAGATAAAACGTCAGCTGTTGAAACACCTTCAATTCCAAGCTGGCCATTAATAGCCGCGCATATATCCTCCCTTGTGGTAACCTCATCTACGTCTTTAAATTCGACAGCAATACGTTGTGTGAGGGTCTTTACACATGCCTGCTCTCCTAGTGCTTCACTGATGACGCTCTTAAACTCAGATGTGTTACTCCCTGTATCCTTGAGTTCTAGCAGCAGTTCGCCTTTATGTGTCCTCCTGATCCTTGATACTGCTTTACCAATTCCTTCCAATTTGGAGTCAGCTTTGACATTTCGCAATATCAGCGATCAAGACGAAGGCCAGATTTCCGAGAACGCCTGGATATCCTTAGAATAGCGAGACTATTAAGGAGAGTAAAACCGCATGCTTCAAACGTTTATGTGAAGATGCAGACATAAATCCTTGGGGCACGGCATACAGGATGGTGATGACGAAACTGAAAGTCTATAGGACCCCGCCAATAACATGTCCAACAATGCTCAGATCCATAGTAGCGCACCTATTTCCCCAAAGACCAACTACTGTGTGTAACATTGTCTGATCAGTCAGCCAGGAGGACATCCCACCAATCACGATGGAGGAGTTAACCAAGGTGTGCAGCAAAATAGGCGACAGCAAGGCGCCCGGACCTGACGGCATTCCAAATACGGCAGTGAAAACGGCAGTAAGAAAGCGACCAGACCTCTTTATAGCTACCATGCAGAAGTGCCTGGATGAAGGCACCTTCCCGGAAAGATGGAAAATGCAGCCTCTGGTCCTGCTACCAAAGGAATGAAACCTCCCGAAGAACAATCGTCCTACCGACCGATATGCCTACTGGATACCATGGGTAAGATTCTCGAAAAGATCATCTACGAAAGACTACTCGATGTAGCAGAAGAGAAAGGAGCTCTATCAGGCAGCCAATTTGGATTCAGGAAAGCGCGATCCACCGTCGATGCCATAAGAGCGGTAGTCGATATCGCAGAAGCTGCCATTGAAGGAGAAAGATGGCTATACGGCACAAAGGAGTACTGTGCAGTTGTCACGCTGGACGTTAAAAACCCGCAAACCCGTTAACACCGCAAACTGGTCGTCGATAAGAAGATCACTCGCCAGGATGGAAACACCATACTACCTATTGCGGATTATTATGAATTACTTCAACAACAGAAAGCTGAGGTACAACACAAACGAAGGGGTGAAGTACTACGATATTTCTGCGGGAGTCCCACAGGGATCGGTTCTTGGGCCCCTATATGGAACATAATGTACGATGGAGTTCTACGACTAACGCTGCCAAGTGGCGTATCAATAATTGGATTCGCTGACGACATTGCAGTGGTGACTGTCGCCAAACAGATGCGGGAAGTTGAATCAGCTACAAACGAAGCACTCGCGCGAATTAAGGACTGGCTTTTATCCACTGACCTAGAACTAGCCGACCAAAAAACAGAAGCGGTATTAATAACCGGCCGAAAAACGGTAGAGTTTGCTAATTTTCTGGTAGGCAACTAAACCATCAGATCAAAGGAAGCAATCAAATACCTTGGAGTAATAATTGATAACAAGCTGCAGTTCAAAGCGCATGTAGAATACATCAGCAGAAAGGCATCACAACTACAAGGAGCCCTCTCTGGCATCCTACCAAACGTCGGCGGGCCTGGGTACAGCAGAAGGATCTTACTCTCCAAAGTAACAACATCAGTCTTACTATATGCCGCTCCAGTGTGGGCGCATGCATTAAGGACGAAGGAGACGAAAAGGAAGATGTCGTCGGTATAAAGACTTTGCGCTCTACGAACGATCAGCGGCTTTCGAACCATCTCAGACGAAGCCGCGTTTGTTATTGCTGGGATGGTCCCCATCGACATCCTCGCAGACGAAACGAGGAGAATATATAACAGGAGAGCCTTGGGTCAGCAGGACGCAAGTGAAATCATGATGATAAAAATAGAAGAAAAGGCAGCGCCAGCAGCTATGTGGCAAGCCCGGTGGGACAGCACACAAAAGGGCAGATGGACCTACAAGCTGATTCCGACAATCAAGGATTGGATAGGTCAGAAACACGGGGACTGCAACTACCACCTTACTCAGTTCCTTTCTGGCCACGGCTGTTACCGGAAATACCTCCACAGATTTGGACATGACAGCTCACCATTCTGTCCGGAATGTCCAAACGAGGAAGAAGACATGGAGCACGTGGTATTTCACTGCACACGCTTCATAACATGGAGGACCACTCTGCCAAATCTGCCGTCGCTCCTCGACCGTATGTTGCGGTCAGAAGAGAATTGGACGGCCATCTGCAGCTATATAATAGTACTCCAACAGGAGCTGCGGAGAATAGAAAAGCTTAGGAAATCAGCAGAAGGTGACACATGACGTATAGCATGACGCTAACCAGTCCCGCGAAGAAGTACCTAACGGCAGTCCCGCGGGGAGAATGGTCGAAGTCTGTGTTTGGGGGTGAGGTTTAGTACGTAGGCGCATATCGGCTGATACATTCCAAGTCAGGACCAGGTATGTGAATCGTGCATGCCAGCAGCGCGGGCTTCTGGTATATTGAGAAGATTCCCACCTCCCTGGCGCAACCAAAAAAAAAAAAAGCACGCAAGCAAACAACAGATAAAATGTATTTTATTATACATAGATGTCCAGGGATTTAGAGCACACAACAATAAATTTATATCAAAGGAAATAGCTGCATTGCATAATGGTCACCATCATCATTTCATCATAAAACCACCATTCAACTCTAATCAACTGTCACCATCACTGATGAGACAAGCTAAATGGTTTTATCGTAATTATCACGGTTTAATCACGGATGGAGGATTCATAGAATTTCGAGAAGTTAAACGATATCTTCGAGAAAATATCAAAAATACTACTGTTTATGTTAAGGGTATCGAAAAACAAGAATGGTTGCAAAAATTACTCAATGATGATGAGAATGTTGATGTTATTATTATTGAAGAAATCGCATGTCCTAATCTAAGCGAATTGAAGCATATCCATCCTAATGAAATAAAGTGTTTATCACATAGCAAACGCTGTGCACTTCAAAATATTTATAAACTTCTAATATTAACTGATGGGCTGTACTCAATAGTCAGTTTTGTTAATTCCTCGGCAAAAGAATTGGACATTTTTAAAACACACAAACATTTTTTTTTAAAAAGAAACTATACGTAGCTTTTAGAGCTGATTAATGAAATAATCTAGTGCTGATGTCTATACCATAAAAAGTTCTATGTATGTGAATACAAAAACAAATGTTCTCTCTCTCTCTATATATATATATATATATATATATGTGTAGTGGGATGATTGTATGTAAAACTTATCGTCTTTTAAATTCTACCAATCAAAAAACATGTTGACACCCACAAACACAGCTGTGGTTGTTGATATATAACACAGTAGATGATACATAGTTATAGGTATCTCTTTACTCCGTAAATGATAGAACACTCATTGTTTTTTATGTGTGGGTATAGAAAAGTTTTAATTCTTTCAATTTGATACATAGCATGATTTTATAAACTCTACAGACATGTAGAAGGCAACGCATTAACAAACATCATGTCGCAAAGAATGGAACAGTCTCAGGAACCCTCAACCTCGTTAGGTTTTAAAAATAAAAAAATAAAGTATACAGTGTACAAACGTTGTTTAATTTGTGAAGAGAATGTTGACGAAACGAAATGGATGATTTTCGTTGGGATGATTCCGAGATTTACACGCCTGAGCTTATTTCAAAATTTAAAGACCATGATGTTGGTTGTATAAATATTATATTAGAAATATATTATTCATATAAAGAATTTGCAACAATCTCTCCAAAATGGATTAGTTTTCACAAAAGTACATAGAGTGTTGACATTTAAGCAATCCAAATGGTTACAGCAATATATAGCGCTAAATACTTATCATAGAATGAGAGCTGTAAACAAGTTTAAAAAAGATTTTTTCAAGTTAATGAATAACTCCGTTTATGGAAAGACTATGGAGAATGTAGGAAAAGCGCAGGGATGTGAAAATGGTAACAATTTGGGATACCAATAGAAATCAAAAGGTGAATTACGATAAACCCATCTACTTAGGTTTTGTGGTATTAGAACTATCAAAGTGGTTAATGTATGACTTCCATTATGATTATATGAAACCAAAGTTTAATGAATCAGTTCGGTTGAACTATACAGATACAGATTCATTTATTTATTCGTTGACAACAGACGACTTTTATGCTGATATATATAATGACGTCATTGATATAGAGAAATCTAGGTTTGATACCTCAGAGTATCCCATAGATAATTGTCATAGTTTTCCTCTAACAAATGGTAAAGTGCTTGGTAAATGTGCTCGAAAAATGTTACAATTTGTGGGATTAAGAGTAAAGATGTATTCCTTTAGCGTCGATACCGGTGAAGTGATAACAAAAGCAAAGGGTATAAAAAAATCTGTTACTAAGAGTTTAGATATAAGAGATTATCATAAATGTTTAATAAAAAAACAACATATTTATAAATCAATGTTTGTATTTAGAAGTAAGATGCATAATATTTATACACAAAATATAAATAAGTAAGCTTTAAGTTTTAATGATACTAAGAGATATATACGCAGCGATGGAATAAGTACTTATTCTCGGGGTCATTATAAAATACCAAAAAATTCTCTTGAACAATAAATAAAAAAAAAGATGTAATAAAAAATGTAGTGTTTTTTTTTATTTTTTTTTGCTTTCACAGTGATTAACAATACAATACATATATAGATATCATGAAATTAACCTACTCCAACTTTTTCCTATCATTAACATGCTCTCAGCAATGAACTTAACCTTGACTTCCAAACCATTTCCGTTAACATACAAAAACTATTACACAACATACAATTCATCTGATGATACGCATCCAGCCCAACAACAACAGCTCCGACTGATGGTAAGCAATACAAACACTCAACCGCATCTAATACACCACCCCCAACATACAGTTTTCATCTGATGGTAGTCAATACAAAAACCACAATATGTATATCACGCCTAATTGTAGACAATACAAAAATCTTACATATCAGGTTCAATGGTAAACTATACAAACTGAGTCGGTTCACGTTTTTTGGCCGCGACTGTCTGTCAAGCAAACCGCTGCTTCGACAGATGGTAGGTAATACAAACAGTCAACCGTTTATATATAGCACCTAACTGTAGACCACACAAAAAACCCTTATATAACACAGTCTGTGGTATAGAATACAAAAAAATTCATAGTTGTAGGTAATACAAAATCATTATATATGTAACTCCTAAAAGTAGACTATAAAAAAATCACTATATATCATACCCTGAGGTAGACAACAAAAACTAATTCGGTTCACTTTTTTGGCCGCTACTGCGTTCTAGAACCTATATAAACCCTCTACTAGAATAAGCGCGGAAATATTTTTCTGCAGATATTTCAGTTCTTTGCTTTTTTTTTTGTAGTACTACCTATTGATAAAATCGAGGCTTGATAACTATTACAGATTCCATTAAATTGGAGTCTCAATGAAATCTTTCAATTGGGAGATGGTGAATTACATTTAATTGTAATTGGGTAATAATGTTACATACATATTAATAAAGCTATTGACAATCGATTTGAGGTATTGATTGATTTGCATTGAATTGCTGTAGGTGGAGAAAACATTAAATTGTTGAGCATTAAATTGCAAGAAAAAAAAAAAAAAAAAAGAAGATGCATTACATTCAATTGTAAAGATATGAACATTAAATTGTTGAGCATTCAATTGGAGAAAATACAATAATACTACACGAGACTCATTAAATTGTGCAAGCTTTGACATAGTTTAGATTACGCAAAATATTAGGGAAATGAGTGGAACAGGAGTAACACCATTTCTGTGCTAAGCTGAGCGACTTTGATCCGGTCAGAATGGGTATTAATTATAGGAGTCTTGGAATCATTTTCTCAGCAGGAAAAAAATACGGTACGGCTACGGTATGGAGCATCCGAGCCAAGTCAGAAAACCAATTTCGGGGGCCTAAAATAAAAGTAATTTTGGAGATCGCCATAAGTCTAGATAGATTTAATGTTATAGAGAATGGTAGACAATCACTGTTAGGGAAGGATACTTAGATTGATCTGAATGTTTTAAATATTTGACTTCAAAATCAAATACGAAACTTTCAGCCATTTGCAAAAATCAGGGGTATCAAAATCTCGTCTATTGACAGATCTTTAAAGCCAGTACAACAGTCCTTGCGTCGGGTACTAACTGCTCTCAAAGACAAACAGTAGCGGGAGACATTATAGAGCCTGTAGTTGAACCGAGTCTTTGGAGAATCCCAGTCGTTATAGTGTTCAAGGGAAATGGAGACAACCGCCTATGCATAGGTGAGAGACGCGGCAATGGGACAAATTTAAGAGGAAACTACACACTGCCGCTATTATATCCAGGGGAGTACGGGGTAAACTCAGCGCCAGAGGTATTTCAGGGAAAAATGGAAAACATTTTGGCATCATCCAAAAGCCCGCTGAACTACTTTGACGATGTTATTGGGTTTGGACAAACTGAAAGGGAATCTGATTAAAATTTGAATTCAGTAGGTATTATAATAATGAAAGCGCCAGTTAAAGCCTATCCGAGGTTGAACGTAGATCTCAAACTGAAAAAGAAAGTCTTGAATTGATATGGGCTGTAGAAAAACTGTACTATTATTTGGCTGGAGTTCATTTCAAACGGTAATAGATCATAAGCCTTTGGAAACTTTTTTTCAAGCCAACATTGAAGCCACCAGCTCAAATTAAAAGATAGGTTTAAGATTGCAATTTGTTAAAGTTTATGTCATTTTCCAAGCCGGAATTGCGGAATCGTTTTCCGGACTATGTAAAATGGAGCAATCTGATACTTTCGACAGAGCAGGTGAACAGAACGTTTGCGTTGTAATTCATAAATTAATACTGCGAAGGTAATCGACTCTTGAAATTGTCGAAAATAATAAATCAGATACAGAACTTATGGAAGCAGTTAGTAGTATTCAAAATAATATGTGGAGTTTCAACAGCTGGAACAGATTTTTCCATTTCGTTTAGAACTTTGTACCTTGGAAAACATTCTGCTACAAGGAACTTATATTGTCATACCCACGGCCCTAAGGTTTCGGGTTCTTAAAATCTCAGATCAGGGTCACTCATAGGAAACCATGATGAGACCAGAGTGCGCTTCAAAGTATGGTGGCCTCTGATTCATAAAGACGTGGAAAAGCTTGTGAAAAGCTGTCGCGACTGTTTACTTGTGTCAAATCCAATGCACAGGTGCGCTTTCCAGATGGTCCGGTGGCTATGCTTAGCAATCCTAGGTCCTCTTCCGAATCATGGCTTTATTTTTATCATCATCGATTACTACTCAAGATACCATGAAATTAAGTTCGTGAAGAGAGTAGAATATAATAGAATAGATGTTTACTGTAGCGGAAAATAAAACATTGTTCTTAAAACTATATTGCACAATTTACAGAGATATGGTATAATCTACCTGACTACTGAGAAATTTATAATAATTATGGAAAAGAATATATTATTAATTATTTGTGAAGGAAAAGTGAAGAGAATAACATCAAGTGTAATAATTGATATATTAAAGAAATTACTCGGACTCAATTATCCCATAACCATAATAACAGAACCACCATACTGGCCGCAGGCGAATGGAGAAGCTGAGAATATGAATCGATATATTTTGAAAAGATTCCAGATAGCGAATTCTAAAGGCATTCAATGTCACTCCCCATGGTTAAGCGCCATGTGCCTTCCAAGCTATTATATAATAGGCTGATCTTTGCTTACATTCAAGATATCCCAGAAAGCATTTTAAATTCAGAAGCAAAGGATAAGAAACAAAGAGAAGGGAAAACAGAGAGCTGATAAGGATCGTAAACCAAAATGTTGTGTTGCAGGCGAAGTGTTTCTTCAAAATATGATACCATAAAATAAGCTAGTCTGCCGAATTCAGGGTTATTGGACGGAAAGGTAAGCGGAAATGGCCAATTTCTAAGGCGGAACATTAGCCGCCTAGAGAAAATATCACACCCGACGGGATCAGGATCCACCCCTCCAGGACCAGGTTTTATTTCCAATAAAATCATAATGTTATTGCTCTTCATCTCTCAGGTAAAACTTGGATTAAGTCACCAGATAATGGCAAGCAGTCCAGTTCTAATTCAGATTCACTACAAGCGCAAAAAGAGCTGGAGACCCCTAATCGGAAGCTTGCGATGAAGCTGAAAAATATCGGAGGGATGTGGCGACCTGCCGATTAATGAACATACTGCTCTTCTACGTAAAAGCTCTCCTTATATCAGCAGACACACACTGGACCTGCTGGGGGCAGTCATTGGCCAGCTGCGCAGGTGTAATCATCTTAGGAATCCGATTGTTGTATTTAGAATAGTTTTGATTACTAATAATAATTACAGTAAATAAAGTTAATTGTTATTTTGTGGTATCACCGGTACCTAAATGATATCAGTGTTTTATTTACAACTAATCCACTGGTTATCACACTGATCATACAAAAGAATGAATAGGAAACACTCCAACATTGTTTACATTATCATAATAAACATTTTTTTTTATTTATCTTCTTCGAGCTTCTGATACTTAATATTTGTTTCTTTCTTCTTAGTCTCTGACGATGACGATGATGATGGTAATGATGATGATGATGATGATGTTGATGATTTGAAGGGATTTCTAAAAACTGCATACTGTAATTTCTTAGGAATAAAATCCTTCAGACTAGAATTTCGTTTAGCTTCGTTCTGATCCATTTTAACAAAGACAACTGACGTCATTCTGCAATTGGGGATCAATTAAATACTAGATTGCCGTTGGAAACCTTGCACCCCTTCTGATCATTGTTTCCCCTTCGTCAGCAAATTCCATAAAAAAATATGGTCGAAAGATAAAGAGACCAAGACTTTTAAACATGTTCAAACATGAATATTTCCACTGGATGAATAGACCTTGGAAACCGTTCACCCCATCTTATCACTGTTTCCCTCATATGGTCGAAAGATAAATAAACAACATATTCATATCCGTCAGCAAATTCCATAGAAAAAAGAAAAAAAATATGATCGAATGATAAAGAGACCAAGACCCTGGGAACCGTTCAACCCTCTCTGATCATTGTTCCATTCCATTTATTCACTTATTTCTCCTCTCCCTCCAACTCAAAATTTCCTTTCCACTTTTTACTTTCTTCGTTCAATAAAAACAGAACCTATTTCAGACAACGACCAAAATAAACAATCTGATCTGAATAAATAGATCCGAGAAACTGTTCACCCCCTCTCATCCCCCTCTCACCATTATTTCCCATCCGCCTACAAATATACTTCTTCCCTCTCGCTCTGACTCATTGCTTTTTACTTCCTTCGCCCAATAAAAACAATTTTCTTTGAAACATTATAGTCAGCACTACTACCAACCCCTTTCAGCCAATAGTCAAAATAAACAATGTGATCTGGATGAGTAGACCTTGGAAATCGTTCACTCCCTCTCATTCCCCTCTCATCATTGTTTCACATCCGCCGACAAATATACTTCTTCTCTCTCGCTCCGACTCAGTGTTTTCTACTTCCTTCGTCCAATAAAAAAAAAACATTTCAACCAACAGCCAAAATAAACAATCTGATCTGGATGAGCAGACCCAGCAAACCGCTCACCCCCTCTCATCCCCCTCTCATCATTGTTCCCCCTTCGCCCACAAACGTAAACAGCCGCATATCTTTCCTCTCTCTCTGACGCTTTTTACTTCCTTCGCCCAATAAACAAAACAAAAACACCGATATACACAACTTATCCAAATACATATACACACACATATATGTACATACATACATATATACAGACAGACAGACATATAAAAAAATGTAACCCGATACATTCTTTATGTAAACAAAAACAAAAGAGAAAAAACTTTATGTAAACAAAAACCGGAAGCAGCAAACATCAATCACATTCCACGACACTTTAATGGGCAATTAAAAATCTTCCCACGCTTATGTAAACAAAAATGTAGCCCGATACCCCTCCTAATGTAGACAAACATCTTCCCTCTCACTCTGGCTCAGAATTCCCAGGCTCAAGTGCCCTAATACCTACTCAGCTGTCGTCTACCGAGGCGATGGGCGACAGCAGCAACAACTTTACACCATCTCGAGAGCTTCGTCTCCATATAAATGACAAAAAAACCCACATCAATTTTCTCATAGATTCTGGCTCAATCATGTCAGTTCTGCCCTGCACGTACGTGTCAGGCAAACTCAAAACCAGCTCTTATAAGCTTTTTGCTGCCAACAACTCCGTCTACTGTACTCCGTACGGAAACAAAATCATGGTCCTCGATCTTGGACTCCGTCGTATTTTCAGATGGTCATTTCTTGTTGCTGACGTCGCTTCGCCTATCATTGGAGCTGATTTTTTTAGTTCAGTTCGGTTTAGTAGTAGATTTAAAAAAAAAAAGACTCCTGGACTCGAATACTTCAATGGTCACACAAGGACAACTGCAACAAGCAAATATCTTTGGTATATCTACCGTTGACCAACAAAAGGGTTTCAGTGGAATTCTCAATGAGTTCATCAGTATTACCAAACCACAAACATCACTACGTTCACAGTCCAAATGCTCGGTTTTCCATCACATAATCACCATGGGCCAACCTGTTGCAAATCGTCCTAGAAAACTCTCTGGCGAGAAACTCACCGCTGCTAAGGCTGAAATTGAATACCTCATGAAGCAGGGAATTATCCGGCCATCTAGTAGCCCCTGGGCTAGCCCGATTCATTTAGTGAGGAAGAAAACCGGTGATTGGAGAACATGTGGTGAATTTAGAAGACTGAACGCCCAAACGGTACCTGATAGGTAACCACCTCCATTTATAGCGGACTTTTTCGAAAAACTTCATGGGGGAACCTTTTTCTCTACATTGAATCTTTTAAGAGCATATCACCAGATACCCATGCACCCAGATGATATCGAAAAGACTGCGGTGACAACGCCGTTCGGCTTATACGAGTATCTCCTCATGCCTTTCGGGTTTAAAAACGCCACACAGACCTGCCAGCGATTCATTGATTCCATCTTTCGGGACTTCGACTATGTGTTCTGTTACATAGATGACATATTTATAGTGTCCGAATCACCCGAGCAACATCAAATTCATCTGAGGACAATGTTACAGAGACTCAAAGACAACAGTCTAACAATTAACCCAGCCAAATATAATCTAGGCCAAACTGAGGTAAATTTTCTTGGCTATCACATCAGCCCGAAAGGCTATCAACCACCTGAGGAACGTGTTACTGCCATTCGAAAATTTCCAAAACCTGAAACTGTCGCAGAGCTTCGCCGTTTTCTCGGAATGCTTAATTATTACCGAAGATGCATTCCACATTCGGCTGAACTTCAAGCTCCTCTTAACCTTTATCTACAAAAATCAATAAAAAAAGACAAAACAAAAATTATTTGGACACCTTCAGCAAACTAAGCTTTCAACGACTGCAGAGATAGCATTGCCAACGCAACACTTGCATTTTTCATCTCACCATCCGCACCAATGACATTAACAACAGATGCATCGGATGTAGCACTGGGTGCTGCCTTAGAACAATTACAGGACAACGTTTGGAAACCGATTCTTTTCGCGAAAACTTAGTGCAGCAGAAAAGAATTACAGCACATACGATCGGGAACTTTTGACAATATTCGCAGTATTTTCAGCACATCTTGGAGAGTCGACAGTTTATCATAAGAACTGGGGTCGAATCGTCGCATACGTGATCGAATAAACGCGTTCGAAATTTCCGCGTTTGGCATTGTGGCATTCGTGATCGAGTGACGAGTATCGATATTCGGTATTCTGGCTTACGTGAACGAGTTACTGAACGAGCACATTTTTTCGAAATGTCATTCGATAGCTCAGCTGCGATCGAATGGATTTTTATTTGGAAGTCAAACATTCAAAATGTAAGTTATTTTATTGATTTGAATATTATTATCATTAATTGAATTTATTTGACATAATAATTAATTATAGGACTAATGTTAACAAAATAAATCTAGCTCCAAAACTTGGTGAAAGGTATGTTGTCGTTTATATTATTGTATTAAAATTTAAAACTTCAATGTTTTTTTTTTCACAGGTTCTTGCTGACCAGAAATTTAATGTTAAGAAGAAATTGTCGTACCTACAACCATTCTTTGCATTCAGAAGCACCTTCGGGAGAAAAGTTAATAAATGTGGGGCACGGTTTTGTTTCCATCTCCATCTGACCGTGGAACTCCAGCTGTGAGAGAACATATCTAAATGCCTCTTTACTTTTTTATGCATCTGGAAATTAATAAACTTTTATGAACTGAGAGTATGTTAAATATTTAGTTCATTACGGTTGGGCTCGGCAATGATAGTGGATTGCTTTTGTCCCTTAATTGTCTTCGAACGATTTTTTGATTTCTAACCCGTTCGTCTTCTGATTCAGAAGAACTAATATAGAACATAGCAGAGGAATTCATGACTTTTTCTAAAAAAAATATATTTTATTTGTTTTATAGTATGATTTATTAAAGATTAATTTTACCACATACGATTAATTGTCAATAAAACTATATCTGTTTACCTCCAAATTTGTTTGTCTACTACATTATCACGTTGACATCTAGTACAATGATAAAAAAAATATCTGTCACATTTTTTCAATTTCGATTCGTCACGAATCGTATGCCACAATTCCAAACGATTCGATAGTTCCATTCGTAACGCAATTGTTTTCGATACGATTGCTCATTAGATCGCGTATGCCACGATTCGACCCCTGATCACAAGCCACTTATTTACGCTTTTTTACAACGACCAGAAAAGGCATCTCCCAGGCAACTGAGGCAGCTGGACTTTTTATCTCAACTTTCAACCGAAATAATTCATGTTAGCGGCGATAAGAATACTGTTGCAGACGCGCTTTCACGAATTCATACCATTTCGATGCCAACACAGCTCAGCCCTGAAACAATCCAAGAGGAGCAACAGAGAGACGATGAACTTAAAACCATTCTGGATAGCCAAACGTCACTCAAGTTGCAGAAGCTAAACATCAACAACGCCAGCCTGTATGTGATACTTCAACAGGATTCATTCGCCCTTACATCCCAACTTGCCTACGCAGACTAGCTTTCAACGTGGTTCACGGATTATCACATCCGAGTGGGCGAATAACAAGCCGACACCTCAAAAAAAAATACGTTTGGCCAAACATATGCAAAAATGCTTTAGAGTGGGACAGAGAATGCATTCCCTGTCAACGTGCCAAGATCCACAGACACAGCAAATTAATTCGGAATAAAATTGATGTACCTGATCACAGATTTACACACAAACACCTATATATAATACACATGACTGAGGTAAGAGGATTTAAATATTGCCTGACTATAATAGACCGATTTTCCAGATTTCCAATGGCGATTCCACTGAAAGACATATCAGCATCTACAGTAGCCTTTTATAACGATTGGATTTGTCTCTTCGGCGCACCGGTTTTAATCAGTACAGTTCAGGGCTCACAATTTGAGAGCGCTCTTTTTTCTGCACTCGCCAAAACTGTAAGTGGCAGACGCATCCGAACCACACAATACCACCCAGCATCTAACGGCATGGTCGAGAGGACCTTGAGGGCAGCACTAATGTGCAATCCAGCAATCCCATGGGTAGACTTGCTTCCAACGGTTCTATTAGGACTTCGCACGTCGTATAAAGAAGACATCAAGGCATCGCCTGCAGAAATGATATTCGGCACTACACTACGCATTCCCGGCGATTTTTTCGTAAATCAGTACAGTTCTGCAAATCCAGAAATTTTTATCGAGAAGCAGAGAATTCATGCGCACAATCCGCCCAACTCCTGCAGCACACCACATAAATAAGAGGATATTTGTGCACAAGAATCTCTATGACTGCACACATGTGTTTCTAAGACTTGATGAAGTTCGGCCACCGTTGAAACCACCATATTCTGGACCACATCAAATGAAGAAAAGATTAGACGACCGAAGATTTGTTATCATTGTGAACGGCGACGAAAAGACCATCTCTGTTGATCGATTGAAACCAGCTTTCATCACGTTAAATGATTTACCACTAGAGTCAACAAAAAACCTGAAAACATACACAAGAATAAAAAAAATAGTGAGATTTGCCAACGAGACTGACAGGTCTCTGGAGGGGGAGTAGATGTGGCAACTTCTTCGCAACTTCTTTCAGACGATTCGAGCGCAATCTATATTTGAAAACGTGATTTAATGTATGAATAGTTTTATAGTTTTAACAATAGGCGTTTTTTGTTTGAAACGTAGGTAGCCAGTCGTTCATTAAAACGATTCCCAGCCAGCCAGGAACCCAGCTGACTTACCTCCAAGTTGGTGTGTGTGATTTCGGTCACATGTATGTGATTTCGATCAGCTGTTAAGTGTGAACTGTCAAAGTATTCGGCATTCAACCAAATCGATTTTTTGTTATTTGTTGTGAAAACAATTAATTTCGGTAATTTATTCAATGGATAATTTACATAAAGTGATATGAAATCATAATATGGTGGATAATCGCACCTAATATAGAAGCTGTTAATAACTTGACTTCAGCGCCATCTATCGGGTCCAGAATTTATAATTTTCTCTTTTGGCACTGAATCAACATATATTGTGAATATGAGCCTTTTTGGTCCATAAATATAGAAGTTAGTAATAACTAACTTGATATCTAAGAGGATGAAAAATAAATGGACCAACAAACCTCCTGGCAACACCCAGAATCATAATCTGCAAGCTTTTAGGGGGGCACACACGATACGACCGATCTGACGGACCTGGTCGGATGGATGTCTGACAGACCGATGTCGTTAGCGTACACATTGTCCGACCTCACTTTGCAAGTGGATTTGAAAGATGTCGGACGTACTGAGAGCAGCGCTTATGATTGATAAAATTTTAAAGAAAAAATCTAAGAAAGAAAAAGGAATCGAATTTGGGTACAGGAATGGATGAAAAAGCTAAGAAAGTTTTTTTTGTATTAATTTGCTAACAGAATTACAAGATTGAATTCTCCAGACGATTATCAGAATTTTTATATTTCCATTTTTTTTTTTCTCCAAAATTCAAAATTTCCATACACAGCCATTATTAATTCTCCGCCAACAACCAACCACACCGCTTGATATACATTTCAGACATGAAAATTGCTCTAGGTCGGACGGACAAGTGTACACATTATCAGATATGTCCGTTCGACCACCAAAATATCAAAAAAAATTGAAAACCATCCGACATGTCCGTCCGGCGGTCGTTTTGAGCGTACACACGCGTCAGACTTGGCCGGACAGACCAAGTCCGTCAGATCGGTCGTATCGTGTGTACCCCCCTTTTCTGAGTTCAAAACTATGAACAGAATGTGCTTCTCGGATTTTGCATACTCAACTTTTCAATTATTATTTGTTTCCCTGAGCTTTTTTTTTTATTTTGTATGGACCTTCGTATGGGGAATCAAACGCGCTTTTAACTCGGTCGTTACGAACTAAAACTTGGTCGCAAGTGCTTAGTAGGCTTAGAATGTATGTAGGTTTATTTATTTTTCGTGTTTGAAATTCAGGAATTTTTACGAAATAATATTTTAATTTGTTTACGAAACTTGTGTGATTAATTCCTTCGTTGCAAGAGGAAAGTGAGAAATCAGATGAAAGTCGCAGGTTCTCTACATACAACATTTCGGCTGACGTGTATTTGGTGTCATCTTTAATGCTGGTACGAATACCTAGCATTATAAGTGGAAGTTGTTATGACCAGTTAATGGAATCTCCCGATGCCCGAAGAGAAGCTTTTAGTTGACGGTGAAATCGCTGTCTTGCGGATGATAAGCCGTCGTTCTGATACGGGTGGTCCCCAAAAACTTCGTGAGTTCATCGAACAGTTTGGATTCGAACTGAGAACCCTGGTCAGTCGTGATTTTGTCCGGGACACCATATCGAGATATACATGTTCATGTACATATGTCTTTGCTATTGTTTCAGCTCTTATGTCACAAATGGAATATGCCTCGGGCCAACGGGAGAATCTATCTATTACCGTGAGGATGTATTTAAATTCGTTGGAAGGAGCCAGTGGGCCTACAATAGCCGTGTTTTTTTGAAACGTAGCTAGCCAGTAGTTCCTAGCAAAGTCAAATTTCACACGTAAAACAAATACAACAACCAGCTGGCTACAACTCTTGATTTTATCCGCAGCCAAAAGCAGCTGGCTAGGATTGTTGCGATATCTCATGGCAAGGTGGCTCTTAAAGCGATTTGTAGAACATTTGACAGACTGCCGTGTACGAAAATTATATAATTTCAATTACTAAATGATGTTTCACAGAAATAATCCACTATATTATGATTTCATATCACTTTATGTAAATTATCCATTGAATAAATTACCGAAATTAATTGTTTTCACAACAAATAACAAAAAATCGATTTGGTTGAATGCCGAATACTTTGACAGTTCACACTTAACAGCTGATCGAAATCACACACATATGACCGAAATCACACATCCCAACTTGGAGGTAAGTCAGCTGGGTTCGGCTGGCTGGGAATCGTTTTAATGAACGACTGGCTAGCAAAGTTTCAAAAAAACACGCCTAATATCTATGTCCATGTGGATGTGTTTGAAACGACTTGGAGGAATAAAAATTTGTTCTGAAGGTGATTTTGTATGTCTGTGTATTTTTTGTTTCTGGCACGTAATGCAATTCCTTGTCCATGTGTTGATATCCTGGTTCATCGATGGCCAGAAATATATTTTTGTAATTTTCTTTCTGGTGGTGCGTACACCTGGATGGGACAAGGAATGGATTGCCCAAAATATTGCTTTTCGTTTAGTATTTGGTACGAAAGGTCGATTCCTTTTCGTTGAAGTTTCACACCACAGAATATGGTCAGAAGCTGGGATATTGATTGGTTCTATTTTAACGGATGAATTTTGAGGTAAATTGTCTCGAAAATGTGCGAGTTCTCTATCATCGCATTTTTCTTTTGCTAACTCTTCGATACCATGCGAGAGTAATTGAATTGATTCTGTATTTGGACGTGATAGACTATCAGCCACAACATTGAGCGATCCTTATATCTTATATCGCTGATGTGCTGCGATATAAAATCTAGTTGACGCTCTTGTCTTGGGCTCCGCTCTGTTTTGGTACCTAGGACTGTGGTTAATGGCTTCTGGTCAGTAAACACGCCAAACTCTTGACCTTCTATAAATTCTTGAAGTGCTTAATCGCCAAATATATCGCTAGCATTTCACGATCGAATGCTGAATACCGAGATTGAGTTGGAGTCAGTTTTTTGCTGAAGAATGCTACTGGTTGCCACAACTCTCCATTTTGTTGATGTAAAACTGCTCCAACATCAGTATTGGAAACATCCGTAGTAACACTAAGGTTGGCGTGCTCTTTTAGGTGATTCAGAAGGGTTGCTTAAGCTAGAGCTTGTTTTGCTCTGACGACTACTTCGTCGCAATCTGAAGCCCAATTAAAGCTTTTGTTTGTTTTGCTGTGTTTACCGAATTCAGTTATGTGTTTGTAAATAGGAATTAAAATTCGTGCTAGATGAGGTATGAAACGATGGAAATAATTCAACATTCCCACAAACCGTCTTTCATTGATTTCGGATTTGCGAGGTTGTGTATCGCTTCAGCACGATATGGGGATGGTTGAATTCCATCTTTTGAATCTTCGAATCCTAGGAATGTTAGTGTGGGTACTCCGAATATACATTTTGATACCTTGATTCTAAGACCATATTCAGAGAGACGTTAAAAAAGGATTCTTAAATGAGATTCATGTTCTTTGTTTACTGCCGACCAAGATGTCGTCGACATAGACATACACAAAAGACAAACCGTGGGTAACTTGATGCATAAACCTTTGAAATGTTTGGCCTGCGTTTTTTAGACCATATGGTATGCTACAATACTATAACCCTTTGACTACTGAATTATTTATATGAGACAAAACAGTTATTTCGTAATTTAATATTACTGGTTGTACTTAAAGGAAGACAATTCATTTCTTTTTAGAATTTTTCGTCCTTGAATTAAGCCTACCTTGGTTACAAATGTGAACATAGGTAGCCAAGAGACAACAGGCTGGTTTTTTGCACTCGTATTTACGCAATATACAATGTACAAAACGTAACTTCGAACTTACGCTAGAAAACATATCTTATCTGGTTGGATTTATGGGTGAAATAAACAAAACAAAAAACCATCAAAGGATCCTTTACAAACTCGTTACGAATTTTTCCCAAACTGACAACAAAATCAACCGCTAACTTTGTAATTAAAAATTCTAGAAAGTTCAAATTTGGTATAAGAGAAGAGAATTGATGAATAAAGAGAACTCCATGCATGCTTCAACTCTTTTAAATCTTTAAATAAAAAAAAAATATTTGAATAGTGTGGTTACAATTGTAACCAATATTAGTCAAAAGGATAAAAAAGGAAAATACAAAAATAACAAATCTAATCCGTGAAGCGGAATAGAAAAAAAAATGTACAAAGAAAAGGAAAATGAAAAGAATAAAAACTAATTTACCAAAAATTAAATTATTTGAGTGATGGTGTCGTGTGTTGATTCTGATACTGCTACTGCTGCTTGTTGTAATTCAGTGTCTCGTAACGGTGTTTGATGGCGTCGTGTTTGATGGCGTCGTACTTCGATGTTCAGGAAATCTTCTCTTTTTAGGAATTATTGTTTCTTTGATTATGGTTTTAAATTTGAATCGTTTTGTTTTGATTTGCTGCCGCTGCGTTGAACAAATGCATACATGTGTATGTGCAATGTGCATATGCGTATTTATTTCGTTTGTCAACTTGGCTGCGGCAATTACGATTTATTGTGTGTAATAAAACAAAAATATGTACATATGGTGGCTATTTCACAACCGTTTTGAACTATTTTTATTTTAATTTATTTATTTAAAAATTTTACGTTCGGGGTCGCCAGTTATTGCGTTCTGTGCAATATTTCTGTTTCAAAATAAAACTCCGTATTTACACTTAATAATAATAATACTTTATTTAATGTTTCCAGTTTTACACCTCCTTGTCGACTGACTCACAATTTTCATTTTACATTGAAAACATAACACATCCCGAATGAGATCCTTATAGGTACCAGAAATGAGGAACGCTTTGATATCTATATTTTACTCAAATTATTTATTAACAAAATTAAATAAGAAAATAGGATAAAAAGGAAATACATTGACGGTGTTCACATTGGACTGACGGATTGGACTCTTTTTGACGTTTTCGTGTTCAGACTGATAGTCCTGTCTGAACACTTTCGCGGATTCATTTTGACATACGAATTGTCAGTGTCCATTTGCTTACATTTTCACTACAATTTTTTTTCTCTGTAGAATTGAATCGGGTTTCGTTTTATTGGCGTATTTTTTCGCTTTTTATTGTTTATTTAGGATATTTTCAATAAATGAAGATATGGATTTGTGTTTATTTGGTTACCTAAATGCCTTAAATGCTGCTGCAGCACTATATTTAAAAGCAAAAAAACAAAAAAAAGCTTTAGAAAAGAAACGTGAATGGGTGGAAATTAAGAAGGGCGACCAAAGGCTCTTTTCATTTGCTTAACCAGGAGCTACGCTTGGAAGATATTAATTCATATAGGAGGTACTTGCGAATGAACGAAGACTGCTTTAATGTACTGCTGGACTCTATAAAGCCTCAGCTTTTGAGGAAAGATACTCAAATCACTGATGCCAGACTTTATGCAACAAATTTCCCACAGCAATGATGAAAAATACCCTTTTTTCCCACGCCGTTGTTGGAAAATACCCACTATTGCCCACGAAAATATACATACAAAAAAACATAAACAGATAACAAAAAAAAACAAATTCAGTCTTTAATTAGAAACAAAACTAGGACAATGAAATGAATGCATACAGGGTGGTCCGGTTTGGGATACACATATTTTGAGAACTGATTCATTGGTTCATGTTATGAAAAAAATCGAATACGTGGGGGGTCTATCTTGAACACCCACTGAACTACAGGGTGTTTAAAAAAGTTTTGAAACAGTTATAAATTATAACCATCCGTGTTTTCATTTTCATGATATTTGTCTTCAAACACAGATTTATTTTATTTTTTTTTAACCATTTTTTGTGAAAATCGCATGTAGTACTTATAATTTTTTTTTGCTATTATTATTTTTGTGCGCCATAATGTCACCTACATTTATCTTACGTATAACATTTTTACCTTGCGCTCACAGTTTTCCTGGTATTAAGTTAATTTAGTCACAAGTCCCACACTATTTTTTTAATAGCATGAAACAATGAATCAGATCCCAAAACGTCTGTATCCGTATACAATGTATAAACGTATACAATGTACAATTGTGTAATTTGAATTGAATTGTGTAAGAACACGTGATCCTTGTTCACATCAAAATTGAAGCCAGTAATGTTTCTTGATTGAAATGCCTATCATATTGGACAAATACTGTTTATCATGTAGTTTTCTAACCGATTTCTTTTTTTGCATTTAACATCGGTTACAATTGAAAAAACTCGTTCTGCCTCGGCATTTGAGTGAAGGTAGAGTCAACGCTATTTGGGCAATATTTTCTTAGTTAGGAACTAAAAGATTTTCGTTAAAATTTTGCAAAAAAAATATGCAGCACTTTTTTTGTACCGAGGCAAAGTAATTTTTATAGGAAAAAAATTAATTTTTAAACCTCGATATCTCATAAAACTAAGCGATTAATAATTGGTTGTAACTTTATATTTTGTGCTTATCGAGATTTACAAAATGGCATTTCCAAACAGTGTCGCCTCACAAACCGTAGAATCCCCAAATTTTGTTCTGGGTGCTATGAAAATACCCTTTCGCCCTTTTAGCTTATTTTGAGATGCGAAATACCCACAAAATGGGTAATTATCCACAATCTGGCATCACTGACTCAAATGAGGTCAGCCATCAGTCCAGCAGAAGCATTAGAATGCGTTCTCCGATTTTTGTCTTCTGGGGAATCGTACAGAAGCTTGGAGTTCCAAACTCGGATATCTCTCGCATACATTTCAGAGCGAGTTCCTGAAATTTGCAGTGAAATATTCAAAAGCTTGAAAGATCAATACTTGATGGTGAATAGAAGATTTTTTTTATGCAAAATTTGAATTAACTAGTGTACTGGTGCGAGGAATCTCGCATGTAGAAACCCTATACCCGTAAGTATAGGTAATAATGTTTTTTTCGTAATAACTTTACTCGTATGGGATTTTTCAAAAGTGTTTATATTGATAAACAAAGTTCAGGTGATGAGCTTTCGATCAGTGTATGAATCATTATAATCGGTGCAGGAATAAACTCTCAGGAGGAATCACAAGCTCTTGCGCTAGCGATTTAAATATAATGATAAGAGTTACCTTTATAGTTTCCAGCATCTGCCCAACAATGGGCACGAATCGCTGACCATTTTGATACCCGTTGGCACTTTCCGCTGTGTATTGGTGCATTAGACGGGATGCATATGGCTTTTCGTGCATCAAAAGGAAATGCTGCTCATTTTTATAATTATATAAAATTATATTAGGATATAATAGTATTGTTTTATTAGCAATGTGTGACGCCGACTACAAATTCACATTTGTAGATGTAGGGTGTAATGGCCGTATCAGCGATGGAGGTGTTCTGAATCGAAGTGGCCTACGAAATATGATTTTGGATGCGGACAGATACTTGCCAGAAGATAAAGTCATTGGAGAGATATATGATGAAGCCATATCCATACAAGAGTACTGAAGAGTACAAAAAGAACTTCAATTTTAGGCTTAGCCATGCTAGGCAAACAATAGAGCATACTTTTGGTATTTTATCCAACCGATTCAGAGTACTACAAAGTAACATTCACCTGAGGCAACAGAAGGTTGTAAAAATAATACAAGCTTGTGTTACCTTACACAACTTTCTTATTATAAAAAGTTTGAATTATGTACGTCGATGGAAGTGGCCAAGAATCATACACGCGTGATACGACTAATATTGACGATAACAAAAGATTCGAAAATCGCAGAAGACATTCCAATGAAGCTGGTAATATAAGATCCAATTTTGCAGATTTTTTTACCAACGAGGGAAAGATTTTTCACAACTAATTGTAAAATAAATAATGAACATATATTATAAACATATATTTTAATTTAATAAAAAAGTAAACAAATTAAATATTGAAGAATGCTGATGATGCGCTAGGGTTTATCTTAATTATTTTGACATGTTTTCGGGTGGGAATAATAACGGGTGGTGACATCGACAGTACTTTCAGCCCTTCGCGTATATTAATTAAAGGAAGCTTTTGTGCTGGTGATGAGACGTAAGCAGGCACTGGTATTGAACCATTTCCTGAAATACGAAAATTAAAGATTTTAAAGAAATAAAAGATGATGTATCTTTTTATAGTAAATTAATACATACCTTGCATTACCTTTTCCCCCATAAACAATTTTTTCCTCTGCACTTCCTGGATTATGTCCATTATTTTCCATTTTGCTTCGTGGAAAAGCTCATCCGGAAGATCAAACAGCTCCGTCTCTACCATATTTCCCAAATTATATTGAGGAGTGCGCTTGAATGCTTCTTTTGTTTTTTTGATTGTAAGCATACTGTCAGCTATTTCCTCAGCTACCTTCAACGACCAAGATAACTGATGTTCCACGCCGATGCTCTTCCGTTTGCGTATAATAGGACTCTATGGAATAGTTCGTTTATTTGCGATTGATTCACATATGAATATCACTTTACCTGTGAGGGTTGGTAGCGAAATCCCGAACTACGAAGTCCCGAAAACAAAATCCCGAAACACAAAATCCCGAACTACAAAATCCCGAATCACGATATCCCGAATTTGGAGAAAATAACAGGTTAAAATTCGCGCGCGCGGATTCATGAATATGCGTCTAATTTTTTTTTTCGTTAGAATTAAATTTCATATGTATATCTCTTCGCGGAACTATTTTCTCATTCTTAAAAGAACGATTTCTTCCTATGTCGCACCGTACACAAAAGAAAAAAAAACTAAGAACAACACAACACACTATAAACCAGACAGAAATCGTTTTCTTAAGTGCACATGATGAGAATCGAAAAGAGCTGTTCTTCTTGATTCTCATTATATCATATACCCTTTCGAACAGCATGTTTTGTATATGGTGATGAAATAGTGGTTTCCTAGAACTTGGAATTATACTTCTTAGAACTTGGCAATTAGAATCCTTGTGATTCTCACATAATGCTGCTAAGAAATATCTAAATCCAAGATTTGTTCAGTTTTGTGTGATCTCTTTATATGTGTTTTAAAAGTGAAAAGTTGTGAAAAGTGAAATGGAAGTGCAAATAGTTAAATCAAATAAAGGAAAGGAAAATATAGTGCTGAATGGGTACGTGTACCACCTGGAAAAAAAAATCCAAAATTCAAACTATTGGTGCTGCGGCTCGCTTGACGACCACCGAAAAAGATGGGAGAACGTCTGTTGCAAAACAGCCCACGAAACATAGCCACGAACCCCTGGCTTTCGAGAAGCATGTGAGCCTTGCCAACAATGCGGTCAAAAAAAAGGCTAAGGAAAAATCTGAGCCACCTTCGAGAATAATTCGGGAAAGAACCTACAAAACTGACAGCAATTGCAGAGTATATTTACCATCGAAGAGTGCGCAAAGGATGAGAATCGCCCGAGTTCGGTCCACTATTATAAAAGAACCAGCCTCTGTGGATAATAATATGCGGTACCTAGAGGGTGAGTTATTTGTTCTAGATGAAAGCAATTTTAATGGGGAAAAGAATATCATCCTGGGAACTCGATGTAGTTTAAAGCTCCTTTCAAAAGCTAAATGCTGGTTAATGGATGGCACCTTCTACGTCGTGCCATCTATTATGAAACATCTATTTTCAATTCACGGCTGCATAAAAGGAACGGTAGTTCCACTGTTAATTTGCTTAATGAGCCGCAAGACCAAGGAGTCGTACAGTTAATTTTTTTACGACTTATTCAAAATTGCGTGCGATGCAAATATTCATTTAAATCCGGAAGTCATTGTTACCGACTTCGAAAAGACAATCTCGAAAGCAGCCCAAGACTATATGCCTTCAGCTAAATATAAGGGCTGTTTTTATCACTTTGGGCAAATAATTTGGCGTAGGATGCAAAATGAAGGCCTCAGGACAAAGTATGGGAACTGCGAGGAGTTCAACCTTCAAATAAGAATGCTCAAAAGTTTAGCCTATGTGCCACCAAGTGAAGTTCAGGCATATTACAACGCCCTGTATGCCAAGATGGATGACGAAGATGCCAAAAGTGTTGCCAAGTGGTTAAAGGAAAATTATATTTCCGGTAAGTCCTCCAAAAGCAAACCACAATACAGCCCCGAATTTTGGTCTGTGGCAACTTATATGGCCGATCCTAACAATCCAACTACACAGAACAGCGTGGAAGCGTGGCACCGACGTTTGAAGGTGATTGTCGGTAGACAACATGCCGGTCTCTACAAATTAATCGAGGACCTATCGAAAGAGTTGGTGATGGCCATAACGACAATCGAAAAAGTGAAGAACGGGAGTGTACCGAATAAAACCAAGGCTGCTGCAAGAACCAACGGGATTCAATCCATTTTGCAAAAAAAAGATTTAATGGATAAGGAAGAATTTTTAAAGTGCATAGCGCATAATATTGGTCTATGTTAATAAAAATATTAGTTCTCTTTTTTTTTGCGTTCCTCGGTTTAAGTTCCTATTTTTTTTATTTTAATTGCAATGAATTCCAAAGCTTTAAATAATTTTAATACATATTTGTATATTTTAACAAACACACATTATTTCAAAGGTCCTTTTCAGGACCACAAAATGAAAAAGAGATTAAATAGCATTAAAATTTAATTAAATAAAATGTTATTTGTAGACACATACACATTCATATGAATAAATTACTTGGATAAAGGAATTAGTTCCGAAGTATACGGTTCCATGAGAATCAAGAAGAACAACTCTTTTCGATTCTCATCACATGCATTTAACCAAACAAGTTTGCTAGCAAATAAATAGTGTGTTTTGGTAAGTTTCTTGGTTTAGTGCCATGGAGGGGTAGTGGACGAAAAACATTCTTTTGAGAATGTGGAAAAAAATCATTAAGAGCTATGAAAGATTAAATTTTATTTTTTTAAAGCAAAAAATCCACCGCGAATCGAAAATCCCGAAAAATTCGATGGGCTTCTTCACAGCGTCGCAGCGAACGAAAACATGAGAACATGTGGACAAGTCTGGATGGAGGAATATTCTTGACTTGGATGAGTGGTGTACAGTTGGTGTTGGTCTCACTCGTCGCATGGCTTCTCGATGTTTCTCGACAAATATCTGTGGATTAACAAAACAGTCGTTAGTGGTGAAAAACTCATCAGGGATTCTTAGATTTATCCCGTACAGCATCTCAGCAGCCGAAGCGTTGATATTGGTTTTGTATGCGGTCCGCAATCCGAGCATAACTGTTGGAAGAACATCAATCCAATTGTGGTTTTCGTGACACATTAGTGCAGCCCTTAAAGACATGTGCCAACGTTCGATGAGTCCATTTGAAGCCGGATGATAGGGTGATGTTCGAATTCTGACCGTTCCGCACATATTAGTTAAGGCATTAAACAGTGCGGACTCAAATTAAGTTCCTTGGTCAGTGGTGAGAGTTTTCGGTGAACCAAAACGTGCAATCCAGTTGTTGTAGAATGCTGTGGCTACTGTGCCCGCTTACATGTCTTTCAGAGGAATAGCCTCAGGCCATCTGGTGAAACGGTCGATCATGGTGAGGCAATATCTCTATCCCTGACACAGTGGAAGAACTATGAGGTCAATGTGGACGTGGTAGAAGCGATGATCTGGAACTGCTATTGCATTGGGAACTAATTTGGTGTGTTGTTGGACTTTCGAACGTTGGCATTGGATACATTTGCGTGACCATTTCAATGAGTCTTTTTTAATGCTTGGCCACACATATTTGAAGTTGGCGGCTAGTTGCCCTTCCACCAGAATAAGAGAGACCATGCACTGAATAAAATACTTTTCGACGTAGTGCTGGAGGTATGTACGGCCTAATTGTGCTGTTCGAGATGTCGCAGTATATTTTGCAGTCTTGACCAATCGTTAGTTTTCGAAGTTTGAGCGCTGATTCTTTCTTCCTGCTGCTGATAATCATGAAGTTCATGTAAGTCCAGCTTAAACGGCATGGTTATGGAGTTTATGCGTGACAGTGCATCAGCGATGGAGTTGTTTTTCCCAGACAAGTAAGTAAATTCCGTGGTGAACTGTGATATATAGTCAAGTTGCCGAATGCGTCGCTGTGGTGCCTTGTCTGAACGCTGTCTGTCTGGTGCCTTGTCTGAACGCGTATATGAGTGGTTTGTGGTCGGTTTGTTCGATAAAATGTCTGCCGTCGAGTAGATGTTTGAAAACTCGCACGGCTAAATAAATCGTGGGCACCGTAGCGCAAGTGGTTAGTGCGTCGGACTACTGAGCCAGCGGTCTTGGGTTCGAATCCCGCCGCAAACACCTAAAAGTTTTTCACAGTGCCCACCTCTTTCGAATGTCTGACAAGCATCAAAGAGTATCACGATTGAGCTTCTCAACTCGCCATTCGGAGTCGGCAAAAAACTGTAGGTCCCTTCCATTCGTGCAAAAATATAACACGCACACACAAATGGTTGCGAGAAGCAGGCCCAGGTTCACCTCGAGCTGTAGCGCTAACTAAGTAAGTAAGTAAGTAAGTAAATAAATCGCCAGCAATTCTCGGTCGTACGTGCTGTAGCGAGTTTGTGTGGGCGATAGTTTGCTGGAAAATAGACCAATGGGATTTAAAGTGTTGTTGCTCACCTGCTCCAATTTGGCTCCCACGGCGTTATCAGACGCATCCGTTGTCAAGACAAATTGTGCCTCAGGGTCTATGTGATTCAGCATGGTTGCCTTGCTGATGCTATTTTTGCAGCTAGTGAATGCTTCTTCGCTGAAAGCAGTCCAAGGAACAGGTCTGTTGTCGTTTTTCTTTGAATCTTTCAGGAATCCGGTCAAGGGTGCTTGGATGTGAGCACAATCGGGTATGTAACGCCGGTAGTAGTTCACGATACCCAAGAAGCGACGTAGCTTCTACTATGTCCTCCGGTGGTTTACTGCCAGTTCTGTTGATGGTGTGTCCCAAAAACGTAGCTTCTGACCAAATGTGCATTTTGGTAGATTGACTGTCAGACGGTGTTCACTTAGGCGTTGCAAGATCTTGCGCACATGTTGTCGGTGCTGTTCTTCTGAATCTGAGAAGATAAGAATATCATCAATATAGCAAAAAATTAAATCCAAACCCTGAAGTACGAGATTCATATGCCTTTGGAAGGTTTGTGTCGCGTTCTTGGGCACCGCAAGTGGTTCGTGCGTCGGACTACTGAGCCAGCGGTCTTGGGTTCGAACCCCGCCGCAAACACCTAAAAAAAAAGTTTTTCACAGTGCCCACCTCTTCCGAATGCCTGACAAGCATTCAAGAGTATCATTTGTCATGTAAAGCTTCCCAACTCGCCGTTCGGAGACGTCAGAAAACTGTAGGTCCCTTCCATTCGTGCAAAAATATAACGCGCACACACAAATGGTTGCTGGAAGCTAGGCTTGGTTCTAACTAGGACTGCTGAAGCCAAATATTTATTTTTATTTTTTTTCTTGAGACCGAACGGCATTGCTGTTAATTCAAATAATCCGAAAGACGTAGTCAGTGCTGTCTTTTCAATGTCTTCGGTGGCCATCGGAATCTGATAATATGCTTTGTCTAAGTCTTGTTGTTGGAAGATAAGTCTTGTTGTTACCAATAAAGTCCATGATGTGCGGAATGGGATAGCGATCCGGATGTGTCTTAGCATTCAAGCGACGATAGTCTCCGCAGCATTTCCATCCTCCAGTTTTTTTTTTTTTTTCAACTAGGTGAATTGGACTTGTCGAAGGACTGCTAGAAGGGCGATAAATTCCAGTTTTCACCAGCATCTCGAAGTTAGCTTTAGCTTGTTTCAGTTTGTTACCCGCGAGTCGTCGTGGTCGTTGTGACATTGGTCGACCAGTGGTAATAATGCAATGTTGTACATTAGTGACTCGAGACTTGGTTGTTCCTTTGTTTTTTTTTTAGCTTTAGTCAAAAGGAATTCTTTTACGATGTCACTGTACGGTTGTGGACAGGTAACTTTCGAAAGTTCAAATATAGCGGCAATGTGTACAAATCCAGGGACGGTTAGAGATGTAGTTGCATCGATGATACGTCTAGATTTGAGGCCGATGGTTAACCCATAATGTGCTAGTAGATCTGCCACAATGATTACTGTTTTCACATCTGCTATTACGAATGTCCATTTGAAAATCCGTCGAAATCCCAAGTTGAGAGCAAGGATTTTTTCACCGTAATTGTAAATTGGCGAGTTATTTGCTGCGTAAAGAGTAATTCCTCTTCTGATGTGTTTGCAACTGCTTCTCCGTGGTAAAACTGAAATTGTCGAACCAGAGTCGAGTAGAAATTTCTGATTTGTGTTCTTGTCGAATATATGTAGGCGGCACTCCTTGTGATTTGTTAAGCTGTTGTCTACCGCCTGAGAAGTCAACAGTGACTTAAGTTTAACTGTTCAGACTTTGGATGATTTGTCGCACCGGCAAGCTTCATCTCCAAATTTTCGATGAAAGTAACAAACCTTGAGTCCTGGTTGGGATGTTGATGATCTCGAATTGGATCTCGCCCTTGATTTAGAACGGTTTCGATAGTTCCTGCTTTTGTAGTTATTTGTAAGGGTCTGAACCAGTGTAGTCAACTTTGATAATGAAGTTTCAACAGCATGTCGTGGCTTGCTGATAGTATACCACGTACGTGATTGGGCATGCGTGTCAACCAGAGTGTTAGCAACATCTCGTCTGGCACGTTCTGACCAGCAAAACGACGGATTTCCCTTAGGAGACTTGATGTTCGTCGATCTCCGAGCTCGAGACCTGTCACTAGCCTGTTGAGCTGAAGTTCTTTCGACTCGGTGAACCTGGAGATTAATTGTGTCTTAAATACACCATACTTATATTGTTTGGGCGGTGTTTGGACAAGGTCTGATACTTCGTTCAAAATCTCCGGGTCCAGCGAAGCGATGACGGCATTGAAGCGATTATTGTCGGAGAGAATTCTATGGTTGTGGAACAGCGCTTCCACTTGAACAAACCATAGGGCTGGATTGATTTTCCAGTTATTTTTGCTGATGGAAATTAATTATCACTTGAATGTCCTTTGGTGATAAATGTACATATATTTATGTGCGTAGTAAAAAATATGCGCGTGCCTGATCGGCAACAGTAAGATCACCCTTTTGTTCGACGTAAAAATTCAACGGTAATCGTGCTGTCTGATGTCCAGCGCTGGTTTAACTACGTATTTTTTTTTTAAAATTGATGTGTTAAGTAAATCGGTGTGTAACTAATTACATCACCTCGGGGTCACCAATATAATATATATATTATACTCAGCCACACACTATCGCAACGATACCCACTGCTGCTCGACTGCTGGCAGTGGTCTCCACTGAAAGAAAATTGTGGGTGATGCATGGAATAATTGTTTTGAACATTTCTCCGCTTCAGGAGAACACAGGAGGATGTTTTACGTCTCAAATGAATCAGGGACAAATCTGCTAATTTCACCTATGTTTTTGTTTTTCCATCCCATACGCCATTATTGAGTTAGGGCTGAATAATTATTATTTTCCTTTCAAATATGCAGTTCTTTCACTATTTTCTAAAAACCATGCCATTTTCCGGGATAAAAATTATAAACGGTGTTGAGGAGGAACAATAACAGCAATCAATATTTCAATGTTTCATCAAAATCCGTCCAGTGGGTCCCGCGTGATGCGCGTTGAAGCAGTTTTTAATCTACAGTACTAGGAGAATCATATACAGACAACGCACTTATACCAAGTTTGGTTACGCGTGATGGATAACGGCGAAAATGTTGCCCATGCCGAGAGCTAAGATGTTTACAAGTCAAAAAACGATCAACGATTCCACCCAATACGAACTCCTGTGGTTTTAAGAGGTAATTTTTGTTTATATGTAGGTATGTCTGGGAAGTATTGGTTGTTCAAGTTCATTAATACGTAGCCAATGTAATATACCTACCACTGAAAGTCCAGTTTGCAACATTCCCCGTAATAGTCATAAAGCTCGAGTCTTACGTGACTGTTATCTGTGTGTGGGACGAATGCACTATGGCCATGGCCCACCGTAGGTAGTGAAAGCCGTTAACAGAACTCAACAGGGTATACGACAAAATGACAGACCGATGGGCGGCATTACAGTGCTATTTTGCGGAGACTTAAGGCAACGCTATCAGTAGTGCCACGCCCACGAGTCACAAGAGCTGACGAAGTAAACGCCTGTCTGAAAAAGGCAAGTCTCTGTCCAGTGTTACTCAAATGCACTTGACCGTCAATATTCGGGCACGAACAGGCGGCAATCCAAATTTATTATTATACTAGCTGTCCCGCCCGGCTTCGCCCGTGTAGAAATAACGCATGCCAAATCCGACATTTTAATTTTTAATTTAACTCCCAGTCGTTGTGTAACCCTTTCCCGTATGTTACGCAATGAGTTTGAGTTAAATATGTACTTAATCTTTACTTAATGGATGTACAAAGACATACTTCCGCTTTCACAATATAATTTTATACGGAATATGTTTTTATTTAAGTACTTAACTATTGATGATCCGGTGAATTCGTACCACCTAAAATGAATTTGATTATAATTCTTATTATGAATTCCAATCAACGCTCTAACTCCAATTCATTGCGATCAGCAATATTGGCACTGTGTATGGTTTGAGTTTCGTTTGGTTATTAAATGAAACTCGTTAATTCAATGGCTTTAAATCTACTATATAAAAATGAATGTATGTACTGTGTACTCTCTCCTTACGGACACCTCTCATAACCGGACACCTCTCATAACCGGATACCTCTTATAACTGGACAGATTTCAAAGAACGGAAATAAATACACGATCTTTCATATAAAAAAATCTCCCATAACCAGACTCTCTCATAGCCGGACACGGACACCAATTTACGTAATCGCAATAGAATGTCGCTCTCTCTTAAATGGGCAAAACTCATCTACGTATGGGAAACTTTTAACATACTTTATTTTGTTTTTGTTTTGTTTTCCTCTTCTTTACACTTTGCAAAGAAACGAAACAAAAATGTAAACTATTAAGTGTTCCTTTGCGTTATTATCGAATAACTACCTGTGTGCATTTATGAATCCCGTTCCTTTTTTTAAATATGCTTAAGTATGTATAATTTTAAGATTGATTAGGGGGGGGGGGGGGGGGTACACATGATCCTACATATCTGCCAGACCGAAATCTGACAATGTTAACTCAAGAAACGAAGGGTCGGACAGATGTCGGATGGTTCTCAATTTTTTTTTAATATTTTGGTGGTCGAACGGACATATCTTATAATATGTACGCTTGACTGTCCGACCTAGAGCAAATTTCATTTCTGAAATGTAGGTATTTCAAGTGGTGTGGTTGTTGTCGGAGAATGAAGAGGGCAGTGTTTGCAAATTTTGAATTTTGGGGGAAAAAATTTGGAAATATTAAAAATTTTGAAAATCGCCTGAAGAATCCAATATTTGTAATTCTGTTAGCAAATTAACATAAGAAAACTATGGTCGCTTTCTCATCCATTACTGTACCCAAACTCGCTTCCTTTTTCTTTCTTCTTCTGAAATATCATAAGTGCTGTTCTCAGGTCGTCCGACGTCTTTTAAATCCACTTGCAAAGTGATTTCGGACAACATGTTGGATAATGTGATGAACGCTAACAACATCGGTCTGTCAGACATCCATTCGACCAAGTCAGTCAGATATGTCGGATCGAGTGTACCCCCTATTGCAGACAGACAGACAGACAGACAGACAGACAGAAAGACAGACAGACAGACAGATTGACAGACAGTCAGGCAGAGAGACAGGCAGACAGACAGACCCATAGACGACAGACAGATAGGCAGATAGATAGGTAGACAGAGACAGGCAGACAGACAGATAGGTAGCTGAGACTGAGACAGACAGACAGACAGATAGGTAGCTGAGACTGAGACAGACAGACAGACATAGACATACAAACATACAGACAGACAGACAGATAGACAGATAGATTGATAGGCAGACAGACAGATAGACAGACGGACAGACAGACAGACGGACAGACAGAATGATAGACAGTTAGACAGACATACAGATAGACAGACAGACAGACAGACAGACAGACAGACAGATAGATAGATAGATAGATAGACAGACAGACAGACAGACAGACAGACAGACAGACACGTAGACACACAAACAGATTGGCAGACAGAGAGACAGACAGACAGACAGACCGACAGACAAACAGGCAGATATATAGATAGACATTGTTAACTTATCAAAATTGTGATTAATTTTTTTTTCGTTAGTTTTAAATGATTTTTATTTCAAGGTAGATACCTACTATATATAAAAAAAAAACAAAAAAAAAAATTCAAAATTCCCATACAAAACCCAAATTTCATTATTTTTTTTTCTTTTCTCATAAACCATCGCTGAATTAAGTTAAACAAATCAAAAAAAGAATCATCCAAATCTCTCGAGCCGTTCTCGAGTTTTAGCGAGACTAACGCACAGCAATTGATTTTTATATATATAGATTTATATTATTTGTTACTTAAAATTGATGGAGGAACGCTTCCGGAAAAAAATAAAAAAGTAAATTTATCAATATGTTTTCTTAACACTTCAACTTTGAAGAATCATTTAGAATTTCCAAAATGAATTACGGCTAAAAAGTTATCAATTAGATTTAAGCAAAATATAACGTCTGTTTGGAAACTATGTAATTCGTACTAATTCGTAGTATTCTTACGAATTTCCTGTTCGGTAACCCAAAAAATTCGTAACATTCCTAAAATAAAGAGCCAAATGAGAGTTCGAAAAATTCCCCTCAACTGAGAGACCTACGAATTTTTACACCAACTTTTTCCTTGGGTGAGGTTGATCAACGCTGACAAACCAGCCATCTGACAGTTTGTGAAATGTCATAATCTTCGTTGTTAGTGGAAAACCAAAACAATTTATTATTATTTATTACTAGCTGATGTACCCGCTTCGCTGCGCATACAAAAATATTCTCTTTGTATGTAGATATGTGAATTTGTAATAAATTGTCTACTGGAAGGAGACTTCCAACTAAATGCTACACTTGTCATTTTATAAAAGTAGTAATGATTGACCACTATGAAAAAAAAACAAATCTAGTCTACTGCCTAGTTATCATAAAAAAAATTGCAACAACATTTATCCAGTTATTGAATTAGAACACAATTACAATACACACATATATGTTAGCACGAAGCAATCCCAATCACATTATACTACACGTATACACGCATACCCACTGGTGCATTGACAGTGGCAATGTTCTCCACTGATCGTTGTCGCGAAAGCAAACAAACAATATTTCTTTATGTTATTACTTTTCTCACAGAAAATGTACAAAGAAGATATATATATCAAAATCTTTGTTGTGAAATAATCTAATCAAATATGTAAATTTTATTTCAATACGTTGTTTAAGAACTAAGATAGAGCGAGATCTATGCCCAAACGTAAAATAAAAACTTTTTTGTTTCTCATTTAGAAGTTTTTTATTGAAATGTATTGATTTTTTTTGATCCATTTTATAGATTTAATCCAACCAGAATCGATTGCAAAAAACCGCATTCAAATCCGTTCAGTAGTTTTTTGTTTTTGCGGCACATACATACATACTTTTTTTAGACTTAATTTTATAAAAGTAGTGATGATTTGACAGCGTTGGCCCACTTGACCTAAAAAAGATACCAAACAGACTTAATATAACTTATGTAAAATTCAAGTATGAGTGTATGATTGTTATTATCATATTATTTTTATTTAACATAATTAATAATCTTTATGTAACAAAATAGCCAAATATTGCTAAATAAAAAATAAAGGTATTACATATATTAATATTTGTTTTATTTTAAGAGAAAAATGTTTAGTTTTGTATGATGGTAGCAAAAGTAGGTAAAATTTTTATTGAAACTGACAGACGTTTCAGGTGGAAAATTAACCTTAAGTCGATATACGAAATCTGACATGAAAAAAGTATGCACGGAATAACAACCTAATATGGGATTCACACTAGCGTCGAAATGAGATAATTTCGAGTTTCAAATAAAAAGTGTTCATACCTACGCTTGCTAATTTCGTGAATGGATGCATTCAGTTCCGATAGTAAATCAATGACGGTTCCATGTTATAAAATTGTTTAATATTAAATTATTTTTTTGCATACATAAGTATAGGTATAGCGTATAGTAATAATAATAGTTGGATGTTATTGTTAAACAGTTGGGAAGATAAAGTCGACTATTATATAGCTAACATTGGGTAGATGCGGCGCTGCCTCGGGTAATATGTTGAAATATCACTTTTCGGGTGGGTTTTGCCAGTCCGGGTATATCAACAATTGTCAGGCACTCGGGTGGATATCAAGTCGACTATAGAGCCAGCTGTAGAAAAGTACCCCAATGGGCGCGGAGCTCAAATAAATGGCCAGATATTGTATATGTACGAATCCTATGGCCGACGCTCTTTGGCTCCACATGCAGTTGATCAGAGTGCCTCTACCGGCGTACAACTTCAATTTCTTTTTTTCAGTTAACATCCCATATTTATTAAATCATCCCATGAGATATTTCTGTTTTGCATGTTATTCCATTATATTTTTTCGTTTTTATATCACTTTGCTTGTGCTGAACGGGGTCAGTAGCTTTGACAATTGTAATCTCAACCACATAGTTCATTTACGGAAATAACTACTAAACACTAAATATCTCCTAAATTAGAGATATATTTTGTTTTTTTAGTACTGAATAACTTTTCTTTTGTGTTTAGATCACCGAGATCAATAAGAATCCGTTGTTTAATCTTTGCGCAGCGAAAACTTTAATATTCCCTTATTATTTTGTTTTGTCATTGTCATTCAACTGCGTTCAAGTTAAGTTTGTTCGATTTTATTTTCACATAATTTTGAACGAATTTCAACGAAATTATGTTGAAATGAGATAACTTCGATGTGTCAATTCGTATGGGAAATTATCTCATTTCGAGCATTTCCATTTCCAAACTATGCTCGAAATGAGATAATTTCCCATACGAATTGACATATCGAAATTATCTCATTTCAACATAATTTCGTTGAAATTCATTCAAAATGATGTGAAAATAAAATCGAACAAACTTAACTTGAATGCAGTTGAATGACAATGAGAAAACAAAATAATAAGGGAATATTAAAGTTTTCGCTGCGCAAAGATTAAACAACGGATTCTTATTAATCTCGGTGATCTAAACACAAAAGAAAAATTATTCAGTACTAAAAAAAAATATATCGCTAATTTAGAAGATATTTAGTGTTTAGTAGTTATTTCCGTAAATAAACTATGTGGTTGAGATTACAATTGTCAAAGCTACTGACCCCGTTCAGCACAAGCAAAGTGATATAAAAACGAAAAAATATAAAGGAATAACATGCAAAACAGAAATATCTCATGGGATGATTTAATAAATATGGGATGTTAACTGAAAAAAAGAAATTGAAGTTGTACGCCGGTAGAGGCACTCTGATCAACAGCATGTGGAGCCAAAGAGCGTCGGCCATAGGATTCGTACATATACAATATCTGGCCATTTATTTGAGCTCCGCGCCCATTGGGGTACTTTTCTACAGTTGGCTCTATAGTCGACTTGATATCCACCCGAGTGCCTGACAATTGTTGATATACCCGGACTGGCAAAACCCACCCGAAAAGTGATATTTCAACATATTACCCGAGGCAGCGCCGCATCTACCCAATGTTAGCTATACAATAGTCGACTTTATCTTCCCAACTGTTTAACAATAACATCCAACTATTATTATTACTATACGCTATACCTATACTTATGTATGCAAAAAAATAATTTAATATTAAACAATTTTATAACATGGAACCGTCATTGATTTACTATCGGAACTGAATGCATTCATTCACGAAATTAGCAAGCGTAGGTATGAACACTTTTTATTTGAAACTCAAAATTATCTCATTTCGACGCTAGTGTGAATCCCATATTACTATACGTTATACCTATACTTATGTATATAAAAAAATAATTTAATATTAAAAAAAATTATAACATGGCACCGTCATAGATTTACTATCGGAACTGAATGCATCCATTCACGAAATTAGTAAGCGTAGGTATGAACACTTTTTATTTGAATCTCCAAATTATCTCATTTCGACGCTAGTGTGAATCCCATATAAGTTGATTTGGGAATAACTACACTTTCTTGTTTCTTATGGGATAACCGCCTAACTCAACTTATGCATTTTGATTTTTTAACGAATAAGAAGTTATAACAGCCTACACATTTCCTTAAGTTCTGTGGAAATGGTTTTATAAAACGAACAATACCTGATTTGCGGTGAGGATTTGAAACTTTGAACTGCTCTCCTGAAAAGTACGAAAAACAGACTTAGACGGTTATGACTTGTGGCCACTGATGTGTAAGTATATTATGTGTGTAAATGTAACGGAAACCAACTGAATAATAGGCGACAGGCAGGATGACTTACAATTATGTATGTAGACACTTTTATAGTATTGTTGTTTCGTTTCTACGTGTGTATCAATATATATGTATATGTGTTTATGTATTTTTCCGTGAAGCGGAATAGAAAAAAAATTTAAAAAAGGAAAATACAAAAATAACAAATCTAATCCGTGAACCGGAATAGAAAAAAAAAAATTACAAAAAAAAAGGAAAATGAAAAGAATAATAACTAATTTACCAAAAATGAAATTATTTGAGTGTTGGTGTCGTGTGTTGATTCTGATACTGCTACTGCTGCTTGTCGTAATTGAGTGTCTCGTAACGGTGTTTGATGGCGCCGTGTTTGATGGCGTCGTACTTCGATGTTCAGGAAATCTTTTATTTTTAGGAATTATTGTTTCTTTGATTATGGTTTTAAATTTGAATCGTTTTGATTTTCTGCCGCTATACATGTGTATGTGCAATGTGCATATGCGTATTTATTTCGTTTGTCAACTTGGCTGCGGCAATTACGATTTATTGTGTGTAATAAAACAAAAATATGTACATATGGTGGCTATTTCACAACCGTTTTGAACTATTTTTATTTTTATTTATTTATTTAAAAATTTTACCTTTGGGGTCACCAGTTATTAAAAAAAAAACTCCGTATTTACACTTAATAATAATAATACTTTATTTAATGTTTCCAGTTTTACACCTCCTTGTCGACTGACTCACAATTTTCATTTTACATTTTACGCACCTAACACATCCCGAATGAGATAAAAAAAATAAAATACATTAACTTCAAAATGTAACCAAATTAAGAAAAGTGATTTGTGTGTGAAAACTCGTGCCTTGTAGTGATGAGCCGTTGGTTGTGGGCGAACTTTGCGAATAGATTGTCTGAGATGCTCGAGGAAATATCGTGGATCTTGGGATGGTTCGTCCCCAATGAAATATTCTCCGGGTATTCTCAGTGTAGTCCCGTATGTGAGTTCGGCTGCTGAAGTACCAATGTGTTCTTTCACACTGTTGTGGAGGCCGAGCATGACAGTGGGTAATACTTTCGTCCAATCTGATGTTTCGTAGCACTTGATAGCGGCCTTAAAAGTGCCAAGGCGTCGAATAGTTGTGAATTGAACTGCGAACCGCGATCAGTTATTATTACCGCTGGGGCTCCGAAACGTGCAATCCATGTTGAAAAAAACGCATCTATTACGACATCGGCGGTGATGTTTTTTATGGGCACTGCCTCCGGCCAACGAGTGAATCTGTCGATCATCGTTAGGCAGTACCGATATCCTTGTGATTCGACCATTGGTCCCACGATGTCCAGATGGACATGGTACAATCGCTCATCGGGTACTTTGATGTACTCGGGCAGCCGTCGAGTGTGGCGGTGGTTCTTCGATCGTTGGCATGGGAGACATGTTTTAGCCCAACCAGTGATGTCCATATTCATGTACGGCCACACAAACTTCTTCGCAATCGCCTTGCGTGTCGCTCTGCCGCTGGTGTGTGCGGGGTTGTGTATGACATCGTAGATCCGTTGTCGCAATGGCTTTGGGACATATGGTCGAATTTCCTCGGTGGAAATGTGGCAATAGATGGATGTATCTGTGCTGCCAACTCGTAGCTTTTTCAATTGCAGTGCTCCGGGAGTCTGCAGCAATGTTTGAAGTTCTGCATCTTTTTCCTGCTCAGCGGCGATGATCTCTGTGGTGATTATGAGTGGCATGTCGATGTTGTTAATCCTGGAGAGTGCGTCTGCTACTTCGTTGTCAGGTCCGGGTATGTAAGAATTTTTTTGATTAACTGGCTGATAAAATCTATTTGTCGTTGCTGTCTGGGTGATGCTTTTGCTGAGGGTTGTTGGAAGCGTAGGTTAGCGGTTTATCCGTGAAAAACTCCATTTCCCGACCTTCGATCATATGCCTGAAAAATTTTATATCGGAGTAGGCTGCCAGAAGTTCTCGATCATACGTACCATAGCGTTTTTATGTGTCGAAGAGTTTTTTTTGGAAAAGAACCCAAGGGGTTACGGTACGTCGTTGACCAGCTGTTCCAGCGTTGTATTAGAGCAAACGCACTCTTCAACGGATAGAATCGGAATGATAAGTTTATTCAATTTAATTAGTACATAATATAAAAGTAATAGATAACTATGTTTTGTAATTTAAAGTGTATGTGTTCAGTAATACATCTAAGTACATATAGTTTAGTATTACCATGTATATATGTGTATAATAATTAATATATAATATATTTGGAATTGATATTTCCAATACGTTGCTCCCATGGCTGTGTCTGATGCGTCCGTGACAAGTCTTAGTCTGGCTCGTTCCATCGTGTGGGCTAGTGGCATGTGCAAGTTGATCTTTATACAGTTGAAAGGCACGTTTCGTTTCTTCGTCCCAAACTAAAGGTCTCTTGTCGTTCTTTCTCGATCCAACTGTCATCGCATGTAGTGGTGCTTGCGCTTTGGCTGCATTCAGGATGCAGGATCGGTAGAAATTGATGGCTTCGAGAAACTTTCGAAGTTCGATGAAGGTCTGCGGCAACTTCCAGTCAATCAGAGCTTGTATCCTGTGAGGTAAGGGTCTCGTTCCATCGGCCGTTATTAAATAGCCTAAATGTTCGACTTCGGATTTTCCCAACTGGCATTTTTCAGTTTTCATGGTCAGTCCATGTTGCTGTAAACGTTCGAGGACCTGTCTCAGATGTTCCTTGTGTTCCCCCGGTGTTCTTGATGCGATTAGGATATCATCGATGTAACAGAAAATGAAGTCCAAGCCTCGCAGCACCGTGTCGATGAACCGTTGGAAAGTTTGAGCAGCGTTAGCCAGGCCGAAAGGCATGACGTTGAGTTCAAACAATCCAAACGGCGTGATGATTGCAGTCTCCGAGCGATCCTCAGATGACATCGGTATATGGAAATAGTTAGTTTAGTTTTTTTTTTAGTTAGTTTTACTGACTTTTATTTTCATTTTAAGTATATTTACAAAAGCTGTAAAAATTCAAAGTCGTTTGGTTTGGCTGATGGCCGTCTACCAGATTGACGATTATTTGAATACTTATTGTACAAAATAAAGATTGTATTTTTAATTAAATATATACCTATATATATAAACGTACAACTTCAAAGTTCTCCTCTATTACATTTTTTCTATAGCGCAGGGCATAAGATGCGTAACTATATAATAAATTCCATCCTTGCTGTCTATTTAAAATGCAAATTGTTTCCTCTTCACTCGAGATGGTTGATCCAAAGAATCTTAGGCGCAGTTCTTTTAAAATCGCGCAAATGGCAAGGAAATGGAACACGTCTTCTCTTTCATCCAAATTGCACATATTGCACAAAATTGGTAGATCTGGGCGGTGCGGTATAAAATTCAGGTATACCAGTTCCCCTCTCAGTTTAAATATAGTGCTTATTTTATCCGTCGAATTGGAGTTAAGAAAATATGTACTTTCTTGCAAATTATATCTCAGCTTACTTTAATATAACCGATGCTGGGATGATTGGGCTTCATTAGTATAATTCTCGTACAAACTATTCCCTATTTTTGCAAACAAAGCTCTTAGTTGATTCCTCATGAACGCAGGCTGGACATCTGGAGTAATGCTTAGGGGTAAGCCGCAGTCGGCCGCTAGATTCTGCCACTCAGTCACAAAATTAGCCTTTGCTGCTAAAATGTGTGTAAGAATAATTTACGGCAGCCTTTTTTCATCCACTTGGGCTCCATAAAAACGTATTGACGTTGCTGTTGCGCAAAACAGTTTTTGTTTTGATCTACACTCAGAGAAAAAAATACTATGATGGATCAATAGTACGACTATTAATTTAATGGTACGCGAAATAATAGGTTTTTCCTATTGTTTCAATACTTTTTATGGTTTTTTGTACTATTGATTGCTCAAAAAAAGACCCACATTGAATTAATAGGATACATTATACATTTAATAGCGGAGTTACTATTGTTTTAATGGTATTGTAATAATATATTGAATACTGCAATATTATTGATTATTAATAAGATGTGTCCTTTTAAAATAATAATGAAAAACTTTTCATTCAATATTGGAACACGTTTGCTTTCTGTTATAAAAAAAATATACTATTAAAGTAATATGATCATAACATTGAACTCTATTATTTGCGTGGAAATTACAAAGCGTTTTGCATTCCGTCAGTATACGTAGAAGTGTGTGCATCAATTTTTAGTGAAAATTCAAGTTATAATAAATGTGTGAGAAAAATAAGTGCAAAAGGTGAGTTTTTTCTATTATTACTCTGTTTTTTTATGCATTTTTACAAATGCATAATATTGGTCTTTCATGTGATATGCCATTGAATTCTTTTTTATAGTATGTATACTATTATTATGCATATAATGTACTATTAAATTAATATATAACAGTATGCATACTATTGCTTTTATGGTATTTATGGATTTCTTAGTTTGAGCTAGTAAGGTATTTTAAGGTAAATGAAGGAAAAAGGTCACTTACATTTTCGGAATATGCCCTTATCTCCCTTAACTGTAGATTCACTAAAAGCTTTGGTAAGTACATCATTTCGTTTGTGTACTTAATTTTATTAGATTTTTAGATTAGATTAGATTTTATTAATTCATCTTATTTTCCATTACATTTTAACAAAAATCAATAAGAGCATGGCATTAAGCCGTCTGCCGATTGACAATTTTTATTTTTCCACAATAGCTTATTTATTTTACGTATATATATACATTAATATTAAACGAAAGTTGTACATTAGTAAATTGTAAATAAATGAATAAATTACAAACAGTTTGTTTACATTAAACCCCTTAAAAACTCTCCGTCATAATTCTTTTCCGATACTCCAGAGCTGTCTTGCAGTACGCGAACAGGCTAGCTACGTCCATTTCGTTGAGCTTATGAATGACTTCTTCATTAGAAATTGCATCAACGCCAAAGAAGTGTCGTCTGGTTTCCCGGAGTGCTGGACACCTTCCCACGAAATGAAACACATCTTCCCTCTCCTCACGGTTACATATTGTACACAAGACCGGTAAATCTTGCCTATGTGGTTGGTAGTTTAATGGAAGTAGTTCAGTTCTCAGTTTCATAATAAGCGATATTTCTTCGCCGGAACGGTCATCGTGGTAGTAGTTCCGATCTCCCAAATCATAGTTCAGCTGGCTATAAATTGATCGATGCAGTGACTCTGATGCTTCTCTTGCAAAGCTCTGCCTGTAATTAAGATCTACTGCTGCAATTAGCTGATAAAGCTGAGGCTTCCAAGATTGGACGATTGCTTCACTTAATTCTAGACTTATTCCGCATTCGTGCGCCAGATCCTTCCATTTGCTGTACCAACTAGTTTTTCGCCGTACTGTTTCCAGTGCCACTTTTCTTGGTAGTCTTTCAATGGGCATATTGACAACTCTTAAAATGTAGTCTACCTGTAGCTTGAGCGTCTTTGTCGCCAGCGGTGAAAGGCCAGTCTCAAGCATTATTGCATAATTCGGGGTGTTTATTGGTAGACGGAAAATCCTTTTGATATAAAACCGCAATAGTTTTTCCACTTCCTCGAACCAGCTGCCTCCCCATACCTGGGCCGCATACAACATAGTTGACTCCGCGACTGCTTCAAAAACACGAAACTTACTGCTATGCTTTATGTATTTGTTAGAGAAACATTTTTTCCAAGTTGTATTAATTGCGGTCTTGGCTTTTTGCAGTTTACATTTGAAGTGGTCTTCCATGCTTAAGTTTTGTGTGAAAAGCATTCCAAGGTAATTGTATTTTGTAACTGTTTCAATCTGTTCTCCGTTCAGAAACCATTTCTCGTTACGGCACATCCTTCCTCCACCTCTTTTAAAGATCATCGTCTTCGATTTGTCCGGGTTTATTATTAGGCTCCACGTACTACAAAATTCGACCAAACGGTTAATCATGCGCTGCAATGTCTCCGGGGTATTCGCCAACAATACTATATCGTCCGCAAAAAGTAACGCCTTTATCTCGGTCTCCGCAAACTCCACGCCTCCAGGTAGCGAATCCACGATATCATCTATAAAGAGTGCGAAAAGCAATGGGCTTAGAGAGCATCCCTGTCTTACCCCTGTGCTCGCCTGGAACCAGTTTGAAGCCTGTTCACCATTCCAGACTGATGCCAGGGTCTCTTCATATATATTTTGTATTGCCCTGCCAAACTTAAAGGACATTCCCTTGCAAAAGAGCTTGTACATTAATGAACTTCTGTTAATGGAATCAAAGGCTGCTCTAAAATCTACAAAAAATACATATAACTTTTTACGTTGCGCTAGACATGCTTCGGCAATGCTTCTGAGTATGAATATTTGGTCAACTGTTGAATACCCTGCCCTAAAACCAGCTTGGAATTCTTTAAGCAGACCATTAGTATTTATCCATCTATTTAGCCTTTTATGCATCACTGTTGTAAATATTTTATAAGACGCATTGAGAAATGCTATACCACGATAATTGGATGGCTGGGACCTGCATCCGTGCTTAAAGATCGGGAATATCAGTGCTTCTTTGAACTGCTGCGGCACCACTCCATACTCCAAGACATTATTAAATAAGCCTTCCATTACCTTAGTCAGCTCAGGGGTTCCGTACTTGTAGAATTCTGTGGGGATTCCATCCGGTCCTGGTGCTTTGCCATCTTTTAGGTTTCTGTACGCAGCTTCTATCTCCGCCACCGTTATTGGCGAATCCAATTCTTCACTATCAAAAGCCGGCCGTGCGTATTGAAACGTACATGATTGTGATATTGGGTTCAAGAGTTGACTAAAGTGCTGAAAAAGCGTATCCGGCTCTAAACTTTCGCTGATAATAAACTTCTTCCCATTAATCTTCGCTACGCATCTCCAAAAATCAGCTGAATTTGAACACTCGGACAGTTTTTTCGCTTCCTCCTCATAATGCGATTTCTTTTTTCTTTTGCAAAGCTCCTTGTACTTTGAATTTGCTTCAACGTATAATCTTCTAAAGAAATCCTCACTAGTACTTCGGAACATTTTGAGCCATCTAAAAGAGTGATTCCTTGCCGTTTCACAGTCCGCATCGAACCATGGCTTGGTGTTAAACGGATTCCTTCTCACGTTACGTACAGCTGGTAGCTGGTTTTATTATAATGTTTGTTTAAGTTTTTCTTTCATATGTTTTATTTTTTATTTGTTTTTTTTATATCGTATTTCTCTGATTTTTACATTAGGATTATTATTTAAAGAAAATGGGTCGTGGACTAAATCCTTTTGACCAACTACACGACAAAGCGGTAAATGCACCCGTCAAAATCTAGAAATTCTAAAAGTGGTAAGTCAATTTCTTTGTTCGATTGGTCTTCCTTTTTAATTATAAAATAACCCACTTTCGTACAGGAACCTCTCATTTCCACCAAGGAAGAAGACACAATTATTTAGCTGTGTTACAACAATGAGCCATGGACAGAAGTACAAGAGGAACGGGAAGCGGTGGATAAGAAGAAAAAAATTGGTAAATTATATTAGTAGTTAAGACATATTAACTTATAATTGTAAATAGTAAAATCACATTGAATTAAAAGGAATTCCTATTGAAAATATAGTATTTTTCTCTGAGTGTATGGGTTACAAAGTTATTATTAATGCAACTTCCCCAGATCGAAGAGATTGCGCGCATAGCATCAGATAGTCTCGCCTCTAAGTGTTTATTCAAAATTAAATAGCCAGATATTAGAGCTCCTAGATATTTGTATTTGCATACATTTTCAATACATCCACTTTTCGGTTCTTGAATATCTGCCACCTCCATCTCTGAACACCGTGGTCTTCGATTTCTCCAAGTTAACGGACAGGTTCCAGGATTTGCTATATTCGCTGAGTCGATTTATCATTAGCTGCAGACCATTTACCGAATCAGCAAGGAAGACGATGTCGTCCGCGTACATCAGTGCAGGAATCTTTGTTCGACCAAACTCAATTCCACCCCCTACAATATCTGTTATGTCGTTGATGAACAATATAAATAGTAGTGCACTTAGTATACACCCCTGCTTCACCCCCATTGTTGATGTGAATTCATCAGATATCGTGTTTCTCCATCCCATACACACGCTACATTGTTTTCGTACATTGCTTTCAGGGTATAGATGACTTGGCTTGAGATTCCAATTTTGTGGAGCTTATAAAAAAGTGCTTCGCGGGCTATTGAGTCAAATGTCGCTCGAAAGTCAACAAGAAATGCATACAACTTTTTGCGCTTATTTTTATAGATTTCGGCAATATTTGGAAATATGGTCGTTCAAGATCCAGTGTGGAAAATATTTGACAACCATGCAGACGATGCGCATAGTCTCGTATGTGTGGAACAGGGTACTTATCAGGCACTGATTTCTCGTTTGGCCCAGCGTAACCTTTCGGGTGAAAGGCGTCGGGCTCGGTCGTGGCACGGTGGTCATTCATTATTTGTTAATTCAAGTATTCCTTACATGCTAGACAAAAGTGCTTAAAACTAGCTTAACTAACTTAACTATCGTACTCTAACTTACTGGCCCCACACGGGCACTCTAAGCTAAACTTAATACTTATACTATGTCTTTCGACGTAACCTAACTTAAAGTATTGAATTTTAATTAAACTTACAATTTAAAAGCTAAGAAAATTTTTTTTTTTTTTTTAAAAAACTTAGCAAAAGAACATTTTAATTTTTGTTTAAAACTACCTTAAATAAAACTTACAACTACTTAACCTATCTTAACTCTAGCTACGTAATTAAATACGTAATTTGTTTTGTTTTTTTGTGCTGTGTTATTTTATAATTTTTTTTGTGGTTTTTTATTTGTTTTTATATTTTTTTTTGTTAGCAAAGTGCTGTGCTGTTTTTTTTTTTTTTTTTTGTTATTTTTTATAAAACTTAAATAGACCTATCCTACCTAAACCTACGTAAGCCGGCCACGGCATGTCTACATGAATAAACATAACAGGCGGCCAACTATGCCTTGGGGTCTACCCCGGATCGAACGGAATCGACGAGGGAATTCCATTTGCTTCTAACAGCCACCAGAATTTCTTATGTTGCTGTTCAACATCGTGTCCATCGCGCCCCGAAACCGACCTACTAAACCGGAGGCGCTCCGTTTGGCTCTGTGCGACGTCTCTGTCGTAGTTGAGCCGCCTATCCACAGTCTTGCGAGCAACATGGAAGATTAGCGGTACCGCTGATCTATCCTGGATCAGACCCTGTTGGTCAAAATAGAGGAATGCTTCTGGTGGAACGAAGCCGTTAAGGCGCACTCTTTCGTGGTACGTGAAATTGGGGTAATAAGCCCCGAAGATCAGGCTATTCATCGAACTCATTGCTCTTGCAATGTGCCTTCGAGTCATCTTGATCAGGAAATTATCCACTCTTATTAAGTTAGCCCTGTTGTATAGGACCTCATTGGAATAGAATTTTTTGTACTCGGATTCTGGTGTTCTGTATAAACGAAGGCAAGTCCGAAGACAAGCCCTCTCAAACACCCGAATCCTTTCCATCGAACTTGGTCCGACGTTGAACCACACGGGACAACCATATGCTATCATTGGCCGTATAAGGGCCATGTAGCAGATAACCTTTACCCTCGCATCGAGTTGGCTGCTATAAAACAGTCTCTTTGTAAGGGCAAAAGCGCCTCTGGCTCTGGCCAGAGCAGCATCTATATGTTTGTTAAAATACAGATACTGGTCTAGCCAGAGCCCGAGGTATCTGACTACATTTCGACATGCAAGTGGCTGCCCGTGTCGTCCAACGATTGCGATTGTGGCACGGTGGTCCTTGCGTTAGGATGTGGTGTCTGACTTGATGTTGTGGCTCTCAAGGTCGTGTAGGTCGTGTGACACTTATGAATTCTCGAACTATCGAATGGAAGTCAGAGTCTTTGCTGAGCCTTCTCACTGTCGGAGCATCGGTTGTGGTTATCCATCCGAGCGTTGTTATCTTCGTCGTACCATCGATTAGCCGTCGACACCTGAGATCAGGTAGCAGGTGGAACTCGTGTAGAAAATCATTGCCGAGGATTGGTTGCGTAACGTTTGCAACAATGAAATTCCATGCGAAAGGTCGTCGTAAACAACTCAGGTCGAGGGTCAAGCGAGTTTCACCATATGTATCTATTCGGGTTTTATTTGCTGCATAAAGCTTGCGTTCGGTAGGCGCCGTTTTTCTTTTTGTTTGACGTGGTATAACGGATACGTCGGCTCCTGTGTCAATTAGAAACCGCGTTCCTGTGTTTCGGTCCGTTACAAGGGGACGTTTCGAGGCTGACGATACGCCGTAACAGTTTTCTGCTGGATGGTGAGTTTGTTGGCTTGTTGCGTTTTCCAGACATCTTGCACTTGTATGTTGTTGTTGTTGCGCCAATGTGAATTTATGAATGTGTCAATTTATATTTATATGTATGTATTGGATCGAGTCGAATTTTACGAATTTTAAAATGAATATTTGTTAATTAAATTTAAAGTTTAATTTTGTAACATTGAAATATATAATTGAAATTGTTAAAATTATCCAAGTAACAAACCCTTTTACTTCTATTAACATTAATGACATCTATGTATCATTTCCTTGCATTGATTGATTTACTTTTCTGATCTGTCAAACCACTACTTCCTTCTTCTTCACTTTACTTCCTGAATTCATTGAATAAAGTTGCACACAAATTTACATCGTATTTTTATTCGAGCATCAAACGTGAATTTCTACAGGTTATGGGCCCAGGATATTAAGAAAAATAAACTATTCAGAAATATGACGACATTTACTGGAAAAATTCCATTATTTAATGGAGAGAACTTCTGCACATGGATGCCCCAAATAGAAGCAGTTTTACACAAGAATCGTCTACTGAAAATCGTGCAAGGAAAGGAGGTAAAGCCAACTCAACCAGAAAAAGTTGAAGAATGGGAAAATAAGGATATGGATGCCAGATGTGAACTAATCATTTCAATCAGGTCAAGTATCCTTGGTTAAATCACTTAAAAGAATCACTCAAAAGAAACTTGTGACTTCTTAAAAAGTATGTATGATTGAAAGGGTACACGTCAAAAGGTGGAAGAATTCCGTAAGCTGTTAAATATTTAAATGTCTCAGAATCAAAGTATGGAATCTTTTTTAATAGAGTTTAATGCGATTTTCGTACGACTGCGGGAGGCTACGCTGGATGATGACTTACTGGCTGTGCTGTTATTGGATAGTCTTCCAGAATCATACAAGGATATTCAAGCTGCGTTTGACGCATCTAAAGACTTTCCGTCCGTTGATACATTACGTGCTCGCTTGTTAGAGGTTGGTGACAAGAGACAGAGGAGTTATGGTGATGTAAGCGATAACGCGATGAAGGCCAAGTTTACTTCTTTAAAAAATGGTCGGAAACCAGGTATGATAAAAGCAGTGTTAATTCAAATTTTATAAAGCACAACACCTGGTTTATTGACAGTGGTGCCACCTCACATATGTGTTGCTCTGAAAAATATTTTCTTAATATAAACAAAAACTACAATGGAGTGGTCCAACTTGCTGATAATAAGTTAGTTCAAATAAAGGGAATAGGAACTGTTGAGTTGGATGTCAAAAGATGTGAAACTTTGAGAACTGTATATTTCCATTAAACTCTTTTCGTACCAGACCTAAGGAGTAATCTTATATCAGTAAGCAAAGCTACTGATAACGATTGAAGGGTCATTGTGAATGGTAGCTGCGCTAGGATTTTAAAAGACGATAATGTCTTGTTGGAAGCAGATAAGAATAATGGTTTATATATAGTAAACGCTGGTGAAGTAGTTGAAACGTGCAATGAAGTAAAGCAAGTTGGTAATGCATTGGAAATATGGCATAAACGTTTTGGACACTTGAATGTGATATCACTCGAGAAACTCTTAAAAAATGAAATGGTATTGGGATTACCACCTTTAAAAGGAACATAAATTATAAATTGTATAGCATGCATTAAAGGAAAGCAAACAAGATTGCCATTTCCAAAAAAGGATAGCAAGTCTTCATCTGAAATTCTAGGGATTGTGCACACAGATCTGTGTGGTCCAATGAACACCGAGTCTATTGGAAAAAAATTGTACTTCGCAACCTTTATTGATGACTTTTCAAGAAAAGTTTTTGTATATTTTTTGCAAAAGAATATTTCGATGTATTTAGAAGATTTAAATCATTAGTAGAAAATGAAACAAGTAGAAAAATTAAATTTATACGAAGTGGCAATGCTAAGGAGCTTTTAAGCTCAGATTTTTCTAATTACTTAATTGAAAATGGTATAAAACGACAGCTGACAGTTGAATATACGCCTGAGCAGAACGGAGTGTCAGAAAGAATGAATCGTACTTCAGTAGAGATGGCAAGCTACATCTTGATTGAAGCCAATTTGCCCAAGTTTTTATGGGCTGAAATAATCCACAATACATTCGAAATCGTTGTCCGACCCTACTGAACGCTAATAAAACGCCTGAACAAATATGGACTCAAAAAAAACCAACTGTAAGTCATCTTCGCGTAATTGGTTGTCGCGCATTTGTATTGAATAAAAAAAATTGCAGATCCAAATTTGAACCACGAAGTGAGGAATTTGTACTTGTTGGTTACTCGGATGAATCAAAGGCATATCGATTATGGAAAGGGGGAACAAGGACGGTTATTAAATCTCGAGATGTCAAATTTATTGAAGATGCTCCAGCTAACATTACAACTCAGGAAAATTTTTATGAATTTACAATCAAAGACTGTTCTGAAGATGTCACCCGCTTGGGTACAGAAAATTGAACAACATTATGGTTTTACCGTTGTGCTTATTCAAATTTATTTTGATGAAATTTGAATTTTTTTTTTGTTCGTTGAAATGTTTTGAACAAGTAGGCCTGGAGTTTATTGTAAAAAACATAAAACGGTGGTTTTTTTTATTACTCTGCATCAGGTGCGATTGCGATTTTCTCGGTTTTTCGGATGTTGGCCTATATTTTGCAGTAGAACAAATATTCGTTTTATCAATTTTCTTTTTATTTTTTTGGAAATAGTTCAAAAACTTATAATAAAAACAAATAAAAGTGGAAAATCAAGTGTTCATTTATTTTTAGGCTAGGTAAGTACGCGTAAAGTTAGGTGTACCCGCTTGGGTACAATGGGAAAAACTGACAATTTTTTTTTTATAATGGATTTCAAAGCATTCTCAACATCATCATTTTATGGAAGGAGATTCGATAATCTTCCAAATGCAATAAATGCAATCGAAGAAAATGATCGAAACGCTGTGTTTGACATTGCATTAATACCACCAGATGCAGATTACAATACAGACGAGGATGAAATAGACACAGAAAATTTGGATAACGATCACATACCCAATGATGTTCCAGGTAACATTGAACTATTCATTAGAGATGAGGATTTCGATAGCGAGGACGAAGTTCCTTTATCAGTGATTAGAGTCTCTATAACTGGAAAATCTCAAACCCAACCACGCTGGTCTAACAGAGGTACTGATATGACAATGAACCGTTCTAATAACTTTGAGATAAACAAGATGAATATGAAATGTGCTTTAGACAATAAGTCTCCGGTCGAGATATTTGAAACACTTTTTGATAATGAGGTAATGGAATTGATCTTGAATCAAACTAGTCTTTATGTTTCTCAACATAATTATCATAACCTCAATTTCCAAAAAAAAGACTTGGAAATTTTCATTGGCATTATGCTCTATAGTGGTTACCACTCAATGCCCAGGGAGTCCATGTATTGGAAATTAGATGAGGATACAAAAACCGCATTGGTAGCAAACAACATGTCGCGAAATCGTTTTTATGAGATCAAAAAATACATTCATATCGCAGATAATAATCAATTAGATGCTCGAGACAAAATGGCAAAGCTCAGACCGCTTATGAATCTTTTGTGCCAAAAATATCAACAATGGGGCTACATGCATGAAAAATTATCCATTGATGAAGCCATGATCAAGTATTTTGGCCACCATTCTTCGAAACAGTTCATAAGAGGAAAACCTGTTCGTTTTGGTTTCAAGAACTGGATGCTGACGAGTAGTTGTGGCTACCTATACAACTTTGATACTTATTGTGGTGCAAAAAATGTGAACGCTGATATGATACAAATGCCACTGGGATCTCGAGTTGTACTTGAGCTTCTAGAAAAAGTTCCATTTCCTTCTGACCACATAATATATTTTGACAATTATTTTACTTCTCATGAGCTTTTGCGATTGTTGAGAGAGAAGGGCTTCAGAGCTACAGGGACAGCAAGAGAAAACCGAACGAAAAAATGCCCATTGAAGCTGAAAAAAGAATTCAAGAAGGAGAAAAGAGGGCATTTTGAGCACGTATACGACGTTAACAATAATATTCTTTTTGTAAAATGGAGTGATAATAGTGTTGTCACTATGGGCACAAACTTCGATACTATCCAGCCCATGCATTATGTCAAACGTTGGTCATCAGTAGAAAAAAGAAAAGTTTTCATTCAGCAGCCGAACCTAATTGCGGATTATAATAATGGTATGGGTGGCGTTGACTTACACGACCAGTGTGTCAACGCCTATAAAATCAAAATTTGAGGCAAAAAGTGGTGGTGGCCGCTTTTTACGTCAATGCTTAGCTCAACATTGGTGAACGCTTGGAAACTATATAAAATTGCAGCTGATTCCGAAGATGACTTGCTATCATTTCAAAGAGACATTGCTCGATATTATCTTAGAAGATATACAGTTCTCCAACCTTCGACATCAAAACGCTTCATATCTGAAAGCGTTGCTTTATCTGCAGGTCACCATTTTCCAAAGAGAATTGAAAAGCCTCTTAGATGCAGAGTATGCCACATGCGAGTCAGATGGGTTTGTGAGTTCTGCGACTTAGTTCTGTGTGTCGAAAAAGAATGCTTTCAAAAATTTCATGTACAAAATTAGCAACCATATGTTCCCACTGTACCCGATTAGGTACACCTAACTAAACATACTAGTGACTTTCTTAAGATTTTAGTTTGTACTTTTTTATATTGCTATGATAACATTTAATAAAAATAGTTCAAAAAAAGATCGAGTTTTAAGTTTTATACGTCCTTGGCTTTAAATGGGTTAATAAGGTTGAAACAAAGGATAATAAGGATGTTAAAAGTAAACTAGAAATAAGACCAGAAATAGAAGATAAAAATGACGAAACCATAGGCAGTGACGATGAAGACATGTATGAAGACGCCACCGACCGACGATACAGTGGACAGTATCCGAAAAAGACTTAGACCGCGACATAAACTAAGAGCCGTATTAGAAACAGCATTAAATATGTCACAAGTAAAGGATCCAGAAAACTATTATGAAGCTAAACAGTCCGAGAATTTCACAGAATGGTACGAAGCAATGAAATCTGAATATGATTCCCTTACTAAAAATGGAACTTGGGATCTTTGTGAGTTGCCAAAAGGCCGATCATCTATTGGATGTCGTTGGGTTTTTAAACTAAATACAATGCGGATGGAACGATTGAGAGACGAAAAGCAAGATTGGTAGCTAAGGGTTTTTCTCAGAAATTTGGGATCGACTATATAGAAACATATGCACCTGTTGTTCGACAAAATTCTCCTCGTGTGATCTATGCTCTATTAGCTGAAAAAGATTTAAAGCTAAAACACCTTGACGTGTCAACAGCCGTTTTAAATGGTGCTTTGGATGAAGAAATATTTATGAAACAGCCTCAAGGATTCATTGATGTAGATAATGAGGACAAAGTGTGCCGTTTAAAAAAGGCAATTTATGGACTTAAGCAAGCGAGCAGACAGTGGAATAAAACGTTGGATACCAAGTTAAAAGAATTGGATTTTATGCAGTCAAAGTACGATAATTGCATATATTTTAAAATAAAAGGAAATTAAATAATATATTTGGCTATTTACGTTGATGACATAATAGTTGCTAGCAATACCGAAAATGAAGTTAATGTTCTGAAAAATAAACTGTGTGAAGATTTTGAAATCCGGGATCTTGGGGAACCAGGTCTATGCGTTGGAATCGAAATTCAGCGGAAAGATAACAATATTTTTATTTCGCAGACTCAATACATTAATACTTTATTAAACAAATATGGTATGTCTAACTCGAAACTAACTAAAATTCCTATGCAAGTTGGAGTAAAATTTGAAAAATATCCAACTGCGACTCCTGACGGATTAGCCGTCAATCAAACAAGTTATCAAGAACTTATAGGATCGTTGATGCATTTAGCTGTCTTCAGCCGACCAGACATAGCATTTAGTGTTAGTGCCTTATCACAGTTTTCGGCTGATCCTAAAGAACAGCACCTGAAAGCAGCTATTAATGTTTTAAAATATTTAAATACAACTGGAAACGCTAAGTTAAAATATAAAAAAACCAAATTGTCATTGAAGGGATATGTTGATGCTAGTTGGGCAGACGACCGTAAATCACAAATTGGTTTCTGTTTTGTACTTGCAGGTGATCCAGTGAGCTGGTTATCCAGAAAACAACGTACAGTTGCAACGTCCAGTGCTGAAGCAGAATACATCGCTGCTAAAGAAGCATACTACCTGAGATTTTTGTTAGAGGAGTTGGGCTGTCCGTTTGAGAATCCAACCGACATATGTTGTGACAATCAAAGTGCTCAGCATATAGCAAGATATGAGGGAAACCATTCAAGAACAAAACACATGGATTATAAATATCATTTTGTTCGACAAGCCATTGAGGAAGAATTCGTTGATATTGTGTATCTTCAAACAGATCTAATGCCTGCAGATGCTCTAACTAAAGCTGTTTCTAAGGTATTGGTTTTGTTTTGGATTACTTGGTATGACGTTTTATCGCCTCAATGTTAAGGAGGAGTGTTAATTAAATTTTAAGTTTAATTTTGTAACATTGAAATATATAATTGAAATTGTTAAAATTATCCAAGTAACAAACCATTTTACTTCTATTAACATTAATGACATCTATCCCCCCTGTTCTGCATTTCGAGTGAAAGTGGATTGAAACCGAAATTGAAATTCACTCGGAATGGAATTCAGTGTTCTGCATTCCGAGTGATTTCGAATTTTTGTAATCCACTTCGAATTCATTTGTTTGAAATGTCAAACACAGCTGTCAAATCATTTCAAAATCATTGGAGATTTTCAGTTCTTGGTTTTTGCTTTGTGCAAGTGAATTAAACATTTAAGAAAAAATATATTGTATTAAAAAAATGGAAAAAATGGAAAACAAAATGATTGGTAAAAACCGCGAAAAAAAACCGAATGGAGAGAGTGCGCAGCAAGATTTTCCGAGATAAATCTAACATTCTGGATCTTCCCGAAGCATTGTAACTGTAAGCAGAAGTAGAAAAATAATTTATTCAATGATTTTTGCATTTTTAAAAATAGTTTTAGGGTGAGTAAGAAAATATTTGTATATATCCTGCAAGAAGTGGGTTCAGAGAAATCTTGATCTTGAATAATCTTGATATTCTTTCATGCAATTCAAGAGAATACTCTCTTGCCTCTAATTTTTGTGTTGTACTATTTTAAACAAAGGAATTATTTTAATACACTAATGGAAAATCTTATTATTCTACTCATATTTTTCAAAATGATTTTGATCAACAAATTAATTAATTAATTCACTTTACAACGGCATGTGAATTCAATTCACGTCAAGAATCTCAAGTAAATTGAATTCACTAAAATCACAGGATTTTCGGAATGCAGAACACGAATTTACAGCTGTCATCTTAAGTGGAATGCAGAACACCAAAATATTCACTTTCGAACATACAATCCACAATTCATAGTTTCGTTCGGAATGCAGAACACCCAATTCCACTTTTGGTGGTTGAATTCACTAAAAGTGGAATGCAGAACAGGGGGGTATGTATCATTTCCTTGCATTGATTGATTTACTTTTCTGATCTGTCAAACCACTACTTCCTTCTTCTTCACTTTACTTCCTGAATTCATTGAATAAAGTTGCACACAAATTTACATCGTATTTTTATTCGAGCATCAAACGTGAATTTCTACAATATTTAAGGTTTTAAAACCAATTAGCACTCGCACAAATTAAGTGACAGTCTTTCAAAAATGTATGAGAGTATATTTGTACATAACCACGAAACCTTATTTATTATTATATACCTATATATATATATTATTATTAATAATATTAATATTATATATATTATATTATTAATATTATTTTGAGCAAATTTTGCCCAAACGCATTTTGAGACATAAACAACTCGTGCGATTTCTATAATATGTATGCTACCAAATGTAACAAAAGTAATTCAGTTATCTGTAAAATGTAAATGATTGTTTACGGAAATAAATTGTAAAAAGTGCAAATAATGCAATACAATTGTGCTAAGAGCAATTCACCCAAAACACTGAATATGTAATTTGTTTTCTTTACAGGATGAGGGTTAATAAAATTAGTTAATTCACAAAATAGAACTAAACTTTAACACAACAATTCAATTTTTCAAATGAAGTTGGGTATGATTTAAAATTGTGTTCAAACTGCACTCGAGTGAGTGACAGTCGATCGAGTTCAGGAATACCAAAGCGTACTCGACTCGACTGTGAGCTCACTTTTGACGTCTCACTCGACTCGTGTACAGGAATAGGCCCCCAGATTTTTACCCTCAAATCATTTTCAGCGATTATGCTCATTTTTGGCTTAACGGGTATGTAAGCAAGCAGAATTGTCATTTTTGGAGTGAGCACAATCCTCATGAATCTCCTGAGACTCCATCACATCCCACGAAAATCACTGTTTGGTGCGGTTTATATGCCGAAGGCGTCATCGGCCCATTTGTCTTTAAATCCGAAACCGGAGCCAACATTACCGTGAATGGCGAACGCTACAGGCAAATGATTCGTGATTTTTTATTCCTCATGTCATTGCAAATCATTTGGAGGAGAAATGGTAACAACAAGATGGCGCAACATGCCATACAGCGCGTGCAACCATGACTTTGTTGAGCCAAACGTTTGGTGGCCGAATCATCTCAAGAAATAGACTTGTGAATTGGCCACCTCGTTCGTGTGATTTGACACCGTTGGACTACTTTTTGTGAGGGTACGTCAAATATCTGGTCTAAGCTGATAAAACAGCAACGATTGATCATTTAGAAGCCAACATTCGTCGCACTATTGACGAAATAAGACCAGGGGCCCTACTCTGTATTTCGTTTCGAAAGTGAAATTTTCCGAAAACGAATATTTTGTACTCCCTATTTCGATAGCGGAATGAAATCTACTACTTTCGGATTTACATTTCCGAAAGTGGAAATTTGGTACTCTGTAACTCGTTTCCTAATGTCAAAAGCATTGAAAAACGGAAAATTTGTTTCTACAACTAATTCGCTAACGGAAGGATTCTAAAGTACCTGAAAATGCAAGTTTTTATGAAAATCTTTGTGATGATAACAATTATAAGCAAGCAATTCATGTGTGCACATCCCGATTTAGCCAAAGGACAATTAATTTTGAGGAATTATTAAATCTAAATGAATTTGTGTCTTTATTTTTTGTGTTTATTGATTTATTAAATTATTTGTGATTTGCTCTCGTATTCTCTTAACAATGTTGGAGTAGGCATCATTATGTTCTTGGTGTTGCTGTTTGATGATGCATCATCGGGTATTTTAAATTTACAGGAACTCCAGTGGATCCCAAAAGAGAAGGAAATTCATCTCGTATGTAATTCAAGACATACAAGAAAGCATCCTTCGAAATGCGAAAGTTCTGAACAAAACTAAAATAATAAACGATAAGTAATGGTGATATGAATCATTGGTACCAACCAAGTTTTACCTTTTATCACCTTTTTCAATAATATTTGATTTGTCCCGTATAATTTTCCGCTCAATCCGTTCTTAATTTATTTCTTCGTCCATCCGAAGTGCAACAGAATACATTTTTCTTTCTTATTATATTAAATTCTTCATTTAAAAATCATAATAATATTTTCCTCCTATTATCGGTTTATTTATTTGACATATCTCATAAGAAATATATCGAGACTCGACAAAAAAAAGTCCTTAAGTGGAAAAATCATCTAGTAGTATTTTTTTCATTCCGAAAGTGTTACAGAGTACCAATTCAAAAGCGAAACGAAAAGCAATTTCGAATAGGATTGACTTTCGAAACGAAATACAGAGTAGGGCCCCAGGTATGCTCGAAAAAGTGGTGCAGAATTGGACCGACAGGATGGCGTTCATAAGGCGCAGTCGCGGAAGTCATATGCCAGAAATTATTTTCAAACGGTAAACGCCATGAAATTTGTGAGCTAATAAAGCCAAAATGTTGTTCATTCCATTAAATTTGTTGTGTTTTATTTTAAAAAAAAGTTCTATACCTCGAAAAAAAAACACCCTATAGATGAGGATCTTCGTCTGATGGCTAAGTCCGGATTTTTTCTTCGTCAGTGGGTGGAGACGATGGAAGGCCCAGCTGGCTTTCTTTAAGACGTTCCTTGCGTAAGGGTTCGACCTCAATAACTTGTGAAACTGTATCCCCAGTTACTTCACGCTGGGTTTGGTTGTCAGTGTTGATCCATCTGGGAGTTTCAGGGTTATGCTTCTGCACTTCGCTGCTCGACGGCTGCGTCCTGAGCTGGTCGTTGGTTTCCTGAAGCAGATGAGTTTCGATTTTGAGGCGTTGACTCTAATTCTCCACTTTCGATCATTGTTGACTTCCATCCAGTCAACAATTGCCTTGCTTTTGTTGCTGATTGTTGTGTCCAGCCACAGGTGATGTCTCGCGTTGAAATCGCCGCCAATAAGTCCGTAGGTGCTTCGCTTCAGGATGCCGTTAAGGGGAGCGTATCGGAATCCCGCTTTTTTATAGATCCCGAAAAAAAAGTTTCTAAGCTTCTAAAATCCCGTTTTCTTAAACTACCGCGTCTTAAAATCCAGCTTTTTAAAATCCCGTTGCCCGTTTTTCAGCATCCCAATTTTGTATTTCAACAAATTTATATTTCAAAATTTAATATTGCTTGTTCGATTTTTTAGGAAAGGAATAAGAAAAGCTCCTTTAAACGGAAAACTAAACGGAAAATTATGAAAAATATATCCAAATCAGGTATTAAGCGTCGTATCGCCCACAATATACAATTGAACTAATTACATAAAAAAAATTTGGTTGTTCCATTAATATTTCAATGTATGTAGATATTTAATATACAACTTCTGAGTTTTATTTCATTTATGTTTTAATTTTTAAATGAATATTATTAATTTATTTGCATATTCGTTGAATTGTTATACATATTTGTTATTATATTACATTTATTTTTTGTTGCAAATAATACGAGTTATTAATAAAAGGTTAGTGCATGTTTTTATTTTACTTACTTCTTTTTTTTTCTTATCTCGCTTTTGCAATCAGAACTATTTGTTTTATTTTAAAAAATGCCTTGCAATCAATTGCATGTTAAACAAATTTCGCGCGAGCATTTTTTAAAATAAGACAAATAGTTCTGATTGCAAAAACGAGATTATTAAAACGGGATTATAAGAAGCGGGATATCGTAGCCAACCCGCCGTTAAGCACGTGCAGGTCGCTTTGGATGTTTCTTGCTCTGGATGCGCACTTAAGATAGATGCTGATGATCGTTAGTGTTTCACCTCTACCCAAGTCTATCGTGATGGCGGGGGCTTTACTGGTCATTAGTCCTTTGATGATGACCTCGCTGGTGTTGGAAGAGAATTTTTCCTTTATATAGACTGCTGTCCCTCTGTGATTCTCGTTTTTATCCTGTCGGTAGGTTTGAATCTCGCGATGTCTATGTTGTTTCGCTTTGTCACATTGGTTTCACTGATGAGGGCGATGTCCGAATTGTTGTTCTTCATGAATATGTTGAATGATGTCCTCTTGTCCAGGCTGTATAACGAGTTAACATTATACGTCATTCATAATTACATCGTCTTTTGTGATATTTTGCTACCTAGTGCAAAAACACATCGTAGCTCCTATAAATCCCAGGAATTGCAATCCGAAGGAGTAAGAAAACGTTTGAGCAAAATTGTTTGAAGGGCACTGTACATACATATGGATGTATACTGTATACATATGGCCCTGGCTACACGGTCAATGGCATACTAGGTATTGAAAATTGCCCGTGGCTACACACAAAATGTGTTGAGGGAAACACTTTGAAAACAGAACACACAATCTCCGTGCTCCGTCCTGCACAGAGAATTATTTTTTGGAGTTTTCCATGATGTGAACCCTCCGACGGTCGGAAAAAAATGAAAAAATGTATGAGAAATGAAACGCTTTGAGAAAAGAACATGCATCTTCCACCGAGAATTATTATCAAATCCGATTTTCGGTGTGCTTTTGGTGAAATCAACCCTTCTCGTTTTAGCTCACATAAAATCTACCTGTCTCACTGAAAAGAATCGGTATGGAAATGATCGTGTAGCCAGGCACTATGTACATATCGCACCCTTAGTATAATAGAGCAATAAGTCAAAAAAAATAATTTCACATCAAAACCAGAAGCTCTGATGTTAAAAAAATGCTGCTGTTTGTTGGCCCGTCCTTTAGGACGTAGCATTAAAAAACGAAACATGATTAAAACATTAAACTTTATTAAAATCGTGCATTTTTTTTAAAAATTGATTCGTATACATTCATTCCTGGGAAAGTAGTTGATTAATTCCGTATAGCTTTATAATAAATTTTAATACCCAAATATCTGAATTTGCCTGCGATGTTTACAAATTAATTATTGTGACATTTCACACATCGATATCTATTACTACTTATGCAGAGCATTTATTTATTAATATTGTTTTTTAATATGTTTAAACAAATCCTATCCTACTCCTATCCTATCCTATCATATCCTACTAATATATAAATGTGAAAGTTTGGATGTTTCGATGTTGCGATGTTTGGATGTTTGGATGTTTGGGACTCAATCCTATCCTATCCTACTCCTACTAATATATAAATGTGAAAGTTTGGATGTTGCGATGTTTGGATGTTTGGATGTTTGGATGTTTGGATGTTTGGATGTTTGGATGTTTGGATGTTTGGATGTTTGGATGTTTGGGACTCAATAACGCATTAACGGCTCAATAGATTTGGATGAAACTTTCGTGAATAGATACTCTACTGGATTCTACCTGAATTAGCCAATGCGCTACTTTTTATCCCAAAAATATAATTGTTTACTTCAATAATTTGCATCGCTCTCATTATTTGCTCATTATTTTTTGGGTAAACCATTGTCATCGATCGTCATTCTGTTGCAAGAGGGTTGTTTTTTGTTTTTTTTTTGCATTGATGGGATTCTACTTATGCAAGTAGAGTAGGGGGATGATTTTGCTGATATCCGCTAGAAACTTTTAGTTGTGTTTCTGCTTCATCGGCATGCGAACGCGGATCGAGAGAAGAAAATGAATGCGCAATTTTTTGTTACCATTTGTATCGGCATTAAGTTACCTTAAGGTTAAAAGTCAGAACCTACATACATAATAAAGTTTTACCTTTTATTTCAATTCACAAATACACATTATATTGTAGTAGGAATTGGAAGACGTTGTTTAGTATTAAAATTAATAAATAGTTGGTGATTTTAGACAGACATTACCAGTTCTACCACGATCAACACCAATAGATGAGCTCAATGCTTACATCAAAGCCTAATATCTTCTGCGTTTACATAATATGTTACTTTAACTATGAACATCAAGTATAAATATAGGAAATCAGAGAGTACCATTATTTGATAATCACATAAAATACATAGGTACATACGTGTGTACATGTGTTTGTATACAGGCATATTACATTTCCATCAAATTTTTGCAATCGTCTTATCTATAGGGAAATACCACTAAGCTCAATTTATAAAGAATAGGATAGTATGTACGAGTATATTGACTTCAGAATTTTTTAAAACTATTGTAAAAATCTAGTATTATATTTCCTACTACTTCCTGTCTAACATACAACAAGTAACTAATGCGACTGTTTTAGTGCACGGGCAACGCCGGGCGGCAACAGCTAGGTATAAATAAAAGTCTTAAATTCTATATATGTAACTCGGACGTTTTATTGTGTGTTCTACTTGAAATTGATTTAATTGTTTAATATTTCATATTTTAAATACACTATCACAATCATAATATAAGTTTCATTTGTTTAGTTTTTTTTTTTATGCTAAAGTGGCGTTTAGAACTAGCCTTTTTTGAAAAAAACGATATCTTATATAGGTTTCAAGTCAATCTAATAAAATTTGTTTCATAATAGCAGAATAGTGATTAAATTTTAAGAAACAACTGTTACTACTACAAACCAATAAATTAATGTTTTGTGCGCAGAGCCTGTTTTTACAATAATTATAGAATTAAGATTTCTATTTTTGTTAGTCATTGTATATTTTTGCACCAATTGAACCAAATTCCTATTTGAACTTATTATTTTTTGTGGACATTTTTCCTTAAAGGAACAAAAGGTGTATACCAATATATTACATAGCTACATATGTATATATCCGTAATAGTATGTACTTACTTTCGAACAGAAGTTATATCTTAATTATAAACTAATATCTTTTTACATTATGTAAATCTTAACCGATATAAAATCTTCAAAATTCTGTTTTTATTTAAATAATATGTAATTGTTTTAAGCAATTGATTTTACTGAAAACAAATGCCTTTAAACGAAAAAAATTGATGAAATTGGCGAATCCAGTTTTTGTCAATGGCAAGAATTTTTGTTCTATCCTCTGGTTTAAGGTAAATGTTGACATTCACCTAAGGGGATTTCGATGCTATAACTGCTAGCGATTCCGTTTTGTTTTTCTGCTGACATTGCCCTCAATGATTATCTATTAATGAAAATAGAAATGATTTTGTTATTTTAATATATATTGGAATAATGGAGCCTGTCGATGAAGTACTATTTTCATTGACATTGAATTTTTTTTTGTTAATTTTTTTTAGTAATACCAAGACATAGTACCAGAGACAATTATATAGAGATGCCTCACGCCCATAGAAAAAAGTGTCTTCAGAATTTGTGATAGCATACAAAGCAATAGCAGACAAAACGCTTTTCCCTACAAAGCAATGGCAAACGAAATGCTTTTCCTTACAAAGCTTAACCCACAAAAATATTTTCAAACAAGTTGGTAGAAAAGTGGTAGAAAAAATACAAAAGTTTCGCATTTTAAATAACTGATTTATTTTAACAAAATAAAGAAAAATAATTTAAAAACGAAGTAACACAGTACTTTAAAGAGAGTTAGTGTTATGAAGGTAATGTGCTTCCATACTATTTTTCACAATCAAAGTTGCACTTAATATGTTAGCTTCTTGATAGAAAATTCTCCTGTACTCGTACCAGAACCGAATGAACTCTCCAAAATGTACTGGAAATGTATGCATACGAATAGTTACTAAATTAAGTATTGGATGTTCAGAACAGAATGACTATATTTATATGAAATTAAAGTAAATTACAAAGAATGTTTTACAGGTATGTGTTTGTATGTGTGAGGAGTAAAACGAAAAACTAAGGTACATGAATACATAACAGGCGGTCTCCACGAACTTATATTTATAGCAAGATAATTAGCACGCTATGAAAATAGCTAGTGGAGACGGCAAATTTATTTATTTATTTATTATCTACCCTACCAGGTAAACCTTAACAGATTTCTATAATATGTATAACTAATTTAATATAAATAACTTAATATAAATTAGCAAGATAATTTAAATAGCAAGGTATCCATAGCAGGATATCTAGCAAGCTAAGGATATCTTGCTAATTTTTGACATCTGAGTGAAATTATTGGTTGCGTTTGGATAAAAAAAAAAATTCAGTCCAATTCTAAATATTCCCGGGGAGAAGAACTCCCCGGGAGTTGCGTTCTCCCGAGAATAAAAGTCTCCTATTCTGAGTTCCCCGGGAGACAATTCTCTCCTTCGAATTTGAGAGTGTGAATTATTAATGTTCGAATGAGCATTTGACATTTAAATAAAATTTAAAAATTAATTTTGTTGCTTATCAATTGTCAAAATTTCTCATATTAAAGAGATTTTTGTTATCCTTCGTGGTAAAATTAAGCTTTGTGCTTTAAGTGTTAGATGTAGTAGACGTTATTTTCCACGGTTGTGTTGTTTGTGAAAAAGTTTTTTGAAAAATATAAGAAAATGCATAGCATTGCATTCAGGTTGTTGGCAAAAGAAGTGGATGCTGAAGACAACCGACAAGGACAACCGAGGGCTATTAGGAGGTGTTTGCGGGATAGCACAAATCCTCTGGAGTTGCCTGAGTTGAATCATTGTACATGGGAGCAAATTTTTTTTATTTTACTTATATTAATACATTTCTATTTATTAGATTTCACAAGTATTACAGAGTCAACAAAGTGGCCTTCAATTATTTGTTGGAGTTGCTCACAACGTCCCGACAGCCGATTAGAAAGCGTTTTGCAATATCCCCTATTGTGAAACTGAGCGCATGTTTGCGGTTCTTTGCTGAAGGGGGATACCAAACGGGTGTATTGGTCTGGCCCAATCTACCTTCAGCAAAGTGCTCGCAGAAGTACTAGATGTATTGGAAGCGCAGCTATGTCCACAGTGTATAAGTGTCTACAAAACGGTCAAAGAAAAAAGAAACGTTACGTTTACTTTACTTCCCTTGTGGAATCCGCATGCAATGTCGCGATGTGCTTCCATCAAATTTAGCAACGTTTGAAGTTCAAGCTTATTTGTTGTTTCAGACCTAAAGCATTTTAATAAAATTTAAATTTGCAAACAAAATTACTTACATTTTTCCATTAAACTCCCTAGCAAATGTTCGGGGAATAAAAGTGCGGGAAATGAAATGAAATTTTCCCCTTTTTTGAAATTCGTGATGCCTACTTTTTTCCCAGAGAATTTTCCTCATTTTCAAAAATTGTTTAGAATATGAGAAATGGGAAAAAGGAACAAATTCCCCGGGAGTTTTTATTTAGGACTGGGCTGATTATTTTTATTAGGTACTGATGTGCCCTAATTTTCACAATTACTCTGACGTGGTAGTATACCAGACACCACCATTTTGGCAGCTTGTATTTTCAAAATTCGTTTTATATTCCTACTTTTAACTATTATATTTGAAAGTTGAGAGTATGCATTATTAAAGTATGCGTTATTAAAATTAATAAGACATACATAAAAGTTAAACATAAACATTTATTGATATGACAAATACCGACGCAACGCTAGTTTTTCGATTTTGTGGTGTCTGTCATACTACCACGTCAGTCCCAGAAGGTTAAAAAAAAAAAGGAAAAATCAAGCTAAAATTTGCCCACACACAAATTTGAGTTCTCTTTTTTATAGCTTGTTATGAAATCCTGCTATTTGCAATAGCACGTGGAGACGCGGGGTAAGGATACATTCTAGTTACTATTAATACAAAAAGAGGGTGAATGTTACTATATTTCAATACATTTTACAAAAACATAAAAAAAAACTATTTCAATTCAGTAAACAAAAAAATAGTAATTTAACTTGAAAACTTGAAAAATTACAATATTTAGGAGGATTTTTGGTCAAAAAATCAGCAATCATATTGTTCGTGCATATGTATCTCAAATCGTTCTTCTTTTGTTCAAAAATTTCACGGACATAGTGATACTTTATATCTATGGCTGAATTCCAAAACGCAGTTCTTCCGCAGTACTGCAAAGCCAAGCGTTCCATATCGTCAATATGTATATAGCAGAAATGCAATTTATAGCGTTCAAAAACGCATCACAAAAGCAACCTTTGAAAAGTCTAGTAGCACCAGAGATGATACCTGATCATTATCCATTTCTATACGCAAGTCATCGACTAGATTTAATATTGCTGTCGTACAACTATGGCATGCTCTAAAACCTGATTGAACATTCGTAAGCAAGTTGCCGTCATTAAGGTGATTCCAGATTTGCCAGCTTACTATTTTTTCGAAGACTTTCGAAAGAAATGGCAAAATAGAAATAGTCCGATACTCTTTTGTACGACTAGTTGATGTTTTCTGCAATGGGACAGTTTTCGATCTTTTCCAATCTAGGGGATATATGGAGGAAGTAAGAATGCTATTGTATATATATGTGATAAAAGGTAGTATTTGTTGAATAATAATTCTCAGAAACCTAGGATGCATAAGGTCTAGACCAATCGCATCCGATTTAAGTAAAGTAAAGAAGCGAAAGAAGTAAAGAAGCGAAAGAAGCAAAGAAGCACATTAGTGAAGTGAACGATTCGTTCTTTTGACAGAAGCGCTTCAATTGAATGATTCGTTCACGAACGACACACCACTAGTTGACAATCATTGTACAGTCTTTGGAGCAGAGCAGACCAGTGCGGTTGACAATCATTATGTAGTCTTTGTTGCGGAAATGATAAAATAAAAGCTGAAATGCTTAAAATCGGAAAGAGTAAATTAGTCCCCTGTCTCACCAATCTTTTCAACTGGATCTTAGATACTGAACAAATTCCAACTCAATGGAAAAAGTCCACTATTATCCTTCTACATAAAAAGGGAGACATAGCAAATATAAACAACTACCGACCCCTCAGCTTGATATCGGTCATATACAACATTTTCGCAAAATGCATTTTCCTAAGAATACGAAAAACTTTAGACGAACAACAACCTAGAGAGCAGGCTGGTTTTCGCCAAGGTTTTAGCACCACGGACCACTTGCAAACAGTCGATCAAGTAATCGAAAAGTGTAAAGAGTACCAGCAGAATTTTATTCTGGCATTCATCGATTTTAATAGGGCATTCGATACAGTAGAGCACGTTGTAAACTGAAAATCACTTAAAAACCGAGGTATATGTAACAAGATAATTAGATTAATAAAAAATATATATACAAAGGCAACTGCTAGAGTATCTTTGGAAAGAAAGGGCAGAATATTTAATTTAAACCGGGGAGGTCGAAAAGGTGATCCACTTTCACCTGCATTTTTCTCTGCAGTTTTGGAAGATATTTTTAGATCAACGAATTGGGATTCCTTAGGACTAAAAATAGATGGCAAATATCTCAACAATCTAAGATTTGCAGATGATATCGTGCTTATAACAACAACATCAAAAGACATAAAGAAAATGGTACAAGATTTAGAGCAGGGTTGCATTACGGCAGGTCTTACAATGAACACAGACAAAACCAAATTAATGAGTCTGTGCGAAAAAGAAGAAATTATCATAAATAATAAGTCTATAGAATATGTCGATGATTACATCTATCTAGGCCAACTAATTTCGCTTGAAAATAAAGAAGAAAAATAAATAGACCGAAGAATTTCAAACAGCTGGAAGCAGTTTTGGAAACATAAATATAGGTATTTTAGATTCGAAACTTAGCCTAAACTCAAGAAAGTATCTCTTCGACGCAACGATACTGCCTGTTATGACATATGGCTCTCAAATTTGGAAGAGGCTTACATCCAATTATAAAAATTTAAATTAAAATTGTTTTTAAATAATGTCTAAAACTTCTACTGAATTAAATTAAAAAAAAATCAGAATGAAATTAAGAATTCTATATAAATGTAATTTAGTTTTTAAGTCACAAAAATCTATTTTGTACAACAAAAAAAACAATGGATTAATAAAAACTTATAATAATAATAATAATAATGTAGTCTTTGGAGCAGAGCAGACCAGTGCGGTTGACAATCATTATGTAGTCTTTGGAGCAGAGCAGACCAGTGCGGTTGACAATCATTATGTAGTCTTTGGAGCAGAGCAGACCAGTGCGGTTTACAATCATTATACAGTCCACTTTTCATAATAAAGATATCAATATTTTTAATATATATTACAAGTGCGTTTCTTTTATTGAGCTTTTAACGTTGTTTAAGAATGAAGTGATACGTTTTTTCATCAACTTTTCAAACAGCTTACAAAGAGTTGGAAGAAGGGCAATTAGCCTATATCGGGTTAACAGGCTTCTGTTATCTTTCTTAAATAGGGGAATGACTTCAGCATTTTTCACGGAAGAAGGAAAATTACCACATTCAACACTCAAGTTGAACAAATAACATAAAACATCAATTACATAGAAAGAAATACGTTTTAAAAGGCAGTTAGTTATACCATCGGAGGTGCAAGAGTTCTTATTGTCGAGCGACATAAAACATTTATGGATTTCAGCAGGTGTGAGAGGCTGAAAGACAAAATATTATTTATGGATATATCTTCAACTATATTTGGAAAGATATTACAGTTACAGTTGTATTTGAAGGAAGAAGGTTTCGATTCTGTTGCAACAGAAGTAAAAAACAAGTTGAATTGATTGGCAATAACTACTGGGTCTGATATCATAATACCATCTGTTGACGAACCTGGCAGCACTGTCCAACCTTCGACGTAGCCAACCCCAGCACACAAAATACGCCAGTTTGACATTTCTTTTCTGGCTTGAAATCTCGTGGTGTACGGTTGCAGATAGACGACTTAAGGCAATTAAAATTATCATATATGTGGGAACGAGCCAGACAGACCAAACGGTACACTACAGACAACAGAAGACTTATTCAAAACATGACAAAACATGCCATGAACATCTGCGAACGGACGAAGGATATGTACTTACATATGCTAACATAACAGACACAATGAGAAGTACATAACAACGAAAAGATCACTCCTTTGACGACTGAGCGACGCCACGAACACACACGAGCATAGTTTCCCTATCCTATTTATTTACTTTTCCTTTTGCAAATTATGTAAACCAGCAGTCATTATAGTATAGTCAGGATCGAACCACCGACCGTGCAAGTCATTTTTAGTTTAAACTCGCTCCATTAAGCCGAATATGTCATTTAATATTAATAATAAAATGTAAACATTATAGAGTGAAATGAAATTTCAATTTTATAATTCATCGTAATCCACCTGCGCCACACTTCAATTACATCGGTGAGTAAATTCATTTCGACCAATATGTTTTGTACACTCCCACCATCAGTTCAAAATGAAATCGTGCCCATAACCCCAATATGTGTATCGTGCTCCCTTGAAGCGACTACGAACAATACTAGCTGCCAAGTGTGTAGAGATGTGTATCATTTAACTTGCGCAAAGATCTCCAACAATCTAGAAAATTAACTTTGGACGTGCAATAGATGTCAACCTCAAACCTCCAAAGCGAATGCAGATTCACTTCTTGGCGCTACAAAAGAATCACCCTTCAATAATACCAGACCACCCTCGATTTCATCTAAGAAATCCAAAGCGTCTTTACAGCGTAGGGCATCATTACAACTCCAGCGTTTAGAAGAAGAATAATCATTACAGGAAAAGAGGGATCGTGAGTACATTTCAAAAAAGTATCAGATCCTTGAGGATCTTTCTTCTGATGACGACGAAATTCAGGAAATCGATGAGCCTCCCATTAAAAGTTCAGCACGCGTTTATTCATGGATAGAAACACTTCCACCTTTGACAACGAATTCACAGCCGCATCAGATAAAAGGGTGTAGCACTTTCAATATGCCAAATAAGCATTCAATATTAGATACGCAACATAACCTAAATTTAAATAGAACGTGGATGGGTAATAGGATTATAAATGAACAAAATCCGCGTGATAGTGTCGGGTTTTATAAATCAGTTCCGAATCCAATTAATAATGCTGTGCTACATGGAATGCTTGAAGGTCCAATTGAGAAAATACCAGTAGACTCGACAGTGGGTATTGAGTACCCAAAATAAACGAACAATCAGCTGGCGGCACGACAGGCATTACCGCAGGAATTACCGGTTTTTAGTGGATACCCCGAAGAATGGCCACTATTTATTAGCTCGTTTGAAAGTAGCACCAGGACATGCGGTTTTACGGGAGATGAGAATTTAGTTCGCCTCCAAAGGAGCCTTAAAGAGAGAGCACTAGATGCTGTAAGATGTCGTTTATTACACTCACGTCAAGTTCCTCACATAATTGAAACACTGCGGCTGCTTTTTGGTAAACCTGAAACGATAATAAATTCACTTCTCCTTAAAATTCGTCAAGACCCGGTGCCCAAGGCAGAAAAACTAGAGTCGATAATTAAATACGCTCTATCTGTTCAAAATTTGTGTGCAGTAATGGAAATTTCCGAACTTAGGTCACATATTAGTAATCCAATTTTATTACAGGAACTAGTTGAAAGGTTACCGCCACAAATTAGGCTTAATTGGACAAAGTGGACAAAATGCAATTTCTTGCAAATTTATTTGTTCAAGCACCGGCGCGGCGGACGAAAAGATAAACAAATAAAATGACAATGGTTAGCGAATGGGGAATTCGCTGCGCTGACGGCTGCTCAGCTGGGGTGGGTTCGCGAGTGGGTAAATGGGAGAAAGGTGAGTTTGGGCGCCACACAATTTTTTTTGCTTTGGGAAAATTGTGAAACCTGGGGAAAATCAAGAATTGTTCGTCCCGTTGATGAAATAAACGAAGAAAAAAGAAAACAAACGTGTTTCTTTTCAACTACGCTATAATTATAACGCCCGATTTATTGGATAAAATAAATGAATGATGGAAAATATCAAGTAGGCGAAATTTAACTTACGATGGGATTGGAAAAAATCCACCGAGGTGGATGAAAAAAACCAACCCGGTTATCAAAATAAAAGATAAAAAAACGCAAAATCGCCGATAGAACGGCTCCAGATTCCCTTGCGGTAAAACGAATAAAAACTGTCCCAACGGACAACGGGTCGCGGAGGAAAGTACTGTACCGGAACGACTACGGTACCAAAAACGGAATGGGGCACCGAAAACGAACTCGACTTGAACTGTTTTCCTTTTCACAGATCGGAACAAACGTACTACAGGTATTGAATATATTTCGGAATTAAACACTCTACTTATCTTTTGGATGGGGTCTATCTTTCCAGGGGGGGTTTATCCTTCACGACACAAGGGTCACGGGGTTGAAGTGATCGTGGTTCTCCGCCAACGTCACTGGGGTCACTTTTTTGTATCCTTATTATTTTTCTTTCTACACCTTTCCTTTCTTTTCCCTTCTACGTATTTCACTTTCCACTCACTATTCTATATTTTGTTTTCAAAACTTATTAGTTACTTTTTTTTTCTTTCTCTTTTCCTTTTTCACTTTCGTCCTATGGGGAACTTCTCTGCTATCTTTTCTTTCCTTCCACTTTCACAGTCAACCAAGAAGTGAGGTAGCCGGCGTGACAGCTGGCCCCACTTCCCCACACACTCACACGCACACACACAATGGTTCGGCGAATTCAGCCATTTTTTTTTTGACTAAAGTTTAATAACTTTTAAGATGGCGGATCGTCCGTTACATTGATAGAAGAAGAATTGGCGAAAGAATTAGATGTTAGAGGTGAATATTCCCCGCTATATTTAAAATGGACATCGAATACTGTTCGCACGGAACAAAATTCTCGCAAAGTTGATATGGTCCAAAGAATTCTCGAACCCTTACGTTACAAAATCTCTTTACATAACCTTTGTCAGACCCCTCCTTGAATACGCCTCTCAAGTTTGGTCGCCATTTCATATAACTCACTCCCTGAGAATCGAAGCTGTGCAGCGCAGGTTTATCCGTTTTGCCTTACGCGGTCTCCCTTGGGCCGACACCTATATTTTACCGCCGTACGAAGACCGGCTAAAATTGTTTCACTTGCAAACCCTTGCAAAACGTCGCGAAGTAGCAGACATACTCTTCGTCCACCAACTATTAATAGGTACAATCGATTCTACACCGATTCTACACCAACCCGCGAAACCTTAGGTCTGTCCCACTCTTCCGTCTTCCTCTCCAACGCACCAACTATGGCCATTTCGAACCAATCTCAAGAATGTTACGTCTGGCCAATAACTCACACAACACCCTTGACTTTCATACCAGTATATCCTCCCTTAGAAATTCTCTCTACACCCCTCCGCCCTAAGTGTTAGTATAAGTTTCCCTCTTCTGTAAATTTGTAACTGTTAGTTCTAAGTCTTAGTTTAAGTTTCGTAGTTTGTTTAAGTCTTAGTTTGTTTAAGTTTTTTTAAGTTTGCTTGTACTAAGCTAAGTAAATAAATAAATATTATAAAGGGCTTGAAGAAGCAAGTATTTGCAATATCTGGTGTCCGCACAGTACGATCTTTAGCATTGCCTACACAGTCGATTGACGGTGAATACCTTTCGAAGAGATTTAAACATCTGGGTGGGCTACCGATAATTTCATATAAAGAGGCTCAACCAAAAATATTGATTGGTCTGCAGCATTGGAAATTAGGTTTACCATTAAAAATTAGAGAAGGTAACATCAATGAACATCAATGGCTGGGTTGGGTCGTATTCGGACCGTATATGCATCAACAACCAGAATATAGTTACCATTTTCAAGTTTGCGAATGTAGCCAGGATGATAAAATGACACATGAGTTGGTTAAGCAGTACTTTGCCGTGGAGAATGTTGGTACAAAAGAAATGCGTTTATTGTCGTCAGAAGAAGAACAGGCCGAAAAGCTTCTCGACACCAACGCTCGAAGAATCGGGCAAAGATTTGAGTTTCCCCTTTTATGGTAATATGTAAATGTCCGACTTCCAGACAGAAAAGGAAATGCAGAACGTCGTCTCATATGTCCTGAAAAGAAAATGGATAGAGAACCACATCTTCGAAAGCTTATGTGTGAATTGATACAACAGTATATAGAAAAGGGCTATGCGCAGAAAATCGAGAATAATGAGCTCTTTTATAATGATAAAGTATGGTACCTTCCAGTTCTCCCCGTTTCAATCGAAATAAGCTCAATAAAGTAAGGATTGTTTGGGATGCTGCATCGAAAGTTGGCGGTGTTTCATTTAATTCACTCTTACTTAGCGGACCAGATATAACCTCTCCGCTGCTCGGAATTCTTTTTCGCTTTAGAGAAAGAAGAATCGGCGTTTGTGCCGATATTAAAGAAATGTTCCATCAAGTTCGTAAAGCGGACGAGGACCAAAATGCACAACTATGGCGAAACAGCACTACAAACAAGATCAAAATATACAAATTGGTGGTAATGTCATTTGGAACCACTTGTTCGCCATACTGTGCCCAGTATGTTAAAAATAGAAATGCAAAGGACTATATGCACGAATATCCAGAAGCGGCAAATGCCATTATCCGCAACCACTACGTAGATGATTTCATTGACAGCTTTGACAATGAGGAAGAGTCACTACGCGTCTCAAAGGCAGTTATAAAGGTTCATAGATATGGCGGATTTAAGATCTGAAATTTTCGTTCCAATTCAGAAGTCGTCATGAAAGAGTTGGAGACTTATGCTTCAGATAAAAAACCGCACGTGGCTATGGCCGACGCTGAGAAGGTGCTTGGGCTATTGTGGTCTCCAAAGACAGACGAGTTCTTCTTTAAATTTGACAGAAGCAATGTAAAGGATGCGTTGTATATTGGCATCAAAAAACCTACAAAGAGACAGGTACTGCGATTCCTTATGCAGATTTTCGATCCTCTCGGGCTAGTTCCTAATGTGTTATTTAATCTCAAAATATTATTACAGAATATATCGAGATCTGGAATTGAATGGGACGAGGAACTGAAGAATGAACATTTTTCAATATGGAAGAAATGGCTACGCTTGCTGCCAACAATTAAAGAAGCTAAAATTCCACGAACGTATTTTGTCGGATTCAGTCTTACAAGAACCAGTGAAGTAGAACTTCACATATTTTGCGATGCTAGCGAAGAAGCATATGCGACCGTTGCTTATCTTTGAACCCAAAATCAGGGTAGGACACATTGTTGCTTGATATCATCAAAAACTAAAGTCACCCCTCTACGACCGCTATCGATCCCAAGAATGGAACTAGAGGCCACACTCCTGGGCACAAGGTTGGCAACTTCCATTACCGGATCTCATACGATTACCTTCAAAAGACATGTTTATTGGACAGACTCCAAGACGGTAATATTTTGGATAAATGGAAAAACACGCAAATGTAAGCAGTTTCTTGCAACCAGAGTGGGCCAAATTCTTAAAAGGACGAATGCAAATTCTTGGAGATGGTTGCCATCGAAATTAAATGCTGCAGATAAAGCTACGAGACCTCGCTCAAATCTGGAAAGTTTTTCGATGAATCGTTGGTATAATGGTCCCGAATTTCTCTGGCAGCCAGAAGAATATTGGCCACGGACCGACTTTATCGAAAATCAAGACACAATTGAAGTCGTAGAACAACTACACCACTCAATTCTCACCACCCAATTCTTCTCTGGCGATGTGCAACATGTAGAAGGGAAATTGCTTGCCAAAGTTCTGTGGCAGATGGTTCAACTAAACTTGCACCAAAACAAACAACCCCAGCTCAACCAGCATCGAAGAGGACAAGAAGCGCAAGTTCACCCGATGTCAGCGCAACTCCACTTGCCACTTATGATAACAACATGAGTATACTTAGCGAGATGAAGGCAATGCGAAGCGAAATTGTCGAGATTAAATCTAGCTGCGAGTTTGTTGCGCATAAATATGAGCAGATCAATCTACATTTGACAACTAACAACGATCTGCTTAAAAAACTTTCTGATGAGATAAAAGATCTTAAAGAGAACAATATCCGAAAAGACCAACAAATACTATCCATGGAATCAAAAATAAATACACTGGAACAACAGCTACTCAAAAATAATATTGAGGTTAAAAATATTCCACCAGCACAAAATGAAAACCTCACACAGGTTGTCCAAGCAATAGGTAAAAGCATTAATTGTGAATTAGAAACGACCGACATTTCAGACATTTATCGCGCAAACAAAAAACACCCTCAAAGATCGTCGATAATTGTATCATTTACGAGCCACGCACGGAAATCGAATTTTATTAAAAATGCAAAATCGGCACGCAAAATTCAGCTGGGCAAAGTGAGTGAAAATGCATCGAACTGTCAAAACAGAAACACACCTAGTGATGCAATTGTATTTGTCAATAACCATTTAACCCCATTAAACAAGCACTTGCTTTGGCTCGCCAAAAACAAAGCAAGAGACTGTAATTGGAGATTTGTGTGGGAGGCATCTGGCAAAATACTTGCGAAAAAAACAGAGAACGGTGAAACAATTCACATCGGTTCTCTCAGCGATGTAAATAATATAACAACATAAAATAAAACTCTTAAACTGAACGAATTTGATGCACAAAACAAAATGAGAAATTATGGAGGAAACATATAGTGAAGCTGAATTTGATTTTAAGGTGATACATAGTTTTACCGGCTTTGAAAAAACTTTTTTTGAAAATAAAAGTTTTTCTTGTATATGTCTTAATATTCGGTCAATGCGAAAAAACTGGAATACTTTTCTAGCAGAAATTGAAAACATTTTATGTTTTCTTGATGTAATTGTTTTAAATGAAATTAATATAAAAGCTGAAGAAAATGAATTTTACAATATTAATGGATTTAATGCGGAATTTTTCAATAGAAAAGATACCAGAGGAGGAGGAATAGTAATATTCATAAAAAATAATATTTATTATAAAAGAAGTTGTGTTAATACCGTATTCTATGAGAGTATTGACATAGAAATACAAAACAAAAATGAAAAGAAATTTATTCATGCTATATATAGGCCACCTAAGTTAAATATAGCAGAATTTATAAAAGAATTAGACATGAATATTAAAAACAGAGGAGAAATCATAGTTTTGGGTGACATGAATATCAATTTACATAATCTATGTGACTCGCAAGTAATATCTTACTTGGAAATTATGGCATCTAAGGGCTTAATGAATGTCATAAAAGGAAGCACACGTGTAGATTTAAACACCAATGCGTCAACATTGATTGATCATTTATTCGTCAGCATCACATCACGTGGTATCTCATCGGCAGTTATTGAAACTGTTATATCGGATCACTATGCTATCATGTATGCTACTAATGACAATAATGGCTGCAAGACTGTCCAAAAAATGCCTACTCAAATTAATCAACATAAAGTCAATCAATTGATTGAGCGAACAAATTGGCAAAGTCTTTGTAGTGAATCCGATGTTGAATGTCTCTACAACAAGTTTGTTGAAAAAATTAACAACATATATACACAATCAACAGAAACAACGAACAAGAAAAAGCGAGCAAACAAACCTTGGATAACGCCCGAATTGATTAACATCTGTAAGAGAAGAGACGATCTATATAGAAGATACAAAAATAACCCACTTAATCAAAGTTATAAAAATGAGTACTCTTACTTCCGAAACTTCGTAAACAGACGCATACTAATAGATAAATCTAGATATTACAAGACACAATTTGCAAATGCTAAAAATGATCCAAGAAAAACATGGGGATTTTTAAATGAAATCCTAGGACGAAAAAAGTTGTCTATAGATGAGGTAATTGTCAATAACTTTGCTAAAGATAAGGACCTTACGGTAGTTGTAGATGATTTTGCTGAGCAATTTTCAACCCAAGCACCTGAAATTATCCATAAATGCAAACACAAGACATCTGTTCACCAAAATTTGTATATTGTCCAATCTTTGTTTTTAGAAGAAATTAGTGAGGCAGAGGTGCGAAATATGCTATGCAGTCTGCAGACAAATAAAGGTCCAGGAATAGACAATATAATACCAATAGATCTTAAGACTAATGTCATAATGCTAGCACCAGTTCTGAACAAAATTTTAAATCAAAGTCTCAATCAAGGTCGTGTTCCCTATTTGCTTAAGACTTCTTTAATTCGCCCCATATACAAAGGAGGAGTGAAAACCAATATAGGAAACTACAGACCGATTTCAATTTTACCGATAGTAGAAAAATGTTTAGAAGAAGTTGTAGTAAGCCGTTTAAGACTTTTTATCAAGAAACATAAAATATTGCAACCAAACCAATATGGTTTTCAAAAAGGAAAAAGTACAGGAAGACTATTGGGAGAATTGTCAAACGTGGTAACCGTTGGCTTAAATCTGTGGTCACAAACCATAACTGCCAAAGTCGATTTTGCACATTTTTCAGGAGAACAGTTTGAAGTCTTAAATCGGTCTTGTATTTCATAAATCGACTTAAGCTGTTAGGTTCTTGCTATGTTCAAAAAACCTAAGAGCCATTCTATTGCTAATATTCTACAAAAAAATGATTATAATAGCATTGTAAATCCAATGAAACTTATAACTCAATTTCGTCCTAACTCGACTTAGGCTGTTATGGTTTGTGACCACAGAAATATGAGCCATCATGTACTTATAATGTTCGTTGACTTCAGTAAAGCATTTGATACACTCGTACACGAAAAACTCTTAGAATGCCTATACAGAATTGGAATAAGGGGGAAGGCAGCTAACTGGATCCAAGACTACCTGTCATGCCGAACGGCAAGAGTGAAAGTATCTGATGCAATAAGCAGAGAGACACAGAGCCTATATGGTGTACCACAGGGGTCGAAATTAGGTCCTTTATTATTCATCCTGTTCACAAACGAACTTCTACGTGTGTTCAAAAATGCTACTGCTTTTGCCTATGCTGATGACATTGCCATTGTTGTCAAGCATAGAAGTCTTGATATCGCCGTAAAAACAATGCAGGACGAGTTTGATAAAGTGTCACGATGGTGCCATGATCATAGTTTGGTTATCAACTCTGCAAAGACGAAGTTAATGCACATACACACACCAAATAAACCTACAGCAACGATTAAAATATACCACCAAAATGATGGCTGTCCAACTACGAGGAGAAGTGATGCTATTGAAGTCGTCAAATCCATAAAATACTTAGGTATCACAATAGATGAACACTTTACTTGGAACGAGCATATTAGTAAGCTGCGACTTCAATTGAAAAGTACTCTTTTTGCAATGGTGTACCTGAAAAGATACACTACCGCAGATGTCCAGAGGCAGGTCTACTTTTCATTAGCCGAATCCCGTTTAAGATACGGAATTTTAGCATGGGGAAATGCATCAAAAACTCATCTTGATAAGATATCTAATATCCAACGTCGTTTAGTGAAAACTATAAATAAAAATAATAATGTTTTTACAGTTCTAGATGTAACTAGTATATACAAGATGACAGCAATCCTTGAATACTGCGATGACTTTCGTTTTCAGCACCCTATAAGTCATGCACAAAATACGCGAAGACGAGCCCAACACCTTCTCGAGCTCCCACCAATAAACAACAATTATGGAAGAAGACAGCTTGCCCACATAATGCCTTCAATTATAAATTCTTTACCGAGCAACATTAAAAATATTAGAAATTTTAAGAAACGTAAAAAGATAACTAAAATGCACTTTTTAAGATTGAATTCCATAACTTAAAACTAAATTTTTATTTTCATTTTTATATCCTATTTTTTGTTAATTATAGTATATGTAACTTAAATTCATAAAGAAATGCTAACCAACCTAAACTTTCAAACTTAATTGCAATCTATAAACTTAACCACCTGCAGATAAGCTTTTAGCTTCGCAGGTAACACACATTATGTATATTTGTAACGATTTTGAAAATAATAAAAAAAAAAAAAAAAAAATTTTGTTTCAAAGGTATATGAGTTCGTCGAAAAGATCTTAAGAGATCGAAGCATTTGTAACCAACTCTCATTCACTGATAAGGCTGAGAGTTATTTGTTTCGACAGGCACAGTTCGAATTATTTTCTGAAGATATTGTTGCTTTGAAAACATCAAAAGAAATATCAAATTCTAGTCCGGTATATAAGCTAACGCCATATTCAGATAGTGATGGAGTATTGCGGATTCAAGGTAGAATCGACGCGTGTATTGGAGTCACCTTTGATACTAAAAGACCGATAGTATTACCCCGTTATCATCATGTCGCATATCTCATTGTCGATCATTATCATCGCAAGTATCATCGAGTTTTGCTAAAACGCATACAAAGACAATGTCAACGATGCTCAAATATGAAAGCTACCAGTCGTTCCTCTAATGGGAGAGCTTCCTCCATCACGACTGAAGACATTATGCGAGACCGTTTTGCTACATAGGGATAGACTACTTCGGGCCAATGTTTGTAGCAGTAGGGAGAAGAAGGGAAAAGCGCTGGGGAGTGTTGATCACTTGTTTGACCGTACGAGCGATACACATCGAAATCGCACACACACTTTCGGCAGATTCATGCTTCTGGCACTGCAGAGATTCACAGCTAGACGGGGATTGCCGATACAAATTTACTGCGATAATGGCACTAATTTTCGAGGGGCTAGTCAGGAGTTTCGATCAGCGGTTGAGCGCATAGATGGTAAAAAACTGATTGAAAACGTGGGTGTAGGAAAATTAAAATGGACATTTATACCTCCAGCGGCTCCACATATGGGCGGCAGCTGGGAGCGACTTGTTCGCTCAGTAAAACAAACGCTGGCCGTTATTAAGCCAACCCAAAATCCCAGAGATGAAATACTACTCACCATGATGTCAGAAGTAGAAAACATTTTAAACAGTCGTCCTCTAACTTATGTCCCAATAACCGGACAAAAAGACGAAGCACTTACTCCCAACCACTTTTGTTAGGTTCTTCGAGGCTAAGCCCTTAGGAGAGTGCTGTGATGATGGGTCTCCACTTAAAAGAAATTGGCTGCTAACACAACAATTCAGAAATTCATTCTGGCGCAGGCAGGAACACCTGCCTGATTTAACGAAAGGGACAAAGTGGTTCCAGAACTCGAAGGCGATCCAAAAAGACGACATCGTGATCATGGTCGATGGAAATAGTTCAAGAAATACTTGGCCAAGAGGAATAATCATACGGACGATTCCCGGAAGCGATGGTTAAGTAAGGAGTGCTGTTGTCCAAACCTCAAAGGGAGTGTATGTTAGACCAACGTCAAAGTTGGCAGTTCTAGACGTTACCGGCTCTTTTCGATTCGCTAAGCCGGAAGCTCCTTCTAACTCTCCCGACTTACTGGGGGGGACTGTTGACGAACCTGGCAGCACTGGCCAATCTTCGACGTAGCCAACCCCAGCACACAAAATACGCCAGTTTGACATTTGTTTTCTGGCTTGAAATCTCGTGGTGTACGGTTGCAGATAGACGACTTAAGGCAATTAAAATTATCATATATTGAATTAATTAATAATTTGCATACCAATAAGTCACAAATTGCAAGATTTTTTTTGTACTTTATTTCAAAACTTATGGTATATATTTCATACGAAATTTTAGCTTATGTCCAAAGGCATACGATTTATGAACAATAAAATTTATAGAAATCAAGGCTCAAAATTTGACTTAACACCATCAATATCAATCTTGGGAACATCGTTTGTAGCATTGACTTTATTAAGGATGTCGTTTACTACTCTCCACTCCTTACAATTTTGAAGTTTGGTTGCAAAGTATAACATAGTTTAACTTCCTTCTTCAATTCTTCATTCAGTTTAAGATAACAATCTTTCAATGTTTGGTTTCTAGGAGGGCGTTTGAATTTTTTGCGTAATGCGTTTTTTTTTGCTTATTTTTATAAGTAACCTTTCGTCAATCCATGGTCTAAGACTTTTTAAATGTAAATGTTTTTGATTAAAGCTGATAGTGTAATTTTCTAAATGCTTTTTTAGTGTCAATAAAAATATATCATATGCTAAGCTGGGATTACTTTCTGCATAGGCAGACTCCCAGAATTCATACTTTAGATGCTCTATTAGGTTCTTATAAATTATTTTGTTTTGGTCTTAAAAGGGATATAATAAAATACGAAGTGGTTAAGTTTTAACTGCTGATCGGAGACTGCGAATCAAAAAATAGGAAAAGACAATGCAACGTTAATGCACTGTTCTAGGCAAGGAATATGCAGCGTTGCAGTGTCTTTTTCTAAGAAGCGATAGTCAGCCAACGGATCCACAAAAGAAGACAGGCAAGCAAATTCCGGACGCGCAGAACGACGGACAAATCAACCATGGGTGACCTTATAACCGTTGGAATGTTTGCCGTGTCGTATTCCACACGACTGACTTCAGTGGTCCGTATGTGACTCCTCCCCCCTCAGAATCGACAGTCCCTGTTGAAGCAGGCTTTATATTTAGTTCAATATCACAACTTCTTTTTTACATTTCTTTTTGTTTTACAATAAAAGTATAAAAATAGTATTACAATAATAATAATAATTACATTAATCGTTAACAATACATACATTCGAAGTCACATTATGTTTTCTCTCGATATATTTAATTGTTTCTCTATTTTCGACATGTTTAATATTTAAATCAGACAGAGTTAAGTTATTAATTAGCTTGGTTGTATTACTTATAAAATGAGGAATTACAATTGTATCATAATACTGGTTAAGTTTGTTACTGAATTCGAAATCTTTTATTTTAATTTTACAGTTCTGATATCTAATAATGTTGTTTTTTCTAATTGCAATTTGTTGATTAATACAATTTTGTTCTATATTTACAGTATTCAAATTTTTCGTGACGATAATGTTTTCATTTATATTATTAATGGATTCTTCTTTATTGTATCTATAATTACAAATATTGTTAACATTTAATAGATTTTGAATACAAATACTTGAATGCAATTTTAGTTTTTTCTTTAAGATAATATCATTATCATTTATATAAATTTCATTATTCTTAATAATCACAAATATAATATCATAATCTATTTCTTGAAAATCTATATTAGGAGTGGGTACAATAGCTGAATTATAATAGTTTTCTTTACAGAATACAGGAATTGATATAGTAAAAATTATTAAATCTTCTTTCAGCACTACTGAAAATGTTTTAAGTATGGTAAAATATCAATGGTAATGTTATAAGTTTTTAATTCTTCCATTGTAAACATGTCATGTTCTAGTAAATCAGTTTTTGAGAGCAAAATGTTATCTTTAATTTTAATTATTTGATTCTTCAGAGTTGAAATATATGCATATAATTGTAAGAGATATTGAGTTTCGTCAGTTTCTTGAAGTAACTTATTTGTCAAAATTGTTACATTACTTAAAAATGAATTTACTTTTCATTCTGTCTCATAGATGTGTTTTTTAATAGTGTCAAAGTTTTGAATAATATTGCTATTTATGTTAACTTGTTTATTGGCTTCGTCAGTTAGTTGCTTTAAATTAGCTTGAGAGTTTTCTAAATCTAATTTCAATACCCGAGTGCTCTATTTTAAATGAAGCAAAATTGGATTATAAAATATTTACTGTTTCCAAGTATTTCGTCAAGTTTATAACGAGAAGAAATTTGTCATAATAATCGACGATGCGCTTTTCTCCTAATCTAATTACTGTGTAGCCATTATCGTTGTGTGTTGGAGTTATTTCGATTTGTTGTCCGTGTAGTTGTAATATTTGCCTTGCCAGTAGTAGTACTATTACCGTTGTTGTATATTTTGGCTGTAATTATAATTTTGGAATTTATATTTTCGATTAACTTGGGATTTATAAATCTTCTTAGGTTTCTTTGTACTAGATATTAAGTAGTTACCTTCTACTCTGCAGTTATTAATCTTTTTATATATAATTAGGATCCGTCTTTCCCATTCTATAATTTTTTACGAATTCATTTTCAATATGATTGTCAATTGCCTTATCTTGATTAATTTTATTTATATTTCTACTTTTCCTTTCGTTTAAAGTTCTAGATAAGATCGTTATATCTTTTTGGGATATGATATTGTTAATAAGGTCTATAGGTTTAATTTTCGTACCCAAATGAATAGAGTTGTTGTATGAAACGATTGCTTTAAATAACTTTTCCTCAAGATTATCTTCATTATTCGGATCAGCATTAAAAAGTCGAATATGTTCGTTCAATGTTGAATGTAGTCTTTCGACATCTGCATTCCCTGTTTTCAAATAAGGAATTGTCAGATGAAGACTGATGTGATTAAGCGCTGACACTGTATATAACAGACACTGTATATAACTCATTATCTGTGACTATAAGCCTAGGTTTTCCTAAATATTGTATCCGAAATTTACGTGCTTCTATAATTGAAATCCATGTTCTATCTGTTCGTGATTCCATCAGCAACAATAGTTTGTCACTTTTGAAATTAAACCGATTCGCGGTCTCACTCACACTTGTGAGCTGAAATATTATTGTTAATTTTCTTTCTATTTCTTCTTACATTTTTGAACTTATATTCAGTTGGTTTTTTGGCATTGGACGAATTGGTTGGCTTAACTACAAAATTGTTTTGAAGTGTATTTGAATAATAAAACTAACAACTTTTATTTAAACCCCTGTTTTATTCATATACATTATTTGGTGCCTCCTGTGAGGAATTTTACTTTTGCGAAATAATGATATTTGTGGCGTGGTGGCATTTTTTACATTAAATTCGTATGTGTGTGCGCATAGTAGTCTTTAGCTCAAAATAACGGGACTGGCATTACGAACGGTCGGGAATATTCCACCGCGTAGATTTTTTTCATTTGAAGTTGTCGAGAATTCTGGAACGCATATATTAAATTTGGCATTTTCTCCCAGAAATTCTCTACTGATTGGTTTCCATTTTTGCTGAACTGAATGTCTGATGCGGAGTCCGATATTTTGACATCGAGTTCATACGGTACACCGGAGCCCCAGACAGCAATGGCGGATCATAACAAGCGTAGCACTGCATATACAGCAATCGTGCGTATCGCTACGAAAGTAAACAAGGATGACTTTTCTGATGACGAATTTGGCATTCAACAAGAAGAGCGCTTATTGCAAATGCACTTCGAGCGTTTTATGGCTGCTCATGACGCATTAATTAGTGTAGCTCAACCTACTGAAATTGAAGTACAAACAAGGCTATGGGATGAAACTGAAGCGCATTACAACACAGCAATGGGTATCTTAGCCGCATGCTATCTTACAAGGCGAGTCGAATTAAAGACAACAATGAAGAGGTAGCATCGCAGAGATCGGTTCACTCAACTACAATGGATTTGAAGTTAGATCCATTGTCAGTTCCTAAATTTGATGGCACTTTGCAGAACTGGCTTGTTTTTAAGGACACATTTGGGATGCTCGTGCATTCACAAGACTTCCCTGGAGCATACAAGCTTGGCAAATTACGAGAAGCAGTTCAAGGTGACGCAGTATCATTGGTTGGCGGAATGTACACTGGTGGCTACGATGATGTTTGGAAAGCATTGAAAGCCCGCTATGACAGCCCAAAGCAATTGGCGGAGATTCATGTGTCGCGATTTATTGGGTAGAAGAATACTGAATCTACTTCATCTTTACTCTCCGTAGTTGACACAGTGAGGGAATCTTTCCGTGCGTTAACAGTGATGAAATTGCCTGTTGACAAATGGGACGCGTTGGCAGTACATATTGTAACATCAAAGCTTCCTACAGCAACCCAACAGGCGTGGGGTATGAGCCGAACAACAAACGTCATACCGAAACTAGAGGATTTACTGGCTTTTGTAGAAAGAAGGGCTCATAGTTTGGCGTCGGATGTATTGCAATGGAACGTGAATACAGACAACAACAGCAAACAACAAGGCGTGAATAAGAATGCAATTAATCCCAGTCGCCAACTTCGATTAGTTAAAACAAATCTGGCTACAACTACACCTGGCAATTGTGAATTTTGCAACGACAAATCTCATCGCATCCGCCGATGTCCTTCACTGTTGGCATTACCAGTAGCTGAACGTTTCCAAAAGCTAAAAGGATCGAACCTGTGCTTCAATTGCCTGAGACCAGGGCATTCTACTAAGACGTGTGGATCTACAAACTGTCGTCAATGCAATGGAAGGCATCACACTTTACTGTGTCGCAATACATCCACGAACTCGGACCCAAAGGCTGCAGCTACGGCTGCTACAACATCAACAACGACTACACCATCATTTGCAGTGGGACAGGCCCCCCGTAATCATACCTGACTGGATGGCCCCATCAAGACATTTACCATCATCAGTAATCAGTTAATTCTTTTGGCTACAGCATATGGGCAAATACCTAATGGCTTTGGCGAGACACATCAGTGTCGATTACTTTGCGATCCAAGCTCTCAGGTCAGTTTTATGACTTAACGCTTTTTTAATAATTTGTCTCTCCGTAGAAATAGATGCGAATTGCAAATCGAAGCGGTGGTAAGTTCCATTTCGACATACACTCGTGGCCGAGCAGTGGTTCAACTCTATTCGAATGCCGATTTATCATTTTGCATAAGGATTGACGTGCATATCATGGAAACAATCACGTCACCTACACCTGTGGCTAATATTGCGGAAGATTGCTGGCATCACTTGCGTAACTTACAATTAGCAGATCCTACATTCGGCACAACTGGGCGAATCGATGCATTACTTGGTGCTGATGTATGGGGTCGAATAATAACACAAGGCATAGTGCGTGGCGGTGATAGAGAGCCATTTGCCCAGTCAACAAAACTAGGTTGGGTAATATTCGGACCTGCCACAATTTACTCTCACACCGTACCCACACTAAGATCATTGACTGTTCGTTCCCCAATGGATGATCAACGAGTTGATGATTTACTACGCACCTTATTCGAATCAGATGATATGGCACCGACGTCTACTACCACTTTGGAGGCTGAGCTATGTGAGCAAATATTCAAGGACACTCATACTCGAAAAGCAGATGGCCGTTATAGCGTGTAGATTCCGTTCAGGCCTGACGCATCAGCACTAGGCAATTCACATAATTTGGCATTACGACAATTTCATCAACTGGAACGTAAATTGGCTTCAAATCCTGACTTACGGCAGAGATATGTGGCTTTTATGAGGGACTATATTGAGCTTGGCCATATGCACACAGTTCTGGATCAACCAGGCGATCCATCCCAATCATATTACATCCCACATCATGCCGTAGTTACTAAGTTTCGTGTGGTATTCAATGCTTCGGCGCAGACATCAACAGGCGTCTCTCTTAATGAGACACAATTGGCTGGCCCTCTCATACAAGAACTATTGGTAAATATAATTTTCCGATTCCGTCGTTTTAAAATTGCTTTATCTGCAGATGTGGAGAAAATGTTTCGCCAAGTGCTTATCTACTAGCGGCACAGGCAATGGCAACAAATTTTATGGCGAGAATCTCCTACAGAAACGTAACGTACATATCAGCTGGCTACCGTCACTTATGGCACCGCAAGCGGACCCTTTTTGGCTATACGTGCAATGCAACAGTGTGCTTTGGATAACTGTAGCAAAATACCAAGTGGCAGCCAGGCAGCAGAAGCTCAAAAAAGCATATTGCGAGACTTTTACGTCGACGATTATCTCAGCAGTGCTCCATCGACTTTGTGCTCAAGCAGGGACATTTTCATTTACGCAAGTGGCGATCGAACGATCAAGAGACGTTGGCACAGCTCACAAATACACCGACCACGGATGAACTTGAATTGCAAGTGGCAGAAATAACTGTTCTTGGCCTACACTGGGATCCTATTGCAGACGAGCTGTTCTACAAAATCAAATTGGCAGCTGATTCACCATCAACGACAAAACGACAAGTCCTTAGTGACACTGCGAGACTTTATGATCCCACTGGCATGTTGGCGCCTGTCATTATTGTGGCCAAAATATTCATTCAACAGCTTTGGAAGGCAGGTTTGGCATGGGATGATCCCCTACCGAAACAATTACTTGATGAATGGCTGACATTCCGTAAGGATTTGCATCGATTGGAAAAAATACGTATACCACGATGGCTTGGCATAACCACCGATATGATTCCACACTTACATGACTATTGTGATGCAAGCATAAAGGCATACGCTGCTGTGATATATATCAGCACAACTCAGAAGAATGGGCATCGCAGTACGACACTAGTTACATCGAAGACGAAGGTGGCACCTACCAAAAATATGACTGTTCCGCGATTGGAGTTGTGCGCTGCACATCTGCTCACAACAACAATGACAACTATTCGGCAGGCACTGGAACTCAACAATGTCCCATACACGATGTGGACTGATTCCTGTATTGTACTTAGCTGGTTACGCAAAGCACCAACACAACTCAAGCCATATGTGGCAAGCCGCATCAGCTATATCCAGCAGCATTCGGATGTTTCTAATTGGCATCACATTCGAACGCGATCCAATCCGGCAGATTGCGCTAGTCGAGGCATTAGTGTTGACGCACTTATCACACATCCGCTTTGGTGGCAAGGCCCAGGACCTAACAATCAACAGTTATATTCTTGCAGAGCAGCATACATACTTTGGACCCGAGATCATTCAGTTGCACAAAGGTAATAGCGTGGCTGCGTCAAGCAAGCTTATCACATTGGCTCCATATCTTGACTCTGAGATGAAAAATATTTTGCGTGTTTCTGGTCGACTTGACCACGCAAGGCTGAACGAATATCGCAGACATCCAATTATCCTACCAAAGGAAAGCACCTTGGCATGGCTCATAGTTTGTCAAACACATCGTGACACACTACATGGAGGCATACAGCTCATGCTACAAACGATCCGGGAGAAATACTGGGTAATTCACGTACGTACCCTTGTAAGGCAGTGTATTCATTTATGTACTATTTGCAGAAGACATCAACATACTTTGGCTAAACAACGCATGGCATCATTACCGAGCTCCCGAGTATTAGCATCTCCACCATTTTCAATAGAAGGGGTGGATTACTGTGGCCCGTTTAGCATTCGCATCGGCTCAAAACACATCCATACTGTGAAGAAGACATACGTTGCTATTTTTGTCTGCATGGCTTCGAAGGCTGTGCACATCGAATTGGCAGAGGATCTATCTGCTGAAGCCTTCATAAATGTATTCACTCGTTTCGTAAGTCGTCGTGGCCCATGCCATCACCTGTACAGTTATAATGGGACTGCATTTGTTGGCGCTAACCGGATTCTACAAAAGGACCTGAAGGAATGGCATAATGCTCATGCTCTGCAACAGTTGGCGAACAAGGGCACACAGTGGCATTTTATCCCAGCAGGCGCTCCCCATCAGTGTGGTCTTTGGGAGGCCGCCGTTAAGTCTGCTAAAAAAACATTTGCTACGGATCGTTGGAACACATTCAATTTATTTTGATCAGCTGCACACCTTGCTCGTGCACATCGAAGCGTGATTAAACTCTCGTCCATTGGTGGCTCTACACGATGATATTGATGATCGAATGGCTCTCACACCAGCAGACTTACTCATTGGCCGATCTATTATTGCTGTACCAGATAAACCAGTCTTGGAAGTACCTACACAACGACTTAGTTATTGGCGACAGTTAAGGCAGATGCAACAACATTTTTGGAGGCGATGGCAGGATGAGTACTTATCCACATTACAACAACGTTCTAAGTGGCATGGCCAAACGGACGACATCAAGATAGGCGATGTCGTTATCATCAGAAACGAAAACCTACCAGCAACACAATGGCGACTTGGTCTGATTACGCAGCTTCATCCAGGCGACGATGGCCTCACCAGAGTAGTCACAATCAAACATTTTCAAGGTGAATGCACCCGACCAATTCAGAAGTTATGCAGAATATTGGATGCTCCTGAACGTACCCATCCAGCCGGGCAGGATGATCGTGATTCCATCAGCAACACTGGTTGAACGAAACATAGTTTGTCACTTTTGAAATTAAACCGATTCGCGGTCTCACTCACACTTCTGAGCTGAAATATTATTGTTAATTTTCTTTCTTTTTCTTCTTACATTTTTGAATTTATATTCAGTTGGTTTTTTTTGCATTGGACGAATTGGTTGGATTAACTACAAAATTGTTCTGAAGTGTATTTGAATAATAAAATTAACAACTTTTATTTAAACCCCTGTTTTATTCATATACACTATCTTTTAACGGATGTGCTGTCGCATACTTGGTTAACTTGTCTATACTTGTGAGATACATGACGTTTCGCTTGGGAAACCATATATCTATAGGAATAATATCATTATGTTTTTCTGGGGTATCCGTAAGGTTAAGACTATGTTTAATAGGATTTCTATCAAATTTACCTAAATTACAAATTTCACAATTGTTTATAAATTTTTGGATTTCGTAATAATAACGTGTTTTAAGTTCCAAAAATATTTCATTTATTCCTCGGTGGTTATTTTTTAAATGTTCGATTTCTATTTCACTCAATAATTTCTCTTTATCAGTAATATCCTCAAGTTTCAGGTTCGATTTCATTATTTTAAGATTTTTATTCTTACTAAAGAACTTAATGTAATAATCTTGAAATTTTATAAATAATTCGTTATTGTGGCAAAATAAAGGGTGATTTTTTAAGAGGTTGAGAACTTTTTTTAAAAAAAAAACACAAAAAATTCGTAAATGATGGAAAAATTTATTTGAATCGATAGTTTGAACCTTGCAATTTAATGTTTAAAGATAATTTCATGCAAATGTTGACCGCGGCTGCGTCTCAGGTAGCCCATCCGCTGAGTCCAATTTTGGCATACTCTTTCACACATATCGGCCGGTATCTCACGAATGAATGCATGGATGTTGGCTTCCAGTACGTCAATCGAAGCGGGCTTGTCCCTATAGACATTAGCCTTGACATACCCCCACAAAAAATAATTTAATGGTGTCAAATCGCACGATCTAGGCGGCCAATTGACCGGCCCGAAACGTGAAATTAACTGTTCACCAAACTCGCCTCGCAATTGCGCCATTGTTTCGCGTGCTGTGTGGCATGTGGCACCGTCTTGTTGAAACCACATATCATGCAAGTCAAGAACTTCCATTTCGGGCAAAAAAAAGTGCTGTAACAAAGGCCTAACTGCTGGGAACGGCGCCGAATCGACATTTCGCGGTCTTCTGTCACACTAGCTGATACGGCCGCAATATTTTCTTCACTACGCACAGTACGTAAACGTGTTGGTGGTTTAATGTCCAACAAAGTAAATTTGGTGCGAAATTTGGTCACAATCTTCCGAATAGACTGCTCAGAAGGTCGAGAATGCCGATCATAAAATGGAAGCAGCGCGCGATGAACATTTCGAACCGAGCACGAATTTTGATAGTAAAATTCAATAATTTGCAAGCGTTGTTCATTTGTAAGACGATCCATGGTTAAATTGCAAACCAAACTGAAGCTGTTTGACAGTGACACAAGGTACTAAACACACCTCAGCTGTCAAAACCAGTGTTGCCAAAACCAAACCAGCTAAAAAATCACCCTTTACAACTAGTAATCCCTTTTCTGGTAAATGGCTTCTCATGATTTCTAAAAGATCGCTTACTGGCTTTACTTTTAAAGTTTTTCTGAGTTTCTTCTTAAAAATTATTTTAGTGGTAAATGATTCTTTCTCCGAATATTCCAAAATTATTTGGTTCCTAAAAATATTTATAGGTTTTTCGGTTATCAAAATAAAATCGGTACTGTCAGTATCCGCACTGTGTACAGTATCAATATCATTATCAAATAACTCGTTTAAATTTATCAATACTTCGGAATTTTCTGATTTTTCATGTTTAATTCAACTAAGTCCATCAGATATGACATTTTCTCTACCCCTTATGTATACTATATCAAAGTCAAACTCGTTTAGTTTGATCTTCCATCTTTGAAGTTTCCAGTTCGGTTCTTTTAAATTATTTAACCAAACTAGAGGACGGTGATCCGTTTTTACTGTAAACCTTCGGCCAAAAAGGTAAGGCCTAAAATATTTTGTAGACCAAACTATCGCCAATAGCTCTTTCTCTATAGTGCTGTATCCACGTTCATGACCATTCAATGACCTACTCGCATAACAGACGGCTTTATTACCTTGCATAAGAGTTGCGCCAAGCGCGAAATTACTCGCATCTGTGATCAAAGTAAACGATTTCGTGAAATCTGGATGAATAAGAATAGGATCACTTTTAATAAGCTGTTTTAGTTTTTTAAATGATTCTGTATAGTCCTGGTCTTTTACATTTATTTTTGAATTTTTCTTTATGTATTGAGTGAGGTGGTATGCAATTTTGGAATAATCTCTAATGAAGCGCCTGTAGTAGCCTGTAATTCCTAAAAATGATTTTATTTCTTTTTGGCTTGTAGGTAGATTAATTTTATCTATTGCTTCGACTTTGTTTGGATAAGGTTTTATTCCCTGTGGTGTAATAACATGTCCTAAAAATTCCGTTTCTTTTTTCAAAAAATGGCATTTCTCTACTTGGATTTTAATGTTGGCTTTATCCAAACGTTTCATTATTGTATTTAGTGACTCAAAATGTCCAAATACACTAAAAATATTTTACCAATATATTCTTTCAACATATTGTTAATAAGTCTCTGGAATGTTGCTGGCGCGTTACGTAAACCAAATGACATACGAAGAAACTCATAATGGCCATTAGCCATTGAAAAGGCAGTTTTATGTACGTCTTCAGGGTGCATTTCAATTTGGTGAAAGCCCTTCGCCAAGTCTAACGTTGTAAAGTAGTTGCACCTTCCCAATTTATCAAATATATCATCTATATTTGGAGTTGGAAAGCGGTCTTCGATAGTCATATCTTTTTTTTTTCTATAGTCGATAACTATACGCCACTTAGTAGAGTTTGGATTTCCCGTAATTTGTTCTGTGATGAGGAACATGCAGTAACTCTATACTACGCAGGTAATGCGATCCCCCACGAAAGTTTAATCCTAAACAGGATAATAAGTCAGGTGCATCAATCAGACCTGAGATCAGTTGATGCATAAAAATTATATCATTATTGACCCTTCTTTGAGCCAAAGGCTGCATTTGCAACAGTTTTATCCGATGCAAATATGGGGGGCGGTTAAAAGGATCGTCCCAGGGAAGACCTTTCAATGCGAATCGAATGAAGCGTCGCTGGACGGCTTCAATACGAGTATTGAGATTCCTCTGATAAGGTGCCCATACTTGCGAAGCATATTCGAGGTGAGGACGGACAAGACTGTTAAATAGTGAGAGGGTGACATAAGGATTCTTAAATTCTTTACACCATCTTTTAACGAAACCTAACATTGAATTTGATTCATTCACAATGTGGTTTATATGCTCTTTAAAATCAAGTTCAGTGCTAAAGTAAACACCCAGGTCCTTAAAACTATAGACCCGACTAAGAGAGTGATTCGATATCAAGTAGTTGAATATAGTCGGTACCCGTTTCCTAGAGAAAGTCATGGACTGACACTTGAGTGGGTTAAGGACTAAACCATTTTTACAGCACCAGGTACTGAAACTATCAATATCTGATTGCAGAAGTCTACAATCATTTATGGTTGTAATTGCTTTACTGATCTTCATATCGTCGGCAAATATAAGGATGTTGCTATGTTTTATGATTGATGGAACATCATTGATAGCAAGAATAAATAAAAGTGGCCCTAGGTGGCTCCCTTGAGGGACGCCGGATCCTGCTAAGAAGGAGTCTGAAAGACAACCTCTAAATTTAACCTAATATGACCGCTGCTTGAGGTAAGAGCCAACCCACGAAATAAATATTGGGGGAAAACCTAACGCCTCGAGTTTGTAGATAATAATATCATGAGAAAGCTGATCGAAAGCTTTGGAGAAGTCAGTGTACACACAGTCCACCTCATGACCACTTTCTAAGGCATTGGAACAGTTATGGGAGAATGTTAACAGGTTTGTGACAGTAGACCTGTTTCTATCGAATCCATGTTGTTCTGTAAAAATTACACCCCGACAAAGAAAAGTAAGGCTTTCACACACAACTTGCTCAAATAATTTTGGTTTGCACGACAACTCTGAAATCGGTCTGTAGTTCGTAATAATATTTCTATCGCCTTTCTTAAAGACGGGCGTAATAAACGATTGCTTCCAGAAGCTAGGGAAATGTCCAGTTGATATGGAGATCTCAAAAAGAGACTTCAACGGCAGAGCAAGGACATCACTGCATTTTTTCAGGACTATTGGAGGTACGCCGTCAGGACCTGAAGAGTAATCATCTTTCAGATATGAAATAAATTTCGAAATAGTCTGCAAGTCTAAGGCAATGTTGGTAAAGCCAACTTGAGAAACATCTTTGAGATGCTCAAAGTAATCATCATCAATACTAAGCGGCACATCGTTAAAAGATTTACGAAAATTATCCGCGAAAGAGTTGCAAATATCAACAGGGTCATTAAAAACGCTGTTATTATAAGAAAACTCTGCTGGATATCCGTCAGACCTTTTCTTGGAATTAACCAAGCTCCAAAATAGTTTCGGGTTATTCCTAAGTGAGGTTTCCATTGTGCTTATATAGTCATTGTATAAGCTGCTTGAAAGCAGTTTGAATTCATCGAAAAATGCAATGTAAATATTAAAGTCCTTTGGGCTGAGACATTTAATATAGTTTTTCCATGCTCTATTTCTTTTATTTCGTAGAGTTTTCAGATCTTTAGTGTACCAAGGATGGTTCGAGATTGCATTCTTCGATAATTTCGTTGGTATACAACTTCTTACACAATCATTTAGGATACTGTAAAAGCATTTTACTGCATCCTCAACATTAGGTGAAACATTAATGTCTTGTAGATTGGAGCACCTTATTCTTTCAGAGAGTTGTTGATAATTAGCCCGTCGAAAGTCAAAGATATACGAGACATCATTAGGGTCACTATTATCATAAATATGACAGCTCAAGTCAAAAAATACATCCAATGGTGGATGATGTATATCTATGTTAGTTATGCTTGAACAAGATTCTTGAACAACAGTACTAACAGGTCAGAGGAAAATACCAAATCGAGAGTTCGATTATTGTAGTTTTTAATACAGCTGATTTGCTGTAAGCCAAAAGACGTAATGGAGTCAAGTTTAATAAGCTCCTGCTGAGCGGAATTAAACGATGGTGTGAGATAGGATCCATCCTCCGATGGAACCCAGATCGTTTGTGGCAAATTGAAGTCGCCGAGCAATAAAATGTTATCTTCCGAGCAGGATAAGTCATGAATGTGTTCTAAGATAAGCGACAGCTCAGAATACAATGATGTATCACTATTAGGAGGAATGTATGAATTAATGATAAAGACAGTTTTGTCCTCAATACAAATTTTAATACAAATAGTTTCTGTGTTCAAAGGGAAAGGAACACTGATTAAGCTGAAACTGAGGTGAGAACGAACTGAAATAAGCACCCCACCACTCAATCCCGTGCAACTATCAATATAACGATCTTTTCTATAAACTAGGAACTCGTAGTTGAAGAGTTCCGTGTCCAAAATATTGGCGTTTAACCAAGTCTCTGTAAAAACAAAAATGTCATGTGGAAAAGCCTGAGAGTTCGCAAAAATATCGGTAGTTTTACTTCGTAACCCTCTTACATTTTGGTAGTAGAGGGACAATCGAGAGAGTTTTTTGAATTTAAAATCTGCGATGTGCTGGTATGTCTTTTAGATGCTCGATTGGTGAATTCTTTTACGAGAGTATTGGGGGCCAAATGTCATTTTTGCATAGTGAGTCAAAGATCGAAACAGGGGTAACTATTTTAAAAGATGAAACAAAACTATCCGGCTTACTTATTTTAGTGCACTTTATAGACACTCTACTGGAAATCAAACTTTTAGACAGTAGATGATTTACTATATCATCCACAGAAGTGTCGGGCTTAAGCCTAGAAATAAAGACAGATTTGGGTCCAGGGATTGCCTCAATGCCACTCTGGTCAGTTGGATTTGTAGTAATGACATTATTTAATTGGTCACCAACTTCATTCGTAAATTAATTCGTTTCGCTAGATGAACCGAATTTTTTGATGTTCGTTTTCTTTTACCCAACACAGGGGCCGATTTCAACTGGATTTTGTCACTTGAAATAACAAAAGTCGTTCCAGTATCAGTTCTAGGTATAGGAGCAACAGAAATATCACATTCAACGTCAGTAGATGTGCTGGCATTGTTAGCAACTAAATTATTTACTTGTGTGTCTGACGTTGCGGAGACTAGCATAAAGTCGGTGTTAGTTGACGCATCTACTGAGTAAATCTGCTCTGAATATGTATTTAAGTTGGTCACTGTGGACTTGAAGCTATTCATCAATGCTTTGAACCCTTTGGACAACTTAAGAATGTCGGATTTAAAGCACGACATCTTAAAGGCTTCAACATCGGTTATTGTTATCATCGGTTATTGTTATCAATTTAACCAGGTCCCAAAGTGATCACATTAAGCGGCGTGCACTGTATATAATTTTCTCTTTTGGCACTGAACCAACATATATTGTGAATATGAGCATTTTTGGTCCATAAATTTAGAAGTTATTAATAACTTGACTCCAGCGTCACCTAGCGAGATGAAATATACTATACAACCTATTCTCATAAATTACCTAACAAATATGTATACACAAAAAATTTCATGAAAATCGGTCGAGCGGTTTCGGAGGAGCGCGACTTACAAAAAAAATTATCATTAACTCCACACGATTGCCACTGTGTGCTGCGACTAGGGATGCAAACGATATATCGATGTTTGCAAAACATCGATGTTTCGTTCATAAACATCGATGTTAACATAGATGTTTTGATAACCGATACATCGCCGATACATCGACGGGAAAACTGTCAAACATCGACATCGTTCATTCATTTCGTTAAACATTGCCAATATGGGTTAAATATAAAATGTGCTTGTATTTGTGTAATAGCATTATACGTAAAACCATTTCATAATAGGGTTGTCTCCCTCACATCCGATAACTTTTTCAGTGTTCCGGACAGTTAAGTTTTTCACAAATGTGATGGCGTATGTAAAAAGCATCATTCAATTCTTTCGTTCTCTGCCGATTGTCGTCTCCTGTTACACCAGTAAAAAGAGACGCTATTGAGATTTGGAAGGGTATGAAATCGCTTTTTGCAAAGCTTTCAAAGATTGCAATGTTATATTTCCCCATCGTTGCCACGTCTGGTCCAAGCGAGCGTCTGTTCTTGGAGGCTGGGGCAACCATCACTCAGGACAGAAATAGACTTCTGGGGACTAGATTATCCAAGCTTCTTTTCCTCAACTCCATTTCACAGTTGTTACATTCGAACAAATAAATGTTTATTATGTCTCTTCCTTAAGCCCCTTATTCCCAGAACGAAAATCGTTACGAGAAAAATAATCGTAGCGTAACTGCGAGAAACCATTCCTTCTCGCAACGAGAAAATGAATGGCCCGGACCATTCTTTCTCGCAACGATTTATTTTTCGATGCGATTTTTTGACATTGTTTTCAATGAAAGAAGAAAAAATTGTATTAATTTTGAGTAGCAAAAACGGAAACTACACTTTTTCGCGCATTTAAACGTCATTTCCTCTTTTAAAAAATTTAAATTTGTTGTTCAAAATAATTTTAATTCAATATGAGTGATAAGAAGAGGAAAATAACACAAAAAAAAAAATACGCAAATGACGAAGAAAAATATCAAAACTCGTACCTCAAAAATCTCGTTGCGGAATTTGAGATTCTATGAATTTACCCTCAAAATCTCGCACCACAAGCTACGATTTTTGTTTCGCAACGATTTTTTTTCTCGCAACGATTTTTGTTCTGGGAATAAGGGGCTTTAATTTAATTTCAAAATTACGTTTAAATAAATAAATCCATTGAGAAAATATGTTTTATTTCATAGATGAATTTTATTGTTGTGTGGTCTAGTTGACTGGAAATTAGTTAAGGTTTTTGGGTTGAAACTGGTAAGTCTAGTATATTTTGTTTTTTAGGTACAGTACGTCGTAAATATAGCCAACAATTTGTGTAATGGAGAAGATAAATAAAACATCGGAAAAACATCGATGTATCGTTGTTAATACCGATGTTTTTTAACATTGATGATTGTCGTGGAACCATCGATGTTTTCATACATCGATGTTTTTAGGAACGATGTTGCATCCCTAGCTGCGACTGTGATACACATAAAAAGGCACTGTCAGGTGACAGTCTTTATCTTTGGAATGCTTTGAAAAAAAATCAGAAACCCACTGCGTACGCATGTTAAATACGAAAATGAATGCAATGAGAGAATTACAAAAAAAACTCATCATCAACTCCACACAATTGCCACTGAGTGCTCTGATAAGTGATACACATAAAAAGACACTCAGTATGCTCTGAAAAAAAATCAAAAAAAAATTCCATTTATACGAAATGGGGTGCAATGAGAGAATTAAAAAAAAAACTCGTCATCAACGCCACACGATTGCCACTGAGTGCTGTGATTCAGCTTCTGATTGAAAAAAATTTAAAAAAAAAAACGACTTTGGAATGCATTTTGTACTATTATTCAGCTTCTAGTAATTGCACGAATATGATTTTGGTCTTTAAATCTGCGTATTGAATGTAGTTAAGCTGAGAATAAATATCAATCACATAGGAGAAGCTGTTCTGAAGTAATAGCCGTTTGTTTTAAATTGAACTTTCGTTTTCTCATTTGAAGTCCCCTAAACTCTAAAACTAAACATTTATCTAATTCAAAGATAATTGATAAACCTTCTCCGAGAAATTAGTAATCTTATACCAAAAGAGTCGTTAAAATCTATTCAGCGGTTCTTGAGATCCTTTACTTCAAACGTAATATGACACCGATCGGGACTTTGCTTTATACTATGTAAGGATTAGACTACACAATATGATTTAGCTAGAAATCGTTAAAATTATTAATGGAAAACACTATAAGGCACAGTCCAAAACAACAATTATATATTAAAAACTATTAAATTACGTACACAGAAATACATTGAAAGAGACACTTAAAAGGTAAACTACATCTACTTTAAGAGTTGCCAACTTTCTATTTGCCTATTGACTTCTTTTTTATGAATCTCTGGATATCATCTATATAGTTTTGAGAAAACTGGTATGTCATGTTTCGTCACTATTCGGTGTTTTATTTCGTTAGTAAACGACAAGATGTTCCCATTATAAAATATATTTCGGTATTTTCTTAAGACCGTATGCAATAATTTTTTCATAATTACTCAAATGATTGGTACAAGTCAATGCCGGTATATTGTTAGTATTAATTTCATTATTAAAAATTTCTATTGTGTTGTCTTCACAACTGCGTGCTAATTGATCATACGCCTCTTCTTCTTTACTAAGATATATTTTAAGAGTAACATTCTTCGTTATTAGTCTTCTATTTGGGTAGTCTATTATGCTATCTAGATCTCTTAATATATTATTTCCAATCAAACCGTCAAATTTATTGTTAAAAGTATACTCTAAAAATTCACAAAAGTAGTTCTCAATTTCAAATTCTTCAAAAATTGGGAATTTACAAATTTTTTTGATAACGAATTCTTTCCCCATAGCTTTCGCTAAAACCTGTACGTTTTTTTCCATTAAGGATGGCAAATATCTTCATTAATTATACTGTATTCCGCGCCAGTATTAATGATGAAATAAAGTGTTCTAACGCTATTTTTTATTTTTATATAGGGTAGTTGCTTGACCCATTTGCATGATAATTTGCATTTGAACTACCAATTTCCATGGGTCCTTGTCTGAATGGGTTTCTTTGGTTTGTATTATTTGAATTCCTAGTACGGTTTGACTCTTGTCTCTAATTGAATTATTGGAATTCCCTTGATAATACCTGCCATTGTTATTATTGGCATGGAAATTATTATTTCTATTAAAATTATCACCAGTGATTTCTATTAAAATTATCACCATTGTGATTTGTATTAAAATTATTACCATTATAATTTCTATTAATATGGTTACCATTGTTATTTCTAATTAATCCGTTTTCATTTCTATTTAAGCCATTGTCATTATGATTCCTGTAATCGTTTCTCCTACAATTATTACTGAAATTAGGAACTGGGCGATTTTGACTACTACTGTTTGTGTTTTTGTAAAAATTTCTTATAGGCCCATATAATGTGTAGCTTTGATGACGTGCTTCAAGTATTATTTTAAAAGCATCATCTTATGTCGAAGGATTTCTACTGAAAATCATGGTTTTTGTTGGTTCTGGTTAATTTTCTTTAAAAACAAGAAGAGCAATTCTATTTACTTCTGCTGTATTATACGCAGTGTCGTTACGGGCTAAAATCCTATTATTAAGTCTGTTAACTAGTTTATTTGTTTGAAAATAATAATTTTCTATTGTGGAGTCTACACGACATAATTTTAATCTATCCATAATTTTAAAACTATCTTCGTTCTCCCCAAAATTATTTAATAAAATATTTTCAATTTCCTCCCAAGTTTCTACTGTCCCGTGTCTATGTAAAGTCTGTCTTCTGATGCCGATGCATTTATTTCTTACATAGTTCATAAGAATTCTTTTATTATTTCGATCAAAAACTTCAATCGTCGGTAAGATACTTTCTATTTGGTTAATGAAATCAGGCAGCTGATTAGAATCAGTGCCATCAAATGACTCCATGTTTTTAATGCAGTTCATAACTAGGTTAAAATGGTTAATTATTTGTTGTTCCATTGTTAGTTGATAATTTGTGCAGCCTATAGCGATTAACTACCTTAATATCTTTATTTACTACCTTAATATCTTCATTTACTACCTTAATATCTTCGGTTTTTTGTTGTAACTTAAGCAGCTGACTTGTCTTCCTTCCTATCTTCCAATTGTAGGTAAATTAATTTTGCTGATTCTAATTTCTGGTTGTTGTTCCGAGCGAGGTATGTTTGTATCCCACAAATTTAAAACTCCCAGTTCTTTTCGTAAAAGATATGTTTATTTAATAATAAAATAAAGTTGCATATTTGTGAATATATGAAAATTGTGCGTTGTAGCACTGAAATAGTGATAAAGTGCCTCGAGACATTTTCACACCTTAGGTAAACGAGAGCTTCTACACCCTTTCTGAGTTCATTTTTGAATTCAGGAGTCTCAATTTACCTGAGAAAAAATTATCCGACTAATTTTCTTCCATTAATTTCAAAAGTAGTCTTCAAGGGTTAAAACTTTTTCGGCCGATTGGAAGTTTAACCACACAACTAGTTCTCCATACCACCCTAGGGGCAACGGACTAGCTGAGAAAGCGGTACAAACGTCAAAAGGAATACTAAAGAAAAATGCAACTACGATAACTCGGACTACCAATTATACTCTGTTCCCCAAAAATTGTCAGTATAGAGAAGATAGGACGTTTGCCTCTCATTCTGGTTGCAATAGCTTTCATAAATTTGTCCCTCTTTTAAGCTCTCACTGGCCTACCATAGTATGCATTACAAATCGCCGAAGATCGGAAAGCAATACCCTTAGGGTTACCAGCTGCTGATTTAAAAACAAAATAATTTGTTGAACGAAAAAAGATAATAGTGTACAAAGTAGAAAGCACCTCGATTTTGATGAAATTTTAGTATGTTGTAAGGGGCATGTTTACAAGTATTTTGATGTATCACAGATATAAGCTAAAAACAAACAAAAAACTCACTCATCTCGCGCAAATGGCCTTCATTATAATTCACAAAAATCAAAAAATTGTTGAGATGCATTTTAACGAAAAACAAGAAAATAGAAATAACAATAGCCAAGTGGCAGCACCCTCACATAATCAAATTCATTTATTGGTTTTCAAAAGCACGAAATCCCAAAGCTCTTCGACAAAAACTGAGGAAAAAGCTGTAACGATTTACTTGAACTTAGTAATGGGAACACTGTTCATATTCATACACACAGCGATGGTTGATGTCGGCCAAACGACCACAGTATGCCATTAGCTCTGGTCATGGTGGGATGTATGCGCATTGGACGAAAATTACAAAACCAAAACCTACAGTGGCGAGCATATAAATAGGGAAATGCAGTCAACATACAGCCCTATCGTGGAATCCGCCGGGGGGAAAGATTCACTGTAATTTGAGCATCGGTATCGTTGAATCCGGCGAAGTGAATCATTCCCTTGTCGGCAATGTGAATGAGTTTCACGGCATCGTGCAAAACGTTCGAATCGGATCTCTCCATACAAAATATGACATTTCTCATCCGCAGCTCAAACGTTGCTGATCTTATACTGTTGATGTGTTTTACTTGATAACTTGATAATTTAAGCAAACAGACTTTACAAAAAATGTATTTTGCACTAAATAAAAGACTAATATTTGATTAATCCAGTGCTTTAACACCCTAAATATGTTTATTTCCCAACACCATATTGGTCATTTCCCTCAGAAAAAATCGTACGCAAGCTGCTAATTTCACTTTGGGAGAATTTAAAAATGAGCTGCGAGTTAGATCCAATTGCCCCATGAAAAATTCGATTTATTTAGTTGCACATATTTAATAAACCGGCAAGATTACACTGTTTATAAACAAATTTAAAAGAACAAATGTATGTGAAAACACGTTTATTTGGTAATTAAATTGTCCCACTGCTCCACCTACGCATGCACGTATTCTTGTTTCTGAAGATGTTCTGCAGCTGACGAGTCCAGAGATAGAGCTATACTATTTATTTTACTATTTTTTATTTATATTTCTTTTGTATTGCAAAAACCAAAGGACAATTTCAAAACAAAAATTCATTTTGCTGTCATAAATTCTACATACTTGACAGGGACACTTCCTTTTCGACATTCACGGTCGGTAAGGAAACTTCCCCGACGGATTCTACGATACCAAGCTAAAGTGAAAATGAATCGAACAAGTGAAGGGAGTCTCCGATCCGGCGGATTCCACGATAGGGGTGATAGTTCAAATCCCCATATACCGGCACTTAAGGAAATAGCTTGGCTAAAATGCGAAGTTTATCCTCAAAACAGATTTTTTAGAACTAACTGTAACATGCATAACATATTTTGGTCTACGTTTCACGGTGCAGATACAAAATACCGTGCCAAGTGCTAAATTGGTACGAGCACATAAATAGGGAAATTATATTGTTTTTAGTTTGTACTCAACTTCTGTGTGAAAATGTTTAATTTTCAGTATGTAGTGTTTACATAAATATTGCTTTGTTATTGTCTAGTCATAATAACTCGATTTGTGATGTTTGTTATAGGAATGGAACGGAGTAAACACATAACGGCTGAACAGCGGCGAGAAATTTGTTGTTTAACAAGTGAAGATAGTACGCTCTCGGCAATATCGAAACATTTAAATATATCAATGAATATTTGTCATCGAGCTTTGGAACTGGTCAAACACTATGGCAGCAGTTTTAATAAACCTCGCGCTCCCAGACAACGAAAACTACACCGCGTGTTGATTGGATGATGCAGCGCCTTTCTGAAAAGGATCGTTTCAGGACCGCTGTTGACATTTACGCTGAAATTTCGGCACAAGAAAACTTGAATGTGAGTGTACACACAGTACGACGACGCTAAGCGGAATTTGGATTAATAAAAAGCCGATTATAAGTAAAAAAAAATCGCAATCGCAATCTATTAAGTTCAATTCTTCCTGTAAGGGTGAACCCACACCAAATAAAGCATAGACAAACAAAGCAAAAAAGCCTGGTAGTAACCCACACCAAATAAAGCAAGTCAAAAAACACATTTTTGTTTTGCTTCATTTGGTGTGGGTTATTGATAGGCATGATTTATTAGTTTTCTCCTAATGAAGAGCAAAAAATACAAAAGAGCTGTGTCAATCGTTCAAATTTGAACAGTTATGAGATTTTGGTCCACTTAACTTCAATACTTTAATTACCGTTTATCGAGAGCAAGAAGATTGGTGGAGTGTGCATTTGGTACGATTACAAGAGAGTTAGGGTTTTGGAAAAAGTTATGTTGGTATCTCCAGACAAAGTGGGTATTATAACAATGACAGCCTGCGTTTTTCACAATTTTATAGGAACGAAAAATATAAAATATACGGATATGCACAACAAATAACATGAACTTTCCATTACAACATGTCGAGCTGATGGTAGTAATAGTAGTTTCAAATCGTCCAACAAGCATTGCAATTGATATACGAAGAGAATTTATGAAGTATGTATTTCAATTAAACAGACGGATCATTTCCATGCCAATATAAATATTGCTGGTGTTACGTAATGTACCTTACGTACTATGGAGTATGTATATGTACATACGTACATAATAAAAATGTAAAATACAATAAATTATCATAAAAAACGTACCTACTTGCAGTTTGCATTTCCTCAGCAATTTCTGACCACAATTTGTCAATAATTCGTTTGTCGCTATGTTCTTTTAATTTAAAATTAATTTTAAATAATTATTTATGTCGCTGCCCGAATTTCAATCAAAAATAATAGTTTTTCACCGTCACATATCTTGATTCGATACTACACTACACTCGGCTCTACAGAAATTGAATGAATAGAGCATTAATTCCGATAAGTCATCGCTCACATGTTTCATTCCATTTTGTTTATTTTGTCTGTTTGACTGAGTTGATGTGGGCGCTCTCATTTGATTTCATGTATTTTTCGCCTTTTTATGCCTAAACAGTCTTCTCATGCCTGTGCCTTACTTGACTAACTTGACTAACTTGCCTGTTTTGCTTATTTCAATGTGGGTAGCCCCATAAATACACGTGCGATTCATGCTTTAGACAGTCAAGAAAAATCGTCTGCGTTAGTCTGCTTTATTCAATGTCGGTACTCGCATTGAAATGTGTGTATTTTATGCCTTAAATAAAATAAAAAATAGATTTTTTTGTCTAACACAGTTTTGTTCTATTCAGTGTGGGTTCACACTTCACACTAACTGATGTTATGAGATACCTAATAATATTACACCTAAAATATATACAGCTAAAAAAATAAAATTGATAGTTTTCCAGTTGTTTAAAGTTTTAGCAAAACACACAGAAATTACTGTCTTTGGTTGTTTTTCCCTATTTATATGCTCGCCACTGTATGTAAGTCAGTGGTTTTGTTTTTATTTCAGTGGCAATTTTTCTGATTGACTGCCAGAAATATATGTACTGGCACTAGTGTCTAAAAAAAAGCTCCCGCATAAGGCCTGTACTGACAATTTTTGTGGAACAGAGTATAGGTATCATCAATTTTATGAACACCCCTAGAGAAGATCTAGGTAGCTCAGCGCAGCGTCTGTACTCAAGAAATCTAAGGTTACTTATCCCAACACCGTGACATCACTCGTTACAAAAGAACAGCAGAACGTCAGCAAAACATTTTAAGCCGAACGTCAAAGGCAACCAAAATACTCAAACAGAGGATCGGGAGAGAGCCTTCAGCTATCAGATGGACAACAAGTGATAACCAGAACACACCCCAACAGTATTTGGAAACCAGCAGTAATAGAACGCAGAGTCCACCCTAGATGTTATATTATCAGAGATAGCAACGGTAACAAATATCGTCGAAACTCGAGCCACATTAAGCCAACAGAAGCATACATACAGAGTCCACTGAATTGTCCAGCCAACCTTAACTACCAGGAGCAGGCACAATCGCAGCCAGTCCCTGCAACCACATCATCTAATATTTCAGAGCAAACCTTATCCAATCCTATGAATTCCCCAGAACTACCTAACTCTTCCACTATCTCCACAGGTATAACCTTATTGCCAGAGCCGCAAAAAACAACAACCGTCATACACAGGGTCAGGAAGAATCGTCAAGCCACCAGAACGACTAATGTACAAACATCTTAAGATCCGATGCTTCAAGAAGGGAGATGCAATGTAGCCTGGTCAACAACACCTACACGTCAAACGATGTATGAATCTGACGTTCATGCACATGGCTGATTACGTTAACCTCAATTCATTACATTGTACCACTCGTGCTTATACTAGTCACACGCTAATAAAGTATTTGAATTATTATCAAAGATTGTTCTTAATTTACAACGTACTAGTCAGGGTCGTGGAAAAGAGTTGGTGGCGGCAGCGCTCACACACCCGTAGTGGGTTACTGACACCGGTGGACCCGGTCCCCTTGCACTAGGGGTATATAAGGATCTGACCCTCCAGGTTGGGGGTTGTGCGTGAGGTTAACTACCTACCACGTAAAAAAAAAGATAGTTCCGAAACAACCAAAAGCCTCGGAGAAGGACGGATCTTCTGTTGACAAGCACGCTAAATGAAAAAAGGACAATGACGTTCGGATCTGCACCTGGAATGTTCGTTCACTGAACGGTGACGGTGCACCCGAATAACTGGAAGAGGCCCTAGACTGCTATAAAGCAGATATAACTATCATCCATGAAGTGCGATGGGATGGGCCAGGCAGAAAAATAATGAGCAACTGCGACATCTACTACGGTGATTGCTGTATAGAAAATAAACAGCGCTTATTCGGATGCGGCTTTGTCACACGCGGCAGACTTAGGCAAGGAGTCTTGAGCTTTCGGCACGTGAGCGAGCGTCTTATGACAATCCGTGTCAAGGTAAAATTCGCCAACATTAGCCTAATATGCGCTCACGTCCCACAGAAGAAAAAGACCACGCTACCAAAGATAGTTTCTACGAGCTCCTCGACAAAACCTACGAGCAATGCCCTAAGCATGACGTTAAAATCGTATTGGGCGATTATAACGCTAAGATAGGAAGAGACGACATCTTTGGTAGGACGGTTGGACGGCACAGTCTACAGTATATATTTTGGAAGCGACATCTTTGAAACGTAATTGATGGTAATACTCGAAGGAATCTTAATGAATACAAATAGTATATCTTATTACAAAATATAATATGAAGGTACATAGAGTTATATTTGTAAATACCTATGAGCACAGATTTATCACACTTGAACAACCTCAGGATCTGAGATGATTTGAGTCACTTTTAAAAGGTGCAGAGCGTCTTCGTCTAGTTCCTTGATCTGATGTATACAGCAATGTATGGAATACATCTTCGTTTGTTGTAGATCTTGAACATTTTCTCGCATGATGTAGTCTTTAATGTTTGTAATCTTTATTGCGAGACTTTTGAGCGTCTTCCGAGAGTTGTCCAATTGGTAATACATACAGCAAAGTGATTTATGATATTCTCTCCATGAAGTAATATTTAGTGTAAAAATTGTGACACACGACTGGATCACGGGTGAAAAACTTACAATCTAATCTGTAGGCCAAAAATTTCGCACGATAATGCAAATACTTCATAACTTCAAAAACCGCCAAAACCCGCAGCTGATTCTTACATATATAATAGATAGACACCTTGTGCATGAAATGAAATAAAATTTACAACTAAGGCAAGCTTAGCTAACTGTCAAAAGTCTCGTCGAAGTTTTTTTTGACACTGTATGATAAAAATTACGGCAGCAATATTTTGTCTCGAAATATAATATTAATTTTTTTTTTTTTTTTTTCTCATAGTGTCTATGGAAGCACTTTATTTCTGTAAAATATTGGCATTTGTTTTCTTGGTACAACCCCAAAGTTGTATACCTTGCTTGTATAAAAGCAGTTTGTTCTCCATACTGAGGTGGGAATGTTTCCCGATCAACCAGTACACTTCTCTATATTTGATATCTAGTTCTTTACGTTTCATTTTCACGTGCGAATTCCACTTCAGCCTTGCGTCGAGTGTCATTTCCAGGTATTTGGCTTCAGTTGCAAAGGGTATTCGGGCCAAATTTATAAAAATTGACAAGTCATTAATTTTCCTACAAGTGAAATTCACGTGGACAGATTTAGTTCCGTTAAGGGCGATCCGCCAGTCCCTCGTCCAATCAGTTACCTTATTTAATGCGCTTTGCAGTGTGGCAGTCGTTTCCTCGATTGGTTTACCTACTGCTAGGATAGTGGTGTCGTCGGCAAACGTAGCAAGGATAGTGCAATCTTCTTTCGGTATATCACGAGTATAAAACAGATAAAGAAGCGGCCCCAGAACGCTTCCTTGCGGTACGCCGGCCGAAATTTCTTTGAGCTCTGAGTATTCGTTTCCATTTATAACACGGAAGAGTCTATTCCCGAGATATGAATTCAGAATCTCGTATAGGTATACGGGGAGTACTTGTCGTAATTTGCATTTCAAGCCATCGTGCCACACCTTATCAAAGGCTTGCGAGATGTCAAGAAATACGGTTGAGCATATCTATTTTTCTTCTAGTGCTTTTTCGATTACGTTAGGAATTCTATGCACCTGGTCAATCGTCGAATGCTTACTTCTGAACCCAAACTGGTGGTCAGGGATTAGATTAGACGTTGGAGACGCCTTAGTAATATCCTCTCGAAAATTTTGGATACGACTGGAAGAAGCGAGATTGGTCTGTATGATTTCACTTCATATGACGGTTTTCCTGGTTTTAAAACCATAATGACTTCCGCAACTTTCCATTGGCTCGGCACGTGTTTTAATCTGAGTGCAGCACTTATAATATGGAGAAGCTTAATTAATGCTTTTCTAGGTAAGGCTTTGAGAATTTCTCCGGTAATCAAATCATAACCAGGAGCTTTCTTAGGTTTTAATTTCGCGATCTCACGTTCGAGTTCTTTAAGCGTCGCAGACCTGCGCGTTAAATCGCCAGATGATGGAACTACCATCCTTGTGAGGTTGATGTTGTCATGAACCACTTGACCATCGTTCGGTGTAAAAGTTTCTTCCAAATGGGCGGCAAAAATATCCGCTTTTTCTTTAACTTCCCTTGTCCATTCATTTTGATTTATTTTAAGTGGCGGCGCGGGGATTTTGGGCTTTTTGGTGCCTTTTACGGGTTTCCAAAGGGAATAATTGGAATCTTTTTTCGCTGTTAAACTTTCAAGGTAAGAGCCTATCGCACGATTTTTAAGATCCTTAATGCTATTCTTTAACAAATTGCAGAGACGATTCAGATATGTTTTATGCTGTGGAGCACGACTTTGTTGCCATCTTTTACGCGCTTTTCTTTTTTCCCTGATTAATTCTTTTATTTCAGAAGGAACGAAGCGATCGACTTCAACCTCAAGTTCATAGGGTGTCGTAAGCGGTATGTCAAAATAACTGGGGAATGATCAGACGATAGATCAAAGCTCTCTTCAACTTTTATGTGGTTGTTAGATATTCCTTTTGCCACGAAGAAATCGATCAGGTCAGGTATTTTCAAAGTATCAGCTGGCCAGTAAGTCGGTTTGCCCGTCGAATGGAAATCACACCTGTACTCCATACCTGCCCCATAGAGCATTCTACCTTTTTGCGAGATGTATCTAGAGCCCCAGAACGAATGTTTCGCGTTAAAATCGCCGCCAATAATGAAATTAGGTTTCAGCGATTTAAATAAGTTAGTAAAATCACTTTTTTCAAGCGCGGAAAGCGGTGGACAGTAAATAGAAGAGATTTTAATAGTACGCTGACTATTTTTAACTCGAATTGTGCACAGTTGCAGAGTTTCAAGCTCTATCTTTAGGTCTTCGCATTGTTCTATGCAGTCTTTAATAAACAAGGAAGATCCGTCTCTCGCTTTACCCGAAGGGTGACAAGCGTGGTAATCAGTATAGCCTTTTATTTTTAAATGCGATTCCTTTTTTACGTGAGTTTCAGAAATCAAGAAAATGTCAATATCTTTTTCTCGCATGAATATTTCCAATTCAAGTTTTTGCAAAAGTCCGTTTGCATTCCAAGTACATATGTGAGGTACGCGTTTTCCGTGAATAACTCTCGAGCTTAACCAACCTATCGAGAATAATTTTATTTATTTTGCTTTGCTCTTCAAGTTTCGCGAGAATAATTGAGAAAACTTGAGAAGCAGGGTCCGTCGGGATTTCGAGGTTTTTTGATTTTTCGGATGCTGCAGCCTGGGCGTAGGTCTGCATTCCTGCTGTCCGAGAGCTATTACTCGATGTCTTTTCTAATGGCTTTTCATTACCGTTTCTCTTAAGACCAGAAGTCGAGGACTTTTCTCCTGTCACCAACTTTTTCCGCTCTGAACCCGATGGTTTTTGTTTGCCTACGTTCTCCTGACCGATCTTACGATTTGCCTTAGTTAGCGGTTTTAGTATTTTATTTTGAGGCTTATGGAGTGCATCTCTTCGTTTTTGCAACTCCTTGGCTACTTCACAGCCTCTATAATTTGCCGGGTGCTTTCCTTTGCAATTAGCACAGATTGCAGAGGCTTGTTTGTTTACTCCACAGTCTTGGGAGAGGTGATTTCCGGCGCATTTCACACATCTTGGTTCTTTTTTGCAATACGTTTGCGTATGATTAAGTCCTTGGCAACGTTCATTGGATTGCAATAAATGGCTCTCCCCAGAATCCGTAGAGCCGACCTCTTATGAGGGTAGATTTTCCAGTAAAGCTGGACTGCCACCTGGGGTAATCAATCTTTTTGTTTTGTCCATTGCATTTTTGTATACACTATACACTCGGTATACGGAGATTGGATTTTAGTCGCCTCTTACGACAGGCATGCCTACCTCGGGTATATTCTAACCCCTACCCGAAGGGGTGAATATTAATAACTGTTTCTTAATCTACAAACAATCTCCTTTCGATGTCTGTATGATACAATATGGCTTTTCTTGGAACTAACGGTTGAAATCTAACTCTGAAAGTATAAATTAATTTATAAATAAAACACAAAGTTTAACAAAATACTTTTTTAATTGTTTATTAACTTTTTTACAAATTCCTCTATGAGGAAGTCTTCAAACGCGTCCGCACTCTATCGCTTACTGGAAACTTCTACCCACGCTCATTTAAAAGATCATGTCAGCAAGTGCGAAAGAACCAATAAACGGTATGCAATGGATTCTCCTTTGCACTTGTTGCATTTGCTGGACATTTCAGCTTTCAGTGTTATGCGTTTCCACAGCTAATAGCCGTCATACATAACTATCCCCCTTTTTAAATGAAGTCGTCTTCGGCTTCTTGTAATTTTTTTTTTTTTAATTTTTTATCATACATTTCATTTACAAGTAATGTATTTTTCTGTCTTTGAATTGCAGAAATTATTGTTATTACTTATTAAGAACATAGTTATATAAAACAAAAAATCTTAAGTTATCGAATTCAAAAAGTACAAAGTCTTACAAAGTTTACAATATCAAATTAAAATATTAATTTTTTTAAACAATTTTAAATTCTTATTTATCTTATTTTATAAACAAATACTGTAATTAATTAATAAACAATTTTATTCACCTACCGAAGATTATTTTTATGAATCTTTTTATTGTCAACTAGAACCGTAGTTCCTAGGTCCTTTTGAACTGTCTTTTCGATAAAAATCTTTGTGAATTTATTACCAATGCGTCTATTTGTTCGCACAAAAACCTTATCGCCTGGTATGAATGTCCGTGTTTGTCTATTTCTGTTGTGATAGTCTAGGTTCGTGTTCTGAGTTACAACTATTTTTTGCCTGATCTTATCTTTTAACGCTGTCGGAATTGATTTGATGATATCAATTGGTCTAAAGTTGGTGACCGACTGAATCATCCTATTGTACTTAGCTGTAGCAAGTAAAAGGAGCTCACCGGTATCACTTAAATTTTGTTCTGGAAAAACTTGTCTGTAATGGGATGAATGATTTGGGCTATACTCATTGGGATTGTAGAACTGTCTAGGCACAACGTGTTTTTCTCGTAATTGTTCATTTCCATTGAAAAAATAATTTGCAAAAGCATACCTTGCTTGGTTTGCCTCCAGTTCTTCTGCAAGAGCTAAGGCGCTTGGCATGTCAGAAGGTCGGGATGAAAATATGATGTCGCCCATAGGTTTTCGTAAGCCTGAGATAAAAATCCTTAAAGCGTCTTGCCGGTATTTCTGACTTAGAAAATCAGTTAGAGATTCATTACCCTCATGTTGCATTAAGGTCTTGTTAATAATTAAAGTCAATTTCTTTTCTATCTCGTCATAAAACTCAGGAATCGACATTTTACCTTGGCGTAAAGTTGAAATTTCCTGCTCTATCATATGTACAGGTCTTTTATCAGCGTATGTGAAATCTAACCTAGCGATTATCGCTTTAAAATTGAGAACTGTATTAAAGGATGCTAGAACTTGATCCGCAGACCCAATAATTTTGTTTCGTATAATTGCAACCGCTTGATAGTGTCTAGAGCTACCTTCATATGCTTCGAAAAGCTTGTAGGCAATGAATGTAGCTTGTCGCCATGAAATATAACGAATCTGATCTCCACTGAATTCAGGCAGTGATTTTATCAGGTCCAACGATTCGTCACATTTTTTATTAGGTTCGATTGTTATTGGCTTATATTCTTCAACGAACTTGGGAGTTTCTAATGCCCTAAGTCGAGTCGTAAGTTCGTCGATCGTCTCTTCAAACCTTTGTCGAGCTTGTTCGGTTGCAACCTCAACTGCAGCAGTAATTGCCGCTTTCAATTGTACCGCGTCCATTAAATCAGTAATTTCACAAATATGAAGTTAGAAACTAATAACTTAATATTTAAAAATTCAATCAATAAATTTGCTTTAGAAAACTGATTACTTAAATCGAAATTAATTAATTAATTAATTAACGATTACGATTAAGAAGAAAAAAAAAGCTTAATATAATATAAATATTACTTAAGAAAGAGAAAATTAATCATTTGTGCTTACAGCAGGTAGTTGTTGTTATCTTGTGTTTCTCTTTATTCAGAAATCTTCCGTATCGACTGTGTAGACAGTTACTCAAGTGGCTTGGGTTTTTCTTCACCGCCACGGCTAGGTAACAGTTAATTTGCGTGTTCGATCAGGCTCTTTTTTCACTATGTAGGTAATGATTATTGTTGTTGTTTTATAATATTCACTTCACTCAGTTCTTTAAATTACTTTTAATATTAGAAGATTTTATTTTGATTTCGATTTGATTGTATGTATGTATGTATTTAGTTTTTTTCTTTTTTTCACCTCATCAATGGGGTTACTTGTATGTAGCACCGGCCGAGAATTTAATTTATTAGGTCCGCACTACTTAGCAACGCAAATTATGATCCTTTATAAGGATCTTTTAATTTATTAGCGGGCGCCAATTAATTTATAAATAAAACACAAAGTTTAACAAAATACTTTTTTAATTGTTTATTAACTTTTTTACAAATTCCTCTATGAGGAAGTCTTCAAACGCGTCCGCACTCTATCGCTTACTGGAAACTTCTACCCACGCTCATTTAAAAGATCATGTCAGCAAGTGCGAAAGAACCAATAAACGGTATGCAATGGATTCTCCATTGCACTTGTTGCATTTGCTGGACATTTGAGCTTTCAGTGTTATGCGTTTCCACAGCTAATAGCCGTCATACATAACTTATTTAACTAGCAAGTCAAAATTTACAGAATTTCCATAATGTTGCCGACAGCGTAATTTTCTCTCTATTTAGTGTACTAAGCACATGAAAATCGAAGTGAATATTAAAGTACGACTTCTTAAGTAAAAAATAAAACCAAAAACATATGCAATTTACAATATTTTGTAATGAGAATATTTGTAATGCATAGTCTAAATGTTAACGTAGCTTTAAGAAACTATACTTATCTAGCGCCCTCTGCAGCTAAGTAATCAAAAGAGCGAGAAATGAACGGCCATATCGATTTATAAAACTAGGTCATTCTGATTGTAGCAGCCGAGGAGGCAAGTTTTAAAATAAAGAAAACCGAAAACTTCAATCGAGTTTTATTAATTAAAACAACTCCTCATCGAAATAAGTGTTTTTATTCGATTTTTATAATTTCTAAAAAGTATTTATGATCAGGCCTTGTACTACCATATTTCATAGTGCAACGCCACAACAACGAAATACTGTGGGAAAGTATAATGTCGAAAAGCTACAATCACAAGACACCGCCAGAGCCTACAGAGAACGCATATCCCGATCTCTCGCTACGAGTCCTGCAACAAGCTAGTACAGCTAGTACAGAAGACCAGTGGGAACACTGCCAGCAAGCCATCATAAGCGCAGCTTGGTTTAACACGACCACCACCACGAAATCCCTGGTTTGATGAAGAGTGCAGACTAGCTAACGCGGAAAAACAACAAGCGTATAAAGCGGCGCTGCAAAGAAGGACTAGATCTGCTCGCCTGCTCTACGAGCAGAAGAGACGGGAAGAACATCGGCTTCTAAGAAGGAAAAAGAAAGAGCACGAGAAGCGTGCATTCGAGGATATTGAGTGATGCTACTCCAGGAATAATGTACGGAAGTTTTACCAGAGAGTAAAAAGAATGTGCCAGCAAAACAAATCCCGTACAGAAACCTGTAGAGACGCGGATGGAAATATTGTAGTGGAAACACAGTCGGTGCTGAGATTATGGAAAGACTACTTCCGCAGACTGTATAATGGTGACCAAGACCAATTCTGATAGGCAGAATGTACCGTTCAATTTAGATGGCGATAGCCAAAACCCCCATCCACCTGATCAAAACGAAGTGCGGATAGCAATATCCAAGGTAAGGTCCAATAAGGCTGCTGGACCTGATGGTCTACCCGCAGAGCTATTTAAAGCAGCTGGAGATGACTTGGTAGTGAGCATACACCAACTCATCTCCAAGGTTTGGTCAGATGAAAGTATGTCAGATGAATGGAATCTAAGCATCGTCTGCCCGGTGGACAAGAAAGGTGACCCCCTCAACTGGTCCAATTACAGAGGCATCAGTCTCCTCAACGTCGTCTACAAGATCCTGTCTGCCATGTTTTCTGAACGCCTGAAGCCTTTCGCCAACAACCTGATTGGCCCATATCAGTGCGGTTTCAGGCCAAGAAAGTTCACCATAGACCAAATTTTCACACTCAGGCAGATCCTGGAAAAAACCCAAGAGGTCCAAATCGATAGCCACCACCTGTTCATCGATTTCAAGGCCGCCTATGACAGCATATGGAGGGATGAACTGTATAGAGCCATGTCTAGTTTTAACATCTCTGCCAAACTCATCCGTCTGTCCAGGATGACGAAGGAGAAAGCTCGCTGCTCCATCAAGGTCGGTAATGACCTCATCGAGACCTTCGATGTCAAAAAAGGATTCAGATAAGGTGACGCGCTGCCATGCGACTTCTTCAACATCATACTTGAAAGAATTGTTCGAAACTCACAAGCCAACCTACAAGGAACGATCTTTCAAAAGTCTGTTCAACTACTTGCATACGCCGACGATATTGGCATCATTGGCAGAACACTGCGAGCTGTTCGCGAGTATAGAAATGGAAGCGGTTAAAATGGGCTTAGCGGTAAACGAGGACAAAACAAAATATATGCCGTCAACTAAAAGGGACACCCAACATCGACGAATTGGACAGAACGTCACAATAGACAGCTACAACTTCGAGTTAGTTAAGGACTTTGTCAACCTCGGCTCTATAACTTCAATAAATTACATCTCGTCGGAAATCAAACGTAGGATTACTCTTGCCAACCGCTGTTTCTTTGGGCTAAGGCTTGGTACACACATGCGATTGCAGTCGCACGACTATTCAGTCGCAGAAAATAGAACACAGCTTTCAATGTAAGCGCACACATGAAACCTACCAATCGCAACGTATCATGTGCGCGCACTTACATTAAAAGCTATGTGTTCTATTTTTTGCGACACGACTACAATCGCATGTGTGCACCTAGCCTAAGAAGGCAATTGAATAGTAAAGTCCTTTCCCTTATCATCCCAGTCATGGACATGTAGAGCGTATGGATATCAACGCTCCGGTTAGGAGAATATTGGACTCTTACCCGGAGGGTCAGCGCAGCAGATGATGACCTCGCCTAAGGTGGCGCCACAAGTAGAACAAGACCTCAGCCAACTTGACGTGCGCAACTGGAGGCGGCTAGCTAAGGACCGGGCTAGCTGGAAGAGGTTGTTGGTTGAGGCATTGGTTCACCCCGGACTGTAGCGCCACATAAGTAAGTTAGTAAGAGTTCTTTGAATTCTTAAAAGGCCAGGCAATGATCTCGAAAGAATCGGGTCTCATAGAAAGTACGCATTTAAAAATTGCGACAATAAGAATTTAAACAACTGATATTTACATAAACTTTAAAAATATCGACTGATATTGAAATAATGTATTGCATGAAAAAAAACCATGATATGTGAAATTTTATTTTTGCGTACCAAAATTTGCTCCGCTATAAGTGGTCACCTTATGTGACCTAAGAAGAAACTATATCATCTGCTTTTCGAATATTTATTATCATTTATAGTATTTGCGAATCCAACACCATTTTACATAATATGTATATGTTACATTTTCTTTTTGTGGTTTTTGCTTGCGGTACTAAAATTGATATCAGTAGTAAATTACTTTAACTCTAAAATATGTAAAAAAAAAATATTTGTGCTTACTTGTAGGATTTGGCTTGCTTCAAATGCTGTTCCTGGTAACAGAATGACCGGAGTTGATACATGTCCTGACTCCACACAAAGCATATTTGGATATTCATCATCCCCAAAATCAGCTATTTCACGCGCTTGGTCTATCCAAGGATTCCATATTACTAAATAAATATTAAAAAATACATTAATTAATTTTTTGAATATTAACGGTGCATTTATTCGCCGTAATTTTTGATAGAAAGTATTCACAGAATTCAAAAATGTTAATTAACAACAATTACAAATCCATCCAATATCACATCACGTGGCGTAGTTATAAAGGGTGATTTTTTAAGAGGTTGAGAACTTTTTTTTAAAAAAAAACACAAAAAATTCGAAAAAATGAATGAAATATTTATTTGAATCGATAGTTTGAACCTTGCAATGTTTAAAGATAATTTCATGCAAATGTTGACCGCGGCTGCGTCTCAGGTAGCCCATCCGCTGAGTCCAATTTTGGCATACTCTTTCACACATATCGGCCGGTATCTCACGAATGAATGCATGGATGTTGGCTTCCAGTGCGTCAATCGAAGCGGGCTTGTCCCTATAGACATTAGCCTTGACATACCCCCACAAAAAATAATCTAATGGTGTCAAATCACACGATCTAGGCGGCCAATTGACCGGCCCGAAACGTGAAATTAACTGTTCACCAAACTCGCCTCGCAATTGCGCCATTGTTTCGCGTGCTGTGTGGCATGTGGCACCGTCTTGTTGAAACCACATATCATGCAAGTCAAGAACTTCCATTTCGGGCAAAAAAAAGTTTGTTATCATCGCCTAACTGCTGGGAACGGCGCCGAATCGACACTTCGCGGTCTTCTGTCACACTAGCTGATACGGCCGCAATATTTTCTTCACTACGCACAGTACGTAAACGTGTTGGTGGTTTAATGTCCAACAAAGTAAATTTGGTGCGAAATTTGGTCACAATCTTCCGAATAGACTGCTCAGAAGGTCGAGAATGCCGATCATAAAATGGAAGCAGCGCGCGATGAACATTTCGAACCGAGCACGAATTTTGATAGTAAAATTCAATAATTTGCAAGCGTTGTTCATTTGTAAGACGATCCATGGTTAAATTGCAAACCAAACTGAAGCTGTTTGACAGTGACACAAGGTACTAAACACACGTCAGCTGTCAAAACCAGTGTTGCCAAAACCAAACCAGCTAAAAAATCACCCTTTACATTAAGCTGGTTCTACACTTTCACTCTTTTACCCGTTGTTCGTTGTTCGTTGTCAGACGTACATATGTGGAACAACGAAAGTGTAAATGACAAAACCGAATAACGTTCGAAGAACGAATGAAGAGCGAACACGTACGTAAGAAATTTCAAGCTGTTTGGAATTTTCGGTGTACGGTTTTACCCAAACACTGCCACTGCCAATAAATAATGTGATGTTATTTATTTGAATACAAAGAGAATGGATCAAAAAACCGTACAATGTGAATGCTTCTTTGTTGTTCGGTGTACGTTAACCGAGCAATATACATACAACGAACACTGAATGAAGAACGAATGTGTACAGCCAGCTTAATACGTGGCTCTCAGCTTATTTCAACCAGCACCTTTTTGAAACTTTAAGTGAGGATAACTTTTAAGCGAAAAGAGATTTAAAGGTTGATATGTATATAAAAATGCTGAAATAAATTCTGTGAAAGAAAAAAATCCAAAAATATTCCTTCTCATCCCGTAACGGAGAAAAAAATAACTGAGCAACAATAATTTACCTCACAGCTTATTTCAACCAGAGAGTTCTGAGAATATTTGTGATCACGCATCGCTTCGAATAGCGGTACTTTCTTTTTCTATGCGTTCGCAACTCGTTTAAGCTATTTTTAGTATGATTTTGCCAGTCAAATTGAACGCGCAAGTAATTTTTCACAATGGGACCACGCACTACCATTGAGCAGCGGCAGTTGGTCCTCAATCATTTCAAAAATTGCCATTCACGTCGAAAAATAGCGCAAATGGTTAATCTAAGTGACTCGACAGCGCGATACCGCGATTTATACACGAGAACAGAGTGCATAATAAAGGAAGAACCGCACCAAATAAAATTTTCAGCGCTACTGACGAGCGCTATATTGTGCGAAAAATAAGGAAAAATCCCAAACTATCAGCTCCAAAATTGGCTACTGAGGTTTACCACGAGTTGGGCAAGTCGTGCAGTGCTGAAACTATCCGTCGAGTTATTCGAAACAATGATTTTATTGGCAGGGTAGCTCGCAAGAAGCCATTTATTAGTAAAAAAAAATTTCAATGGACTTCAACTTTTGGGAGAACGTCATATTTGCGGATGAGTCGAAATTTAATATTTTCGGCTCCGAGGGGCAGTCGTATGTCTGGCGCAAGCCGAACACAGAGCTACAAAATAAAAACCTCAAGCCAACAGTCAAACATGGCGGTGGCAGCGTCATGGTTTGTGGTTGTATGTCGGCTGCCGGTACTGGGAATTTGGAATTCATAGAGAGTGCAATGGATAAGACAATGTATCTAAATATACTTTAAAGAAATTTGTTACAAAGTGCAGACAAACTTGGCATACGGCACCATTTTCGTTTTTATCAAGACAATGATCCAATACATAAGTCAGGCATTGTTCAGTTTGAAGAATGAAGAATGGACAAAAATCAGCCCCCAAACGACCCGGAAGTTGGTTGAGTCAATGCCAAAAAAACTGAAGATGGTTGTCGGCAAAAAAGGGGGTCATACTAAGTACTGAAATCAAAAAAAAATTGTTTATGAAATCCTTGTTTTGTTAGCTGGTTGAAATAAGCTGTGACATTATGTTTTACATTATTTTTAGTTTTTAGATTTTAAGATATTAAAAATTAATTCTGTGAAGTAAATAACATTATTTTATAAAAGCTTAAATATAGATCTACAAATCTACAAATAAGTTTTGTTGATATTTTTTGTCGCTGACCGGATGTGCAGCCGAATGACGGTGGACTTAATACAAACCTTGTGAAAATTGCACATTTATATTGAAGAAGCTTGTATTAAATATGATACAATGGCCAATTATGATAAAATGTAAAGTTTTTCGAATTTACAGCATTTTTACTAATATGTATCAAATTTGATACATTGGACCGTTAAGGGTTAACAACAAATACGAGGGTCCAACCTGAAAAAATAGCCCGATATGATAGAAAAAATAAAAAGCTCATTGAAGTTAACTGTCCACGCATCATTAGAGAATACAACTATCATATGGGAGGCGTGGATCTTATGGACGGTCTAATAGAGAGATACCACATTCGCCTTAAAACAAAAAGCGCTTCGCTGAAATTATTTTACCATTTCATTGATATGGCAATAGTCAATGGTTATCTTCTCCATAGACGTATACATGCTGAAGGGGGTACTGTGGAGCTACCGAAATTCCTTCCAGTTGCAAATAGGAAACCCAAATGTATTGCATTAAGTGCAAATTAAATGTGTGCCTATCATTGACAAAGAAATGTTTCCAAATTTATCATACTAAGCCATAAAACTGGTCCCTTTATATTATTTTGCATTAATAAAAAAGACAAAAAAATAAAAAAACACTTGCCTTTTTTCAACAATTTTTTTTTGTTTTCCTGGACTACCCGTCTTTTGGCGGTCTATCTATTTTCTCACCTGCAGCTCAAACGATAACTCGGATTTTACTTTTGACTTTGTTTTTGCGTTCTACGCATTAAAATTAGTCAAGCATAATTTATTCATCAAAATAAAAAATTGTCCCGCTAGAGGGTTAAGTACTAAACTTTAATAACTGCCGCACACTACAGACTTTCTATTGGCCGATAGTTTGGCCGGGCTCTTAATCAGTATGAAAATGTATGAAAGTGCGCACACTACAACGATTCGGCATCGGCCGATAAATAAGTTTGATGTGCTACTGCTACACGATTGCCTTCAAACTAAAGTATCGGCCGACTACTCTATCAGTACGGTGTTCCTCCACGCGCGAGTTACAAGTTCACTCTCCTCTCTTATCTTTAACTCATTATCTAATGAGTATTCAGCAACAGCAGCGGTGCAGCATTGTGGTGACGACATCGGCAGAGCAACCAACTCATTCCCAGAAACTCCGAGAGAAGACTTCAGCTCGGAAGTGTTTTGATATCGAAGGACAAAAAGTTAGCGCACTTGCTTAAGGTATGGTCTGATTTACACTTAGGACAATTTAACTTATTTTCTGTATAATGCGTATGTATTGGTTTGGGGTTTTTTGCACGAGAAGGATTAGAATTAGAGATAGTTTGACACGATTCTAAAGCATCACAACGAAGCTGTAAAAATGACACTAATTCAGATACTTTAGAATAGTCCCTAGATGCGACCTCTTCTGCCCATGCTTATCGCGTGTCCTGATCGAGTTTCTGGACCAGAAGGTAAATGATTCAAGGGTCGCGGCTGGTAGATCCTAATGCATTTAATCCCCGAATCGTTTCATCAGTACAGTCGGTGATTTTGCGGAGATTAAAAACGTTACAGGAACTCATGCTGGGCATCGAAAGGAACGATTGAATGTGTGACTGAATTATCAAATTGGAGCGATCGAATCACTTTTCTAACCGCTCCCATGCATCTAAATAATTAACATCAGAAACCGATATGTCCCGAATAAGGTCTGCTGCTTTACCGCGTAAATAGGATATTAAATACCGGAATTTTTGCTTGGTAGATAGCTTTTGATTGTGCTCTGGAAAATGTCTCTAAAACTTGGCCACTCTTTGTAGTCACCGGAAAAGGGATGGATATCGATTTAAGGGAGGGAAATCGAGGTGCATTTCGTAGAGTTTAGATTTTCGAGTAAGGAGGCTTGTTGTATAGCCAACTTATCGATAGCCGATTGACTAACCGACGGTTGTTCAGCTTTTTTTCTATCGCGAATCATTTTGGTAAGGCTAGACTGAGCTAAAAAATATTTGTTCTCGTATTCAGAAAACTCCAACTCTAGATTCGCAAGATCGTCTTCACCCGCGTGCTCTAAAAGCTGATTTTGCAACAAACCGAAATCTGTCCAATCTTCTTCGAGTTTTTGCGACCGTAGTTCGAGTAATTCTAAAGACATACGATCGTCTACGCTTTCAGCAAATGATACCGCTCTAGTCAGAGCCGCTTTAACATGACCACGTTTTATTTTTATGAAGTTCATTTTTGTTATAAAAAAAAGCCGAAAAATCTAATAAACCAAAAATGTTCACAACGTGCGATCGAAATTCGTTTGATAAATTTAATCACGCAGGGGCACAGCTCGATAAATTTGATAATAAGTCAATTATTCAACACGTGTACTGATGCACTCAGACCAAATCACATATAAAAAAAAATGTTCATAAAAAAAACCATACCATTGTCCATTATGCTCATACCATTTGTATGTTATTATTTAAATATTTGATTAAGTTCAATTTATCCGCGATCAGAAGAACCAAAAAATGTTTAATATTTTATGCGTTAATTTAAAGAAAATAAAGCCAAGTCTCAAAACGTTACAAAATTATTTATTTATTTGAAGTTAATTAGAGCGATGTTATTCCAGCGGTGGTCAGCAGCAAAATAGGCAGAACCACGCATGTTGATTGATTACAAAGAAAAATGAAAAGTGAACTGTATAAAGAGAGTAACACATGTAGCAACAAAATTAGAAGAGAGTATAATATAGAAGTATAACATAGAAGCAACAATTAGATGAAAGAGATTATAATAATGACGTGTAAATAGAAGATGAGTTAAGCAAGTAAGCAGTAAATTTTAAATACAATTAATCAGCTGGTGAAAATAGGGTGACTGTTCTGATGTTCGTTGAAGTGGTGCGCATATTACAAAATACCAACTATTTACTAATTTTAAGACTCAACAACGCCTACCTACCCCTACTACAATATAGGTACACTGGTCCCTCGCTTTGCGCGACTTCTTTTTGCGCCGCTTCACCTTTGCGCGAAATGCATTTGTCTACCCTCTCCCAACAGACTGGCGATCAATGACAATGGTTTACCCAAAAATAATGAGCAAATAATAAAAGCGGAAATTGGAATAATGCGAATTATGGAATCAAGGAATTGTATTTTTTGTAAAAAAAAAAGTAGCCTAATCTCTAATCCAGGAAGAAGACTATCTGTTCCCGAAAGTTATGCACGTAAAAAAGGAATCGCATTTAAAAAAAAAAGGCTATACTGATTACCACGCTTGTCACCCTTCGGGTAAAGCGAGAGACGGATCTTCCTTGTTTATTAAAGACTGCATTGAACAATGCGAAGACCTAAAGATAGAGCTTGAAACTCTGCAACTGTGCACAATTCGAGTTAAAAATAGTCAGCGTACTATTAAAATCTCATCTATTTACTGTCCACCGCTTTCCGCGCTTGAAAAAAGTGATTTTACTAACTTATTTAAATCGCTGAAACCTTATTTCATTATTGGCGGCGATTTTAACGCGAAACATTCGTTCTGGGGCTCTAGATACATCTCGCAAAAAGGTAGAATGCTCTATGGGGCAGGTATGGAGTACAGTTGTGATTTCCATTCGACGGGCAAACCGACTTACTGGCCAGCTGATACTTTGAAAATACCTGACCTGATCGATTTCTTCGTGGTGAAAGGAATATCTAACAACCACATAAAAGTTGAAGAGAGCTTTGATCTATCGTCTGATCATTCCCCAGTTATTTTGACATTGAGCGAAAAACTAGTATATAACCGAGAGCCAGCGAAATTAACTGGTAGAACCACTAACTGGGAAGGCTTTAGGAACGAAATCGAAGTAAACGTTGAACTGAGCGTACCGCTTACGACACCCTATGAACTCGAGGTTGAAGTCGATCGCTTCGTTGAGATAGTACAGCTCGCCTCTTGGAATAGTACGCCCAATCCAAGAAAAACGCCGGACAAATACGGTCTACGATATCCTTCTGAAATAAAAGAATTAATCAGGGGAAAAACAAAAGCGCGTAAAAGATGGCAACAGAGTCGTGGTCCATAGCATAAAACATATCTGAATCGTCTCTGCAATTTGTTAAAGAATAGCATTAAGGATTTTAAAAATCGTGCGATAGGGTCTTACCTGGAAAGTTTAACAGCGAAAAAAGATTCCAATTACTCCCTTTGGAAAGCCGTAAAAGGCTCCAAAAGGCCCACTTAAGATAAATCAAAATGAATGGGCAAGGGAAGATAAAGAAAAAGCAGACATTTTTGCCGCCCATTTGGAAGAAACCTTTAAACCGAACGATGGTCAAGTGGTTCATGACAACATCGCTTAGAAAACTCGAACGTGAGGTCGCGAAACTAAAACCTAAGAAAGCTCCTGGTTATGATTTGATTACCGGAGAAATTCTCAAAGCCTTACCTAGAAAAGCATTAATTAAGCTTCTCCATATTATAAATGCTGCGCTCAGATTAAAACACGTGCGGAGCCAATGGAAAGTTGCGGAAGTCATAATGGTTTTAAGACCAGGAAAACCGTCATATGAAGTAAACTCGTATAGATCAATCTCGCTTCTTCCAGTCATATCCAAAATTTTCGAGAGGATATTACTAAAGCGTCTTCAACCGGTTATAGAAGAAAATAATCTCATCCCTGACCACCAGTTTGGGTTCAGAAGTAAGCATTCGACTATTGACCAGGTGCATAGAATTACATACTAACGTAATCGAAAAAGCGCTAGAAGAAAAAAAGATATGCTCAACCGTATTTCTTGACGTCTCGCAAGCCTTTGATAAGGTAGGGCACGATTGCTTGAAATGCAAATTACGACAAGTACTCCCCGTGTACCTATACGAGATTCTGGACTCATATCTCGGGAATAGACTCTTCCGTGTTAGAAATGGAAACGAATACTAAGAACTCAAAGAAATTTCGACCGGCGTACCGCAAGGAAGCGTTCTGGAGCCGCTTCTTTATCTGTTATATACTCGTGATATACCGAAAGAAGATTGCACTATCCTTGCTACGTTTGCCGACGACACCGCTATCCTAAAACGACTGCCAAACTGCAAAACGCATTGACTAAAGTAAATGAATGGACAAGGGACTGGCGGATCGCCCTTAACGGAACTAAATCCGTTCACGTGAATTTCACTTATAGAAAAGTTAATGACTTGCCAATTTTTATAAATTTGGCCCGAATACCCTTTTCAAATGAAGCCAAACACCTGGGAATGACATTCGACGCAAAGCTGAAGTGGAATTCGCACGTGAAAATGGAACGTAAAGAATTAGAAATCAAATCTTTCATTGAAAAGTAACCTGCCAAACGTTTACATTTCGTGATAGAAAAATTGCTTGATAAGTATAACTTAGTTGCAGTATCTAACAAATTTATATCGAAGGGTGGTGTCTTTGGTCAGTAAGAATCTGACACTACTATGAGCACGCGCTTGCTATTCTCATAGTGTCTATGGAAGATTCACCTACCCTTTGGAAAAAAAAAAAATATGTATGTACAGCTGCGAGCAAAAAAATAGCAGTGCCACTAAAGAAGTTGCATTCATTTAAAAATACAACAAATTAAGCAATATTTTTTAAAAAAATTTACCAACAATATAAACTGCGTTATTTTCTTATAATATCTACATTATTAGTTTTTGATTTAATTAAAATAAATTAACATAAATGCATTTTATCGAAAGGAACTTCAAAAAACGGCGAGCAAAAAAATAGCAGTGCTCTTTCTTCGCCAGCTTACTTTATCAAAAAAATAAAAAGAAAATACTGAATTTACATAAATTAGTATGAGGTGTTATTAAGGATATACCAGTCCTTAGTAGTATGCCTTTAATTATTTATTAAAGCTGCGTAAAACCGTTTTACAGAGTCTACAAGATGCTGGCAGCTTTCGGATGATATTGATCTTCAAGACTGCTGAACTACCCCTCACAACTCGTTATATTTTGTTTTTTTTTGTGCAGTACATATCTCTTTTATATAGGCCTATAAATTTTCAATAGAATGGAGATCGGGATATTGAGCAAGCCACTCCATGAACTCAATCAATATATCCTGACACCATTGTTTAACTGTTCACGTCCTGCCTTTCGGGTCGTTGCCCTGCTAGAAAACCCATTTTAGTAACATTTCGCCTTCGGCACATGACAACATGATGTTTTGCAATATATCAACGTATGAGTGCTGGTCCATTATACTTTTATGCCAGTATATGGGACCAATACCATAGTATGAAAAGCATCCCCAAATCATGATATTAGATCCACCGAGTTTTTTAGTTTTTGTTGTGAATCAAGGATCATATTTTGTATTGGGTGGATGCCTGACATACTGCTGAGATACGTTTCCGCTATACAGGAAGGTTTTGGTCTCATCAGTACACATTATATTACTCCACTTCTCAGCGGGGCAAGACTAATGCTTTTTTGCAAACCTCAGCCTTTTTGATACATCCATTTTCTTGAGAGGTGGGACTTTTCGTGGACTTCGAGCACTAAAAATATTATATTTTACAGCATTGCATATCATTTAAGCGTTACACCCAGAAGTTCCAGAATTTGTTTGTACGTTTTCCCATCTTTTATAAGCAATTTAATTAGCCCGCACCTCTCTGGTGTGCAGTGTAGTCCACGACCCACTTTTATCGAAAAAAATTAATCGGTTTTACTACAATTTGATTAAAAATAAAAAGAAGGAACTTTTATCTTACTTTTCTATAAGTTAGATTCCAAAATCAAGTAAAAACAAAATTTGTATACCGAAATCTAATAAGCACTGCTATTATTTTGCTCGTCTCAAAAAGTATGAGATGCACTACTAATTGATATTTTAAAGCAGAAGTGAGGATTTACCATTGCAATATGACGTCATGTGAACAACATATTGTTGATAAGTATAATATTACAGTAAAAGTCACAAAAAATATTAATACAAAAAAAAATATTAAGGAAAATGTTGCTTTCAAGGTAGCACTGCTATTATTTTGCTCGCCACTGTGTGTAGTTTGCCTTGTCATTCGATATCCATATTAAGTACATAAGTCGTGAAGATAACGGTAACCCACCATCTTGACGGGTCCGTCAATTTGAATTTAAAATAACGTCAGCTAATTTATCGTATTCTACTTAACATATTAAGTAGGTCGTGAAGATAACGGTAATCTGCCATCTTAGTGCGTCAGCCATATTGAATTCCAAATGATGTCACTTATGTACATATGTAGCTAATATATTTGCCTTGTCAACTCTTTTACTAGATACCCATATTAACAACATAGGTCGTGAAGATAACGGCAATCCGCCATCTTGGTGCGTTCGCCATATTGAATATCACTTCTGAAGCTATTATATTTGTCTTGTCAAACCCTTTCATTTAATACGCATATTAAGTAGTTCGTGAAAATGAAAATTATCCGCCATCTTGGTGTGTCCGCCATATTGAATTTAGATTAACGTCAGTTAACTTATCATATTCTACTTGTCAAACCCTTTCATTTAAAACCCACATTGGATGGGTTGTATGTATGTATGTATGTATATTACATTAACCAACAGGTATAGTATTTGCTCCATTACTTCGAAAAGTTAGTACTCATTATGTCGAAGGTATGACGTAATCAGTCGTCACACTTTTTCGTTACAAAAAATGTTGACTAACGTTCGTATAAAAGTTTTATATATAGAGACTAGCTGTCCCGCCCGGCTTCGCCCGCGCCCAATAACAGTCGCGTTAGGTACTTATTAGGAAAAACGCTGCTCTAGTAATGTGGTTCTGGGTAGAAATAAGAACCACCAAATCCGACAAAACTTGTTGAATCACACCAAATGTTCAAAGTGGCATACCTAATTTGTCTACTATTATTTGGATAGTAGTATTTTTGCGGACCTAATATTTTGAAAGTTGTGTATGTATTAGTTTTCTACCCCTTCAATCGCTCATATTCGGGAGAAGATTTTCTGCCGATTCTTATCGCAGACCTCAGTCCCCTCGCCCACAAAACCGGTTTCCTGCCGGTATAATAGGTACATCTCGTGTGCGGTGGGTGGCCCAATGATTAACTTTTCACTGCGCACATGTCAAGAACAAAAAAAATCAGCAATCCCTCTAACGTTAACGTTTTCAAAGAAATTATTTTATTGCCATCACAAAAACCAACGAAATTATCTATATGTATGTAATTTTCCTGTCCTTCCGTTGGGCTTTCGCAAAAACATACATAACACTTATATGTATGTATATATGTACATATGTATGCACATACGAATACGCATACTATACTTTTTAGTTGAAATTTGTATTTAATATCGAATTTTGTATTTTTTTTTACACCGACAAAGATTTCTTAATTTGGGACGGAAAGGGTTAAACTTGCATTACTTACAATAAGAAACTAAAGCGAAAAGAAAAAAAACATGATATTATCACATCTAACATACATACTGCTCGAGTATTGGTTTTGTATACGAAAACAAAAAGAGTGTGAAGAAAGAAAAGGGCGATGAGCACAATAATAACAAACACCCCTCTCCCATCCCAACAAGTTCGCGTTCAACGTTAGAGCGCGCACATATGCTCACACATATACTATTACAACGATACCCACTGCTGCACAACTGCTGGCAGTGATCTCCACTGAAGGAAAATTGTGGGCGACGATTTGAATAATTGTTTTAAACATTTCTCAGCTTCAGGACAATGCAGGAGAATGTTTTATATCTCAAATGAATCAGTGACAAATTTACTAATTTGATCTGTTTTTTGGTTTTTCAATCCGATACGCCATTATTGAGTTAGGGCTGAATAATCATAATTTTCCTCACGGATATGCAGTTTTTTGACTATTATCTTAACTCCAAAAAGTAATATTGTGATTATTTATATGCTATAACCTGGCCAGAGAGCATATCTAATGAATGAAAATCACGTTAATCGGATAAGTGGTTCTCGATGCAATTAGGAAGGCACAGAAATAGACTTTGCATTTTATAATATGTAAGGATTTATTTACTATATTTATTTATTTATTTATTTAATTATTTATTTATTTATTTATTAAATTACTATTAATTAATTAATTTATTTATTTATGTATTTATATATTTATTTGTATAGTTATTTTTTTATGTATATATTTGTTTCTTTATTTATAAAATAAAATAAATAGAATCAGATAGAATTTCGAGAAAGCATAGTAGTAATTTTGAGAATTATTATGAACAGCGAAGATATTAAATAGAAACTATGCGAAGGACACATTAACTGACCTTTATGTACATGAAGGGATTAAGTTTTACTTCTGCCGCGCGTACTTTACACACACAATTTTTTTTTTTAATTCACGGTTGATTTCTGTTTCTGTCACCGATTCACGCCTGTATACCAAATTTCACCTCAATATGTGACACACGGAAAAACATGCAGATGGACTGAGAGAAACGCTAAGGCTCTTAGTACTTTACGATATTGAAGAAGCTCATAGTCAAGTTTTGCAACACGCCTCAGTTCTCTCAAAACATGTAAACGGATCATTATTTCTTTAAACTTCAAATTACATTTGATAAGAATTTATATGTACGTCGCAAGTTTTAGTAGTTGTTCTCACATTTCTAACATAATTATCACATCCTATCAGATTGAACGTTGAACACAGCATATGCATGCTCATAATCTCATTTTTATTCTTTTTGAGTGAAAACCATGGAATCAAAATAAATTTTTTGTCGTGGCAATTGGACATAATGAGTTAATACGTTCTAAAGCTAGATAACATGCGAGTTAAAATTCGTGTTCCAGACGTTTTCATTAAAATAATTATATCTTTGCTAGTGCATTATATTCCAGCTAAATGCTGAACACGAGATTAAGAGCAATCATGTTGCATAAAGAGAATACATACATCGGAATAAGAATATTTGGCTCTGCTCATAAATAGAAGCAAACAGATATTTACCCGTATCAGGAAAATTGTATTTATGTAATCGCATTTTTCTTCCAGATACAACATTTGTTATGACATGTTCCTGCGGTGTTTGTTGATAAGTTCGATCCGTCCACTCTCCTATTGTAACAACTTCCCTTCCCTCTTGATAAAGTGCTCCATCGCGAGTCTGTGTTAAAGGGATAATTACATAACAAATAAGAAATAAAGGGATTGTAAAACAGAATACTTACCTTATCTATAAAAGTGCAACCATGTAAGCCAGTTATTTGACAACGGCGAACATCAGGAACTTTTAAATAAGTGTGTAGTAGTAAATTGAAGGAAAATGTGAGATCTTTACTCGGATTGTATACACCAATGTGAAAGTGGAGCTCTTTCTCACGTAAAATAAGACGATACGTTATCCGGAAGCTGTATGTAGAGACAATGAGACCTTTGTATTATTATTTTTATTTTTTGTGGGTTTAATTGAGCTTACGGATAATTCCACATTGATCTTGTTAATTCATTATCCATAAGCGAGAAAAGAGCTTCAACATCGCCATTGTGTAGCCTCTCTGGCGGCCTTTCAAGTGTCCATCTGGTTATCCGCGCAAACCCGTGTTGAGGTCCAAAGGACCATGGCCCGAATTGAGCTGCAATAAGATAACTTGTTGTAACAATTGCAAATAAAGTACCTAAGATAAACTTACGAAATACGAATGGAATACCACCCCGAATTGCCTTCTTGCCATCAAACGAAGCAAGTTTGCTGAAAAAAGAAAACATATTATATACGAGTACATACACGTATGTATCTTCTATAAAATACGATATTAGAAACATGTGTCACTGTGTTCGTACACGCTAATCTCCGAAACCAGCCAACTAATTTCGATGAAATTTTGTGAATCAGTATGATTAATTACAGCTTGAAAGATAGGATAGTTCTGGACCCGATAGATGGCGTTTATTGACCAAAATGACTCCTATTCACAATATCTGTTGGTATATTGCCAAAAAGAGAAAATTACAAACTCCGGACCTGAAATGAGCCCCTGTAGTCAAGTTATTAACAATTTCTATATTGACAATCTCTGCACTATCGTTAGTTCGAACCATGAATTAATTGAGAATGTCTTCCCGGCCATATTGAATAATTACTTGAACCAGAATTGGCTCAGTGAACGTGCTATTTTAGCAGCGAAAAATGTTAATATTGACGAAATTAACCTTCAGATACAACAATATACATTGTTGTTGATGAAAACGAAGCAGTAAAGTATCCAACTGAATTTTTAAATTCACTTGATATGATGATTGGTTCTCCGATAATATTGCTTCGTAATTTAAAGCCACCCAGGTTATGTAACGGCACACATTTGGTAATCAAACGGATCACCAAAAATGTTCATTAAGCAACCGAAGGTTTAAGGGAGAAATCGTTCTGTTGCCAAGTATCCCAATGAAACCATCGCGTCGGGGACTATAACCTAATCCAAACGGCTTCAGTTTCCGATTCATTTGGTATTCGCACTGATAGTCAACAAATCACAATGGCCGATAATGTCCATTTGTGGTCTGGGCTTAGAAAATCCATATTTCTGGCATGGCCAATTATACGTTGCATGCTCACGTGTGGGTTAACTATCGAAACTATGCATATTGGCAAAATTAACTGGGACACCCTGTATACCATCAATATCAATCAATATTTTTTACATTACATTGTACTGAAAGTTTAGTACTTAAATTAAAATGTTTATATTTATTGTTAGGTAATAATATATCATCATCATTTCACTGCTTTTATTAAAGGAAGTCTAAAAAAAAGTATGTATGTATGTATGTCGCAAAAACAAACAAAAAAACTACTGAACGGATTTGAATGCGGTTTTTTGTAATCGATTCTGGTTGGATTAAATCTATAAAATGGATAAAAAAAAAAAATCAATATATTTCAATAAAAATGTCTAAATGAGAAAAAGAAAATGATTTACTTTTGGGCATTTATCTCGCTCTATCTTAGTTCTCAAATAACGTGTTAAAGTAAAATTTAAATATTTGTTTAGATAATTTTGCAACAAAGATTTTGATATATTTATATGTATATCGTCTTTGTACATTTCCTGTGGGAAAAGAAATAACATAAAGAAATAGGCTGAATTCCTTAATGCAGTACTGCCGCACTACTGCAACGTCAAGCGTTTTGTAACGCAACAGTACTGTAGTGATGCAATGTATGACGTTTCAAATCGCAGTGTTAACGCATGTTCTGCTCAAACAAAAGCAACCTTTGCATCACAAACAGATCTGAGGCAAATGACATTTGCTGTAACTACCAGTTTGAGAATCATACAAAATGGAAATGCCACCGACCCCGTAAGTAATTTTTTCTTGTTTTCTTATGATCTTGTCTTATTTTAGTTTAAATTAAATTAAAATTTATGAACAAAAGATGGACTAACCAACCATTTGAAGGGGAATTCTGTGGGAAAATAAGAAAAAAATCTATTTTATGGCGGCAGCTTCTCCAAAAAATTGTAGCAGTAGATCCAGAATTTACATTCACTGTCGAGGATATTATTAGAAAATTCTTGAACGTTATGGTAACTTATAAAAGAATTAAATTAAGAAATCGTACTTCAGGTTCGGCGGCAACTTCTTGGGAAATTTTCGAACTATTGGATGACAAATATGGGACGAAGCATTCAATAACAGTACCGAATGAAAATATAGAGTCGTCTTTGCCGCTGGGTGAAAGTAACGACCAAGAAAATGAGACTTATGCCACATTTCAACATTATAGCGACAGTGCCAACATATCGTCCACTGCGACTCCAAGGAAAAAGAGAAAAGAAACCGAAATTTTACTGTTCATCAAGTCGGAATCTGAACCAGACAGGCAGTGCTTTCATAAACTTCTTAAAAACTCCAGGTTTGGTTTACAAAATTAGAATTTGATTTAGGAAGATATTCAAATCCACAATGCCAAAAGCAACGATAAAAGCAAAATAAATAACATGTATTTTAAATGAATTTATTTTTATATTTCATTTTCATCGTATTGAGAATGTTCTCAAGTGAATAGTCGCATAAACTTTTGCTCCGGGTCTTTTTATAATTCCACATAGTAATCCTCAAAATATATACATCGTAACACTTTAAAGCCTTGAGTTGTTCCCTATAAACCAAATCAACCTACAAATTTTAAAAGTTAATTATTCGTTGTTTCTTGTTGCAGATAAATAAATCGAGATGTCTCATGGTACGCGTAACAAAACCGCTCAAAGTTCTCAGCCGAGTAATAACACTCCAACCAGAAGCAACAACATCTATACAGCTGAATTGTGGTCGCGTATTGAGAAGAGATTTGCCGTATTTGCAGATGATTTGAATGTCAATATGTCTCAAATTGCCGCTATCGAAGAAATAATTCCAAGCAGAATGAGTGCATTTGAATCTAACGTTTGCGGGAGAGTAAATGAGCTTCAAACCCGATGCAATGCGCTTGAGTCTCGAATCGACCTGCTTGAACAACAACAAACTAGTTCCGACGCTGTGCTGGTTGATGTTCTGCCTCACCCAAGGAAGACCTGAACGACGTTTTCAACAAATTATGTGATGCTGTCAACTGCCCTACTCTGCCAATAAAAAACATCTTTCGGGTTAAACCATCGAATCCAAATGGTAAACTTTCGCCTTACGATGGCACTATAATTTTCAAGCTTATATCTTCATATGACAAGAACACTTTGCTGAAAAGTTGTAACACTCGTTACAAACAAACAAAAGCCAGTTGACTCTACGAGACATTGGCATGGACTCAGATCAACGAATTTATCTGAATGACTGTCTCACAAAAAATAATTACATCTTGCATCGAAGTGCGCTGAAACTCAAAAAAATTAATAAAATATCCGCCGTACGTACCATCAATGGAGAAGTATTTGTACGAACACTCAATGGTGAGTCCAAGCTAATCACCTGTAATGAAGACCTGGCGAAGTTCTAAATGTTAAATAATCATGCTGTTTAGTTATTGCCATATTTTATTTATAGTGCTTTCGTTATCATTAAATACACATAATTATGTAATCTTTGTTTTTTTAATAGTTTGTATTTCCCTTTTCTCAACTACCTCTTTCCTTTTTGACTGTAATCAATGTCATTGCTATGCTGCTGTTGTTTCTCTCTTGTTACTCTCTCTTCTTTGTGTTTCTTTTGTTTCTTCTTCGTTATGTTCTCTTTTTTGTTGGCTGTAATCAATGTATAACAGAGATTTAAGAAATTTGGGTAATCGTGTTGGTCCAGTGGGGAGTGGTTTACTCATGCTTTGCTAAATTTAATATGTACCGACAAAGCAGGTGTACGCTTATGCCATTTAAACTCACAAAGTATTGCAAATATAATTGATGAGCTGCGCTATTTATTTGAAGGGAGCTTAATGGATACCATATGCTTATCTGAAACCTGGTTAAATTGTAATATGAGAAGTGACTTTTTTAAATTAAATGGCTACAGATTGTTTCGCGCAGACCGTGCGAATCGACGCGGTGGAGGAGTTGCCATGTATGTCAAAAATAAATTTAAGTGTTAAATAATAAAACAGTCCACCCAGATAGATGAGTCTGAGTTCCTTTTTGTTGAAGTCTCACTAGACGGTAATAGATTTTTGGTAGGCGTAATATATTTAGCACCAGATGTAGCAAATGGTAATACACTTATAAATTTTCTTGAAGAATGGGGCGCATTGTATTCGAGATCTATTATATGTGGCGATTTAGACCTAGATTTTTTAAATGATAGGAACAAGAATCTTCTGAAAATGGTGAAATCTTTGGGATTTTATTTAGTCAACGAAGATCAACCTACTCACTACTTGCCAAACAAAACCCCGTCGCTTCTCGACGCTTTTTTGGTGTCCCAAGTTGAGCTAGTAGATCGGTATAGCCAGATCGGCGCACCAGGTTTCTCGCACCATGACTTAATTTGTTTAGTGTTGAATATCTTCCCGTCTTATCCCGTTAGTGTTGCAAATAAATATCGTGATTTTTCTTTAGTAAATATTGTCCCTCTGTTTGACGAATGCCAAAATCAAAATTGGTCACCGCTGTATTGTACATCTGATGTAAATGTTCAAGTCTCTGTTTTTAAAGAAAATATAAATTTTCTTTTTAATAAATACGTCCCATTAAGAACTAGAAAGGTTAAAAACGTTTATAATCCTTGGTTTACACAGCATATTAAGAAGTCAATGCAAGAGCGCGACATTCTATTCTATAGATGGCGTAGATACAAATGCCCATGGTTACTAGATGAGTACAAACGAGCTAGAAATGCCACAACTTCTTTAATACACAAATCTAAAACACTTTATTTTACGAATAAGTTTTCCGCCGAAAAATCAAGTGCAGCTTTTTGGAAAACTATTCGACAAATTGGAGTTCGAAATACAAATGCGAAAAGTGATCGCGATGAAGATTCAGATGTTAATGAGCTTAACAAGAAGTTTATTAATTCATTGTCACAAGTAGACAATGAAATAGATTTTTCCGCTTTTGACAACACTTCTCTTAATGCTTTGAGAACATTCTCACTACGATGTGTGGATAGTATATGGGTGGGTGAGGCGATCCTATCTATAAGGTCTAGGGCCCAGGGACTGGATAGCATTCATCCATCATTAGTAAAAATTCTCTTACCATTTATAAATAAGCAAGTTACTCATACATTTAATACTATTATAACAACTGGTATATTCCCTGACCATTGGAAAAACGCAAAAATGATACCTTTACCTAAGTCTTCCTCTCCAGGAAATATGGATTGTAGTGTAAAGTAATACCTTACTTTGACCCAAAACTGTACTGCATCTTCGTTTGGTATTGGTTCAGGTTGGAACTCTTCAACCCAGTTGATAAACATTAATGACTGGGTTACATTGAAAGCACTGACATTTATAGAAAGGTTGGGTTGCATTGGCACCACAGACAAATCGAGATTGGGCGCATTCCGCTTTTTAGTCAACCGCCTCTGATTCGTCGTAATTGTAACTAATGTTACTTACATAAATCATCCACTAAGTCTTTCATTAGTATAAGTTTGTTTTAACTCTTCTTTTATTTAAAAATAGCTTTGTTGTCTAGATACATATCTTGCAATCACAATTTTCAAACCAACCCAATTGAAAATAGAAAGTACAATCACGTTTGTGACATGAGAACTGTCAACTAAATGGTAAGTCAAGTTTTGAATTCTGTTTTTTTTTTAGAATTGACTAAATTGTTCGTCACTAAAAAACGGAATGCGAACAATTGGTTTTCGGAGATAAAAGACGTACTTTGAAGTTTGAACGGAAAGGAATTAAATGAAGTGGATAGGATTTACAGTTAAATGTTTTTATTTAATCAGTTATAACTGCGATTCTACGTGTCAATGCGATACATATTTCAATGACACAAAATACCGCAAATATCGCGCAAAATATAAGATATCGCAAAATCAAATTTTATACCGCAAAGTAAAAAAAATAACCGCAGGTTTTGCGATATATCGCACAATCTGGCAAGCCTGAGCGCGAGCCATGTCGTAGTGCTTAGTACGTTGCATGCTGTCCGTATCCAACACCCGCAAACAGTAAAAAATGGGCCATCTCTTCCGAATGTCTAACAAGCATTCAAGAGTATCATTTATCACGGTGAGCTTCCCAACTCGCCGTTCGGAGCCGATATAAAACTGTCGGACCCCCTCCATTCGTGCGCAAATAGAATGCACACACAAATGGTCGCGAGAAGCAAGCCCTAGTTTATCCCGAACTGTAGCGCCACCTAAGGAAAGAAGATTTGTATCAAAAAGAATATTTACTTTAATATAAGGTTGGCTGCAAAATTGTTTCTCCTTCAGCAAGTAAAGCTGCTCAAGAAAAAATATTTTCTTCAGCTAGGCAATTAATATCTGAAAAACTAAGTTTTATTGGTTCGGACCCAATTTTTGTAAATCAAATACTAATGTCTTCACACTCAAATATTAACAAAACTGATACGTATAACGATATTAAAGAAAACTTAAACTATATGAAAAAAAAAATAAAAATTGAAATAAATTATACATAATTACCCGTATTAACAAAATATTAAATTTTTCGTTTAATTTTATTTATAAGGATAACACCCCCTTTCCACTACCGAAGTCCTACACGATTTCTTCATGTCAATTCTACAGCAATCATAAACGAAGTACTCGGTATACTCAGTGTATAATGAATGCACTCATTGTATAATGAATGGATTCGGTGTACTCGGTGTACTCGGTGTAGTGTACCCATTTCATGTGAGTACACTGAACTGAATGTTTTGCTATCAATGGGTGAAGTACTCACTCAGTAAACAAATATCACGTGATTCATTCGTTTTACTTTTCAAGCTGAGTGCAATACTGTATTATACTTGAAATAAAATGAATGTCTTGGAACTGGTTTCAAGACATTCATTGCAGACCTCCATTAAACAAGATCGTAGAATAGCCCTTGAATACAAATAAGAAAAGGTCAGTTTAGCAAAACTTTTCACAGTTCTTTGTAATACTCACTTTTGCTGTTTTTAATTTAAATACATATCATCAATATTATCTATTTTTAACTTTATTATATAAATATTTCACCTTTTATTAATTGATATTTTTTGTATATATTATACGTGGAGTGCTCTAATTTATTTATTTAGGGTTAGGCATGAAATCCCGCTTTACAAAATCCCAACTACAAGATCCCGACCACAAAATCCCGACTGACAAAATCCCGACTGACAAAATCCCGACTGACAAAATCCCGACTTACAAAATCCTGACTGCCAAAATCCCGACTTTGGAGAAAATAGTCGGTATTTTGTAAGTCATGAACGTGCGGCTATTTTTTTTTTTTGGTTTGTATGAAAATCTTTATATCCCTTCGCGGAACTATTTTCTCATTCTTATAAGAACGATTTATCACACGGCTCAGTACGTTTGGTTAACTATACATGATGAGAATCAAAAAGCGCTGTTCTTTTTGATTCTCATAAAATGATATTCACCACAAAATACTTAAAGAATCATAATTATTTTGAAAGGAAGTTGTTTCGACACTAACAACCTCCTCGCGATGTCACTCACCCTCAACACTTCACTAAAAAAAAAACAAAAAAAACCGAGAACTTACCAAAACATGCACTATGAACAAGATACAAAAATCGTTTGGTTAAGTGCACCGAATGAGAATCACAAAGCGCTTTTCGATTCTCATCAGATGCACTTAACCAAAAGATTTTGCTAACAAATTCATAGTGTGTTTTGGTAAGTTTCTTGTTTTTTTTTTCTTAGTGACATGGTGGGGTAGTGGGCGAACACATTCTTTTAAGAATGTGGAAAAAAAATGATGAGAGATTTAAAGATTCAATTTTTTTTTCAGCAAAAAAAAAATAAAAAATTCACTGCGAAACGAAAATCCCGACAAAGTCGGGATTTTGTGAGTCGGGATTTTTAGAAATGCGATTTTTTTTTTGTCGGGATTTTGAAAGTCGGGATTTTGTGCCGTTCCCTTTATTTATCTATTTAACTAAAAAAAAATGTGTGAAGTTCCTTTTTTTTCTTTATAACTTATTACATTAAACTTTCTTTAAGGTATTGCATTTTTCAACGGTTTTTTTCGAGGCCACTTTATGCGTTAAGTTCATTGAAAATTTAAACTTTAATGACTTGAAGTATAAAAAATTGGCTTGAATAGCTTTACTTATATGGCGCGTAAAGCAGATCTGCAATACACGATATAATTTCAGGTAGACATTCCTAATTCACGTGTGCGGGTGACTAATTTTTCTTCGACTTACCATTTAAAAATATCTACGCCACGCCACTGATACATACGTATGTAAATATGTACATACGAAATATGTTCTTCAAAAAAATTTTTTTAAATGACCATACAAGCAAACATGTACATACCTGACGAAAAGTTGCTCTTGGTTGTTTACTCTCCAGGACACGACTGTTGCTCCTGCAAGAGAAAGTACATAAATTTAGTTATAAGAATAATTTGCTTAGTAGGCACTCTGTAAGGAATGGATGCGTGCAAATTTTTATTTTTTTTTTTTTTTTTTTTAATCGAGGTGCAATAAAGTAGGCGTGAAAATATTAAATGGTTGGGAAACTTTTTTCCCCTCGTGCAAGTTCTTGTTTGGTAGAATGAATGAAATTGTGATCATTCAGTTTGAATGCAATCCTGAACGAATATATTTACTTATGTATGTACATACATGTATTGTACATTACATTTTTGTCTTCAGCAGTCCTAGGTAGACCCAAGCCTAATTCCCGCAACCATTTGTGTGTGCGCGTTATATTTTTTGCACGAATGGAAGGGACCTACAGTTTTCTGCCGTCTCCGAACGGCGAGTTGGGAAGCTTTACATGACAAATGATACTCTTGAATGCTTGTCAGGCATTCGGAAGAGGTGGGCACTGTGAAAAACTTTTTAGGTGTTTGCGGCGGGATTCGAACCCAAGACCGCTGGCTCAGTAGTCCGACGCACTAACCACCTGCGCTACGGTGCCCACATGTAGCATTGTAGCATTTATGAAAATGTTAAGGTACGCAAAAAAAATCAAAAATCACTGGCCGTTTTCGAAAACGTCATTTGATAACTGTTCAAAGTAGTAAAATTCAGCCACTAAGGCAACACAGATTTCAATGTAAATAACATCATGCATGTACATAACTTTTCGCCGTTACTCATTTTCTTTTTTGCATACCAAGCTTATGTCAGTGAGTTGATTTTTAGAACTCGCATCGTAAACTTCGAATAAATCTTGAATTTCTTAATTTGTTTTAATTTTTCGCTTTTTATATCTAATATAAAATAATATTAGATCGTTCATGGTGACCCCGATTCAATTCGTTCTATAATTCGTGCTTACAACAAGAGCAAATCACTGAAATCATTGGCAATATACGCTACATAGCATTAAGGTTATTTGCATATATAAATAATATTAAGCACTGATATTGTTCAGTCGAAACGCTGTGGTACAGTTGGTACAAAGACAAAAGACATCTTTTGGAAAGTGATTCTAAATTGGGGTTTTTTGCAAATACATAATAAATTTCGTTGCATTACGGGTTTTTAAAGTAAATTGTTCCCGTTTTGCAATCATTCGATTCCGTCTTGCAATAAGCTATAACTGTTAGCATAATCATACAAGCCGTAGTTCAATTAACCACCAATTACCAAATAATTTGCTGGGGCATTCAACATGGCTGGTGGTGAGGAACCTGCTGCTGCTGCTGCTGCTGGAAATGGAAATGGAAACGATTCATTCTTTAAACGCAAAGCGTATCAATTACGAAACAGCTCATAGATTTAAAAAATTCTTTAACACCAGAATATATTTGTGACTTGGACGAAGCTGCAATCTTGGTAAGACTTGATATATTAGAGCGCATGTATAAAAACTTCGAAAGTGTACAAGATGGCTTGGAACTACAAAATCTAAGCGTAAATGAGAGTGGCGCACGCGCAGTGTTTTTAACAAAGTTCATAGAGGTCAAGGCAACGCTTACTCGTCAATTGAATAAGTGTCGGGCTACTAGTACACGACATTCATCGACTATGAAACAATTTTCATTGGACGAGCCTATTTCTTCATTGAAAATTGCACAGCATAGAACACGGTTACCAGTTTTGAAAATTCCGTGTTTCAGTGGAAATTACTCCGAATGGCCAGATTTATTTTCAATGTTTCAGACGGTTGTTGACCACGATACAGAGCTAGCAAAAATTGAAAAGTTTCTACATCTGAGATCGAGCTTGAAGGATGCAGCGTTGGATACAATCCGCTCACTAGAAATTAATGATAAAAACTACGATTTGGCGGTATCAATGCTTAAAAATAGATTCGATAATAAACGTTTAAGCTTTCAGGCCCATATACGCGATATATTCGCACTCAACAAAGTGAAAGCAGGCGCAGTATCCAAACTTCGTGAGCTTAGCGACAAGGTTAACTCTCATCTTCGTGCGCTTGAAACCATGGGTACCAAGACGCAACTTGCTGACTGTCTGCTAATACATCTGATTGGTCAGAAACTTGATGGCAAATCGCAGGCTAAATGGGAAGAGCAAACACCAAACAATGAAATACCAACATGGAAGGAAATGTCAAAATTCCTGGAAAGCAGATGCCAAATGCTGGAAAACGTTCAAATTGCGACGGTAAACGATACATCTAGCAAACAGGTGAGCAGAACATCATTTCAAACTATTAATAACAGTCGAAATATATTTGTTACATCTAACAAAAATATTAATGCCTGCACCCTTTGCAATTCGTGCGAGCATTTTATCTACAATTGTCCACGCTTCCTAAATATATCTCCTGCATCTCGATACCAGGAAGAAAAACGGCTTCAATTATGCCTCAAATGCCTAAAAAGGGGACACATATTAAAGGATTGTAAATCCACGTGATGTCGTTATTGCCAAGCGAAGCATCATTCATTGCTTCATGTGAATAATCCTGACTCAATCTCACCCAATCAGTCGGAATCTGTCCACATGTCAGCTACTTCAAACGCTACCCTGATTTCCACTTCGCGTAATGGTGCCCAGTTCGAGACTAGAAGGAATTTCCCTGCAAGCTGTGTTTTCATTGCCACTGCCGTGGTTTTCGTCAAAAACAGGGCTGGTTTTTTAGTTCCGTGTAGAGCCATTCTCGACTCTGCTTCACAAATGCATTGTATCACGAGTCGCATGGCAAATCAGCTTCAACTTAAGAAAACGAACTCAACAACACTAATTTCTGGTATTGGGCAAGCAGATTTGGTTTCCAATGAAGAGGTTAATATCATAATCCAGTCACGTGTTGGAGACTATTCAACCTTGTCTACTGCCATCGTCGTTCCCACTATTACCGATAATCAACCAAACTGTACGATTACTAACATCGAGGGGAACATTCCTTCGAATATAGAACTAGCAGACCCATTATTCTTTAAGTCACAGTGGATCTTCTCATTGGCGCTAGCCTCTTCTTCGATATAATGTGCGTAGGTCAGACACACTTAAGTCGAAACTTGCCCTTACTTCAAAAAACCAGATTGGGGTGGGTTGTATCTGGAGGTGGTAAAAATGTCGTCGAAAAATCATCCTGTCTAACTACAATTCAAAATGCATCATCAGATATTGTAACGCGCGACTTAAAGTTATTCGAAATTAAACACAATTAAAGTTCAGTTTATTTAAATGTTTATTCAATTAACTTCTTGCTCTTAAGAGTGGAGAATTAAATCTAAATGTTTTATTTTTTTACATTGCTGCGAGAAGTGTCGTCGATCGGAAAGTTTCCCATTCATCATTATTCTAGCAATTGCAGCATTTCCGCTGCAAGGGCCAATGCATTGGATTTTGCCGATTGAAAAATTGTCTGATATTGACGTAACTCCTCTTTCCCTAGTTTTAAGATTCTCCTGGATCTTATTGATTATCTTAACGTTACTTCCTTTTTGTTTATAACATTTAATTAGAAGACATATTATTATTACTAAAATAATAAGAGTAGAGGAAACTCCTATACTATAACTTGTTAACTTGTTTATGATATTTCAATTCATTAATGGCTTTAATATTTTCTTCTTGTCTTTATGTAATTTCTTCAAACGTTAATTTATTTTCAGTTATTAGTGACTCTTCTGTTTTTGGAATTACAAGTCTTTCTTTATATTCGTACATATTATTTTGAAATCTATTCTTGTCTAAATATACTGTACAATTGTTGTACGTTCGGTTCACTTTATTAGACGCCCGGGCAAATTTAGTTAATAGACAAAGAAAAATCGAGCAAACTGCAGTGTAATATTAATTTGTGATTAAAGGAAGTTTTTGTCTTTTACTTAAGAAAGAAATGGGCAAAAAAAAAAACTGTTAACCTTGGTGGAAAGAGCAAAAATAGATGCTTACCATTCGGAAGGTCTTTCAAACCGCTAAATAGCACGTAAAACAGAGCGGAGTGAACATGCTGTGCCAAATTAGATTAATGATCGCGATTCCTATGGGAGCAATTACAAAAAGAGAATTTAAACAGTGTTAACGCCTCAAGACAAGCGGAAAACGCAGAGGTCAGCATCCAGTTAGGCTCACTCTACAAACAACATCAGGGCATTAGCTGTGGTTACCGCCAGGAAATCAACTGTTCGTCGCCCAATTATGAGTACTTAAAGCTAAGAAAAAAAATTCAATTTGGATGGTATGCGAAAGAACAAAAACCGTAACCGTCTGGTCCGTCCAAATTGAATTTATTTTCATCCAAAGACTACTTTGCCCCAGTAATTTTAAACACCTGTAGTTTGCATATTCGGAGTCATCTTATCTTTGCAAACTGTAGTCGCTTCTCGATTGAGTAAATTTATTTTTATAAAAATTTCATTTTTGCATTTGAATTTCTTTATTTAATTTATTTCTGAAGTTTTTGTATTCATTTTCGTAGGATTGGTTAAGCCTATTATTCTTCCATCTCCTGTACGGTTCATCTATAAGCTTACATTTTAAAAGAATGTCGGCAGATATCCATGAATTTTGTCTACGTTTGGTTGGTCGACTATTGTTTACTCTAGACTTTTCGTAAATGTCTCTTAGTAGTCAGTTTTTTTTTTCATTCACCGCTATTTTTATTACTTATGTATAAAAAATATAGAATGTCAAATGAATTTCTTTTATAATTTAAGTACTAATGTTCTATGCATTGTTTTTGCAGTTATGTATATTGAATTTATTTAAGTAATTTATAATAATAATAATAATAAAATAAATAATAATAATGTTAACAGATAATAGAATAGCTTATCAAAATTGTGGTTACATTTTTTTTTGTTAGTTTTAAATTACTTTTATTTCAACGTAGATACTATACATAAAAAAAACTAAAAAAAAAATTCAAAATTCCCATACAAAACCCAAATTTAAATTTTTTCGATTTTCCGCCTTTTCCTTGGGACCGTGAATGTGAATTCATGACGATGCGACTATGAAATAAGGGTGGGAGATATTTTTTTTAGAAATAAAAAATAAAAATTAAAGAAAATCAAAATATTATTATTAAATTATTAATTATTTTTATGTATTTACATGTGTGTACGTGTATGGAAAAGAAAGTCGTAAATAAAGAATATTAAATTGTTAAGAATATATATAGATATGTTACATAATTCATATTATACATATTTTGCAGCATACAAAAAAAAGTTATTAAAACTTATTCTTACATAACAAACAAAAAACAACTGCAGAACTAACAATGTAAATCAAATTTTAAAATCCATTAAAAAAGGGGATTGATTTCCATATGCTTTTTCTTTTATAGCAAGGGGTCTCCACCCCTCGTGCACTAAAGATGACATTATAAATGACCTTAAAGGAAAAGGCTTGAAAATTATCGACGCAAATAATATCTTAAAGAAGATAAAGCAGAAAACGGAACAAGGCAATGAAATCTTTGTCAAGCATGGACTCCCGCTCTTTATGCTAACCTTCGATAGAAGCGAAAATATAGACGATATTTATAATGTAAAAAGTATTTTGAATATCGTAGTTAAAATCGAGCCTATGCGTACGAATACACGATCGATACCTCAGTGCAAACGCTGTCAAGGTTTTAATCACACCCAGTCCTATTGCCAAAAAGAACCGAAATGTGTGAAATGTGCCGGGAACCATTTATCAGAAAGGTGTGACCTAAATAAGCAGGCTCCGGCGACCTGCATAAACTGCAAAGGCAAGCACCCAGCAAACTATCGAGGTTGTGATGTAGCAAAGGAGCTTCAAAAAAGGCGGGATACTCTCAAGAAACCGATAGACCCGAACCCAAGCTTAAGATATCGTAAAGCCGATAAGCCTAAGACCGCTAAGCCGATCAAAACGACGAAGCCGATAAAGGAAAGTAAAAAAAATTGCGCAAGAAAACGTCGCTGGTCCAAGCGTAGCGGAAAAACCACCACAGATTGACGCGAGATCGTACGCGCAAGTCGCTTCAAACGAAAACAAATTACGATCAGCTACAACAGACCCGGTCAGCCAAATATTTACTATTAAAAAAAATTTGAGGAGCAAAACAAGATTAACAAAACAATACTTGACAAATTGAGCAAGCTCGAGTTCAAACCTCGCAAGGCAATCCAAAAAATATGAATATGAAACAGCTACTTAAGATACTAACGTGGAACGCAAACGGCCTTCTGAAAAAAATCGACGAGTTAGAAGTGTTTCTACGGAAAAATAATATCGATATATGTTTGGTATCGGAAACGCACTTAAAAAAGGGACATAGACCCAAAATAAAGGGTTACAGCGATTACCATGCGAATCATCCTTCGGAAAATGCGAGAGGCGGGTCCTCTCTTTACATCAAAGACTGTATTAAGCATTCCGAAAACATAGAAATAGAATTTGATTCTATGCAAATAAGCTCAGTCTCCGTAAAAATAAGCCACTTAGACTACAACATAGGGTCTAGCTACTTCCCTCCGGGATATAAGCTAGCAGAAGACGACCTAGCTCGTCTCTTTGACTCCCTCGGACCTAATTTTGTCTTAGGTGGTGACTTTAACGCGAAACACACTTTCTGGGGTTCAAGATGTAATTCGACAAAAGGCAGATTACTGTACAAAGCCAGCATGAAACGTGGGGTGAATTTTTTTTCGACAGGAAAGCCAACTTATTGGCCAACTGACAAAAATAAAATCCCTGACCTCGTCGACTTCTTTATCGCAAAAGGGTTAACTAAAAATTTGACGGAAATCGAAGAAGGCTATGATCTATGCTCAGATCACTCAGCAGTCACTCTGAAAATAGGTGGAAGTTTAGTTAAAAAAGAAGGACCGCCTAGGTTAACGAGTAACAAAACTAACTGGGACACTTTCAGAAGAGACTGCAAGGAAAATGTTGCTTTAAATGTACCGCTAAAGACACCGTTCGAAATTGAAGAAGAAATCGACAAACTCGTCGAAGCCATCCAGAGCTCAGCGTGGAAAAACACTCCTCTGCGAAAGACAGCAGCACGGAACAATAAAGTCAAATACCCGCCTGAAATCGAAGACCTCATACGAGAAAAGAGGAGAGCGCGCAAGAGATGGCAACAATCCCGCGCGCCACCGGATAAAACTTATTTGAACCACCTTTGTAACAAGCTTAAAAATGTGCTGCATGACCTAAAAAATCACGAGACTTCTACTTACCTTGAGGGTCTGACCGCTGATAAGTATTCAAACTACTCTCTATGGAAAGCCTTGAAGTCCATAAAGAAACCTGTAGTGCACTCGCCGCCAATTAGGAAAGCTAACGGGGAATGGGCAAAAGAAGACAAAGAGAAAGCAGAATTATTTGCCGATCACTTAGAGGAAACGTTCAAGCCGTTCGATGGGCAACCGTTGACCGAAGATCCGAATGATAATATGGCACCCGACAATTTTAAAGTAAAAACTGTATCCCTGTCCGAACTTCGAATGACAGTAAAAAAACTGAAAAATAACAAGGCCCCGGGATATGATTTAATCACTGGCGAAATTTTGAAAGAGCTACCGAAAAAAGTGCTGGTTAAGTTGCTCTACATCATAAATGCTTCTTTAAGACTATTATATGTCCCAAGGCAATGGAAAGTCGCCGAAGTTATTATGGTTCCAAAACCGGGGAAATGTGCAAATGACAAGAAATCATATAGACCCATTTCACTTCTGCCAATAATATCTAAGATCTTCGAGAAACTTCTGCTGAGACGATTGCAACCAGTAATTGAAGAAAGACACTTGATCCCGGATCATCAATTCGGCTTTCGGGTGAAACATTCCACAATCGATCAGGTGTATCGAATAACGAACGAAATTGAAAAAGCTTTAGAAGGGAAAAAAGTATGCTCTAGCGCTTTTCTCGACGTATCGCAAGCCTTCGACAAGGTATGGCACGAAGGCCTAAAGTATAAGCTAAGGGTAATCTTACCGGAAAAGTTGTACAGACTATTGGAATCTTATCTTGAAAACAGACTTTTCCGTGTTAGACACGGGAGTGAATATTCGGATTTCAAAGAAATCTACGCCGGTGTTCCACAAGGAAGTGTTCTCGGCCCAATTCTGTTCCTGCTCTACACAAGAGATATACCACAAGATGAAGGGACCGTTGTAGCAACGTTCGCAGATGACACGGCTATCCTCGTAACGGATGAGTCAGTCGAATCATCAACGGGAAAACTCCAACGAGCTTTGAACAAAGTATTCGAATGGACAAAAACCTGGCGAATAGTCCTCAATGAGACAAAATCAACGCATGTAAATTTCACGCTAAGAAAGATAAACAACTTACCTATATACATTAACTCGGTGCAAATACCGTACGCAAACGAGGCAAAATATCTAGGAATGACCCTAGACGCAAAACTTAAGTGGAAACCACACGTTAAAAAGAAGCGCGAAGAGCTCGAAATCAGATTTAGAGAAATGTATTGGTTACTCGGGAAATACTCGAAGCTAAGCACATATAACAAACTGCTTCTGTATAAGCAAGTGCTAAAACCGTCTTGGACATATGGTATACAACTTTGGGGTTGTACCAAACCAAGCAATATGGCTCTACGGCAAGCATTTCAAAACAAAATACTAAGAGCAATCGTGAATGCTCCTTGGTATATAAGGAATAGTGATATTCACAGAGATCTAGGAATTGCTACCGTGAGGGACGAAGTAACAAACTTTGCTCGCAAACTTCGTACCCGTCTTCATGTTCACTGCAATAATGAAATAATCCGTACTATGGACGTGGCAATTCTTGAGCGCCGACTACAAAGAACAAGACCTTTCGACCTAGCGCCGTAAGGAAAACCGCATTTAATGACGGTATTAGTAGGTGCTTTCACTGGAAAGCTACCTACCTAACGCGATTAACACTACAGAAGCGTAAACTACTTGTTAAGGCAACTTAGTCGTAGTCATCACAAAAAATGAAGAAATGAGAGGGACGAATTTCCTACTACTATGAGTACGCGCAGCCGGTTCTCATAGTGCCTCTCTGGGGGGGGTGAGGTTTAGCCCGTAGGCATATACTGACTAGCACTGATGGCATTGTCAGATATATGAATCGGGCATAACCAATGGTACGGACCATTGGTATCTTTTGAAGATTCCTGCACCTCCAGGCGCAACCAAAAAAAAAAAAAAAAAAAAAAAATATGCTTTTTCAAATTGGATATACTGGTTTTGTATGATAATTTTGCCTTGCACAAATTACATTTTGCGAAACTTTCGTCTAATGCTGTAAAGAAATTCCACATAAAACTAATTTTTCTTCGGCATCTTAAAAGTCTTTTTTTTTTCTTGAATGCGCTGCGTAGTCCTAAACACCAAACAAACAAATGCGTGTACATTTAATTATAATCCCATGCATGCACAGAACTAAACTAGCACACTCAAATTCTAAGCGAACAATATACATAACACACTATACATACAGTTAGGTGCAAAAGTGATTCAATGTTGCCTGCTGAGTAACTTTTTTAATGTTACCTCCGAAATAAAAGCAATATATTTTATTTGTTTTTACTTCATTAAATAATACTAATAACACAAATTAAAGAATTAAGTTTAATAGATATATAAAATTAATTTTTTAACATTGAATCGGTTTTGCACCATTTTAAAAAGGAGTTTAATTGACTTAAGAAAAGGCAATTATTATTTTGTTCAGAGTCCATTAGACTTCTTAATTGCCGTTATTCGGCGTGGTACGCTTTCAGTCAACTTTTCACAATAGCTTATAGGTATCTTTCACCACTGTTCTTGAACTTTTTCCCTGAAAACGGGTAATGGAGGTGGTGGTGAGTTGCAGTCCTTGCTTAGTGCAGATTTGACGTAAGCCCAAAGATTTTCTATTGGGTTCAAGTCTGGACTTTGGACAGACCAATTTAGAACCGAGAACGGCTGTGTTTGAAGTCATTCGTGTACTTTTTTGGTTATGTGTTTTGGGTCCTTATCATGCTGGAAAGTGATTTGAGATGCAGGAACGGGCGTGAACTTTATTGAGTTTCTTAATTCGTTCTTTAAAATATCTCTGTACATATTTAAGTCCATTATACCTTCGATTGGCCGCAATTCCTCACCTCTTAAAGCGCTGAAATAACCCCACAACATGATGGAACCACTACCGTGGTTTGGATTCATACACTCACCGTCCCTTTTTCACACCAAAGATCTTCCAATCTGGCTTTAACATTTTTTCTGGTGAGTGCTGGTTTATTATTTTTTTTCAACGGCCTTGTTATTTAACTTGTGCAGTGTGGGAGTAGCCGTCCAACGGCTAATTTGTTTCCCGGTACTTCTCTGTATTGGTTTTGCTGCCTCAGAAGCTGTCGAAACACTTCCAGGTAAAATGTTTTTGGCCAAAGAGCGCTCGTCCTGCTCGGAGAGTTTCTTGTACCTACCTTCTGCAGAGCTCTTTTTGCCCAGCTGGGCCATTTTTCTTATGCAAACGACAGTTGCTTGGCTAACACCCATTTTTTTGACACAAAGCGTGATGAATTCCCGTCTTCCAACAACTTTACGACAAGTTTTTTCAGTGTCTCTGGGAGTGTTTTCATCTCTTTGTTTTGTATAAAGTATATTGTGATTTGTATTAACCAAAACAAAATCTGTACGTTTTTGTAACCTTTAACTGAATTTAAATGGAACACAGAATAAAGATTTGAGTCTTACGTTCGACAGAGACACGTCTGAACTTGTACTTATTCAACTGCAACTATGCCTACCATCAGCCAAATATCTGGTGCAAAACTGAGTCAATGTAAAAACAACGGTACTTGAATACAAAAACAAAAATGTTAAAAAAGATATTTTGCGTCAACATAAACTGTAAGCTTTTTAAGCTTTTTAATAACGGGGGAGATTTTCCTCAATTAAGCACCAGAGAAAAAAAATTTAAGGAAATTCATTTATTTTCAAACATTGAATCAGTTTTGCACCTAACTGTACATGGTTGCGTGCGCAAGGCAGCATTATTCAGTATAGTATACACAATATCGTTCACCGCGTTCTGCTTTGTTCTACGTATCATTCACTGCCTCGCACCTCACGTTCATACTCACGACCGCGACTTTTGTTGTGACATCGTTGTTTGGGAATTCCAAACTGTGACGTGAAACTATTCACGTTTTAGCGATTCACTGTTTACTTCCAAGTCTTTAACAGACTGCGACTGTTATTTTTCATTCACGGTGAATAATTCACTGGTAGTGATTTTTTGTTCATCACTAATGTCTACATACAAAGAGAACATTTTTTTGTATGCGCTTCGAAGCGGGTACATCAACTAGTTATACATAATTGACAAATTGCTTAGTTGGAAATGTATAAGTCAACAATAATCATAGTGATAACGTTTCTGATTGTCATTTAAAGTGTCTATTTTTACTTGAACTAAGTATGAAGTTTAGTCTCATCTTTTGACCCGCAGATTATTGTAATTTTAAAACTGCGCGGCAATTATCACATGGACATTCGTAATTGAATGCACAGTCCGTTTTCTAATTTCTTAATTTATACAGTACATAAATCTAAATTTTAACACACGAAAAACGGTTCGATTGTGTTCATTTTGAAATGATTCTTTACTTCAAGTGTACTGAACTTCATAGTATCTAAGTAGATTAGTAAAAGGTAAACAAATTAACATTCCTTACAATTACGTCCAGTTGCAATATTAAATTTGAAGAAATCATAACATATGTATGGATGTTCCAGTGGCGTCGCGTGAAATATTTAGCTGGATACGCGATTCGTGAATACGTTGAAATGCATATTAATTTCAAATTCGATCGATAAATTAACTCACAAACAAGAGAAATGTGAAATGTTGTGGGTGGCCGTGGCGTAGTGGTAGTCGTCATCGCTTGTCATGCTGAAGGTTCACGGTTCAAATCCAGATGTCGCCGAAACATTTATTTCTCACGAAATAAAAAACAAGTTGATAAGTTTCAGAAGCTAATATCAAAAACCTACTGCGAAGGCATAAATAACATGGCAGTAGGATGGTGGTATCGCTGAAAAAATTGATCGCACAAAACTAATAATAGGAAGCACCTGGAAAAAACTTCTGTGAATCATAAGCAAATGGCATAACTTTCAATAATACACAACTCTCCAATTGTCCTGGACACCACCCATAGAATTAGTTGAAACCTAACATCTGAGTTTCCTATCACTACGTCGATCTGTCTGTCTCTCGTTCTTGTCCTTGATGTGCTCGCGCTGTGTGTTAACATTATAAGGGTATTCATATTTTTTCACTTTCTTTATTTCATTTGACATCAGTTATGGCTTATGCTAGTATAACAATTTGTTGTATGTTTATGCATGTGTATAGGAAACATCTTCCCTCTTTTACCTAAATTCACAATATTTGTTTATACATATAAACATAACTGCATTAAATATCTACTTAGTTTTTTAGTGTCTTAATCTTTTCATAATAATTCAAAAAATTCAGTTTAACATAAATATAAAATATTTAAACGTACTTAGTTAAATGTATATACATATACATAAGACACCACATCAATGCATGTTTCATGTGTGTGGACATATATGTTTGTATCTAGGTACTTCCTGTTTTTTTTTTTTTTGTTTTTTTTTTTACATTTTAAATCGTTCAGGTTGTTTAACTTCTCTACCAAAACGTGTCTTATAGGACCCACTGCTTATAGGAGTTTCAACAGGCTCAGGTGTCTTACCATCACATGAATTTGGTGTGTCTTCAATTTCTTAAGGGCGATTAAGAATTATATGCTCTCTATTGCGTCTAAAAAACCCATCACTGTCAAGGTTCTTAACTATATAAGAATTTGGCTCTCGGCATTGTTCAACTACTTTACCAGGCGACCAGGTGCCTGTAGGATTCTTTTTTATAAAGAACTTGATCTTCTAGATTAATTGGTGGTAGTTTTCTTGCATGTAGGTCATAGTATTGTTTCATATTTTGATTATATTTTTCCACATGCTTGCTGTGTGCCTTCTGATTTATAACTTTCGGTTTAAGATGCTCTACTCTCACCGGTAATGTTGAGCGAAGATTTGTCGACATTAAGAGCTTAGCTGGGGACTCAAACTGACCTTTTGGAGTGTTTCTATATTGAAGTAATCCAATGTATGGATCAGTATTGGATTCGAGACATTTCCGGAAAATGTTCTTGATTGTTCTTATGGTTCGTTCAGTTAGACCATTCGACTTGGGGTAATAGGGGCTTGATGTGGTATAATCTATGTCCCAAGCGGACAAAAATTCTTTGTATTCGATTGAATTAAAATGTGGGCCGTTATCTGAGAAAATAATTCAATGTCTAGCAAAGAAGGATTTTAGGTGTGTTATCACACTCTTAGCAGTCGAATTTTTGGTAAGCTTAGCGGTTTCAACGTATTTAGAATAATCATCAACAGGAATAAGGTATATATCGCTGTTAAAAGGAAATAAATCAACACCTATCTTTTGCCATGGAAGGTCTGCTGGACGATGAACAGTTAGAGGCATTCTGGAATTCGCAGATTCTAAAGGGTGATTTTTTAAGAGGTTGAGAACTTTTTTTAAAAAAAAAACACAAAAAATTCGAAAAAATGAATGAAATATTTATTTGAATCGATAGTTTGAACCTTGCAATTTAATGTTTAAAGATAATTTCATGCAAATGTTGACCGCGGCTGCGTCTCAGGTAGCCCATCCGCTGAGTCCAATTTTGGCATACTCTTTCACACATATCGGCCGGTATCTCACGAATGAATGCATGGATGTTGGCTTCCAGTGCGTCAATCGAAGCGGGTTTGTCCCTATAGACATTAGCCTTGACATACCCCCACAAAAAATAATCTAATGGTGTCAAATCGCACGATCTAGGCGGCCAATTGACCGGCCCGAAACGTGAAATTAACTGTTCACCAAACTCGCCTCGCAATTGCGCCATTGTTTCGCGTGCTGTGTGGCATGTGGCACCGTCTTGTTGAAACCACATATCATGCAAGTCAAGAACTTCCATTTCGGGCAAAAAAAAGTGCTGTAACAAAGGCCTAACTGCTGGGAACGGCGCCGAATCGACATTTCGCGGTCTTCTGTCACACTAGCTGATACGGCCGCAATATTTTCTTCACTACGCACAGTACGTAAACGTGTTGGTGGTTTAATGTCCAACAAAGTAAATTTGGTGCGAAATTTGGTCACAATCTTCCGAGTAGACTGCTCAGAAGGTCGAGAATGCCGATCATAAAATGGAAGCAGCGCGCGATGAACATTTCGAACCGAGCACGAATTTTGATAGTAAAATTCAATAATTTGCAAGCGTTGTTCATTTGTAAGACGATCCATGGTTAAATTGCAAACCAAACTGAAGCTGTTTGACAGTGACACAAGGTACTAAACACACGTCAGCTGTCAAAACCAGTGTTGCCAAAACCAAACCAGCTAAAAAATCACCCTTTATATCATGATGGCTGGATGTTGTGGAAATAGGGTAGGCACTGATTGGCTTTAACTTGGCGAAGCCCAGTGTTGTAACTGTCACCACTCATCAATTGTGCTTATTTTACCTCCAAGTGGTAGCCATCGGATACTGGTCGCTACCCATCCGGGCTCGACTTGCTAAACTTATAAGTTGAGTGCTGAACCAGAGAAAATAGCAGTACTATAATCACGTCAGCGGACGAGTTCCCTTGATGGAACCAACGGTGGCGCTAGATTTCCAGAACGGAAGCAAAACCTTATCTGAGCTACTCCGACATACTCGGAGCTCAGGTCGATAAGGATTTCCATGTACTAGTCAGGGTTTTGGAAAAGAGATGGTGGCGGATGAGCCCTCACTGGGCCAACGGTAGCGCTCACATCCCCGAAGCGGGTTACTGACATCGGTTTAAAACCGGCTAGAACTGGCCCTCCAGGTTGGGGGTTGTGCCGTCGGGGTAACTTCCTTACCACGTAAAAATAAGATAGTTATGAGAGAGACACTAGCCTCGGATAATGGACCCCCTCATTTAACACCACGACCCGGAACATCCACGGCCTACGACCTAAGAATATGCACCTGGAATGTGCGTTCACTGGACACTCTTGGTGCTATTCAAAAACTTGAATCAGTCCTCACGCGGTACAAGGCAGATATTACCGCGATCCAGGAGATACGATGGATAGGATCAGGGGCCCTACTCTGTATTTCGTTTCGAAAGTCAATCCTATTCGAAATTGAGGACCGTTTTCGCAAAACTCAACAAGTGCATTTTGCAAGTTTTGCATTAGAAGAATTTTTGTGTTTTAATAAGAAAAGAAAAAGATTACTAAAAATGTAAAAATGGCAAGCCCATAAATTGTGACTTTATCACTGAAGAACGGAAAAATATTAGCAATGAACTATCGAGCTTACCAGATATTGAGTCCTGAAAATCAACAGTTTTTTGTCCTGAAAATCAACATTTTTTTCAATATTAGTTTTGCAAACCTTAACGATTAAAACATTTTTTTGTATTGTAGTGGTTGAGTTTTGTGAAATTTTTATTGGCTTAGTCAACGAGCCTTGTGATTACAAAAATTTCACTACCCATATCTCATTTTTCGATTTTTGGCGCTTGTTGAGTTTTGCGAAAACGGTCCTCAATTGCTTTTCGTTTCGCTTTTAAATTGGTACTCTGTAACACTTTCGGAATGTAAAAAATACTACTAGATGCTTTTTCCACTTTAGAATTTTTTTTTATCGAGTCTCGATGTATTTCTTATGAGATATGTCAAATAAATAAACCCAGAATAGGAGGAAAATATTGTTATGATTTTTAAATGAAGAATTTAATATAATAAGACAGAAAAATGTATTCTGTCGCACTTCGGATGGACGAAGAAATAAATTAAGAACGGATTGAGCGGAAAATTATACGGGAAAGACAGATGCTCTATTAAAACGAATGTATGAAGAGGTGGTGGGGTGCTGATCGCCGTACGCTCATCATTTTCTAGCGTTGAAATTCCGCTGCTCTCATCTTTAACTGCTGCTTCTAATGTGTATGACGTTGACCAGCTCGCTGTTCGTGTTTCAATTAATAATGTGTATGATTTATTAATTATTTTAAGCTATATTCCACCAGGTAGTTCTCTAGATCTGTATATATTCCATGTAAATAACTGCCGCGAAATTATCAATAGTTTAAAATTAAATCAACACATAATCATTCTAGGTGATTTTAACTTGTGTAATTTAGACTGGGCATTCGACCCAGATGAAGCGTGTTTACTCCCTTTTAATGTAAAATCAGATTGTGAAGTCGAATTAATTGACTCATTTTTAGAGTTTGATCTTATACCAATTAATGGTTTTAAGAATACGTTAAATCGTTGTTCGTTGATAAAGAATTTTGTACTAATATTATTAGATGTATTGACCCGATTTTTCCTAGTTCAATTCATCACATAGCATTATGCATTCAATTTTAATTGTTTGTGTATTTCAAGCCCTTATATGATAGGTTATCTACTTATGATTATAAAAAAGCTAATTTTAATTGTATTACTGAAATGATTAATTCATTTCTTGGGTTTCTGTTTTTGAATCGAATGATCTCTCCGTTACATATGGTCTATTTTTGAATACTCTGAAAGAGGCATTTGATCGTTTTTTACCGAAGGTAGTAAGGATTCGGAGTTCTAGGCCAATTTGGTTTAATAAGAGGCTTATTAATTTGAGAAACCGCAAAAACAAAGCATATAAGCTTTTCCTAAAATCAAAAAATAGTGCTCTGTTATTAGACAATTATTCTCGTCTTCAAAAGGAGTTTGATGCTTTAAGTAATTTTCTTTATAAAGATTATATATTTCGCACTGAATTAATTTTAAAAAAGGATAGTAAATGTTTCTGGAAATTTATAAATGCCAAAAAGCAATCCAATGGTATTCCAAATTGTATGCAATATTCTGGTACTACTTCGTCTGACATTCCAACTGTATGTAATTTCTTTGTAAATTTTTTCAATCGCTTTATACCACTTCTCCTTCTGACGACAGCTCTTCCAGCGTTTCATTCGAAAGTTCCATTAATATCGGTTGCTTATATTTAAGTATCGCAGATGTTGAGACTTCCCTTAACTCTTTGAAAGATGAGCTACAATCTGGTCCAGATGGCATTCCACCTATCGTTTTGAAAAACTGCGCTGTTGCTCTTTCAGAACCATTAAAACATTTATTTAATGCTTCATTGGAAAAAGGTACTTTTCTTAGCGATTGGAAAGTTTCATTTACTACACCGATTCATAAATCGGGACCTAAGCAAGGAGTAAGTAACTATGGTCCAGTATCCAAAATGTCGTCAATTCCTAAACTTTTTTAAAAAATGATTTTTAAAAAGTTGAGCTTTCTTTTAAAAGAAATCATTTCACCCAATCAACACGGCTTCATGTCAGGTAGATTTACGACATCAAATTTAACTATTTTCTGTAAACTTGCATCACAATCGATTGAAGATGTTTATCAATGCGATGCTATTTACACTGACTTTGCCAAAGCCTTTGACAGAGTCAGCCACGATTCTCTTATAAGAAAAATGAGCCTTATTGGCTTTCATTCTAACATGCTACAATGGTGTAAATCGTATTTACATGGGCGGACACAGCTTGTTCGTATAAACGGTATGTTATCTGAACCTATTCATGCAACATCTGGCGTTCCACAAGGTAGCCACCTTGGTTCCCTGTTTTTTCTAATTTTTGTTAATGACATTCCAAATATACTTTGAATCTCTGATTGTTTTATGTTCGCGGATGATATTAAAATATTCAGAACCATCAAGTTGGAATCTGATAGTGTGGTGTGACAAGTATTTCTCAATAATTTTTATACGGGATGTATAAACTTTCCATATTAACTGCCCATTCCTAAGTATTATCATCAATAGATTTGTATGTTCCTGGTAGAGATCTACGACTCCGTAATTTATTCCGTGAACCCTTTCACAGAGTCAATTACGGACTAAATGAACCTCTTACTAGATGCCTAAGAGAATCAAACTCAGTTTGTAATTCTATTGATTTTCATCAAAAATTGAGTAGGGATGCTTTTAAAATGTATGTATTGAATTTTATAACTACTCAAGTAATAGATTAAATTAAAATTAAATTTGTATTATAATGATTATTAAATTGTTACACTTAAGCGGCCCCTGACGCCAATATATTGTGCAATATTATTTGTTTTTTGCCCTAGACGATACAATAGGTTTGTATGATGTCAGCCCCATGGCGCACTGGGGCACACTGAAAACGCACTGAAAAAGTTGCCATGTGTGTTATGTCGGCACTGGGTCTGCCCTGTATTCGCCCTGGGTATTTCTTCAGTGCAAGAAAAAAGGGCTGTCAAAAATTCTATTCATTTAGTTTTTTCATATCGCGAACTTTTTTTTGCGGTTGTTTTTTTGAATTGAAGAAAAGAATTTGTTTCAAAAAAGTAAATATTTATAAAATTAATTAAATTCTAAATATAAACATAATTTAGATTTGTATTTTAGTTCGAAAATTGAAAATATTAGAATGACAGTTGTCAGGGCAAGCTATTTGCGTTCGATGAAATGGGGGTTGCACTGGGTTTTTTGACAACCATGAAAATACACTGACAGTAGTCAGTGCGCCCTGGGGCTGGCGACATCATACAAACCTAATATTTTCCCAATAATTCAGTAGTCGGCTGATATTTGTATAGAAAACATGTTGAGTGATACTGAAGTTTGTTGTATGACCGAGGGCTTAAAAAAAAAAGAAATGAAAAAGCGCAGATGGATGAAAGAATGGTATAAAAAAGGAAATGTGTTTACTCATGAAAATTTATTAAATAAGCTCGTGGTATGTGAACCAAATGACTTGGAGACTGATATGATCTCAAACACTATTCTCTCTGACATGAAAATCGTTTTTCCCAACAGAATGAAGGGTATCAAGCCCAAGGAAAAAATCTTGGTGTGACTCCACTCAAAGAGGCTATCGCGATAAAGGAGTTAAGTTTTCGGTCTTATAAAGCCAACTCCACTGAGGATAACCGAAAGAAGTTTACACAAGCCAGAAATTACTGCAATGCTCATAGTCAACGTGTGAAATTCTTCCATGACCAAAAATTGAGGCAAAGAATACTACAGTGTCCCAAGGGTAGTAAACATTTTTGGTCATTTATAAAAAACATTAAAAATTCTGCCTCATCAATTCCGACACTCATTTGCAATGACATTGCAGCTGTCAGCTCTTTGGGCAAATCCAATCTGCTCGCTGCACATTTTGGAGCTAGCTCAACGCTTCCAGATTGCGCTTTGCCTCCGCCTGTACTTTCGCACTCGTACAGTTGCAAGAGTACTTAAAGATCTTAACATTCACAAATCCGCCGGTCCAGACGGTATATCTCTCATAATTCTAAAGCGGTGTTCTTCCACGCTGGCAAACCCATTGCGTAAGCTTTTCTTTCCTATTCCTCTGTTAGTTAATTTAAGTGGCGATACAGTTCGGGGTGAACCTCGGTCTACTTCTCGCAACTGAAGGGACCTACAGTCTTTTGCCGACTCCGAACGGCGAGTTAAGAAGCTCATTGACAAATGATACTCTTTGAATATTGCGCAATATTTATTATTGCACAATAATATTGAGAGTCTAGGGGCCGCTTTATATTCAATGTTATTATTCCGTTGTCTATAAGATATTATTTGTAAATGTGTATCTGTTTGATGTAAATAAATAAATAAATAAACAGTTGCACCCTCTCGTTTCTATGCCCCTCACCTTATCTGTCAGGCCAAAATTATTTCATGTTTTATTTCAGTAATAAACAGCACTACAATGAATAATCGGGTATTTTAGACCCCAAATAATCTGTTTTTTACTTTATTTTTTTTATTTTATTATTTATGTTTCAGGTATTTTTTGTCTTCATCTGAGTCTCTAATTCTCCAAGTATTCCAATTTTTCGTTTAGTGATGGAAAATTTAGCTCATTCATCTTACCAAATAAATATTTATAAGTTACTACTATCAATTCCGAGCAGCCTGATGAACCTACCACAAAACAAGTTAATTTTGACAAAAAAGAAAGAAGAAAGGGCAATTTATCACTTTCTGACTAAAAATGTGTTTATTTGGCAAAGTTGTGCAAAGTAGTGGCTGATAATTTCTGTTTATCAAGCCAAGGAGTTATATTATAGAACAAAATAAGAAATTTTACTCGGACGGCCCCGGAAGTAAAACATTTTTGCTATTGAAAACAAAAAATGGTGAGAAATTACCCATTAAAAAGGGTAGTCTTTAAATCGCTATGACTGTACTAAATTTTAACATTTCTAATTGAAATTTATATCATATTGTAAGAAACTTATCTGGTTTATCCATATTCATCAATTTAACTTATGCAGTGCACTGTATAACATGAAATATTCACTTTCTTTCGCTATGAGCGTCGGCCGGCTCTACCGATAACAAAACGTGTACAGCTTGCGAGACGATTAAGTTCCGCCCCGTGAGGTGCCCGCGCCGCAGAGGGAGCCATGGAGGGCGGAATATTATCTGTTGGGGTACCTGCTTATCAAAGAATACATTTGTTTTGAAAAATTGAGTTTTGGCCGCCTAATACCTAAAAATCGACCTATGCGCGCTGCATGTTTTTATGTGCATGTTTTACAATTTCTCTTTTAAACAATCTTCTATAAAATCGCTCGTCTTTACACGCCAACTGTTTTCAGTGAGTATTGTTTGACATTTGATTTTTTCGTCGCCTTTTACTTTTTAGATTTAGGCCGGTAGCTATCAACCGCTCATAAGTTAGGAGCTTCATAAATCTATTCACTTACCGCTATTAGTGCGTATTTACGAGTGCTCATAAGACGTATGAGTGATCCCAACCAGCGTTGCCGCTATGCGACTTTAGTCGCAATTTGACCCTTTTTTGACGCAAAGAGACTATGACCCGACTTTTTAAAAAACACCTCTTTTTGACACTTTTCAGTTTTTTTGGATACTTTTTGAGACTTTTTATTTCCAACGAAAATTATATTTAGTTGCTCATCAGCAATCCAATCCCTCATATCTATTCATCACTAATTTCGATATTTTACACAAGAACTCACCAATTAATTTTTTTTTTTGTGTGTAAACATCTTAGCTCTCGGTATGGGCCTCACGAGTTGCTCGCCGTCACGCGTAGCCAAACTTAGTATTAGTTTTCTGTATATGATTCTCTTTGTTCATTTCTGCTTCACACAGAGTAATAGCAATAGCATAGCAACGTCAATGTTCTCTGTATATGCTTACACATCTAATTTCTCGAGTATACCTGGTATACTCACGCCTTTTTTATATACTCTAATGCGTTCTTGTTTTTTGGTTACTTTTTTGTGATCAAAATGGGACATCTGTCAAATAGTAAATAATTTGAAAAGTGGGTGAAAATCCTCTCAGAGAGTGCAATACTTGCAAGAAAGTAACCAAATGCTTTTGTAAAACTTGGTCAAAGCTGTCAATTTGTTTTTATTTCCCACTAACAATGAAGATTATGACATTTCACAAACTAACAGATGGCTTGGTTTGACAGATGTCCCTCGCTCACTCCAAGAAAAATTTGTAACCAGATATCCATATCAAAGAAAATAAATAGAGGGGACATTTTATGACACTCTCATTTTGCTCTCTTCTCTGATTTCTTGTTATTTTTTTGGGTTACTAAACACCGATTTGAGTAATTCTACGTAAAATTAGCAGTTACCAAATTGACCTAAGAATAATGGATATGGAGATCTAACGTTGCTACCATGTTTACTTTATTTGGTTTTGTTGCGACATTTGTTGCTCCAGACCCTTTTTTTGCGACTTTTTCAATTTTTCAGCGGCAACCCTGGTCCCAACCACTCTAAAGTTACGAGCAATAATATCAGAGAAAATTTTTATTGTCTCCGGCCATTATCTAAGATAACTTCGAAATAGTTCGATATCTGCTGTCATTTCAAATTTAAATTATTTGTCGATTTTTGAAATGGGTAGAAAAGAAAGAAATCCGACGATTGTAAGGGAACGTTGATTGCCATTGCCTTTTTGACGGGGTTCGCAAGATCCTTCCTTTGAACATGACTAAGGCTGCGCGTACAGTGGTGCGACAGAGCGATGCGATACGAGAAGCGATGCGACAAGCGATTCGAGATGCGATAATTAGATGCGACATAATGCGCACAGTCAAAGCGATTTTGTGCGGTTATATTGCTCGATTGTTTAGACTCGAAACAATATGGATTCCTCATCAGAAGATGAATTTTTAAAAGAAAATTTATATTTAAAGTTGTTAAGAGGGAGTAAAAGGAGGAAAACTCACCAAATTTACTTGAGTAGAAAAGAATTTTGAGAATTTCATCATCTTTACTTCCAATTAAGAAAGGATGAAATGAAATTTTTTGAATATACCAGAATGTCAATTAAAACGTTTGATTATATTTTGGAAAAAATTTAACCTCTAATCACTGGGAACTGGAGTAATTTTGTAAAAATTCCTATAACGGCGTATGAGAAGGTTGTAGTTACATTGAGGTAAGTTCAACAACTTTTTTTTAATAGCAATTTTATTTAAACGTTAATTAAGTAGAGAATACATATAGCTAAGTAATTAACAAAATAAAAAGTTGAGACGTTAAAGTTCATTTTAATTTTCTTTTTCATTATAATTATCTTGAAAAAATATAACTGAAGTGTGTGCTTCTCCTGTTGATTGTGCAGCGTTGTTGTCAATAATAAAAGTTGATGGTGAAGGTAAGGACTCGCTTACTGGAGAATAGCGTGCCATGGAGTAACTAGACCCCAATGTAGAATTTAAGGAATCTGATGACAAATGTTCAAAGTTAATGTATAGTATTTCGCTTAGAGCTATTTGAACTTGCATTCTAAAGTTGAATTTTTGAAATGGATGGAATTTTTTTTAATTCAACGCGAAATTGGTCTCTCAGATGTTTCCATTTTTTTTTAAAACGTCTCCTGAAAATAAAATGCTTGCATAATTTAATAATGAAATAATAAATTTATTACTATTTAATTTAATAAAGTGAAACTCTATCTACATCTTTATTTTGCTTCGAACGTGTTTTTATTCAATTGGGTGTTGCTTTTTATTTTATAACTATATAACGTTCTTTACAATTTCAGATTTTTCTCGACGGGGTCCTCATTCAGGGCCTTATCTTTCACATTTAGGATGGCAGAAAGTACTATTAGCAAAATAGTGAGACTCACCTCTGAAGCCCTGTTTACTACTCTGCAACCCATTCATATGCCACAACCAACAGTAGAGCACATGCAAAATGTATCAGAAGAATTTTGGAGTATGTGGAACCTTCCAAACTGTGTGGGAGCCCTCGATGGGAAGCATATTCGAATCAAATGTCCTTCTCATTCGGGAACAATGTTCTATAATTATAAGAGATTTTTTTCAATTGTGCTTCAAGCTTTAGCTGACGCTCATTGCAAATTTTTAGTCATGGAAGTCGAAGGATATGGGAAGCAAAGCGATGGAGGAACATTTAATTCTTCAGCTTTATTTCAAATTATAAATTCCAGAGAAATCATGTTTCCGATCGACAAAGCTTTGCCAAACTCATCTATTATTATGCCACATGTTATCTTAGCAGACGAAGCATATCCGCTGCTTGAATCGCTTCTGAGACCATACCCCCGTAAAGACCTTAGCCAAGAAAATGAATATTTTAATGCACGCCTATCTCGCACACGAAGATGTGTTGAATGTGCCCTCGGAATAATAAATTCAAAGTGGCGTGTCTTATGGAAACCCATTGAAACCTCACCAATATTCGCAGGAACAATTTTGAAAGCCATATGTATACTTCACAACACAATAATCGATATTGAAGGTGGGCAAAACTATACACAAGAAGCAGCTGTATCTATTTCGGGATCAGAAAATACAACTTTAATTGGAAATCAGTCATCCAGAAAACGAGGACGATTTGTCCGAGATAATTTTCGAAATTTCTTTATTTCTAATCGTGTATAAAATGTAATATATTTACCTAAAATATATGAGAAATATATGGATACAAAAAACTTACTTTTTTCTTTTAATTGAACAGCAATTTCATCCCAATTCTTGGCGATAACTATTCTATTGTGGTAATTTCTATTTGTTTGGTCCCAAAGTGAAGGCCTTTCGAAAACGGCTGATATCAAAAATTCCGAATTCATTTCTTTATCTGAAACAAAAGAATCTATTTATCACTTCATTTTATTTATTTCCTTTATAATTATTCTCACCAAAATTATCAAAAAATTGCACCACACAACACAAGCACTGAAATAACAAAATTTGATTTATTTTCTTAAACGTCAAAACAACAATTCTCGCACAAACTCGCTTGAAAAAGTGGTCAGAAGAGTTTGTGAGCGAGAGGCTTGTGATAGGTATGCGAGAAACTCGCAACACTCGCATAAAATATCGCACGTATATAAGAATAAATGTAAATATTTTTCTCTCACGCAAACGCTTCTCGTATCGCATCGCTTTGTCGCACCACTGTACATAGGGGTATTTGCATCGAAAAACCGCTAATAAATCAATATTTCAAAATGCAGAGTTGAGAAGAATTTTTTTTCCCAGCTATAGTTCAATACCCACGGCAGAATGAACCGTATGGAGGAATCAGCTGCAGGGGTGTACTTTATTTAGAAGCTAGTTTTACGTTTATTGGAGCTTTAATTTTATAGATATTGGATTTTTTTGAAATGTATGCAAATGGGCATTTTTTTTTTTTTATTAATTTTTTTTTAATTGACATTTTGTTATATAATTTGGTGTTATTCGGTAACTTGTTTGGTATCAGCTTATAGAGCAAGATGTCAGGAAGCAATAACAAAAAAAAATGCTGCCCATAACTGCCGCCCTAGATTTTTTCATCCCTGATATGTGTCTAGTTTAATAAAAAAAATTAAAAACTTTTTATGATAAAATAAATTATTTTGCTTGAAGGATCGGTTGGGTTGTGCATTATATCTAAAAGGCAATTATATGATGCTATGAATGAGTGTAAAGAGAATGATTTTGAAGCTAAACTGGCTCATCTTCAGAGCTATTTGCTCAATAAACCGTCTTGCACGTAGAAAAAATTAAGAGATTTTAAGCTTAAAATTGAATTATACCTTTAAGTGACTGAAATAACCTTAATAATGCTTATAAAGTTGTTTCAGACAAGTATCACTTCATTAGGACCACAAAATATTTTTGATCGGTTTTTCGAGGCAAATACCCCTATGTGCACTGTACGCGCAGCCTAATGATACCAACTCTTGCTAGATGAAATCCAGTATATTTAGTATAAATACTTTTTTTTATTAAAACCCAGTATAGTCCAGTGCAACTAGGTTTATACCTCGGAACCCAGCTACAGTGAATGGATTTAAATGTTTCGGGATTTTTACAATCTCTTATACTATAAAGTAAAAAGTTTATATTTTGAAGCCTTCCGCTAATGTTTTTTTTTTTAAGACCCGTCCCATGAAAATTATGCTTCTTCTAGTATAGTAAATTGCTTTTACAGGATTATAAAAATCTGTGTTTGAAGACCAATATCTCGAAAACAAAATTAAGGATGGTAATAGTTTTTAACTGTGATAAGAATTAATCAATTGTCTATGAAACAATCCCACCTTGGTTGCTCTAAGTTTAATACACTAGAACTTGTACTAGAATAACTCTTGGTACCTACTTCAATGATATTTTTGCTTAAATTTACGATTTTAAGAATTGCGGTAGTTTTTAATGGGTAAACCTTTTAGTTTATGGTATTATAAATCCAAAAAAAAAAAATCATTCAAATCCATTCACTATAACTGGGCTCCATCATTTTGCATTTATAATGACTAATTGCACTGGACTAGTATAAATTCAGTATATTCAGTTCAACTATTTTTTTTTGTACTTCATTAAAAAAGGCACAACAACACTTTTTTTATTAATCTGAGTCTGTGGTCAATTCAGCTTACTGCATTCACATCAGACTAACATCAGCTGACAGCGGCTCTGTCTGCGATTGTTTGAAAAATTGTCAAAAATGTCCCCTCAACTAAGAGCCTTACGAATTCTTACACCAACTTTTTCTTTGGGTGAAGTGGGCTAACGCTATCAAACCAGCCATTTGGCAGTTTCTGCCAGTGATTTTCTGTCATAGATTCATTGTAAAGTAGAAAAAAAAATTTGGTTCAACGTGATTGGTTAATGGTTACTTCCTTATGAACTTTCCACTCTCTGAGAGGATTTTTCCCCACTTTTAAATTATTTGACAGCGTTGGCCGGCCCTCTTGACCCAAACAAGTTACCAAATAGACCTCTTGTGTCTTGTGAGTGGTGAAAGAGTGCGTTCGACATGCACACGAGTGTTGATTTTTGAAAGAGCTTCTTTAATTTTCGTAGTACGCACAAACTGATAAAATTTATGAAATTCCAGTATAAAATCCAGTATGAAAATTCATTCAGTATCTGGACCTCGAATCCAGTTTGGTACTGGAAAATCCAGTATAGTTGGTATCATTTAACATGACAATACCAATACAATACTCTTTAAGCGGCCCTTACACCATGCAATACTATTGCACAGTACTTGGTATTGCCCAGTAATATTGACCGTGTAAGGGCTTTATTGCGCAATAATTTCGGTTTGCCCAGAATATTGTATAATATATTTAATATTTTTTGGAACTTCTTCAATATATTACGCAGTATACTGCGTCGTGTAAGGCTGCGGCCACGCAGTGAGCGATTGAGCGACCAGCCGCTGAGCGACGCAAACGAATTAAAACACATGAAATCGTATGGCGGTGGCCACGTAAGCCACACGTCACAAAAGAACATTTTGATTTTAGCTTAAAACTACCTTAAATAATTAAACTTAGAACTACATAAACTATCTAACTCTAGTTACGTAATTAAATACGTTTTTTTTTTTTGTTTTTTTGTGCTGTGTTGTCTTATAATTTTTTTGAGGATTTTTATTTGTTTTTATATTTTTTTTGTTGGCAAAGTGCTGTGCGTTTCTTTTTTATTTTTTTTTTATTTTTTATTTTTTTTAAAAAACTTAAATATACCTATCCTACCTAAACCTACAACCTACAACATGGAAGATTAGCGGCACCGCTAATCTATCCTGGATCAGACCCTGTTGGTCAAAATAGAGGAACGCTTCTGGTGGAACGAAGCCGTTAAGGCGCACTCTCTCGTGGTACGTGAAATTGGGGTAATAAGCCCCGAAAATCAGGCTATTCATCGAACTCATTGCTCTTCTTGTCATCTTGATCAGGAAATTATCCACTCTTATTAAGTTAGCCCTGTTGTATATGACCTCATTGGAATAGAATTTTTTGTACTCGGACTCTGGTGTTCTGTTACGTCGATCTGTATGTCTCTCGTTCTTGTTCTTCATGTACTCGCGCTGTGTGTAAGCATTATAAGGGTATTCATATCCTATTTAGCGTGTGTAGATTATAATATAAAAGCACTTTTGCATTTCACGGCATTCCAGCGAAACTCGTAACAGACCAAGGAGCGGAATTCACCGCAACCATTTTCAAAGACTGCACAAAACAATACAATATTTATAATATTTATAATCATAACTAATTGTATATAGTCTTAAGTGAACTTATTTTGTAACCAGAAGATTTTGTTATCCGTTGGTGGAAAATAAATAAATAAATAAATATCAATCAGCACATTACTTCCCTGCAACAATCTAATAACAATGCTCCGGTAGAACTAATGCATTCTACGTTAACAGAAATTTATAGAATCATACATAACAAACGCAAAGACAGAGACCATGACGACATTCTGAATGAAGCCCTAACATATAACAATGCGATACATTCGGCAACAAAACTGACCGCATACGAACTTTTTTATGGTAGGACATATAAATTTAAAAACATACAATACAATAACGTTCACGAATATCTAGATAAACTTAGTGAATTCCAAGCCCAATTATACCCCTCAATTAAAGAACAAATAGAAAAACAAGTAACAAAAAACATTAACAAACTAAACCAGAATAGAGATAAGCCCCGCACTATTAAAGCAGGAAGTTTTGCATTTAGAAAGGAAAATAGACGTAACAAACGTACACCTCGATTTAGCAAGCATAGGACGAAGAATAACAGACGAGTTACCGTGTTTACCTCTAACAACCAAAAACTGCATAAATCAAAAATTAAAAGAAAATGACAACAGACAGAAAATGGAAATTCAGGACTTGAACAACAATGACGGACTACTGACAATAAAACTAGGAACAAGCAGAACAATTCAAACATACAACAGCCTAATACATATCATTCAATTAGATAAATACACAGAAAACATAGAAAATATAGAAACCTCGCTAAAAACATTCAGTAGAATAGATGGTTTTAACGATTCAATTAACGTAATAAAAATTAAATTCAAAGAGCTTCAAGTAAAGCTACAGACTCTATTACCAAAATATAGGAATAAAAGAGGTTTAATAAACGGGTTAGGAACAGTCATAAAAAGTATCACTGGTAACATGGACAACAGTGATGCAACAGAAATAAACAAGAAAATAAACGAAATAACAAACGAGCAACACTACATTCAGGAAAACGAAAAGAACCTAAATAAACTAAATAGACAAATGATAGAAAGATTCGAAAACATTACTAATCATATAAACACACAACAAAATTTTATTGAGAACTATTTAAATCGCTCCGAAAGCCTCTTAAGTAAAAAGATTAGATCAGAAGAAACCTCAATTCGATACATTCAATATTTAAATCAGATAAATTTTAACATAGACCTATTGAATAATCATTTATCTAATGCAGAGGCAATAATATTAGCTAAACTAAACATATCAAAACAAATTCTAAGCCCGGTCGAACTAACTGAAATATACACGTCATTTAATTACCAGTCTATCGACATTAAATCAGATGAAAACATATATGAGCTATTGGAACTTCATGCGTACTATAACAACTCCAACATTATCTTTAATATCCAGATTCCCGTCTTTGCAAACCAAACATACCTACTCCCTTTTCCATTTGATACACCTCCCTATTGAAAAAAATAAAAAACTAACCACTAAACCATATGCCATCCTAAATAAAAACAAGATTCAGTATTTTGACGTAATCTGCCCAAAGATAGAAGGTATGTTTTCCTGCAAGGAATCCATATGTCAAGAGCATGACCTTCAGTCCAGCTGTATCGCTAACCTTATAAACAATAATCCAGCAAATTGCACCATTACAGAAGAAGAACACCAAATATTGCAGCCTGAACCCAACTACATCCTGCTGATCAATAATCCAGAAACCATAATCAACTCAACGTGTGGTCCAAACAAACAACAACTGAAAGGCACAGTTCTAATGCATTTAGCCAATTGCGAAGTACAGATCAACGAAATTACGTACGAAAGTAAAAGTAGCACCTACTGGGAAGATGTCCACGTTTATCCCACATCATTGAACAAAATCAACACGACAACAATACCAGGACTTCATCTACCGAAACTTCAGGAATATCACCTCCAAAACCTACTTACAATCAACCGCCTAGAAGAAACAGGCCGACAATACAGTAACCTTAAGACAGCAGCAGTCCCCACTATCCCCGGTATAATAGCAATCATCATACTTCTCGCCATCCTAAGAAAACACAAAACACGGAAAGGTAATAACATCATCCAACAAGAAGACACAACACGGGGGCAGGAGTGTTTGGGCCCGGAACTAAACTATTCGAACCCATGGGCAGCTACACTAGCATTTTTCAAGCTGAAGTCTGTGCTATCGACAGATGTGCCCAACTCAATCTTGATAAGCTCTACAATAGATGCGACATTGCAATAATGTGAGATAGCCAAGCAGCTATCAAGGCAATAGGGGCCCAGATCATTAAATCTAGAATTGTCTGGGAATGCCTAGACAAACTAAATAGACTGGGTGAACGAAACAACGTCACCATATACTGGGTACCAGGACACCTGGGGATAGAAGGTAATGAAGAGGCGGACAAACTTGCCAGGAAAGGGGCTGCCACACCATTTGTGGTTCCTGAACCCTTCTGCGGCATAGGGGAACACACAATAAAAGAGGAGCTCCGATCACTGGAGAAGACAAACAGGGCTAAGTCCTGGACAAAAACTCAGGGTCTAAGACAGGCAAAGAAACTGCTCGGTAATTACAACCTGAAGAGATTTGAAGCTTGCATCAGCCTTGGCAAAAACAAACTCCGCATCCTGACTGCGTTCCTTACTGGGCATTGTAAACTCAGGGGACATCTCAGGAAGCTAGGTCTATCAGATGAAGACTCATGCAGATTTTGCGATGAGTCCAGCGAAACTCCAGAACACATACTGGTGGAATGTGGGACATTAACCCAGAAAAGATTCAAGTGCTTGGGTAAATACCAAGTTACAGCAGAGGATCTACCACTCATAGCACCCAATCTCCTGATGCGATTTCTCAGGGAAATTGGTCTGGATGAGGTGCTGTGACCTATGGAATTCTCACCTGGGCTAGGTGTGAGTGAAGCTCTCTCTAACCGATTCCAATAGGAATAATGACGAGAGGGATGTTTCTTCGTCTAGGACTTGTAGGGGGCACAATAGATCTTAAGGTCGCGGTGCATCTCACCCTTCAACAATAATAATAATAAGAAGACACAACACCTACCTGCGAAAGAAACTACAGGGACGCAGTTCCTTTGGCCATCGCTCCATTCCAAGGGGGGAGAAGTTACGTGTGTGTAACAGTAAACCTTCCACACCCCCAGAACGTTAACCCAATAAAACACAAATCATATATAATCATTCAATTCCCATAAGGTCATTGTCATTGCATCCAATTGCATTTTTTCATTTCCATAAAAATTGTAATAATAAACGAATTGTAAATTAGCAGGTAAGCAAAAAGTCTAGATAAATACCCATGAAAATTTGTGAACAGTTGAGTTTATTGTGAATAAAATACACAGAGTGTAAAGCTACGAGCAGACGATATGCAAAAGTCGCATATATATGCGATTCTGACGTAATTTTTGCATCATCATATGCGATTAACGCTCGCATATCGTCTGAACACCTATTTGGGACAGTCCGCATATGCTCGCAAAGCATATGCGGACAATATGCGACACCCAGCTCGCAAACCAATTTGCGACTTTTCCGCATATCGTGTGAACACTTTCGCATATCATTTGTGACAATTTGCGAGCATATGCGATCATTTGCAAGCGTCCCAACCATATGCGACCGGATGAAAACCTTACATTGCATATGACCGCATATTTGCGAACAAATCCGAGATCTCAAAAGTTTGAAAATTTAGTTTCGGGTGTGTGTAGGTACGTTTTTTTTTTTTTATCTTACATTTTGCTTTGGTTGGGTTGTGTTGTGTGTTGTGACAGTTAAATTGTGAATATAATTATTAGGTCTGTTTGGTAACACGTTACTTTTCGTAATACTTTGTAAAATTACATAGAATCACATGAATCTGTGTTTGTTAACTCGAAAAAATCACGGTACATCGCAAGCTGAGAGCGAAATGAGAGCGTAAAAAATAAAGAGCGATGAAATTGTACGCAACATCTTTTTCTTGTGATGAGCTGGACAACTCTGTCAAATCAGACCATCTGACAGTTTATGAAATCTCATAAATCTTCATTGTTAGTGAAAAACAAAAACAAATCGAAAGGTTTGACCAAAACTGTGTTTGTTTACTTTTGTGCAAGTTTCCTGTCTTTGAGTTATGCTCGCTTGTGCACAAAAAAGATACCAAACAGACCTATTATATGTAATTGTGTAAGTAATCAATCCGTAGGCTACCTAGCGGTACGTGTCGCCATGTAATTATAGTCGAAATAGTAGGTCTCTTTGTCTTTGGTAACTTTTTTTTGCACAAGGAATTGAGACCTGTCAAATAGTAACATCGTCTCAAAGATAGAAAACTTGAACAAAAGTTACCAGCCGCTTTTGAAACAAAACTTGGTAAAACAAATTGAGAGCCATGAAACTGTCATGATTCTATGAAAGTTTACATAGTAGGTTCGCGTACTTTTTGCACTTAATATGGGTTTTCTGTCAAATCTCGAAGAGTGGGGTTAAAATTCTCTCAAAGACAGAAAAATCACGAAAAAATAATCGAACGCGTTAACTGGAATACGGAAATGGTATTGCAAAGACCAAACATTTTCGCCAGTGGACAAGAAGCGCAGCATCAGCAACGGGCCATCTGACGCGGGAATGCTTAATCGTATGTTCCTGTCCGCTTTTTGAATTCGCGGTTTTACCAAACTTAGTAGATGACCAAATTGATCGGACGACATGCGAACGAAACCGTGATATAATTCCGGTTCATCGCCACGCAGTTCTAGCAACAATTTTGCGCAAAAGCCTTCAGTCTCGCGAAGTCGCACCCAATCTTTGGCAAATACACGACGAATCCTTTGCACTTGCACACTCGCTTCTTCGTGGCTTCCATCATCGTCGTCATTTTCCATCATATCTATTGACAAAATAGCAATAGCAGCCCATTTCCTTTTTGACTTTAAATTGTCACAAATCACCAACACATTACAGAAAATTCAAAACGTCAAAAGATTGCTAACGCTCGCAAATCTGCATATGATTGAAAATATGTGATCTGCAAATTGTGTCGCATATCGTGTGAACACCTCGCATATAGGCCACATCATTTGCGACCCCATTTGCGAACATGTCATATGCGAACACCATGTTCGCAAATGCATTTGCGAGTTTTGGGACAAAAGTCGCATATCGTGTGAACACGTCTATATGCGAGTTTGCAAGCAATGCCTACATTATAGCGTTTGCGATAAATTTTCGAGTTTTTTCGTGACGTCAGCACTCGCATATATATGCGACTTTTGCATATCGTCTGCTCGTAGCTTTACTCTGCCGGATCGAAATTTGTTTTTTTTTTCTCTATTACGGATATTCAATCCTTAACTCGCGCGATTAAAAAAAAACTATGGACAGGACATCGACTGAAATCATTAAGAAGTGGCCGGGTCCTATATGGCTGTTTCCTCAACTCGTTTACTAAACAGTTGGGTGGGTATGAGAATCTCAACGCCAAAAATAATAATAATAAAAGTGCATAATAGACCCGCTGAACGCATTAAAAACAGAAAGTAATGCATACTAGACCCACTGAATGCAAAAAAACAGGCTGTCAAGTCATGTCAAATATGTTGACATTTGTACGGTTTTTGTACACATTTGTTTGGTTTTGTGAAAAATATATTATTGTTTTAAACACATAAACAAATGTTTCCTCACATTAATTTATATACAGGACATCTTAGAATAACGTATATTTACCAAAAATAATAACAAAAGGTTAGCCGAAGGCCTTTGTTGCTATGGCTATCCAGCTAACTAGTAATTTGAATAACTAGCCTAGCTTTTAATCAATAATAATAATTATAATAATAACAAAAGGTGAAACATCAGGTTGACCTATTAGAAAGCACAGCCCTTATTCGCATTAGCGAATAACATTAGCAGTTTATATTCACTGTGAAAATTCGCAGTTATAACTGCGAATACAAATTCACAACTTAGCCCATCTCTAGCACACCTTGCACACCCTGACGAGATGCCACTGGATGTTCATATGAATAAAACTATGCCTTTCGAAATCAGTGACGTTTATTCTAAGGTGCGCAGGTGTTCTCCGCACACCCCAGCGAAATTCATCTTTATGGAAAATTTATTTGTTTATATACATGCGCAAACAATATCTAATTGAGTTGCAATTCAAAAATGCTCTTAAAAATCTAAGTGTAATATTTTAACCGGAATCTTACTTGGGAGAATTATATAACGAACACAGTCTCTAAAGTCTACGGATCTCTGCGCGCTATGTATCAAGTAAGAAACTGTCTTCCATTAAGGATCAAAGCTATGCTAGTTAAGTCACTGCTGTTGCCGATTCTGTTTTACGCACATCCGATCTTTTGTGACTTAGACAGTTACAGCTCGCGGAAGTTGAAGGTAGCTGTTAATAGTACAGTTTTTCGTATACGCCGTAAGACTTTGGAATTCGCTTCCGGTTTATATCAGGAGATCTTCAAGTGTACGCGACTTTCAGAGACAACTAACGCAATACTTTTCAACATAGCTAATAATAATTAATGACATAATAATTAATGACTCAAAAATATAATAGTAAATGACCTAATAAAATAACATAAAATAAAATAGACAATTACTGATTTTAGGGTTTTTAGGGATTTCTTTAATATAGGAACATTGAACGTTCGAAGCTTATATAAGCCTGGCAAGTTAGACAACTTAATAGAAGAAGTTGAAAGACTTAATATAGACATCCTAGGAATAGCGGATGTACAATGGATTGGAAATGGTAATATAACGAGAAATGGATACACATTATATTACGCATGCTCAGATACAAGACAAACCCAATACGGAGTAGCTCTTCTTGTTGCAGAAAAACTGAAAAACTCAATAATAGGAGTGGTATATCTTTCAAAAAGAGTGATACAAATGCAATTAAAAACTGAGAAGACTCTTATGAACATAATTCAAGTATATGCTCCGACATCTGACTGCGAGGAATCGATTATCGAGGAGTTCTACCAAGAACTTGAACAAGTAGTCAAATTAACAAAAAGGAAGGACGTCACAATAATAATGCAAAGTTGGGAAAAGGGAGAATTGGAGAAGTAGTAGGCGACCATGGTCTAGGTTGTAAAAATGAAAGAGGCCACAAACTTTACCAGGAGCTGATGTAGGGTCGGATCATAACCCTGTTGTAGTAAAAATAAACATAAAGCTGAAGAAAGTCCAGAAGAGATCAATAGGCAGAAATATGAAATTAGACCTACTACACAACGAACAAGTACGAGTACAACTGATAACAGAGATAAACGAAAGGTTGACACAAATGAATACGGATCTAATTAATGACGATAACATAGACAGCAAGTGGATGGAGATCAAAGATATTATAATAGAGTCAGGAAGGAAACATCTCGAGGAAACAAGAGTGGATGACAAACGAAATTTTGACCCTAATGGAACAGAGAAGACTAAACAAATCAGACCCCAATAGATACAAGGAGTTCGAAAGGCTAATTAGAAACAAAGTCAGAGAAGCTAAAAGTACATAGCTCCAACAACAATGCGTTGTGGTTGTTGAATTCTCTTCCCATTTCTCTCCGATTGATAAGTTGTACGACCCTATTCAGGATGAGACTTAAGCGATACTTGGAAACACTTCGATGATGATGATGAGATTTGTAAATTTGTGCCCTTTTTGTTTCTTTCTCTTTTTCGATATTGTATTTCTAGATTATTTTCTTTTTTCTCAATGAAGTTATTTAAAGTGATGTAATTATTGAAACGCTTACTATTAATTTTCCACTCAAGTTTATACATAGAAAATTACAATTGAAGCTCCCGCTATTTAATAAGATACTGTATCTTAATGTGTGTAAGCTATTACTTAATAAATAAATTTGAAATTTGAAATGCGCGGAGCTAGAAATATACGACATAAACCACGACAGCTTTAATCTCCATAAAAAGGTGAAAGAAATCTCTGGGATTGAAAGGAAGAAACAACACGCCACACTAAAAGATAAAACGGGTAAAATACTAGTGAGTACAAATGAGAAGTTAGAACGATGGAAAGAGTACATCGAAGAGCTTTTCTGTGACGAACGAGACGTACTACAACCGAATGAGGGAACTAAAGGACTACCGATTTTGAGGGAGGATATAACAAAGGTTCTAAGCGAAGCAAAAACTAGGAAAGCCACAGGCCCAGACGGAATACCAAACGAGCTTTTGAAACTAATAGAAGAAGACAATATCCAAGTACTCTCTAATCTCTTTAACGCCATATATAAATACGACAAGATCCCCGATGATTGGTTAAAATCAACCTTCATAACACTACCAAAGAAGAGCAAAGCGTTGCGATGCGAAGAATACAGGACAATCAGTCTTATGAGCCATGCCCTAAAGCTCTTTCTAAAAATCATACACAAAAGAATTTTCAATAAACTAGAAGAGGATGTAAGTCCCTCACAATTTGGATTCAGAGCTGGCTTTGGTACTCGCGAAGCATTATTTGCCTTCAATATGGTAATTCAAAGAAGTTTAGAAATGAACCGGAAGATTTATGCATGCTTCGTAGACTACGAGAAGGCATTTGACAAAGTTCAACACAAAAAGATGATAGAAATCCTCAGAAACAAAGGCATAGATATGAATGAATGCAGAATAATCGAAAACCTCTATTGGAATCAGAAAGCGAAAATAAACATAGAAGGAGAAGAATCCACAGATATAAACATTAAAAGAGGAGTCAGACAAGGCTGCATTCTATCTCCACTCCTATTTAATATGTATTCAGAAGAAATCTTCAAGGAAAGCATAAGAGACGCCGATTATGGAGTAAAGATCAATGGCGTGAGAATAAATAACCTAATATATGCGGATGATGCAGTTATAATAACATACGATCTAAGGGAACTGAATATTATGATGATCCGTACAAGGAAATTCAATGCCGAATAGAACAAGCCAGAGCCGCCTTCTGCAAAATTAAAAAACTTCTATGCAGCAGAGAAATCAATATGGAAACAAAAACAAGGCTGGTGAAATGCTACATATGGTCGATCCTATTATACGGTGGCGAAACTTGAACGCTAAAGAAAAGAACCATAAAGAAAATAGAAGCTTTCGAAATGTGGGTATACAGAAGAATACTTAGAATCTCTTGGGTGGATAGAGTGACGAATGTGGAAGTATTAAGACGAGTAAATCGCAAAAAAGAAATAATGTATCTAGTCAAGAAACGGAAATTGGGATATACATACTATTTTGCAAGGAAGGATAGAAGGAACTAGGTCAAGAGGATGACGAAGAACAACTTGGATAGCAAATCTGAGAGAATGGCTAGATCTCTCAACATCGGAACTATTTAGAGGAGTTATGAATAAAAAAAACGCTAAAAACGATGATTTCCAACCTCCGGACCGGAGAGGAACCCTAAGAAGAAGAAGAAGGAGGGATTTCTTTCTTTCTTAATTCAATTACTAGACTAATAAAGACTTAGGACTAATAAAATTTAAAATTTACTTATAAATATGTACATATGTTTGCTATTAATTTATTGTTTGTTTTTCTATTGATCTTAAGAAATTGTTATTATTATTATAATAATAATTATCTATTTTTGTTTCAACCTTTTAATAATGTTACACAATTAAAAGATTATACTGTATCTACGTGTAAACATAATTTCTAAATAAATAAATACAAATACAAATAAAAATACAAAATACTGTTTTAACATCCACTTTTGTTCGCTCTGTTGTCCAAATCAACCAAACCAAGCACAGCAGTCAAAATCGCAATACCAAAATGTACATAAACCATTCAACACAAATTGACGTCGAACAAAATGTTCTCCTCTTTTCGTAAGTAAATTGAACGGCGCGCGCCGTCATACATATATACATACTTTCAAAGCAACCTATCCAAACCAACTTTTTATTAAATTCAGTTTGAAGTCGACGCGCCCGGTTGTTCTCCACTTACTAGCGCCCAAACCCAAAGGAAATATCCATATAAAAAAAAGTTCTACCACATTCAAAGTCCCAACAATCGTCTGTAGGAAAACATGAATTTGGGTTCTCCAGCAAACTGCGCACCCAGGCTCGATACAACACATTGTCTACCCTTTTCTTTAGCAATGAAGATGTTAGCTGTGGGTATTATGTTGCTTCTCATATTCTGTTTTATTTCGCATGTGAACGTTTGTTTGGTTGAATTTTGTTCGATTCTCTTCTCTTGATAGTATAGTTATTGTTCGATTTCGATGTGCTCTATATTTGTAGAACTCCATTCCCCAGATCGACTGAAGTGAACGCAAAAAGCAACACAAAAAAGGCGTGTTTTTTTTTCAAATCTTTACATTACAAACATGTTGCGGAAATATGTTTATTCTAGCGTACAGACGAGCAATCATTTGCAGCGAGCGTGGCTGATCACACCTATGCAAAATTTGCTCGCAAAAAGTTTGCTGAAACCATTGTATATAAAAGACATAGTAGTATCACTTGAGGAATTCGATACTAGCGCCTCAGACGAGAAGGCAGCCGATGATTTTCTGTTTTCTATCATTGACAACAACCACTCAAATTCCTCTCCAAGTGAGAATAAGAATAAAATAACCAAAGAAGAATCGAAGTAAAAATCTCGGTTTCCATAGAAACGAAAACTCACACTTGCACACATACTCGTATATACCTATAAATATATGTAGTATTGCTTTTTTCTGTGTTTCAGTCGCAGAGTGAAAAGAAACAAATTATGATTTTTGAATATACGGTAGTGAGGAATGAGGATAGCTTTATTTTAGAGTGATATGAGAAATTAACCCAGATTCTCCTACTGTCCCATATGTGGGACACCTCTGCTTTTCATTAGCCGTGTTTTATTGGGAACTTATAAATAGTGAAGTGAAAAATTCCCAATAAAACGATCCGTAGTTGCCTGGTTTTTATTTTTAAAATTTGGTACTATGTGTTTGCTCATGGTGACATTAGCTGTCAAAGCAATAGAATTCAATTTTAATTTCTTTCGCCGACTGTTGAAATTCCTCGATTCTTGCCGCATAAAAATCCAGAACACTCTCCGCATCTTGCTTAGTGCAATGTTTTTTTTTGGTTTATGACATCTATTAGATACAATTGTTAAAATCGAAATTCAATATTTTTTTACTTTTGCTTATATTTACCTTTTTACTTGATTTGACATTTTACGATAAGCATATTAAAATATTTACATGTCATAAAATGAAGTGGGTTTGTTCGTAAAGTATGACCGCAATGGTTTAAAAATTTATTTAAAATCTTTAAATGTCGTTTGATTTAATTTATATTGAAAACCTTTAAAAATATAAGGTCTGTTTCCGTACGCTCCCAAAACTACGAAAATCTACGAAAAATAACGAAAAGCAACGAAAACCCGTTCGCGTACGCAAAATTTCGTAGTTTTTCTTAGAAGAGAGTAGGTACTCACGAGAGAGTAAGAAATTTCCCCATGCTACGAATTTCACCACAAGAAATTTCTTCGGTGTAATATATGAAAACTGTCAAATCTGTCAAATCACATATATTTTTAATTTTTTGGTGCTTAATGCCCAAAACACATGCAGAATTCTGTACGCAGAGAAATTAGAATATATGTACATGTTTCAATACGCGAAGCTACATGTAAATTCTGTATGCAGTGCTGTTCTGCAAGATGTCTCTATTTCTAAATTCTCTGCAATCGACAATGTTGACACAACACAAAAGAAAAAAAAATACAGTTTGAGGTATTTAGTTTGACCGATGTTTGAAGTTTCATTGTTTATTTATATATCAAAATGGAAGATGAATGGAATTTGTAAGATAAAATGTATTTCAAATAGGACTGATACACACATAAAAGCAATGCCACTTTCTGATTTTTTTGCAAAAACAATTGTGATTTTAAATCAGTAGCAGTAAGTGACAGTAGCCGATTCTCTGCACATCAAATAATTTCTGCATGTATGTGCTGCGCGCAGTACGGCATACAGAATTTCTGCACATGTGTCTTGGGCATAATGCGTTCGTTTACTTTTTCGTAATTTTTGTGTCTTTGAGAGAATTTCACCCCCACTCTTCGTAAATTGACAGATAATACATATTTAGTGCAAAAAGTACGCGAACGGACCTATAAACTTAAAGGAAAATGGATAAAGTTATAATGACAAGAAAATTTTTTTAGGTCAAGAATATAGTGATTATATTTTACGAATGCATTAAATTATTTGGTGGTCTGTTGTACTGAGTTTATTGAAATTAGCTTCACTCTACGAAAAAAACCTAAATATGACCGAAAGCGTACCAACTTCCATGAAAAAAACAGTCGAACGTGCAATCGAACTCGCAATCGAACTTAAACATTTATCGACACTTGACTTCGGCTGCGGATGTTATTGAAAGTGAAGCGCAGTGGGTTGTTGTATGTGTATTGAATGTAAAATCTTACTTCACTTCACTTCACTACGCATAGGTTTCCCACTAAAACAGGGGTATTGTTTGTTATATTAGTAGGCTATATTCGAAAAAGGTTTGAAATCTTTTTAATTCATTTGAATCCGTTCCCTAGTAACCAATAGCCAAAAACCAGTGATAGTTTGCTCATTTTATTTGTATTTACTGTTTGTGAGTGAAGCGAAGTGAACTGATGGGACAATGTCTTAAAAAAAAAAAAGTTTCAGGAGAATAAGGGTTTTAATATGTATGTATGTACAGTGTAAAAAGTGGCTTGCGTAAATATAAGTATGTAGTAGAGGGGGGTCGTTTTCGTTTTTTGTGCTAACGAAACGAAACAGTTTTTTAAAAAAAATAACTAGTTTAAAAACTAGTTACAAAAAAAAACGTTTTTATTTTCGCCATACTTACATACATACATGATTCTACCCCTCTAGCTGATGCATAACTACTTTCACGAAACGAGCGAAAAAGCGTTTTCATATCACTTCAGTGCAAACGAACAAAAAACTGAAAAACAAATAACAAAAAACTGACAAAGAGTTATAAAAACGAAAAACGTACAAGGCGTTATAAAAACGAGAAACGTACAAAGAGTTACAAAAACGAAAAACGGTTATAAAAACAAAAAAAACGAAAACGAGCAAAGAGTTATAAAAACGAAAACGAGCAAAGGGTTATAAAAACGAAAACGAGCAAAGGGTTATAAAAACGAAAAAACGAAAACGAACTGGTGAAGTAGTTATTGTATACATCAGGGGTGGAATCTCATTTTTCTTCTTTACGCGTTTTCATGTGTGTGTAACAGAATTATTCATTCGCATACCTGCAATGAATTGTGTATTCTTTAGGTTTTTTTTTTGTTAGTTTGCTGGGATCGTTTGCCTTTGGTTTTTTTTCAATGAATTTTCAATGTACATACAAACGCAAAGGAGATAAATGTAGTTACTTTTTAAACTGTTTTTTTTATTATAAAAAAAACGGTTATGTCATTACGGGATGAAAAACTAGTTAAACTAGTTTGTTTTTTTTTTGTACCCACTCCTAGTATGTAGATTGTAGGTACACAAATTTGTGGCGACAAGTAAAAACATCAAAAGTTGTTTTTTACAATTATACAGGAGAGCAGTGGAAAGGTTTGACTTGCATCAAACTAAATTATGTACATATATCCACCATAATGGTATAATAAAGTTTTTGAGATCTGTGTCAAAGATGGGAAGAAAAGATTTTTATTAGTGTTGAAACGAATATTCGGTAACTATTCGGTATTCCGCCTATTCGGCCCATTTTGAGTTACTATTCGGCCGAATACCGAATACTTTGTATTTTTTTTCAATAAAGATATACATACATAATATGTATATGTAACTACCTACCTACCTAACAATTTTGTATTTAAATAAAACAACATAACTCTCCTGTCAATTACAAGGTTTGGGCAGACCTTTTCCACATTCAAAACCAGTTTTTCCTAATTAACTATTACCCCGTTTATATGATAACTCAATGCGCATTGAATCGATGCGCATTGGTTCAATCCGCATAGAAATGTTGGTGTTTACATGAAATTATTCAAAACCGAATCCAAAATTAACGTGAGAAAATTGAGAGAATTTAATAAACAGCTGATTGAACCGACAATTTGATAAAATAAAAATTAATTAATTAATAATTACACTATTGAATTGCCTGACATTAGATGACAGATAAGAGAATGATGAGAGCGAGAGAGAGTAAAATCAAATTTTCAATGCGGTTTATAAACAGGAATGAACGAATGCGGATTGAGTATTTCAATTCGGTTCGAAGTGGTGTTTATATAAGCGGATTGAACCAATGCGTATCGATTCAATTCGCATTGAGTTATCATATAAACGGGGTATATGTTGCATAAATCATCATTATAAATAAATAAATAAACAAATAGGTGAACAAAAATAAAGCAAACAGACTTTGTTAAGGGAAACGATCTGTTCAGTAACTCCAACCTCAGCCTTATCTTCAATTATGATCCCATTACAATAGATAACGCTCTTACGTTGTTCTACTCCGAAATGTTTGACTGTTTTACCCAATCCGTGCCTTATTTATGAATTATCACCGTACCAATTATGGTTGTAATGAACAGATTTCTCGAATGCTTTACGTCACCAATTCCTTCCAAAACGCATTTGATAGATTTCCATTTAAGCAAATCGACTCTCAGAGATACTCTACACTACCACACCATCTCCTCTACGCCCTATTTAGGTTTAAGTATTAGATTGTTTTAGATTTAGTAGGTAGGTACCAAGTATGCTTGTATTAAGCAATAGGTAAAGGCACTAGTGGTCGGCCACCTAACTTCTTTTTTCACTTTGCGCTTCTCCAGTTACTAAAGTATTTGATGAAAAACGTTTAAACAGAATTTCATTGAATGTTGAAACAAATATTAATCGATAAAAAAGAGAATTTTTAATTAAACCCTCACTGTTCTCTAGAAATGTACAAATTGATGAAAAAAGTCATATTGCGCCAGTGGTTGGCCGCCAAATTTTAGTGGTCGGCCATAAAAGTTCCAGTGGTCGGCCAGGTCCAATAAATCAATAAAAAGAACATATTCAATGATCATTTAAGGGTTCATTTGAATGTTTGAATGCAAAACATTTAGTAAATAATATTTTATTATTTTTAGTAGCATAGAATAAACAAAAAAGCACTAAGTTGGCAACAGTTTGTTGAAATCAGTTTTGATGTATCAAATAATACTACCTATGCTTATTTTTATTTTTGCTTACCTATTTAGAAATAAGTTAAATAGCTGCTATTAATCTTAAAAAAATGAATAGCCTAAGAGATTAACAAGGTGTAACAACAAAAGAACAAAAAAATACATAGTTAAGGAACTTCAAAAATGTTTGCATAGACCGTTTTTATAACTTCGCTTATTCTTTAAGCTTCCCTTGAAGCAAATACAGGATTTCGGTTTAAAAATAAAGAAAACCAGGCCTGCCGTCTTTGAAGGGTGTTTTCCTTTTACTGTCTTTAATTATCTTCTGAACAGTTTATTAGTAAATTAGACAAATAAGCCGATACCAATCGAAATAGGTTTCAGTGGCCGAACACTAGCTTGGTAATTTCATTAGTCGGCCGGCAGTGCACCGACAACTTAAGTACCTGGCCGAGCGCTAGCATTTCTCAAACATTTGTGTGATTAGCGGTGGAATCAGAGCAATTCATTAATAAACTTTCAATATTGTATGTCAAAAGATAAATTTAAGCTATAACAAGGCCGAGGACTAAAATTTGCATAAAAATGGGATGCTAGTGGTCGGCCACCCCATTATTTACACTGATATTAATATTTTGTAATCTTTGCACCACTAAATACATTCCTTATGCTTTTAGGAACAATACAAATTTATTAAAATGTTATCTTCCAAACAAATTATAATATAAATTAAGACTTTTGTAAATACGCACAACTAAAAAAAAAACAAGAAATCACCACATTTTTACACTTTCGCAAATGTGCACGGACTTATGTGCATCTACCAGCTGCAGTATTTGAGTTATACATTCAAATTTGAAGATAGATGTGTAGAACATGTAGCTGCTTGTATCTGCATCTCCACATTAAGAAAATTCCTAACGGGTATTTATATTACATGAGGAAAAGGTTTAAAGTGGCCGACCACTAGAGAGTGGCCGACCAATAGTGCCTTTACCCTAAATAAATAAATAAATAAATAAATATACATATAAAGATTCTTTTGATGTAAAATAAGTGCACTAGGTTACGTACATTCGAAAGAAATGTACTTAAAGGTATTTTACTCGAAGCTTACATACATGTATGTATGTATAAAGCGTAAATAATGACTGAATGAAAACAAACGACTTTTTTATCTGCACCTGCACCTACTCTTCCACATCCGAAATGTTGCAAATCCCTTGTGCCCATAGCGAAATGCGATAAATTCAAATGTTGCAACGTTGCAAGTTCCTTATGCTCATAGCAAAATGTAAAAGTAAAGCAAATTTCCAAAAGAAATCTACCGACCTACCCCAACATATGAATGAAATAAGAAAATCGTATATATATCACAGCTAACCATATAGCATCGATGAAGGAATGACACATACATGCATATGTACCTTCACACGAACACGAACACGATTTCTCACATTCTCTATTTTTCTGTGTTCTTTATGTTTTCATTATTCTTTCCCTTTTTCTCTGAGATAATTTCGTTTGGTTTTTAGCAAAAAAAAGTCGCCACCTGGAGAGAAGACAGCCAGTTAAAAAATACTGCTTGATGATATTACTATTAGTTTCATATACAATGCTGAAATTCATTCGAAGCTTCATGCAAATTGTTTGCACGAGAATTTGGCTCAAAATATTGCAAGGTTGTTTACACCGCATGAAAGTGCAAACAATAGTAATTTATTTTTGTGTTCAGGAATTTGGTATTCTGTTCAGGAATTCTAAGGATTTCCGATGTCCGTACACACTGAAAGCGCTTTTTGTTACCATCGTTCGTCCCATCCTTGAATATTGCTGCATAGTCTGGTCCCCATTCTACAAAAATGCTTCGAACAGTATCGAAAGAATACAGAAAAGGTCTACGAAATATTCACTTCGGAAGCTAAATTGGACATTGCCTCCACCACGTTATGAAACACGATGCAATCTTATATCACTCAAACCTCTTCAAACTAGAAGAATCTTTTTTCTTGTCTCATTTGCGAGAGATGTTGTAATTGGATAAATAAATTGTGCTCCCTTGTCATCACTGTCTAAGCTTTACTCACCAGCTCGATCCTTAATACCGAGGGTTTTTTACTTCTTTTCAATACATTTTCTTCCAACAAACTATAGCTGTAATGAGCCAGTCACGAAACCTGTTATTACTTTAATAAATATGCCGAAATAATTGATCTAAATTGTCCTAAAGAAGTATTCAAACATGTTATCATGAACGGAATTGTGTATGATTGAAAGGCATTTATACTTACAATGAGTCCAAAAAGTCTCCGTACGGCAACACATGCCGAAATAAATGCTTCAATGAGATCCAAATACAATGATTAAATAAAAAAAAAACATTTCGATGAAAGAGAATCTTTTCATCTTTATTTCTACCAAATTTCATTTACTTTCACATTATAACTTGAAGATTATGAACCCAAACGTCCTGTACGGTCATTTCTGAAGAACAAAAAAGCCTCCTTACAGCTACCGTTCCAAGAATTAACGGTGTTTTCTGTATTATAAGTCATGCTGCAAGTTGCTTTTCGGAAACGATCAATTGTGTTTTTCCCATTTTTGGTTAAAAGAGTGAGTTTTTTTTAATATGCAGGAAAAAAATAATCAAATTTCTATCGCAACTAAAAAATATTGTTAATCTAAAGGAAAAAGGTAAATCTCTAGCTTAAATTTCAAAAATTGTTATCAAAATGGGTTCTTCGGTGCAATTTGTTATCCAGTTATTACAAAAAAAAAACTATAACAAATAAACCAAGATCCTGGATGACCTAGAAAAATTAATCATCGCTTAAGAAGAGAATTATGAGGGTAGTGAACAAGGTTTCGAAGACAAGTGCCTGTGCAGTAGCTGCAAGTCTTCAAACAAGTGATGAAACTAATGTTTGTGAATAGATAATAAGAAATGTGTAAAGCCCCTTATTCCTAGGACAAAAATCGTTGCGAGGAAAATAATCGTAGCGTAAAACGTCAAAATTCTCGCACCTTCACTGCGAGAAACCATTCTTTCTCGCAACGAGAAAATGAATGGCCCGGACCATTCTTTCTCGCAACGATTATTTGACATTGTTTTCACTAAAAGAGGAAACAATTGTATTAATTTTGAGTAGCATAAAGAGAAACTACATATTTTTGCTTCTTTAAACGTCATTTCCTCTTTTAAAAAAATTTAAATTTGTTGTTCAAGATACTTTTAATTCAATATGAGTGATAAGAGGAGGAAAATAACACCAGAAATAAAGTTCTCAAATGACGAAGAAAAATGTCAAAACTCGTACGTCAAAAATGTCGTTGCGAGATTTGAAATTCTAGGAATTTACCCTCACAATCTCGCACCACAAGCTACGATTTTTGTTTCGCAACGATTATTTTTCTCGCAACGATTTTCGTTCTAGGAATAAGGGGCTTAAGCAATTGGTTAAAACGAAATGGTTTTAATGGTCGGGTCAGCAGCAGGAAACCATTCATCAAGAAATAGAACTAGTAAGCCAGATTGCAGTACGCTATTGAGAATATTAACAGGGATAATTCATTTTGAGATACGGTTATATCCAGCTATGACAGTTCATTAAACATTTTTGAATCCGATGGTCGCCGTATGGGGTGGAAAAAGCCCAATACTGAGATAGATATCAAACATTTAGCGACCGCAGTAAAATACGAATATGGATACGAAATAGTCTGGGGTTGCATGGTCTCCTCCGGCGTGGGAAATCTCGTTTCCGTTGATTGCTGAATGGATAAATGTGCAATTCTGAATATACTTAGAGAAAATCTACATTTAAGCACAACTTAATTAAGGTCTGGCAACAATTTGCTGTTTCCAACCAGATAATGACCCCAAACACACCTCAGGTTTGGTAAGAGATTGGTTACTTGACAATGTTCAAAGGAAGCTGAAACACCCAGCGCAGTCATCTGATTTGAACCCAATCGAGCACTTGTAGAATTACTTAAAATACAAGTTGCCAGCAACAACAAAAACAATTTTAATGTATGATTGGACAAAAAATGGCCCGACATCACATCTAACCTGGTTCATTCCACGTGAAACCAATTAAGAGACATCATTCATAATAGAGACGGACCAACTACGTATTAATTTGGTATTTTTTCCTCATATTTATTTATATTTTTCAGAAAATTTACCACTTTACGGAGACTTTTTTTGCTTTATTCAAGCACTGAATTTATTAATTGTTTTTTTTTTTGTATGTTTATTTTATTAAAATATTGTTTCTTTGTTAACTAACTACTTCGTCAGATGTATTTCTTCAAATTAAGATGAAACTTATATCTGAAATCACTTTGCTTTGATGTTTTTAGGAGTTGTGAAGTAAAAAGTGATATCTGTACGGAGACTTTTTGGACTGAGTGTATGTACATATATATCTATATTATACTAGTAACATTAGCTCTAAGAAAGTAAATTATACCAATAATTGTACTTATAGACTATAATAAATAAATAAATAGTTGGAAAGTGTGAATAACATCAACAAAAAGAAAATGTCTTGCCAAAAAACTAAAATAGCAGCAGCTATGGTGATAATACTTTCATTAAAACGTAAAAATAAAAGTAAAACGAAGAAATACATCAATCAAAGAAGATGTTGGGTTAAAGATTGGATTGCAAACAATCAGAGCTAGGATTTCACCACCAAGTTTTAAATGAGCTGAAAAATGAAGATGAAATCTATTTTTGTAATGAGGCGAAGAAACATCCCATAATTCGAGAAAAATGTCATATTTGTCAATCAATTGTACTACTCCAATGTCCGTGCAATATTGCGGCAATTGCAAACAATGAATGCAAACACGCAAACAAAATAGGGAAACAAAACTGACATGTTCACATCACACGCAAAAATATTGCCGCAAATCTTTGCCGCAAAAGTTTTTGTTTGCAGCAAACTGCTTTTAACACCGTTCAATAGGTATAATAGGTATTCAGGCAATAATTTGCTGCAAATATATTGCTCGCAAGGTATATAGAAATACAAGGTATGCTATTGCGCATGTCTGTTTGCATCTCTCTCTTGCATTGTGACGTCACCTAACGACAACGCATTTCAGTGAAAATTTTTTTAAAAGTGTATTGTTTCCGCTTCCTGTTCCTTATTTTGGTGATGAAATGGTTTAACGTGCTATGTTTGATTGCAACAGTAACAATAATAAATAATTAAATCGAAATAATCCACAAATAAACAAAACAAAACATTAAATTCTTACGTTTTCCAATAGATAATTTACAAGAAAAAAAGTGGCTACACAAATGCGGCCGTAAGGACAAATTTAATGTTAAAAATGCATACACTACGCTCGTAATCTCCATTTCTGATATTAATCCTACTGGCTCATTTTCTTGGACAAGTTTGGTTTCGGAAGGAGGGCTTCACCAACCAAACCAGGAATTCTTGAAAAAACCTAAGCACCTATGTAGGTGGTATTTTCAATACGTTCTATGCACTTTCGCTTCAATGCTGCTCCAATTACATTGAGCAGTTGATGTTGCTTTCGGAGAACTCTAGCTAAAAACAAGAAATAAAAAAAAAGTTTTTCCAATGTAAAATATTCTTTGACCCCTTGTTGACCAAGCTATTGAAAAAAACTATAATCTCCTTTCTTTGAAGAACTTTTTAGTTGAGGGTATTTTAAGATAGCAAACTCATTTTAAGATTTTTCAACGACTCCTAGGGACGAATTTTGAAGGTCGTACCTACTCCATAGAACCGTTAGGCTATAACTAACGTAATAAAAAAGAAATCTGTATTTAAAGTTTTTTTTTATTTAATTATGATATTTTTTGGCTTTCGAATAGGTACACAAGCCTTTAATAAAATCAAAGATCGAAACTGTGTAAAAATACCACTTTAGCTTATTAATACTGAAATCGACTAAAATATCTTTCTTCAAAGTCTAATATGCTGTCAGAAAAACCTTTATATCTGTGACTTGAATTAGGTAAACATACATAAAGAACAAATTTCATTGAGGTAATATGGTGCTTAAGAGTCTCGTTTGGGCTCAGTGTCTAAATTTGTCCCTATAGTATAGGGATTTCATTTGAATAAAAAATGTTGGTATGTACTTGTAAGTACCATGTCGGTAAGCAAAGGGCTAACATCTATATTAATTAAATCGCCAGCGCATGAGCTTGTGATTCGTCCTGACAGTTTATTTCTGCACCGATTTCAATGATTATAACACTGATCGATAGCTTGTCAACTGAACTTTGTTCATCAGTATAAACTATTTTAAAAAAAGTGCATATGAGTAATGTTTTTACGAATAAAACATTATTACTTATACCTACGGGTATAGGGTTTCTAAATGCGAGATTCCTCGCACTTGTACACTAGTTAAAATTTTAAATTCGGAAACTCGAACAAACGCAAAATATACAAAACAATAAATTGAAACAAATACTTTTCCTTATTTAGGCCTTGTATTATGTTAAAACAGGCTCTAGCAAATTGTTTGTCATCTTCTGCAAATGACTACGTAAATACTTTCCACATTAAAGTTGTGTTTTTGATTGCATTTTTGACGGTCACCATATTTCTTCAATGGATTTAGCATTGCGGAAACGACAGAATTTAATTATTTAATTTGCTTCCAGGTATTAGATTTATAAGTTATTATATATTAATGCTATTGCACCCTAAGATAGCATATAAAACCAATCTATTATTAAAAATTAGAAGCGCGCACCGAAAACTGCACGTATTTGTATACATTTTCACAGAAACGTCAAAATAGTTGTCGTCAGGTGACGTACATGCGCAGAACAAACCAAAAATTAATAGCGGAATATCATACCATGTAATCTATATACCTTGTATTGCTCGTCTGTACGTAGCTTTACAGGCTACAAATAAAACACGGCTAATAATCATTGATCATTCGCATTTTGGCAGTAGTTAGATATGCATGTCGTTATTTTTAGCCAAATCGTATAAGAGAAAAATATGACCTGTCGATGCGCTATTGAAAATTTATTGAAGAAACCATTTTCTCAATTAAATTCGAAAGAAAGACTAGAAATAATTAGTTCTGGAAGGTCAATACCGTCTCTTCCGGATTTGATTTGTTACCACTGGTAACTAAAAGTAAATCTTTCAATACATTTTTAGATTTCTAACTAGTTTAGTTTAGTTTATTTGCGGAAGTACAAGTAAGACATAGTCTTTTTTAGTACATATGAATAACAGAAATACAAATCCAATGGAATTAAAATTAATTTTAGACAAAAAATTTTGGTTGTGTGGTTGTCCCGTTCTTAATAAATTACTTTGTAGGCCTTGTTTACTCATCCTCGTCGTGGTCCTGGAGAAAACTGAGAATATACGTTATTGTCTAACCAAAAAAAAAAATGTAGAACACCCTGCTTAGAGCATCACGGCACGTCCGACAAGAATGCATTATTTTACGTGGAAAATTTCATCCAGTTGCTTGACATACCCAAACAAGTTCGATAGTAAATATTTAAACATGAGCAAGTAATACAAAATAATTGAGTTGATAGCTACTTACCGTGCAAATTAATAGTGCAAGTTGTATTATTACCGCGATCCAAAACTACAACACTTGTCGCTGCCGCTGATTCTGCTGCCATTATTTTGCAGTTTTGTTTTTATTTTGCAGATTTTTTTTATATATTTAATTCCTAATCCTATTCCGAAACAGGCGATTGCGATAAATTTAGGTTTTGTATTTAGATTTTGTATTTTGTATTTTGATTTTATAACTTTGGTGAGTGAATATGAAAGCAATAAGATAACATGTATATTTCCATTTGTAATTGCCTGAACCTAACCCTTGGCTTGTACCAGTTTAGAAAAAAAAATACAATTAAGAAAGCCTGTAATTGAACTAAAAACATAAACCGCAATGATTATCTCACGGAATGTTTATATTTTCGGCAAATGGAATATCGTTGGATGGAATATCTACGCAACTGTAGTATACAAAACAAATTAAGAAAACAACCGTAGCGCAACACGCGGCACCAAAACACTTCACTTCTGTATTCTGGATGTTTGACGACTGCTTCCTTTGTTTTCAAACTGACATTTATCATTGTGAATGGATCGTTACAGCGTTGCCACTTCTAAGCTATTTTTTCGCAGTAGATTCTCTGAAAATTGATTTGTATTTCTGTTTTTATTGTATTATTTTGGCTTTTGGTTCATTTAAGCTAAACCGTTTCATCATTTATGCTTCTAAATATTTAGAAAATAATAAACTTTGAAATACATATACAAACCAACTGCGTTCAGATAAGAAATTCAACTTTTTCGAAAATTTTAGTCGTTATGTTTTGTGCTAAAAGGGAAGAAATGCTCGATCTTGAAGTCATAACAAGCATAGTCTGCTTTTACACTTAGACTGGTGAGTCTAGACTCACATGGGTGCAAAAGAGTAAGAAAGTTCGAAAAGATGAGAAGGAAAATATTTCGCCCTGTGAGTCGAGGGTAAAGTTTTTGGCGACTCTTTTTGACGTTTTCCTTTTCTCTTCTTCGTTTTATCATTGTTTTGCTTCCCACCTAGTCATCTGCACAATACAAGAACTACGAAATAAAAGAGGAATGTCAAATTTGAGTCAAGGAAAAAAGTCTAAAGTGTAAAAGCGCAAGACTCACGGATGTAAATAACAAAGAGAAATTCGAAAAAAGTCTAGACTCACAAGTCTTAAGTGTAAAAGCAGACATACTACAAGAATGCAGTAGATTCAAATTTCGAAATAAATGCAGTAGATCGACTGCAATTGCAGCACCATGGCAACGCTGAATTCGTTAATACGAAAACATGACACCTCTGTACTTGGGTGCGTATTAGATGGGCCAAATAATAGTCATTCAAATTGAAAAAAACTAGTGATAATTAGCTCTGTTGGTAACTTACGAACTGTCATAAATTCTTGTTTATATAGGGTATATTCTTACTTAGGTGCCGACTTGGGTCTGCAGACCGTATTTCTATTTGCCCACACACGATCTAACCGTCTGACAGATTTCCCCACACACGGAACGACCAGCAAACCGACTTAAGTGTTCGTTTGGCTCACGTACGCTCAATATCGAGCGGTTTTAGAGGATTTCAGAATTTGACAAAATTAAACTAAAAAAATTTAATTTTTTTCCTTTCTTTCTTCAATTCCCTGGATCCGCATGCGCATGCTTATGCCTAGACCTATGCAGCACTTTTTGTACCGTAGCAAAAAAAAATATTAATTTTAATGGAATTTCCATACGAAAAAAATTAATTTTTAAACCTCGAAACTAAGCGATTGATTTTTTACTTAATATTTTGTGCTTATTTCACTGAGATCTACAAAATGGCATTTTCAAACTTCTGCGCCCCATTATCATAATACATAATGCCAATTCATATTTTCAGCACCTGTATATTTATTTTGCCGTGAACACCACACGACCTATCCCTTCAGCATTTAAATTAAAATGAACACTGAAGTCTGACAGATTTCCCCACACACGAACAGTCGGTCGGCCGACTTGCTAAGCCCCGCCCCAAAATATCAAACATTGCTGGATTTTCATCCGACCGCCGGACAGACCATCCAACATGGCCATCCACTGTCAGATTGGTCTGCAGACTTCCAATGTCGGACAGATATGTCGGATCGTGTATGGGGCCTATTAGCTAGCCGTTTCCAGTTGCGCGCGTCAAGTTGGCTGAGGTCTTGCTCTACTTGTGTGCGCCACCTTAGGCGAGGTCGTCCTCTGCTGCGCTGACCCTCCGGGTAAGAGTCGAATATTCTCCGAGCCGGAGCGTTGATGTCCATACGCTCTACATGTCCTAGCCATCTTAAACGCCCAATGTGCAGTTCTTTGCCCAGGTTGATGTCGCTGTACAGCTCATATAGTTCGTGGTTGAATCTTCTCCTCCAGAACCCGTCAACGCAAACGGGACCGAATATCTTACGAAGGATTTTTCTCTCGAAGCGACCAAGGATATCTTCATCCGCTTTCGGTAAATTCCATGCTTCAGCTCCATATAGCAAGACTGGGATGATAAGGGTCATTTTGTGTAGTCCCATTAGGCTGAAAACACACCGAAGCAGTCAAAACGTTTTTTTATGGCTAATGAAACATCAGTACAATGATTCTTATGAGGCGACACACACCAAAGCAGGCAAAATAAAAAACATGTTTTTGTTTCAGTGCGCTTCTTGACTGGTTGCCGATAAAATACATGGCTTCGCATACGGCCAACACACACCGAATGAAACAAAAACGTTTCAAACTAGTATCGTTGTCAATTTTTGCACACTTGCTTATGGCACAACACACACTGCATGCGGCAAAACACAAATAATAAGGCGAAACAGAAAAACGTGTTTTGTTGTCGATAGCTGAACATTTATCAGAAACAAAATTGCTTTGTTGTTGATTTTTGCACTGGCGTTTAATTTATATTAAAGTTTTCATTGAGGATGTAAGTAGACGCAGAGAAATTACTATATAACATATTCAATTGAGCCCATTATACAATTTACAAACATAGAGACCATGCTAATAAAATTACTGTCGAAAAGTCACGAATTCAGTTGATTTTCCTCAACACACACCAAAGGAAATAGAAAAATAGAATGATTTTTTTTGTTAAAACGTGTTTCGGTTGGTGTGTGTTGAAATAAAAAACGTTTTCTTGCCTTCTGAATCGAAAACGTTTTGACTACTCTGGTTTTTTCAGCCTTACGAAGTTGTATCTCTATTTTTAAAATTTATTTTACCTTTTATCAATAAATTGAATGTATGTCAAAGTGAAAAACCACAAATTCACAAAATGTATAGTTATATACAGCAATTAAAATTGACTACAGCGATTTTTTTCTGCAACCCGTTTTTTTGAAAATGCTTAACTTCCAAGCCCTTAAGCGGCCCTTACACGGTCAATCAAAATGTCATCAATCACTTATATGTGTTAGTGAAAATATGATTGTATGTGTCACATCGCTTGATTGACGAAAATCAAAACGTGTTTGATTTTTACACGTACACGGTGATTGATGTAATTTGATTGACCGTGTAAGGGCCGCATTAAGTATGAATATAGACTACCTAAAAATATGCTGAACTTAAATGAAATTTATCTAGGGGTGGAAGTTTAGCAAGAAGTAGAAATTGCAGGTTTATGTGAAAGTGAGGTGAACACATTTAAAAATAATTGCTTACTATGCTAGGTTTCCACTTGTCGATTAAAAATGTTGAAATAAAAAAGAAATTATAAGTTACTTTTCGAATATAAGTGGCATCACTGTTATTGCCTGAATTAATTTTTTTGTTCTGTCAATATTTTTATTCAAATAAAGAGCTGTTACTAAAAGGGCGTCTATTCTATCATTTCGAGCGGATAACTTTTCTTTTTTCGGATCAGGATTCCAACAGGTTATGGGCCCAGGCACCCATTAAAGGAAAGATGGAAAAATCTCGTCGAAAACCAAACTGGGAAAGCGATTAAGATTCTTCGCACTGATAACGGTCTTGAGTTCTGCAACAAAGCGATCAGACAGATTTGTGAGGATAGCGGCATCATCCATCAAACATCAGCGCCATATAATCCGCAGCAAAATGGTAAGGCTGAAAGAACAAACAGAACTCTTGTGGAGAAAGCCCGGACGATGATGATAGCTGCCGGACTTAAGAAATTTTATTGGGCAGAGGCTGTAAACACAGCGACATATCCCTTGAACAGAACTCCAAAGAAGAAACTCAATAACAAGACACCAGAGGAGATGTGGAATGGCGTTCAACAAAACCTATTATATCTAAGAGTTTTTGGATGTATAGCAATGAAGATGATTCCCAAAGAAAGACGCGCAAAATGGGATCCAAAGTCGGAGAAATGCATTATGCTGGGTTATTGCGAGAACAGCAAAGCATATAGATTATACGATCCTGTAAAAAGAAAAATCCACATTAGTCGCGACGTTATATTTATCGAAGATAAAATGTATTTTTCCAAGAACGAAGACCTTATGCATATATTGAACAATCAGAATTTAGTGAGGACTTATGCTGATGGAAATTCTGACTGTTCAAATAAGGAATCCGAACAAACACCACATTTTGAGTCAGTGGATAATGGTATTATCGATGATGCGGTTGAAAATAATGATCAGCCAATAGATGAATCCACCAATGATACTACTGATAGTGAGGAGGAGTTTTTTGAAGTGCCACAATTCAGTGGGGAGGATCCCCTAGTTGTGCGTCGTTCTGGCAGAATGCCAAAACCTCCTGATATGAGCGATTACATTACATACTTTGCTTGTGGAAATTTAGACGAACCGCAAAATTACGCAGAAGCTACTAGCTGTAATAATAGACAGGATTGGATGGATGCAATTGACGACGAGTATAAATCGCTTGTTGAAAATAATACATGGAGTATTGCAGACTTACCTCAAGACAAAAGAACATTGACGACCAAATGGATTTTTAAGAAGAAATACAACGAAACAGGAGAAGTAGTTCGGTTCAAAGCACGATTGGTGGCCAGAGGATGCGCGCAGCGGAGTGGCGTAGATTACAAAGAAACCTATTCCCCGGTGATGAGGTACAATTCACTTCGCTATTTACTATCACTAGCGCTGGACCTTAACTTAGAGATCAATCATTTGGATGTCTGCACAGCATTCTTGCAGGGCAATCTGAATGAAGAAATATTTATATCTCCACCAGAAGGTTGTTATATGCAGGAGTGGAGTGGGAGGAGTTAGGAATTTTGAAAGATGACAGGAAATGAGGATGTGGATGGGACCTAAGGATAGGATGTGACGGGAAAAGGAAAGAGGGTTGTCCACGGGGAGCGCGGCACGCTTGCGATGCGCGGCTCCGCTCGCCGGAAATGGGGTGGTTCTTGCCCCCGTAAACAACTAACCTACACAAACAAAACATAAATCGTGCCAAGAAATCTACTTTTACTTACTTTAGCGGACCGACGGATATACCACATTGAGGGGCGCTATCGATGGTGTTTAGCGCGGCCATATTCTCTACCCTCCCAACCTTGGAGATCCGGCGGCCATTTTGGATCTCCCCAATTCGCTCGGATGCCTCGCAGCTCACACCATCAGCCGGAAGAACTGTGTCCTTTCACACCCCCTGAAACTTCGAACTTAGCGACTCATATCGCTCTTAATCACAAAAAAAACTTTACCCCTTTTTTTCATGGCGTATAAAATTTGTATAACTTTTATTTTGATTAGGCTCAATAAATAAACAATGTAATTTAACAAATTCGGGGTAAAACAAATATTAATACGAAAAACATTCCCTCCCAATACAGTACCCTTATGTACTCGCGAGCGACTATGCACGACACGACGATCCTACCTAGAACGAGCTCGGTTTAGGTGGTACACTAAAGAAATTAAATATTGCAAAAAAAAATTATACGCGACCGAATAAACGCGACGGAGGAAACGAAATTTTACACTCACAAATTTTCAACAAAAAGGTAAACAAAAAGTAAACTCCTCACGCCTGTATGTTACATAAAAATTACTCTACACGGAAACTTAATTTAAATGAAAAAAACTGAATTTCGATGTCTGTGCGAAACCGTATAACAATTACTTTTAGATTTGTTTTATATTATAACTAATGTTACGATCGTTCTTGCTTAAATTAATTTCATAAATGCGCATGCGGTGTATTGCAGCATGGATATACCTTCACAAATCTGGGCAGTAATTCAATGGCCAACGGTCATTTCTTTGACCTTGAAGATCCGACTTCAGGTGTTACATGCACGTCAGTATGTACATATATGAATGGGTATGTACATGGATGCAAATATATGTGCAGGTACAATGCACCTTAAATTATGTGTAATTATGCTTAGTAAAAAAAAAATGTGTGGCAGCCACGATCCCGATGCAGATTCAACGTGTGGCCGCCTAAATGCACTATAAAAAGATGCTGCATTTAATCGCACATAATAACAAAACAAAAAAGAATCACTCACCCTTGTAATTAGATGATTTAAAGAAAAATTAATTCTAATGCCTATACATAAATGTATATCTATGTAGTATATTCAAAAGCGCCTGGGCCACAATCCAGCAATCCAGCTATATGCACTGCACGAGATAATAACAAACTTCTAAATACAAATAATAAAAACTGAATATAAAATCACGCACCTATCACTAAATTTAATTACAAAAATCTTCGAAATAAACTGCCTATATGCATTAATAAGCACCACACAACTGAGACACTCGGTCTCACCACCCACTGTATTTTAATTAAATTGCATTGCAATTGATTTTGTCCGCAGATCTCCAAAATCGGACCACCCACACTCTCTTTTCGTCCAGATCATCCGATTCTGCACAGATTTGCTCCTAAAATTGGTAATTTCATTCCTTAGCCTGGGTTCTGTCCTTGGATTGGGGGCAAAAATATCCCATGTTGCAGCCACCAACCACTAGATGGATTTTCTGGAGTTTTACTACAGGCTGAAATGACAGCTCAAATCAGCTGTAACAATTGTTTGGATATGTTTATTTCCAAAATCCGAACTTTAATAATTTTTATTTAAATTACAGGTGGACGTAACAAGGTATTGCAGTTCCAAAAGGAAAAGTTTTGAAGCTGAATCGACCAATATACGGCCTAAAACAATCTTCAAGGATGTGGAACGTGAAACTTAGCCATACTTTAAAGAAACTTGGCAGGAGACAACTTAAAACAGATCAATGCATATACATCAACAATGAAGACAAGAACAACGTACTGATTCTAGCAGTGTATGTAGACGACATACTTCTTTTTTGGAAAAGTGAAGAAACCAAAAATCATTTAATTAAGAAGTTGAAAGAGACATTTAAGTTGAAGGACATGGGTAAAGCAAAATCCTTTCTTGGGCTTCAGTTGAAATACCAACGTGGAAATTGGTTGACAATCAGTCAAAAGTCATACATCATGAAACTGTTGGATCGTTTCGGAATGAAGTCGTGTAACCCGGTTGTTACGCCTATGGACCCGAATGCTAAGCTGAGCAAAGACCAGGCACCAAACGATAAGAAAGGGATAGCTGCAATGTCAAAATATCCATACCAGGAGCTCATTGGAAGTCTTTTGTTTGCAGCACAGATGACCCGACCTGATATTTGTTATGCAGTAAATTTTCTCAGCCGGTTTAACAACAATTATGGAATGCAACATTGGTGCGCAGCTAAGAGAATCCTGAGATATCTGAAGGGCACAATAGATTACAAACTAACCTATAAGTTTGCTGATCAGTCGGAGCTGGAAGGTTTTTGTGATGCAGATTTTGCGAGCGATTCAGACGAGCGAAAATCAATTAGCGGCTACGTGTTTCTGAGACAAGGTGCAGCATTATCACGGGGCTCGAAGAAGCAAGTAATAACAGCTTTGTCAACGTGTGAGGCAGAATACATGGCGATGGGCGTTGCACTACAAGAAGCACTTTGGTGAAGAGGACTGCAAGCAGAGATTTTTGGTAAGCAACCAAGTTCAACAAAATTGTTTTGCGACAACCATGGAGCCATACAACTTGCGTTGAATGAATCCTACCATGCAAGAACCAAACACAGCACTGTTATTGCCTGAATTAATTTTTTTGTTCTGTCAATATTTTTATTCAAATAAAGAGCTGTTACTAAAAGGGCGTCTATTCTATCATTTCGAGCGGATAACTTTTCTTTTTTCGGATCAGGATTCCAACAAAAAATTGACATACAATTGACAATTGGAAATAATGATAAATAAACAGTTTTTCATTATTTCCACTTGCCAAACCTAAAAATACGTCGTTAATTTTCAATTTTAAATCGACAAGTGGAAACCTAGCATTGGAGTTTAGTTTTACTTAGTAGCTATAAGTACGTCAAATTTCAAAAACATTTGATTTTAATAATCACATGGTACAAAGTTTGTCTCTGATTAATCCACGTATAATAATTGACAAACAAATTCAGTCTTTCGCAGTGCTCTATAAACATGTAATTGGTTTTTGGAAAAATGTTTTAGGAGTTTAAAACTTCGTATATCCAATCTTAAAAGATTTTATTTTCAATATTTTACCGCTTGCGCATTCCTGTACAAATGTTGAAAGAATATTTTCTGCTGTAAACTTGAATAAAACAAAAACTCGAAATCGTCTGAGTACTGAACCAGTTTAATCTTTAAAAAGGATTTGTTGCGCTTTAACGAAGCAAATTGCTATGATCTTGACATAAGCAATCAAATTTTAATCCATTTTAATTCAAATATGTATAATTAAAAAAAATACAATACAGTATGTACAAATAAATATTTCAAAATTTAAAAACAAAAACAATATGAATTAATATGCCTAACAATTTTTTTTATCGAAATTAAATTTATGTAGGTACATTGTGAATATGTATGTTTTAGGTATCTATAATACATATATTTCACTTTAAGTTTTTGAGAAAAATAAGCAATATTTAAGCACTTGAAAATTTCGTACTTTTTATATTTGGGGAAAATCTTGAAAAATTGGCACACAACAGTGCCCATATGCTTTTTAGAAAAAATACAATGAAAATAAAGAGAAATGAAGACAAAGAAGCCGCTGCATGTGTGGAAATAGAAAAATAATTCAACTAATTCATTTTTAATTCAAAAAACAACGAAACAGCAGTATCCTGACGAAAACAAAAAATTTCACACCCCTTCCTTTCTTCGATGTGTATTGTGATGAAACAGATACACATACACAACTGAAGTCGCCAGCGCAGCGAGCCAGCATTGTCGTTTTGACTGCTTTCCAGTCAGTTCTGACTGGATTGATATGAATTTAGCTGGAAGATTTTTTAAAATCCAGCCGGCTAGTTTTTTAGCTGGATATATTTTTTTGGCTACTTTTGATAATTTTTGGAAGTGGCATTTCTTTCCAGTCACTTTTAAAAATTCAAATTTGGAATACATACATGCATTTTGATTCTAATAAAATAAAAAAAAATTAATTTTGCACTGTTATTTTGTTCTTAACTTGGAATGGATATTGAGTAGTTTTGATTTCTAACGCACTGGCCACGCACTGAGCGGCAGATGGCAAAACGCTGAACGGTAAACTTAAGCGGCAAGTGGCAATTCTTGAGCGGCAATAACTGAGCTATTAGCTATGAAAATGTCATGGCCGGGTGCTGTTCGCCGCGTTTTTTAGCAAGAAAGTCGCTTTAACATTTACAGAATTATTTAAGGTCTAAGAAAAAGGTTTGTTGCTCATCCAATAAACAGAAACAGATCAGGTTATGGCGAATTTCACCATTTGTATAATGATCTGTTAGGAACTTTATGGAAATAAATCCACAATAAAACAATCAATTATATTATAATTGTATATAATTATCAAAGGAATATATCTTTATTTGGCATAAGTAGTAGTTTGGCGCATACAAAAAAAACTTTTTTTAACCGTTTTTAAGCTAATAAAGTGATGCAAAACGGAAGCGATTGTATTTAATTGGTCTTGTGCATACTTTTTTTTATAAATTTCACTCAATTTTAGTGTTTTTTTTGATAAAAATACTTTTCAATTAAAAAGTTTCAATTCAATTCAAACACTTTCGTTTGTGAATGTTGCTCGACAATTGTCAAGGGTAAATGTTGCCAGATTAGAATATAAAAATATTATTGGCAATCCAAATATCATTAAATGTTATTTTGCTCGAATAAATTAATTTTTCTGCTCCTAATGATATTTAAGCGATGTGAAACTGCGATTATAGCTAAAAAAAATTTTTCTCATTCGGTATCTGTTAATCAAAATTAACAATTTCCTCCTAAAAAAATAAAACAAGCGCATTAAATTTCAATTTAAAAGAAAATATTCATTCACATGGCAACTTCGCACTAAATGTCAAAATGAACTTAGCTTGTAAATACAATCACCACAACACAAAACTTTGATCTAGTTTGTTTTATTATTCTGATCTGATCCGGATCAGATCACGGGGATAATAAAACACGGCTATGAATTAATAATAAAAATGAAATATGAAAATGCCGCCAAAACCACAATGTCAAATTATGACTTCATCAGCAACTGGAAAAAGACGAAGGTGATGGACGGCACGAGATTGGTAGTGTTTCGGGAAGCATCTTTTCATCGACGTCGTTTGGTACGGCAGCGTTGCCAGGTTTTGGTGGAACGAATTCCCTTTTTTTGCATGAAAACAATATTTTTTCCCCGATTTGACGTTTCATTTTCCCTGGTTTTTTTTCTCCGTTTTTCATTTTCTTTCGATTTCGTAAATTTTCTAATAAAACACTACTTTTATACAGTCTTATTTTTTTATTAGCAACTTAACAGAGTAATGGCACTCATGCCCGATTTCACAGTGAGAGCTTAAGCCTCCATTGGAGCTAAATACATACGTATATTTTAATTTTTTTTTTTCACGGAAATATTGTATTCTTCTTTTCTCCCGATTCTTATTGTTTTTTTTTTTTAAATCACTTGACACGGAAATGAAAATCAAATTTAGTTTGACATTTAATCAGTTTATAATCAGTTTTTTCATAAATAGTTCACAATGACACTAAATCTGTGACTTAGCTAAGCCAAGCATTTTAAATTACTGTGAGACCCGAAAAACTTAAGCCAAAACTTAAGCTTTGCGTTTTACTTAGCTGAGCAACGACTAAAGCTCCCACTGTGAAACCAGGCATTACAGTATATAAAGTTACTAAAAAAAACTATTTAAGTTGTACATACATACTTCAATCAACAATGGTTCTTTATATAGATGCAAGAGTAACAAAATATCAAACTTAAAATAAAAAACAGAAAAGTAAAAACTTAAGAGGAAATTCATTATCACTAGAAAGACGGGAAAATCTTCTTACCATGAAAGACGGCATGGGTCATTTGACTCATACAATTAAAATGTAGATTTTGATCTAGTAAATCATTTAAAAGTGCTAATCAATCAGTGGACAAACTAAAATAAAATCATATTAATGTGTTTTATTAACAAGAAGTTTTTTATTTCTTACTACAATCATGAAAAATAATTGCTTTTGACAGATTCCATTTTCCACGTAATGGATATTTTACGCACACATAACTAGATTTATTATTACAGCTGGAAATATAACAGTGACGTCTTTTCCCTGTACCTACAGCTAAAGGCTTCATTTGTATTGGTGTTTTTGTTAAGAATTAAAACAAAAAATTAAAAAAAATGTGAAAAATTACACCATATGTGTGTAGATTATAAAAAACCAAAAAAAAAAAAAAAAAATTATGGGTAAAATGACCGGCACCGGCTTTGTAGGTAGATGATAGATGATCTTTATGAAGATATGACAATGAAACTATATGTAAATTAAAATTTAAACTATTTTAATAAAAGTCACAAAAGAACATGCCGTAAAAATTAAACATTTGTTAAATACAGTGGACGTCCAATATAACGAATTAAATAATCGATCGTCGTTTTATCTATGCAACTAATAATCCTACCTATTTATTATAAAAAAAAAATAATTCAATTATGTTGTAATTATTAAAGAAAGACCAGAAACAATTTATGATTAACGTATTTTATTGTTAAAGAAAACTGAGAAGAAGTAAAAGGTACATCTGCCGGCCACAAAAAAGAGCTGTCGTTATTTTGAAAGTGACATTTGACAAAACAATACGAGCACGAGCGCCATCGTGCGTTTGGAACTTAAACTAAATTAATGGCGTATACACATTTGCTTATAATCTCAATAAATTAACATAGACAAAATAACAGAAGCAGGGATAAATGCACAATAATTAAAAACTATTTTGTTTTTAACCAAAAATTGTAAAGCATCCGTTAAACTGAGTGGACATTTTTTGCATCATTCGCAATATATCAATGGAAAAAATCTGATTCGTTGTATTGGAAATTCGTTAAATATGATATTCGTTAAACAGGAAGTCCACTGTATAGAAAGGGTTGAAGTAAATGCCGCATGCGCTGTGGGTAACCTTAAGCGAAATGCAAATGTGAGTGTGTGTCTCAAATTGTTTGCATTGTCTTTACTAAATATCTACATAGAATTTATTTATTGAAAATGTCTCTCGTTGCATATCTCTTTTACTACTTTTTCGTGTAAAGGAACACGGTTTGTCTAAATTCAGTAAGAATCAGTAACAATTTTCAAGTAAAGGAACAGACCTTAGACGGTGGCTACAAGGTCAATGGCATAACAGGTGTTGAAAAGTTCCCCGTGGCTACTGGAAACAGAACACACAACCTCCGTGCTCCGTCCTACACAGAGAACTATAGGCGTGTTTTTTTTTACAAGCTTTATATTAACTTCACTTTCTGTGAGGGCGGAATCTGGGAATCGATTTTACACCCACTTCCAGATGCACGATCATCCTGAAATAAAGCTTGGGGCACTCAGGCTCGAGGTAAAATTTGGCTAAATGACGATGACGAGGTCTAAGTAAACAGTAACAGTGACACAAAATGTGTTCTGCTAATTCTTCTTCCGTCCTCGTTGCACATCGTGTATGTGTTGTCTTGTGCCTGAGTGCCCCAAGCTTTAATTTATAGTCACACATTGGTGACTCGGAAAAAAATTATTTTTTTACTTTTTAGTTTATTAAATTAAGTTCATTAATTAATTCATTGTTTTTAAAAAAAATATTTTTTTTGTCTTTATATTTATTTCAAATCTATATAGGCTAAACATGTTTCCGCAACATGTTTTCAATGTAAACTACAACAAAACCTTAGCCTGGATAATTATCCAGTCTTATTTTTGTATGGAAAGCTTTTTCGAAATCTATATAGGATTGAAAAAGAACGCGCCTTATATTTTGGAGTTTTCCGTGATGTAAACCCTTTGCTTACTTACTTACTTAGGTGGCGCTACAGTCCGGGGTGGACCAAGGCCTCAACCAACAACCTCTTCCAGTTAGCCCGGTCCTTAGCTAACCGCTTCCAGTTGCGCACTCCAAGTTGGTTGAGGTCTTGTTGTACTTGGTCGCGCCACCTTAGGCGAGGTCGTCCTCTGCTGCGCTGACCCTCCGGGTTAGAGTTGAATATTCTCCGAGCCGGAGCGCTGATGTCCATGCGCTCTACATGTCCTAGCCATCTTAAACGCCCAATGTGCAGTTTTTTGACCAGGCTGATGTCGCTGTACAGCTCGTACAGTTCGTCGTTGAATCTTCTCCTCCAAGACCCGTCAACGCAAACGGGACCGAATATCCTACGAAGGATTTTTCTCTCAAAGCGACCAAGGAGATCTTCATCCGCATTCGATAAAGTCCATGCTTCAGCTCCATATAGCAAGACTGGGATGATAAGGGTCTTATATAGAGTCTCCTTAGTCGATCGGGAAAGGACTTTACTGCTCAGTTGCCTTCTTAGCCCAAAGAAACAGCGGTTGGCAAGAGTAATCCTTCGTTTGATTTCCGACGAGATGTCATTTTTTGATGTTATGGCAGAGCCGAGGTAGACAAAGTCCTTTACTACCTCAAAGTTGTAGCTGTCTATTGTGACGTTCTGTCCAATTCGTCGATGTTGGTTGTCCCTTTTTGTTGACAGCATATACTTAGTTTTGCCCTCGTTTACCGCTAAACCCATTTTGGCCGCTTCCATTTCTATACTCGCAAACGCGCCGGTGACAGCTCGCTGTGTTCTACCAATGATGTCAATATCGTCGGCGTATGCAAGTAGTTGAACGGACTTTTGAAAGATCGTTCCTTGTGTGTTGGCTTGTGAGTTTCGAACAATTCTTTCAAGTATGATGTTGAAGAAGTCGCATGACAGCGCATCACCTTGTCTGAATCCTTTTTTGACATCGAAGGTCTCGGTGAGGTCATTACCGACCTTGATGGAGCAGCGAGCTTTCTCCATCGTCATCCTGCACATACGGATGAGTTTGGCAGGGATGTCAAAACTTGACATGGCTCTATACAGTTTATCCCTCCAGATGCTGTCATAGGCGGCCTTGAAATCGATGAACAGGTGGTGGGTATCGATTTGGACTTCTTGGGTTTTTTCCAGGATCTGCCTGAGTGTGAAAATTTGGTCTATGGTGGACTTTCCTGGCCTGAAACCGCACTGATAGGGGCCAATCAGGTTGTTGACGAAAGGCTTCAAGAGTTCACACAATATGGCAGATAGGATCTTGTAGGCGATGTTCAGGAGACTGATGCCTCTGTAATTGGAGCAGTTGAGAGGGTCGCCTTTCTTATGAACCGGGCAAACGATGCTGAGATTCCATTCATCTGGCATACTTTCATCTGACCAGATCTTAGAGATGAGTTGGTGTATGCTCACTACCAATTCATCTCCAGCTGCTTTAAATAACTCTGCGGGTAAACCGTCAGGTCCAGCAGCCTTGTTGGACTTAAGCTTGGATATTGCTATCCGCACTTCGTTTTGATCAGGTGGATGGGAGTTTTGGCTATCATCATCTAAGTTGAATGGTTCATTCTGCCTGACAGCGGAATTTTGGTCGTCATCGCCATTGTACAGTCTGCAGAAGTAGTCTTTCCAAATTCTCAGCACCGACTGTGTTTCTACTACGATGTTTCCATCCGCGTCCCTACAGGTTTCTGTACGGGATTTGTTTTGCTGGCACATTCTTTTTACCCTCTGGTAAAACTTCCGTACATTGTTCCTGGAGTAGCATCACTCAATATCCTCGAGCGCACGCTTCTCGTGCTCTTTCTTTTTCCTTCTAAGAAGCCGATGTTCTTCCCGTCTCTCTTGCTCGTAGAGCATGCGAGCAGATCTAGTCCTTCTTTGTAGCGCCGCTTTATACGCTTGTTGTTTTTCCGCGTTAGCTAGTCTGCACTCTTCATCAAACCAGGGGTTTCGTGGTGGTGGTCGTGTGAAACCCAGCACATCATTCGCGGCACTTATGATGGCTTGCTGGCAGTGTTGCCACTGGTTTTCTGTACTAGCTGTTGCTGCGGTAGGACTCGTAGCGAGAGATCGGGATATGCGTTCTCTGTAGGCTCTGGCGGTGTCTTGCGATTGTAGCTTTTCGACATTGTACTTTCTCACAGTATTTCGTTGTTGTGGCGCTGTGGATATCCGCATTCGTACCTTGGCTACAACAAGGTAGTGGTCCGAGCCAATGTTGGCCGCCCGGAAGGTTCGGACATCCATAATACTGGAGGCATGTCTGGTGTCGATCGCAATGTGGTCGATTTGGTTGACGGTTATTCGATCCGGAGACCGCCAGGTCCCCTTATGGATATTGAGATGTGGAAACTGTGTGCTTGCTATACTGACACTTCGCCCCGCAGCAAAGTCAATCAGCCTTAGTCCGTTTTCGGACGTGGTGTCGTGTAGGCTGTGCCTTCCAACCGTCCTACCAAAGATGTCCTCTCTTCCTATCTTGGCGTTAAAGTCGCCCAGTACGATTTTAACGTCATGTCTAGGGCATTGCTCGTATGTTTGGTCGAGGAGCTCGTAGAAACTATCTTTGGTAGCGTCGTCTTTTTTTTCTGTGGGGGCGTGAGCACATATAAGGCTTATGTTGGCGAATTTTGCCTTGACACGGATTGTCATAAGACGATCGCTCACGTGTCGAAAGCTCAAGACTTCTTGCCTAAGTCTGCCGCGTATGACAAATCCGCATCCGAATAAGCGCTGTTTATTTTCTGTATAGCAGTCACCGTAGTAGATATCACAGTTTTCCATCCTTTTTCTGCCTGGCCCATTCCACCGCACTTCCTGGATGGCGGTTATATCTGCCTTGTAGCAGTTTAGGGCCTCTGCCAGTTGTTCGGATGCACCGTCGCCGTTCATTGAACGAACATTCCAGGTACATATCCGAATGTCGTTGTCCTTATTTCGTTTAGCGTGGTTGTCAACAGTAGATCCGTCCTTTTCCGAGGCTTTTGGTTGTTTCGGAACTCTTTTTTTTTACGTGGTTAGGTAGTTAACCTCACGCACAACCCCCAACCTGGAGGGCCAGATCCTTGTATACCCCTAGGACAAGGGGCCGGGTACACCGGTGTCAGTAACCCACTACGGGGGTGTTAGCGCTGCCGTTGGCCCACTAGGGGCTCATCCGCCACCAACTCTTTTCCAAGACCCTGACTAGTACTTGGAAATCCTTATCGACCTGAGCTCCGAATATGTCGGAGTAGCTCAGATAAGGTTTTGTTTCCGTTCTGGAAATGTTAGCGCCACCGTTGGTTCCATTGATGGAATTCATCCGCTGACGTGAATTATAGTGCTGCTATTTTCCCTTGCTCAGCACTCGCGCTTATAAGTTTAGCAAGTCGTGCCCGGATGGGCAGCGACCAGTACCCGATGGTTACCACTTGGAGGTAAAATAAGCACAATTGATGTGTAGTAACAGTTACAACACTGGGCTTAGCCAAATTAAAGCCAATCAGTGCCTACCCTATTTCTACAACATCCAACCCTTTGACGGTCGGAAAAAAATTAAAAAATTTATGAGAAATGAAACGCTTTGAGAAAAGAACATGCATCTTCCACCGAGAATTCATATTGAAAGTGGATTTTCGGTATGCTTTTGCAGAAATCAACCCTTCTCGTTTTAACTCACATGAAATGTACCTGTCTCACTGAAAAGAATCGGTATGGAATTGATCGTGTAGCCAGCCACTTATGTGATATGACAGATTTGACAGTTTTCATAAGGCCTGTTCCTTTACTTGAAAATTGCTACTGATTCTTACTGAATTTAGACAAACCGCGTTCCTTTACACGAAAAAGTAGTAAAAGAGAGAGGCAACGAGAGATGGACATTTCCCCTCAATAAAAAATCTTACTATTAGGTCCGTTCGCGTACTTTTGCACTAAATATGGGTTTTCTGTCAAATCTCGAAGAGTGGGGGTAAAATTCTCTCAAAGCATTGTATATGAAACTACCCAGCAGGAAAGTACGGTATGTATTCCTTGGAGAATCGAATACATAATTAGATATTATAGATGAGAAATAAAATGTATCCAAAAGAATCGACGTGGTAATGTCATATAATAACAAAGCAAATTGTTTACCACGTAGATTCCCACATTTGCAGAAAATGTAATGTAGTGTTTTTGAATTTAACGATTTTTCGGTTACAGTGTTGTCTGTCGGCGCCTTCATGTCGCCTACAAATTTCGCGTTTTATATTTAAAAACGCATGAAAAACTTATTTTGTGTTGCAACGCGTGACAGCGAGGAGTGAAAAAAGTTAGAAATGTATTCTAAACGGATTGGCGAAGAGAATTAACAAAGAAAAAACTTTGTGCTTTGTGTGTGCTTTATTTTATTAATAATATTTTTTTTTTGTATTTAAATTCCTTTTTAATTTTATCCTAGAATTCTTTGTAATAAAATATTTTAAAACAAAACAGTGTACTTTTCATTTAAAGCTGAATACATTTCTTTAATTTATGTCGGAGAAATGCATTATGTAACTCATTATAAATGGATGAATTATATAATACATTACAAAGAATGAACTCTATAATGCATTCTTAAAACACTTTCAGGTAATCGATTATTTTCCTAGGACATAGTCTGTGTTAAGAATAATGAATTCTGGAATCAATATTCTATACTAGCGATTGATTCCCTGTTCGATTCCAATAGATTACCTTTTCCTGCTGGGTAATAGTACTATCATGAAGCAAGATTTTTTGTTTGTTACTCGGCAAGCCAGAGGGCGCATCGACTTTTCTCCCAAAAAATTGAAAAAATATTACGCTCTGAGAGAATTGAGTAAAAATTAAATATTGAGTGGGAATAAAGTAAAGCCGGTTATGCTTGCTTAGCATAAGCATTGCCTTCCGATGTTCACTCAAAAGCAAGGAGAGTTAACTAAAAAGCCCAAACTTAACTTACGAGTATGAGGGATTTATGTCTTTTTTCTGGTTTGGTAGAAATTTGAATGAAACCATGAGTAAAACCAATTGTATGTGTGTATGTGTACAAACACATACAGTGAATAAGCCCAAACAAAAATCATAATTACAGCGCAGGTTATATTTTTCTTTTTCTGCATTTGGTGAAAAGGTGTATTTTGTGTTTTAGTTGATCTGCTCTGTGCCAAAAATGCAAAGTATAGAATAATAGAATAGAATAAAATTGCTGTTTGTTTAGATTTAAGATGGTTGAAAACAATTTTTGGTTTTATGAAGTATAGTATAGTACACAGTCTAGTTTTTTTTTTATTATAATTGTTGTTGCAGACGCATGCAGTAAGGTAATGCGATTCCCCCGAAAGTTAGATTTTCAAAGTATAGTAGGTAGGCATATCAGGGCGTCTATCAGACCTGAAATCAGTTGATGCATAACATTAATGTCCTTATTAAACTGTCTTTGAGATAAGGTTTTATTCGATTCAAATATGAAACTAGGGCAAAAGCGTCGTCACAGAAAATGAAGCTTCGCTGGACGGCTTCAATAAGAGTATTGTGATTCTTACAGTGAGGTGTCCAAATTTTGCATATTCGAGCGGAGGACGGACAAGACTGTTAAAGAGGGAAAGAGTGACACAATGACCTTTAAATACCTTACACTATCATCACAAAGCCTAACATTGAATATGATTTACTCACGTGGTTTATACCTAAGCTTTGTTTAAATTTCGGGCGAAACTACATAAATACCTACCGAGATCTTTAAAACCATTGCCCCGAACTGTTGCGCCACCTGAAGAAAGAAGAAGAATGTTGATGAACTCAACTTGAGGAACATTTTGAAGATGACGTTGGCTATTCCCGGAACTGAGCAAGGTGGTTGTTGGTAAACAAATGCACCTACATACATACATATGTAATGCATGCATACAAACCTCAGGTGTTGACATGGAAAGAAATATTTTTCGAAAAGTATGCATATGCATACCTACTTCTGCTATAATTTCCATTATAATTTTATTGAAAGTAGATAATAATTAAAAGCTACATTCTATACCAAATATGATTGAAGGCGCTCAGAAACTAAACAGTAGCATTATAATGCATATATATATACATATATGTGCACATACTTTATGTACTTATGTATTTACGTAATGTATCGTCATTTGGCCTAATTATGCCTATATACGAATATACACGCATGACAGTAAAATCCTCTGAAATCAATTAAAAAATCGCTTTCAGAAATCGGGCTATTTGTTTTCACGCACACAATAAATACATTTCATCCCATATTTTATTTTATATTGAAGAAACCTGTTTTCTTCCCCTCTCAAAAAGGAATATTTCGTCTCACCAACAAGGTTGGGTATGAAATGCGAAATGTGAAAGTAAACACAAACGCATTTTTCTATTGATATGTAAACAATGAATGAATTTACGAAGATCGTCCCTTAGTTATGAAAAGGGGTGAATAGCAAAGGGACCATGTCACAATCACAACACAATATGCATACACAATATTATATGAAATGGACTCCAATAGTCACTCAGCTTCAAATGTTTTCATTGTTTTTTCTCAGACAGAGTTACGTGAGATGGGAAACCGAGTGAAAAACAGGGTTACTGATAGGCGATAAATGTCACTAAATGGAAACTTTTTTACGGTCTGGTTCCGAGGTGACTATATTTCGCAAATAGTGGATTTTGTACCCCATTAGCAATTATAATACTCTGGGACCAATTTTAAAATTAATTAATTTTTTAGTCCACATTTTTTTTCTTTTATTTTGATTCACATTGTTTTTTTTTCTTAAATTGACCCAAATTATACTGAATTCTTAAAGTTTTTTTTAATTTATAGAACGCTATTAAATAATAATATATTTCACCGTGTCCGTGTGTATTTTATTATTTATTTAGCATGTTTTTATACCGAAGATAAGTTTTCAAGTCACCCATCGGTAACTCTGGCGAATATTGGCAGAGACAACACACCCTACCCTGGCAACTGCCATTTTGGCACTAACATATTTATCGCTCGAGTAGATTCGCATTAACGGAGAGAAGAAATCTTCATACTCACGGTGTAGTATTTACTCGGTACACTAGGGGCACCACCATCGATTTGCCAAAGTGATAGTACTATTAGTTTCGTATACAATGCTCAATAGAGATGTGCTAAAGAGTGATTTTCAAATAGCAGTGATCACAGTGAGCAGTTAAGGGAAATAGCAGCTAAGAATAGCAGTGATTTAATCACTCTTAAGATCACAGTTTAGGGAAAATCATGTTTGCTCTCTGTGGTTCTTGGCTTTCGGGTATTGCTTAGGCTAACTGCTCAGTGCTTTCATTTGTAATGCTGTTGTTAGCTCTGTAATAATGTATATGTGTGTGTGTTGTGTACATACCTATTGATTATTATCGGTCATTGGTACTTTAATAATAGCATTGTTGTTCTAAGGATGATATTTATATGGCCATCAAATTTAACACACTCTAAAAGCAGATGATTCATTACAAAATTATCATTAATAAAATGAGCAGTAATGCCAATGAAACTTTCATTTTTAAGGGATGTCCAATGGTCTGTAGTAATGCAAACACTACTTACTTTATTAAATTTGTCAACTGTCTCATTATGGCACTTTTCCTATAAATTATTTAATAAAGTATTCGACAAATACTTTCTACTAGGTGTTTCGTAATTTGGGGCCAAGTATTTTAATAAGTTTTTGAATCCTTCGTCTTCAACAATAGAAAAAGGCTGATATCTTTTATGAATAAATCCATTATGAGTCTATTGGTGCGGTCTTTCTGTGTAACGGATATTTTTTTGGGGATAAAGGCTGTAATACTTTGCTGTCTGAGTTTGGTTTGTATATTTAAATTACTACTATTTCCTGGTTGCACAAAGGTAGAAGAATGTGGGCTTGGTTGATCGTCGTTATTTTGAGGCTGATCCTCTACCACCTGTCGTGATGGAACACTTGGTAAGATAAAAGTTCGGGTTGAATTGCTGGCAGATATTTCACGGCAGGATCTCATTGGAACCGTTGGATGTCTTACAATCAAATGTCGCTTTAAATTGGATGTGGATGTTTTGTAAGATAAAATATTTTTGCATATACTGCAAAGTGGCTTTCTGTCTTTAAGGTCATTAAAATGTAACCAAATATCACTCGTTTTTTTCCTGACCATTTTTACTTTCAAACCATTTAAGAAATCAAAAAAAAAAACAATAAACAATAAATCATCCACTCAAGCACTCCCACAAACTACTCACACTGAATGCTATGCGAACATGCTATTTTGCGTATTACATTTCCTTGAATCCTTGCAAACAGAGCAACTTACAATAGCAATCACATTCAGAAGAGCAATCACATACAGAAGTGCAATCACAAACAGAAGAGCAATCACATACAGAAGAGTGTAATATACCTAGTATCGATACCGCAAACAGTAGCACAAACGTTGTTTCATTTGTATAGAGAAAGAGCGTGCGCTTTTGCCTTAATCATACACATACTGGATTCTTCATTTTCTTGAAAGGGGTAAATGAGAAAACAAACAAAAAAAAACAAGTAAAAAATACACTCATCAGTGTATACTCTGACCTGTTGCTATTGTAAGTTGTTCAGTGTTGTTTGAAAAACAGAGCAACTTACAATAACAATCACATTCAGAAGAGCAATCACATACAGAAGTGCAATCACATACAGAAGAGCAATCACATACAGAAGAGTGTAAGATACCTAGTATCGATACCGCAAACAGTAGCACAAACGTTGTTTCATTTGTATAGAGAAAGAGCGAGCGCTTTTGCCTTAATCATACACATACTGGATTCTTCCTTTTCATGAAAGGGGTAGGTAGGTAGAAGAGGTAGAAGTGGTTGTTTTGATGGAAGAGAACCCAAATAGCGCTTGAAAGGGGTAAATGAGAAAACAAACAAAAAAACAAGTAAAAAATACACTCATCAGTGCATACTCTGACCTGCGTTTTCAAGATTTCGTGGTATACATACGCACTATGCGCCTTTATTGTAAGGATAGTGTGTGAGTGCGGTCGAGTTGGGATTTAGTGCTACCTACGTTTTGTTCTATATGTGATTGTGGACAGCGAATGAAATGATCAGAGAATAAAGGAAGCACTGTATAATTAAAAGAGCAACATAGCAGTCACTTTGAATAGCAGTGATTGCTATCACTGCTCTTTTAAAATAACAGCGTGATCAATAGCAGCTATAGCAATCACAGTCTCACCTCTAATGCTCAAAGACAGAAAAATCGCGAAAAAATAATCGAACGCATTCAAAAAATGAAGAATGTATGTGATTTGACAGATTTCATAATACACCCCAAAGAAATTCCTTGGACTAAAATTCGTAGCATGGGGAAATTTCTTACTCTCTCGTGAGCACTCTCTTCTACTACGAACTACGAAATTTTTGCGTACGCGAACGGGTTTTCGTTGTTTTTCGTTATTTTTCGTGGATTTTCGTTGTTTTGGGATGCTACGCGAACAGACCTATTTCTTACTGGACAAATTTTTTCCGGTAGAAATTGAACTATCTGTCAAAGTCAGCTGTTTCACTTGTTTGAATTATTTGCATTTTTTTATTTTAATTCAAAAAGTTGAAAAATGGAGAGAAAAGGAACATAGATAAAAGTTGAACGTTCTGAGTGTTGAAATTTTCAATATATTGCATACTGTATTGGTTCTGGAAAATCATCAGGGGTGGACTTTTCTGTAAAATCCAAAATCATACAACAACACTCTGTTTACTTTTGCTTCACATGTGTTTTTGACATTTCGTTTGTTGCTACTTTGGTAGTAAACGCGTTCCTTTACTTTTTCGTAATTTTGCAATAATCTGAGAAAATTTTACTCCCACTCCTTGAAATTCAATAATTTACTATTTTTGGAGCAGAAAGTAAAGGAACAGTCCTATAATAAACCCGAAAGAAATTTCTTGGACTAAAATTCGTAGCATGGGGAAATTTCTTACACTCTCGTGAGCACTCTCTTCTACGAAAAACTACGAAATTTTTGCATACGCGAACGCATTTTCGTTGTTTTTCGTTATTTTTCGTAGATTTTCGTTGTTTTGGCAGGGTACGCGAACGGACCTAGTTTTGTAGACTTGACAGGGAAACGTAATCTTCTTGAATATGGAACGTTTCATAACGAAGACTTCGTATTATGTAACTGCATACGTACCTGCATATTTTCGCTGTGCCACTTCTAATGCCGTTCAGAGTCGACAGCAAACTGTAGGTCCTTTCCATTCATTTAAAACATAAAACGTATATATGTACAAATGGCTGTATCAATCACCCCAATTCTGTATTTTGTAATGTCCCAGCGGGAAATTTGTGAAGCGCTCCTCCGAGAAGGTATTTGGAAGCAATGATTTTTTAGGAAAACATTCTATGCAATGTATAAGTGATGCGTTGAGAAGCAATCACTGAGATGTGCTTCCGAAAAAATCTTTTTAAAAGTGTGGATTGCTTCCATCTGCGGACCTACCAATGTAAAAAGGATATGGAAGAGGATACGGAGAGTCATGCCTTCTAACCTTCCAAGGAATCGCTTCAGCATGCATGATTGTATGCTTCCATTTCCCGCTGGGGTATTTGCTATTACAAAATGCGACTGTAGTCGTATATGACTCACAAATACGACATTGAGAATTGGGGTGAATATAGCCCCAGGTCCACCCTTCTATAGCTATTCCATTTCTCAACGTCACTGATGCGTCTAACTACAAACCCACAGCCATGTGCAAAAGCATTATTCAGTCTTTTATTACTCGTTTCCATTCGTCCAAAAATATAACACGCACACACAAATGGTCGCGAGAAGCAGGCCCAGGTTCACCTCAAGCTGTAGCGCCAACTAAGTAAGTATTACTCGTTTACGAAATACGAAAGCATTGCTCGGGTCTGAAACGCAATAAATTATGCAATAATCTAACTTAAAACATACATATCAAGCCGGTTTCATTATTAATTTTTTCAACAATAGGCGTCACTGAAAGGAAGCTTGCATAGAAAAGTGAAAACCGAAATAATTCGTTTATTATATGTATGTATATTGGGACATCCTACAACTTTACTTTATTGCACTTTAAGCTTTAAATAAAATCATGAAATTGCGCGCCGATTGCGCTGTCGTTCAAATATTTTATCTATGTTGGCAAAAACATCATTAGCTTGTTTGGCTGCGTCGATTTTGAAATGCAATCCTCTTGGAGCATAGTAGTCAATAAGAACTTTTGTTTGCTTATGGTATGACTCCAGTCTCTTTTTCAAAGCCTCCACGTTATCATCAGTTCTCCTTATAAGAGGCTCTCCAGTAATCTATGTGAAAGTTTTAATTATAAACTATACATGGTATTAAATATATGTAAATTGTTTACATCATCGCGCATGGACACCTTGGGGGGATGGAACTCTTCATGGTAAGACCTCCCGCTCTGTGTATGAATAAGACGGCCAGTGATCCTCCTAACAAGTAAGCTGTCATCAATTGCAAATTCAACAACAGCGTCCAGTTCTGTTTTTCTCTTTTCTAACAGACCATCTAACTGGAAAGAAGTTTTTTTTATTATAACCTTATACTCTAACAGTACTTTCGCAACAGGAAGTGTTTGGGACTTTGTACCTTTTTTGCCTGCACCACTGTACGAGGAAAACCATCTAGAAGAAATCCATTCTTACATTCTGGTTTATCCAAGTTGCTGTCAATCAAATCCACGACGAGCTCATCTGACACCAGTTTCCCGTCGTCCATCACTTTCTTCAGTTCTGCACCCAACTTTGAACCAGAAGAAATCTCCGCCCGAAGCATGTCCCCCGTCGACAGATGACATACGCAAAACTTTTCTTTTAGAAGAGGAGCCTAATTGTTAATTGTAGAATTTAATAAATTCTTGTTATACAACAGTAGTATCATTTTAAACCAACTGCACGCGTGCATACCTGAGTTCCCTTTCCAGAGCCCGGGGGTCCGATAAGAATCGCTTTGATCCCAACATTTTCAGGCTCGTAACGACCCAAAGGTATTGATACCGCAGGAGCCATTCCTTCCCAACTTGATGAAATAAAACCTTGCTTTGAATAGGTTATGGAACAGAGTTAATTGCTCTGATTCTTATTCAATGATATCGTCCAGAGTCCAATACCTCAGCCATAAGAAAGATACATTAAGCGGAATATAAACAACTGTCACTTACATCCCTCCCCTTATTTTATTTTGTTGGATGACCTTGAAAAAAATTTTAACGAATCTATTCAGCGCAGTGCTATTGAAGGGACAGTATTACCAGAGAGTTGAAAAAAATGTTTATCTTATGCTGTGTGCCAATTGCGTTAAATTTTTATCCACTGGCTAATATTTGACGTTCCTACCAGAGGTGGATAAAATTTTAGCTTTTTTCTGTGTCGATTGGATTAAATGGGATTTTTTTTAGTGTTTTTTTCATTAATTTCCCACTAGAATTGAAAAATTTCCCTTGAATTTCATTCACATCAGATTTTATTATAACTAAAATTACCAAACTGTTTTCCCAGTTTTAAATAAAAAAAATAACATAAAAACCATAACTACTAATTATTTTCCGTATAAATTATATCTAATTTGTGTACATGATTGAACAACAAAGTTCGTCATTTGTAATGGAAAACATAAACATAAAAATGTCACCAATCAACATAATTCAAACTATCAATTTTACTTGTAGTGCGAAGTTGCCATGCGAATGAATATTTTCTTTTAAATGAAAATTGAATGCGCTTGTTTTATTTTTTAGGAGGAAACTGTTAATTTTGATTAACAGATACCGAATGAGAATAATATTTTGCAGCTATAATTTGAGTTTCACATCGCTTCAATACCAATATGAGCAGAAAAATTAATTTATTCGAACAAAATAACATTAATGATATCTAAAAAAAAATAATTTCTGAAAAATATATCATGTGGGACATCATTCGAAAGGGCTGGAAACAGAGATTCCAAAATTTTTTTCTGTTAGAAACTTTGGGAGTTATTGCCAAAACTGTAAAAAAAAAAATCATACCAAAAGCCCCCCACGGTTTTCTCGGAAACTACTGAAGTCAGAAATATGAAAAAATCACAGTTGGTAGATAATTAACTATATATTTAAAGATAACCTAGCAAATTTCGTAAGTTGTATAGTTTTTGAGAAATTCATGTAGAAAAATTCATTTTTATGTCGAAAAATTCAATTTCTCAACCGATTCACTCGTAAACTACTGGATCAATTTTGAAGAAATTACCACTATTCGATTAACATTAATTTTGGAAAAATTAAAGGCTATCCGAAATTGTGCTGCCATATGCAAAAAATAAAAAATAAATAAATAAAAATGCGGATTTTGCCAGGAAACGAACCTGAGACCCCTGAACTCAGTAGTACAGCGCCAAAAAGGTTAATGGATACGCTACACACTCAGCCGAATTTCTCATAGTGAATAATATTAGTTATTATAAGTTGGTAAAGTGAATATAGAGGTGGGTCATTTAAGTTTATTGTGTTAACGAAAAGAAACAGTTATTTAAACAACATATAACTACGGAACCCTTTGAGCGCGAGTCTGACTCGCACTTGGCCGGTTTTTTTTTCGTTAGTTACAAATTTCGTGATATTATTGAAGTCCTTGAAAGTCCTTTTTGTTATTTTTTATTGTAGTTATTACTTTTTGTTGTTTTTATTACTTATATTTTTGTATTGTTTACTTTTTTTTAAAGTTAATGTTAAATAAAAATTTATTCTTACCAATTACTTGTTTTTATTCAATATTTTTCTTATGAAACAATAAATAAACACTATAGGTTCACTGCGGTTCATTGTGTCCACCCCCTAGTACACAGTGAACAAATTGAGGTGCGTTTTAAGAAACTCAAAATTTACTATTTTCTATTATATTTCTAAATCTGCATGTGGTGAAATACAAAGCAAATAAAGCATATAATAAGTACCTTCAAACTGTTTAAAGACTAAACAAATAGTTTAAAAACTACATCAAGTCAAACGCAAATTGGTCCACTCTGGAACAGTTTACCCCAAGGGAAATTTTGATATGATGTTTTTCCATATGCATATTCTCGGAAAAATAATGTTGTTTTTTTCTAGTCCATAATTCGACAACCGTTAAGCGGCCCCTAGACGCTCAATATTATTGTGCAATAATAATTATTGCGCAATATTATTGATCGTCTGTAGATAATATTGCGAGGTTGTACAATATATTGCGCAAAATCAAAATCGGTTTGATATTTATTGTGATATTTAGAGTTCAAATAAAAATGTTAATTGGCTTATATACGAGACACATCAACCTAAATAAACATCCCAACCGACTGGGACTAGTGCAGCACAGCACCTGCCCGGGTTGCGAAGAAGAAGAAGAAAGTATCAAACACTTCCTCTGCGATTGTCCTGCTCTATGTTCATTAAGGCAAAAATACCTGGGAAGACATATCCTGCCCGGGCTGACATCGCTCAGATCTATCGATTTCTCGAAAACACTGGAGTTTACACGACACACAGAACGTTTTGCTTGAAATTACTTATTTCTTCCAACCTTTCCATTCCACTACACTACCCCCTTTCACTAACACACACCCCAACCCGTCTTTCTCAGTACAGTTACAGAGGGGAGCACAAAGGGCCCGACTTGTGGCCTACGTGAAGAGGAGAAATCCTTACCCTCACAAACCAACCAACCAACTAACCTATTGTGCAATATCAAAAAATTGTATCGTATGTAGGTAGTATTGCACAATATTCTCTCATTAATTATTCAAATGCTGTGCAGAAATGTGAGTGAGCACCGTGGTGGTAGTATTTAGTGCGTTGGACTACTATGCAATGCTGCCCGGGTTCAGCCCGGATCTAACACCTAAAGAGTTGTGTCACGGTACGGTGCCACCTCTTTCGAATGTCTGACAAGCACCAAAGAGTATCATTTGTCAATGAGCTTCTCAACTCGCCGTTCGGAGTCGGCAAAAAACTGTAGGTCCCTTCCATTCGTGCAAAAATATAACACGCACACACAAATGGTTGCGAGAAGTATACCGAGGTTCACCCCGAACTGTATCGCCACCTAAAGTAACTAACAGAGGAGTAGGTTTGCCAGCGTGGAAGAACACTGCTTTAGAATTATGGGAGATATACCGTCTGGACCGGCGGATTTGTGAATGTTAAGATTTTTAAGTCTCTTGCAACTGCCCGAGTGCGAAAGTGTATTTGTCCCATGAAGTATTAAATGCTCTCAAGTACAGGCGGAGGTAAAGCGCAATCTGAAAGCGTTGAGCTAGCTGCAAAATGTGCAGCGAGCAGATTGGCTTTGTCCAAAGAGCTGACAGTTGGAATGTCATTGCAAATGAGCGTCGGAATTGATGACGAGGCAGAATTATTAATGTTTTTTATGAATGACCAAAAATGTTTACTACCCTTGGGACACTGTAGTATTTTTTGCCTCAATTTTTGGTCATGGAAGAATTTCACACGTTGACTATGAGCATTGCAGTCATTTCTGGTTTGTGTAAACTTCTTTTGGTTATCCTCAGTGGGGTTGGCTTTAAAAGACCGAAAACTTAACTCTTCTAGCTTGATACCCCTCATTCTGTTGGGAAAAAAGATTTTCATGCTAGAGAGAATAGTGTTTGAGATCATATCAGTGTCCAAGTCATTTGGTTCACACACCACTAGCTTATTTAATAAATTTTTATGAGTAAACACATTTCTTTATATATATTGCACAATAATATTGTGCGTCTAGGGGCCGCTTTAGAGATAGTAAAATGAAAATTTTAAAATCTCTTGAAAACTACAGAAACTTTATTTAGGGCTTCAATACTCTCTTTAACTGCGTTTAAATAAAATTGATACCTTTTTTGGCTTTGCAGATGTTATGTTTTTGAATCAGTTTCATTTATCTTTTCCATGCAAATTTTTGACTTTCAAGTCCCAAAAAATCATAATAAACATACCATTTTATCATTTTATTTGTTATGAACGTAACAATTGTAAAAAAAAATCTGTGATAAGTATGCTAAAAACCCACAAATTTTTTGATGCTTGGGAAAATCAGCAGCGGGTAAAAAAGGAAAATATGATATTTTACCTACTTTTCTAACCGCAGTTGGTAAATTAGTCCAACTAATTTATAATTTTGCAATATTTTTTTTTAATAATGTATGGCATACTCATTTATTAGACTACCCGTCAAAACCGTAGTTTCCATACCATTTTCCATTGGATTGTAATGGAAAGAGTTAGGTTTGAGCATGAAGGCCTAGTTGTAAAATTTACCTCAGAGCCCCCGCACTCTACAGATTTTTTGTTGGACGACAGTTTGGTCGGGCTCTTAATCAGTATGAAAATATATACGAGTGCGCACACTACAACGATTCGATATCGGCAGATAAATAAGTTTGATAGGCTACACGATTGACTTCAAACTAAAGTATCGGCAAACTATCCACCGACTACTTAATCAGTACGGCTCTGAAACATTTTTTATCAACTGCCATTAAGCGACTACAGTACACCTCCGATTATCCGTCACCCGATTAACCGTCACTCCGGTTAACCGTCACACACACAATTTTTATTTTTTTTGTCCACAATCATATCGGTTTCTTGCGCACACTTTCAAAAATTCAATTTTTTTTTTTTATAAATACAGTGGACGTCCAGTATAACGAATGACATTTTTTTCCCCATTAATGGTTCTATATAACGAATGGTTTAAAAATTGTACGCTCGATATAACGAATGCCTTGCAAATTCCTGTAGGCGCAAGTTTACTTTTGTCGGATATTGTCACTTTTTGTATGTAGAGTCGTTTGGGGTAAGAGTGCGCAGCAGGTAAGAGTACGCAATGCCATTTTCTCCATATGTGAGAGAATTAACAGAAATTGCTATATGAGAAAATTTGTGCTTCACTAACCGCCAATGAAGAAAAACTTCTACGAAAGTTTTCTAATTGACAGTACAAAGAAAAACAACAACAAAAAAAGCCGGATTTTGTTAAAAAAAAAGTGAAATTTAAAAGTGTGTCAGAAAAGCTTGGCAACTCGATACCCCATAAGTAGTATGTAGGCATAAACAGAGTATTTGTGTGTTTGATTAAGGATACAATTTTAGTGCATAATATTAGGTCTGTTTGGTGTGCAGTAAATTTACGTAAATTTACTGAACCTGTCAAAAATCAAGAGAATAGAGAGCCAAATGAGAGTGTCAAAAAATTTCCCCTTCTACGAAATCGTGCTACATCACATCCATGTAGTAGTCCCGGGACATCTATCAAACAGCCATCTGACAATTCGTGAAATGTCAATCTTCATTTTTGTTTGTGTAATTAGAAGTTTCTGATAGGATTTTCCCCCACTTTTCAAATTATTTACTATTTGACAGATGTCCCATTTGGATCACGAACAGCACACCAAACAGACCTATTATTCGTTCTTAAGTTTTCAGTACAATGAAAAAAAAAGTAGCGCGAGCGTCTAGGGAAAGAATGCACAGTCGTTCTGTGGGTAAGAGTGCGCAGTGCTTTCTATCATTGTTTTTAACTTTTTATAATAGGCGCGTTTTTTTCAAATCTATATACATAGATTTCGAAAAAAGCTTTCCATACAAAAATAAGACTGCATAATTATCCAGGGTAAAGTTATGTTGTATTTTACATTGAAAACATGTTGCGGAAACATGTTTAGCCTATATGGGTTTGAAAAAAAAACACGCTTAGTAATGGGCTATTACCTTCTGTTGTAAGATGCAACGAGCATATCATAGTCGTAGGCGGTAGGTCGTAGCTCGTAGCTGAACTATCTTTCTGTTTTTTGTTTTTCCAGAAAACTACCTCGTATCTACCAACAACACGGAAAGGAAATTGATAGCCCAAGAGCAAATCTGCGAAGCAAGGGAGTGTTACAGTTATATAATAAAGTTACTAGTCAGTCTCGCCCTGACCGTCAACTGAGTAAGTCTCTTCTTTCACTCACATGGTGTCAGATGTGAAAGAATAAAGAAAAAAAAATGACAGACAACGAAGAAAAAATAGTAGTACCACAGATTATTAATAATAATTTTCGCCAAATTGCTATTGAAAGTAAGTAAGTAAGAACCTATCGGTAGCGTGTAAAATGTAGCACAAACAATTTAAAATGTTCTTATGCGCGGGTGATTTGAAGAGTGCCTCAGATGCGCGGAAAAATTCATTGTTGCTTCACCACATGGGCGCCGAGTGCTTCGAAATATTCGATTCTTTCGAGATAGATGAAGAAACGGCAAAACATGAGGATTTGGTAGAGAAATTCAATGATTACTTTGTGCCAAAAGTCAACCTATTGATGGAACGGTATCATTTCTTCACAAGAAGGCAAGAGGACGGGGAGACAGTGGATGAATTTGTAACGCCACTAAAAAACCTGAGCAAAAGCTGTGAATTTGAGACATTAAAAAACGATTTGGTACGGGATCTGTTTATTAGTGGGTTAAATAGGACTCGTAATTACATACGCGAAAAGCTATTAAATTAATCGACGAAAAAACTGGAAAATACTATCGAGATGGCCAGAACAATGGAAGCAGTCAAAGTACAGTCAAGGGAGTTGGAGGAAGGTGGTATTGGCGTGAGGGGAGGACAGCAGCAGCAAATCAAAAAATGGGACCAGCATGGCAACAACAACATGAGCCAACAACAAGAATCCACGCGGCAACGAGTGCAACATTCCCAAGCAACTTTTCAGCAGCAACAAAAAACATTCAGGCAACCTCAAAACTGTAATAAATGTGGACAACGGCATATCAACAACAAATGTCCGGCATTTGGTATGACCTGCTATCGTTGCAACGGGAAAAATCACTATGCCAAGGTATGCACGTGGAAATACTCGAGCAGCAGCAAACGAGTGAGCAACATCGAAGCAGTCTCAGACACTGAATCGGAGGGCGATTTTGATGAACTATTCATAAAAATAATGGCAACGGCGAATCCGGCTAAGTCATGGCATGTCTACCTTAAAATACAGCATCTTTTGATCAAAGCACAAGTAGATACGGGTGCAGAAGCCAACATTATGTCATTTAACCAATTTCTTTCATTGAAAAAACTAAAACCAATATATTCACTTTCTCTGGAGAGAGTATGAAGGTATTAGGGAAATGTAAGTTGAATTATGAAGGGCAGATATATACCCTAAACTTTTATATTTTAAAAATGAATTGTGCAACTATTCTTGGTCTTGAATCCTCCATCAAAATGAATATTATTAGTGGCCATAACATCAAAGCTATCTCAAAAGGAAGTGAATATATTTGTTCTTACAGGAATACATCAAGTTGTAAAAGTGTTAATAATAATTCTATTTATTATTTAGATGAATTCAAAGGTGTATTTAACGGCTTGGGATACCTAGATAATAAATGTCATTTAGTAGTTAAAGAAAACGTCACACCGATTGTGGAACCGCCAAGGAGGATCCCAGTGCAATTGCGGAATGAGCTAAAAGAGGAACTTGACCGTATGGAAAGATTAAAAGTGATTGTGCGTGTTGAGGAGCTAACTCCTTGGGTAAGTTCACTTGTCATAGTAAGAAAGGCAACCGGAGGCCTACGTCTGTGTCTAGATCCTCGTAATTTAAATATGGCAACTATGCGTCCACACTTCCAGTTTCCGGATGTAGATGATGTTAAGTCTCGGTTGGCAGGTGCGAAATTCTTTAGCACATTGGATGCTAACTCCGTGTTTGGGATGATTCCCTTAGACGAAGAATCATCTAAGTTGTGCACGTTTATAACGCCTTTTGGTAGGTTTCGTTTCGTACGGTTACCATTCGGGATCAATGCGGCTCCAGAAATATTTTATTCTTACTCTCTTACTGAACTTTTAATGAATCGGAAACTACGGACTAAAATACCAACAAATATAGAAAGTCTTAAACATTATAGTGTCGACCCCATAAAAGTTAGCAAATAATTTCATAACAGTAAACAAAAAATGAGTCATCACTGGGAACGTCACAAAATCCCGAATTACGAAATCCCGAAATAACAAAATCCCGAAAGAAAAATTCACGCATTTCTAGAAATCCCGAAACACAAAATCCCGAATTACAAAATCCCGAAAAATGAACTTTAGTGAAAAATCCCGAATTTTTCGGGATTTTCGATTCGCGGTGGATTTTTGCGAAAAAAAAAATTGAATATTTCATAACTCTTAATAATTTTTTTCCACATTCTCAAAAGAACGTTTTTTTCCACTACCCCTCCATGACACTACCAGAAAAAACCAAGAAACTTACCAGAACACACTATGAATTTGCGAGCAAAATCGTTTGCTTAAGTGCATGTGATGAGAATCGAAAAGAGCTGTTCTTCTTGATTCTCATGGAACCGTATACCTCGGAACTAATTCCACTAGCCAAGTAATTTATTCATATGTATTTGTATGTGTCTACAAAAAACATTTTAATTAATTAAATTTCAATGCTATTTAATCTCTTTGTCGTTTTGTGGTCCTGAAAAGGACCTTTGAAATAATGTTTGTTTATATGTATTTATATACAAGTGTGTATTAAAATTAAGTTAAACTAAAAATTTTGGAATTCTTTGTTTTTCAAGGTGGTACGCGTAACCATTCAGCACTATATTTGCCTTTCCTTTATTTGATTTTACTATTTGCACTTCCATTTCACTTCGCACAACTTTTCACTTTTAAAACACATATAAAAAGATCACACAAAACTATGAAAATCTTTGATTTAGATATTTCTTAGCTGCATCATCTGAGAATCAAAAGGACTCCAACTGCCAAATTCTAAGAAGTAAAATTTCAAGTTCTAAGAAATCAATATTTCATCACCATATACAAAACATGCAGTTCGAAAGGGTATATGATATCATGAGAATCACGAAGAACAGCTCTTTTCGATTCTCATCATGTGCACTTAAGCAAACGTTTTCTGTGTCTGGTTTATAGTGTTTTGTTGTTCTTAATTTGATTTTTTTTTGTGCGAGGTGAGAGGGGAAATCGTTCTTTTAAGAATGAGAAAAAAATTCCGCGAAGAGATAATATGATATTTCATTCAAACGAAAAAAAAAATAGCCGCCTATTCAGGAATCACCATATCCCGAATTTGGAGAAAATAATAGTTTAAGATTCGCGCGCGCGAATTTTAAACTATTATTTTCTCCAAATTCGGGATTTCGTGTTTCGGGATTTCGTAGTTCGGGATTTTGTGTTTCGGGATTTCGTGTTTCGGGATTTCGTGTTTCGGGATTTTGTTTTCGGGATTTCGTAGTTCGGGATTTCGTACCCAACCCGTCATTACTATAACAAATCAGTTAGGCCTTTAAAGGAATTGAAAAACGGAGACAAAATCTATTATCAGAAAACTCCGAAATCAGTTTGGTATCCGGGATGGGTTATGGACAAGTGCAGGGAGCCGAGATCATACTTTACAAAAGGGGAAAACGACGAAACTTATCGCCGAAATCGTCAACATATAATCGCTTCACCTAATAACGTATTTGAGAAAGACACAGACATAGGTAGGAAATCGGAAAATGATAAACATCTTTCCAACGGAGGTCCTCTTGGTTCACAATGCATTGCAACGGATAGTCCAGTTGGCGGCGAATCCACAAAAGGCAACGGGAAGGGAAGGGTTTTTTCACGCTCTGGTAGAGAAATTAAAGCACCAAACAGATTGAACATTTGACATTTCTTCTTTCTTTATTCCAAACTCTTTTATATATGAACTTACATTATGTATTCCTATATCTATTTCTAATTAACAAAATATCTTAAAAAAAAAAAAAATTATAATAATAATAATAATAATAATAATAGTAATGATGAATTAAAGATGAATTATTGTATTGCATATTAAAGATAAAAAATTGAAAAATGATTTAAAAATTAATTCAAATTGTGTAACATTTAAGTAACCTAGTATATACATAGATACATACATTTGTTATTGTTATAAACTTTAATTTAGATTGAACACCTATGTTAATTTGAAAGGAAGATGTTACAGTTATATAATAAAGTCACTAGTCAGTCTCGCCCTGACCGTCAACTGGAACTGAGTAAGTCTCTTCTTTCACTCACAGGGAGCTGATTTAAAATGGCAGACTTTTATGGGCTTGCCAAAGAACTTAGTTTCAGTGAAAGCACGGTTTCAAACCATTTAAACTGCGAAAACTGTGACTTAAAATGGTTGCGCACTCTTACCCTGACTTCGGGGCAAGAGTGCGCATCTTGACTTATGTTGCTTTTTTGATCAAAACATATTAAACATTGAGAAAATATAAAATATTTTTGTATAAATTTGTTCCTAAAATATAGTGCTTCTAAATAATAGTCTCTTTTCTTTGTTATCTATTGGAAATTAATTTATTAAAGTATTATTATCCCCGTGATCTGATCCGGATCAGATCAGAATAATAAAACAAACTAGATCAAAGTTCTGTGTTGTGGTGATTGTACAAGCTAAGTTCATTTTGACATTTAGTGCGAAGTTGCCATGCGAATGAATATTTTCTTTTAAATGAAAATTGAATGCGCTTCTTTTATTTTTTAGGAGGAAATTGTTAATTTTGATTAACAGATAGCGAATGAGAGTAATATTTTGCAGCTATAATTTCAGTTTCACATTGCTTCGATATCATTATGAGCAGAAAAATTAATTTATTCGAACAAAATAACATTAATGATATTTGGATTGCCAATAATATTTTCATATTCTAATCTGGCAACATTTACCCTTGGCAATTGTCGATAATACAGCACCATTCACAAACGAAAGTGTACCATAGTGAGAAATAGTCGAACTAATTTTTGGATCACGAAAATTGATCTTGACAAGAAGCAAGATCTCGGATTGTTGTTGTAATGCACACAAACTTATTTGTTGATCTGATCCGGATCAGATCACGGGGATAATAAAACACGGCTAATGTGTTCAATTCATTATAATGTTCAATAAAACGTAGCCAATTCATAATAATGTTCATTAAAACGTCAACAAAAAATGAAATTCACATTGAGTTTTCCAGTTTTTTTTAACAATCTCGATTAACCGTCTTTTTGATTATCCGTCAGTGTGTTGGTCCGTTGGCTGACGGATAAAATCGGAGGTGCACCCAGTGTAGGTATTCTCTGCAAAATGTGTTTAACGACTAGCAATAGCAAATCGTTCGAGAACAGTCGGCCGATTGTTTGTCTAGTGTGCGCACTCACTACCAACCCGACTATTTAATCAGCCCAGTGTGCGCAAGTTACATTCCTTCGTTAGAAGAAAAAATAAAAAAAATTATTTTTAATTTTCGAGGACTTTGTGTCCTTTATTCTTAAGCCTAGTACGCTGCTGATGCGAAACGAAATTTTCCTGTGGTCTCCAAATTGAGTGCGAAAAGATTGCGAAATATCAACGGAAAAAATTTACGGAGAGTTCAATCAGCTGCTATAAAAAATCCAACTGACAATAGTGACAGGCGACAATAATTTAAATACATTGAACAAAAAAAAAAAATAACTAAATGATAAACAACTACAAAATTCCACTTTTTAGGACTCCATTCTTTATTAAAAGCACGAAAAAACAAAACAAAACACAAACAAAATATTATGTCATGATTCTGGAGGAACCTGCACGCTCTGCAAAACAAAATAGCGAATCACTTTCCCATGGCCGACAATCAATGTGTACGATTCCTTTTCTTGGGTCGTATTTGCGCGGAAAGAATGCCTATGAAAGCCCGCTTCAATTCTGGCTCCATCGCGGAAGAATGATATTGGCATCCCGCACAAAAAAAAAAAGCGAAAAAAAACAAAACAAACACGAAACCGAAAATATAAAATTTGTATAAAATACAAACGTCAAAATTTCGCAAGGAATTAATGTTCCGGACAATAAATTCTGTGCGAAAACTGAGTGGAGAGATTTATCTAATACAATCACCATCAGCATAATTTCGTAGCGGAACAGCGTACTGCAAAACGAAAATCACGACGAAATTTTCCGTTTTCGATTTCGTCGTGTCACTTTTGTATGAGATTTTTCGTTTCGCATCAGCGTACTAGGCTTAAGAAGAAAATGCCTTAATTAATAGAAACACGAAACGTTCACTTCGCTTGTTGTCCAGCGACTCAGCTGGTGATTCAGATGTCTTATATACAATATACATATACCTGGATAACATCCTGGATGTGTTTTGGTAAACATCTGCAAAACATCTGCTGTGGGTTTCTAGTTTCTAGATGGTTATCTATTTTTATGATGTTTTATGAGGGTACCATCCTGAGTGTTTTGTCGTGAGTAAAACAACTGCAAAACATCTGCTATTCATAACTAGCACTAACCAACCCTACCCGACCAAACTATCGGCCGATATAAAGTCTGTAGTGTGCGGGGGCTCTAAGAAAAATTGTGTAAAAGATTAGAAATCAAAATTCAATTCATCAGTTTAATTTTTGAAGCCGACGTTACGCAACAGTTGTATAGAAACGGTAAATGAAATGGCATCTTTTACCAACAAAGAATACCTACGCAGATATTAGCCGTGTTTAATTATCCCCGTGATTCATCCGGATCAGATCAGAATAATAAAACAAACTAGATCAAAGTTCTGTGTTGTGGTGATCGTACAAGCTAAATTCATTTTGACATTTAGTGCGAAGTTGCCATGCGAATGAATATTTTCTTTTAAATGAAAATTTAATGCGCTTGTTTTATTTTTTAGGAGGACATTTTTAATTTTGATTATCAGATACCGAATGAGAATAATATTTTGAAGCTATAATTTCAGTTTCACATCGCTTAGATATCATTATGAGCGGAAAAATTAATTTATTCGAACAAAATAACTTTTAATGATATTTGGATTGCCAATAATATTCTTACATATCTGGCAACATTTACCATTGACAATCGTCGATAATACAGCAGCATCCACAAATGAAAGTGTATCATAGTGAGAAATAGCCGAACTAATTTTTGGATCACGAAAATTGATCTTGATAAAAAGCAAGATCTCGTATTGTTGTTGTAATGCACACAAACTTATAAGTTGATCTGATCCGGATCAGATCACGGGTATAATAAAACACGGCTAATACTAAGTACAAATACATATCGCACTAATAATACAATATGTACCGTTGTAACTCAAAGTATGAGTTCTTTCTGAGTCATCGAAAAACTGATTACCTACATATGTACGTGTACATGTTATAGATAAAAAAATTAATATGTATGTAGTTTATTAAAGTTATTAATAACTACCTACATATATTTTGTTTCTTGCACTATTTTAACGACAGTCTTATTGACGCGTAGAGAAGTGATTTTTACGTTTGAATATTAGCCGTGTTTTATTATCCCCGTGATCTGATCCGGATCAGATCAGAATAATAAAACACGGCTATTAGTGCGATAGGTACCTACATATGTATGTAATGGTTTATTCAAGAAGGTTGACTATTTTATTTACTCTTGGGAAATTTATTTTCTGTTATTCTCAGTAAAGGTGCTAATGACCTTGGAATGTATGTATGTATAGGTATAAGACTAACAAACATCGAAAACTCGAACTGGTTTAATAAGCAAAACCCATGCTCTGTGTATCGCAAATAACTTTCTTACATACTTTGCACTTCTTGTTCTTTTGCGAAAACATTGTGCCTGGAAAATACAAAAAAGTACCTATTACATAAGTAGGTACTAGGATACTTGAGACTGGGAATTCTGAGCCAGAGCGAGATGGAAGATGTTTCTGTGAGAGTGAGGGAGATGGAAGATGTTTGTTTACCGTAGGAGGGGTATCAGGTTACATTTTTGTTTACATAAGCGTGGGAACATTTTTAATTGCCCATTAAAGTGTCGTGGAATGTGATTGATGTTTGCCGCTTCCGGTTTTTAATTACCCCGGTTTTTTTTTGTTTACATAAGAGTGGGCGAGGGAGAGGGAGATGTGTGATGGAGAGGGGGAGGGGGAAGAAGGCTGTTGTTTGTTTACATTAAGAAGGTGTCGGGTTACATTTTTTTTATGTCTGTCTATATGAATATATGTATGTGTGTATGTATGTACGTATGTATGTATGTGTATATGTGTTTGCATAAGTTGTGGCGGTATATCAGTCATCTTCAAAGAAGTCGCATGCCATATATGTATGTATGTACATATGTATATCGGTGTTTTTGTTATGTTTATTGGATGAAGGAAGTAAAACGCGTCAGAGGGAGAGGAAAGATGCGCGAGTGATCATATTTGCTGATGGAAGGGGAACAATGATCAGAGGGGGTGAACCGTTTCCTGGGTCTACGCATCCAGATCAGATTGTTTATTTTAGTTGTTGGCTAAAATCGGTAGCAATGCTGACTATAATATTTCAAGTAAAATTGTTTTCATTGGACGAAGGAAGTAAAAAGCACTGAGCCAGAGCGAGAGGGAAGAAGTATATTTTTAGATGGAAGGAACAATGGTGAGAGGAAGTGAATGGTTTCCTGGGTCTATTCATTGGGATCAGATTGTTTATATTTGTTGGCGGAGGGGAAACAATGATGAGAGAGGAAAAAATGCTGAGAGGGTTTCCTGGGTATGGTTTCCAAGGTCTACTCATCCAGATCTGATTGTTTTTTTTTGGTTGTTGACTGAGATGGGCAGCAATGCTGACTACAATATTTCAAGGAAAATTGTTTTTATTGGATGAAGGAAATAAAAAGCATGTGAGTGTAGAAATTCTGAGCCAGAGCGAGATGGAAGAAGTATATTTTAAGGTGGATGGGAAACAATGATGAGAGGGGATGAGAGGGGGTGAACGGTTTCCAAGGTCTACTTATTCAGATCAGATTGTTTATTTTGGTTGTTGTGGCAAATACGTCAATGCAGCAGATCGAACGAATAGTTCATCGGAAGTGCGACTCGTAAAGTTTTATTGATTCTTCTATAGCTCTGGCTATGGTTCGTATGCGAATGAATGGTAAGGTTATGGGTATCTTTTGTATAAACAAAATTTTGCCGATTGGACTATATTCCTGGCTACGATCTGTATGGGTCCCATATGCGAGTACTTCGGATGGTATTGAATATTCATGCTTCGACATGTTTTAACGTCTTGGTTTATTTATCTTTTTTACCATTTCGTTTATTGAATTCGTTATAAATAATTCACAATCACACACACATTTGACAAGATTTTTCTAATCTCATATTTGACACATTGAATAACAGTGTCTCATATTCGTATAAATAAGACCCTATCAACAGATCAATTTTTAGTAATATTTCAACATGCTGATTATCTGGGATCAAATCGAGAAGTATCTTGTTTTGACTGAGACGCAGTGCTGGGAGTACCGTGCACTTTTTGCTGCTATCAGAGGACTTAACAACGAGGGAGCCCCTTCCCTGAAAAGGGTTCAATCAATAATAATGCTAATGATAGTGCTGGGACAATTATTGGAAGAGACTGGCTTTGATGGCAACAATAAACCCTTTGTTAATAGATGTGCTAACCGTTAGGGGTTAAAAAGTATTCTACCCACTAATTAATTTTGGCAAAATATTGTAACAATTAAAAATTAATAAAATACTACTTCATTTTTGTACTTAAATAAGATAGTTCGTTTTTTTTTCTATTTTTTTCTTTTTGCTATTGGTGTTGTTGTCTTTGCTGCTCTTGTTCGGTGACAATGATATTTTTATACAAAAATTGATGAAGGAATATTCATGTTTCGACATGTTTAAGAGTCTTGTTCTCTTTGCAGGAATATTCATGTTTCAAAATGTTTCGACATGTTTAAAAGGGCTGGTCTCTTTATCTTTCGACCATGTTTTTTTTTTATGAAATTCACTGACGTATACAAATATATTGTTTACTTATCTTTTATTTTCTATGGAATATACCTATGTGATTGGTTATACAATTTCAAGGGGGCGGGGCGTGTAGAAAAAATTCCAAATTTCTGCTATATAAGCTCCAACGTAAGAACTATTGAGCATCAGTTTTATTCAATTAAATCAAGTGAACTCATCTAAAATGGAACAATTGAAAGATCTCGGAAAAATTAAGCCTTTGGAAGGATTGAACACATTGGAGCTGCAGAAGAGGTATAAGGTCCTCAATGTGCTATGTTGCCAAACGAAATACGGGCCTAGAGTTCTTATTGAGTTGGACACAAAGAAGGTGTTTTTACCGACTCGATTCAATGCCATGGACGAGAGCATGATGAGGGCGCTATCATCAAGTCAAATGGAGGTAGTTAAGCCCTTGGGGAATACTTTCGAGTTGGAGTTCTACCCAATACCGGAGGCAGACCTTTCTGTTAAAGAGGTATTCTCAATCCTTTTTTTAAAAAAAAAATTTTTTTAATTGTATCAACAACTTGAGATGTAACAAATAAATAATTTGTAAACAAAAATTGTTTTGTTAATGTTTTTCTTTATTTTCTTCTATTTAGAGTTTCGAGCTGATAAACGACTATTCCACAAACATCAGAAGATTTAATTTGAAAGGTCGTAAAATTCAATTTCGTATAAAGAATGTGGCAGACAATGTTGAACCAACAACCTGGATTCAAAAGGCTATAAGGCGCATGTTCGATCGAGTTACTGCTGATCTGGATCCTTCCGATATGGTAGGAATAACATTTACAGGCAAAGATTTTGAACATCAAGGACCCAGATGGATGAATTATAGAAAGGCATCTGACGTGAAATGGCGTGAAGTATGGGAAATGATCAGTAAAATAGTCCAAAGCAATTCATGTCATTGTTACATCGGTAAAGCTTCCTAAGGGGAGAGGAAGGACTCAAGCAAGGAAATATAATTCATTCAACGAAGAATGTACAAATAGAAAAGGAATAATTGTTATAGAAAACAAAGACAATCTTTGTTTCCCCTTTGCATTAGTTGTAGCGATTGCTCTTGTGGACAAGGATTCGGAATATGCAAAAATACGACGAAATACCGGTAAAATTTACGAACTGCAGATCTAACAAGCATGGTCGGTGTCAGTATACCTTCCGACGGTTGTGGTGTTCCAGAGTATCGCACCTTTCAGAATCCTTTGAAAGAATATAAGATTGTGATCTACAAAAACGATCATAGATGTGTAAAGTCATGTCCACAGTGTCAACAATCACCTGCATGTCCAACGAATCTAACCGAAATTGTATGTCAAGATAGCAACAGAAGTTTTAGATGACAAGAATGTTTTGACAACCATAAGGCATCTGGATCAATTGGAAACCAAGCAATGTGTGAAACAGTTAAAATATGTGTCGATTGTCTGAAAACCTACAGAACAGAGAGAGAACATACTTGTGGTGAATACTATTGCAAGAAATGCAGACAACACGTCCCTCAAGAGCACTTGTGTTACATTCAACCTGACGATAGAAGACCGAAATGTAAAAATATTCTGTACGTGTTCTATGATTTGGAGAGTCGTCAAGAAACGGTTATTGGTGAAAAAGTGATAAATGATGTTGCTGACCCGATAAAACTCCATGAACCGAATCTATGCGTTTTCCAACAAAGATGTGACCTTTGCTTAAATGAACAAAATCTACACTTTTGCCAGACATGTAAATTCAGATTGAATATAAAAAAAGGTCAGAATGTTATATCAGAATTCCTACAACACATTCTCAACGTACGAAAAACATTTCAGAAAGTTATCGTTTTGGCACACAATGGTCAAGCGTATGATCATCAATTTATTCTGAATTATATGCTGCAAAACACAAAATTTCAACCGGAAATAATTATGAGAGGAACTAAAATAATACTCATGGAATTGGGAAATGTGAAAATTATAGATTCGTTAAACTATTTCCCCATGGCTTTATCGGCGCTTCCAAAAGCTTTTGATCTGACACAAACATTGAAAAAAGGATATTTTCCACATTTCTTCAATACTATAGAAAATGAAAATTACATTGGTCCATTGCCACCTGTGGAATATTATAATCCAGATGCCATGAAGGTAAATGAACGGGAAGTATTCTTGAAATGGTACGAAGAAAATAAACACAGCGAATTTAATATGCAACATGAGCTTGTGGAATACTGCGGATATTCAAATCTTATCTGAAGTGTGTATCAAATTCAGAAATATTTTCCTGGATCAGTGCAATGTTGAACCGTTTTTGGAAGGTGTGACTATAGCATCCGCATGCAATCTTGTAAATATATCGTCGTAATTTCCTTAACCCTTTGATGCCCGAATTAATTTGGGCGGTGTTAACATTGTTTTGATGACATTAAGTTGATGGTCGAGCCTCATATATGAACTGGTATCAAATTCAAGGTTCTATGTTTCCTGGTTTGACCGCTAGGGGGTATTACTGAGCTCAAACTAAAATTTTTTTTAGAATTTTTTTTTCTAATCTTATTGCCTGACATATTTTGAAGATAAAATTCACTTGTTATAAGAAATTTACTTTATTTTGAGTCGTTTTTTTAACTTTTTGCACAATCACTTTTTGCAATTTTTTTTAAAACCTTCATTTGATTTTTAGTTACAACGAAAAACCGCTAAACTCCGATCACTCGCAATGCTAATGTCATGAAATTCACTTATAATGTACTCATAACATAAAAACCTGTCTTGTGAAAAAACAGTAAACAAAAAATTAAGAAAATATGGGACTTAGAAGCTAAAACGTCAATGTTGCCATATGGCAACAGTGGGCATCAAAGGGTTAAACCAAATACAATAGGATTAATTCCCAGAAATGGATACAGATACGCCGATAATCAGTCAGTCCAGGTAATTGAATGGCTGATTTTGGAAGAAAAGAAGCGAAACTGTAACATTCAACATGCAGCTAAACAAAAAGAAGCGGTAGTAACAGGTGTGAAAGTTGATGGTTATTGTTAAGAAACCAATCAGGTTTTCGAGTTTCATAGATGCTATTATCATGGACATACATGCTTAAAAAATAATCGAGATATGCCTTTACACGATGACCCAGATGACACATTAAATCTACGCTATGAAAAAACCCATGCTAAAAAAAAAAACTCGGCTAAAACAGTTTGGATATAAAGTAATAGAAATGTGGAGATGCGACTTTGAAAAACAACTGAGTACTGATGATGTAAAATATTTGAAAACACATCCCTTAATACTATCCTACTTAATACTATGTACGCCTTTAAATCCCCGCTATGCATTTTACGGAGGGCGTACAGGAAACACATTTAATTATTATAAATGTAAGACGGGTGAAAAAATCAAGTACATAGATGTATGTTCCCTATATCGATGGGTTTGCAAATACGGAAAATTTCCAATGGGCCACCCAAAACTTCATGTTACAAACTGTTCTCAATTGGATTTCAAAAACACCGACGGAATTATAAAATGCAAAGTACTACCACCTGAGCAATTTTTACATCCGGTACTGCCAATAAAGCAAAATAATAAACTCATGTTTACACTGTGCAGAACCAGCAGTGAACATCTATTTCAAGAAGAATGTTGCACTCATAACGATGACGGAAGAGCTTTGCACGGAGCCTGGATTATTGACGAAGTCTTGAAAGCAATAGAAAAAGGATACAAACTATTGGATGTTTTCGAAGTATGGGAATATACAATGGTACAATATGACAAAATTGAAAAATCAGATGGCCTTTTCACCCAAATGATGAACAAATTTATTAAAATGAAACAGGAAGCGTCAGGATGGCCAAATAAATGCGCTACCGACGAAGAGAAAAACAAATACATAGACGATTTCCTAAATAATGAAGAGGTTCAACTAGACTACACAGAAATTTGCAATAACCCGGGAAAAAGATCTTTTGCCAAACTCATATTAAATTCATTTTGGGGTAAATTCGGCCAAAGAGAAAACCAACAGAAAACATGTATAATAAATAACCCATCAGAATTGTATCAGAAGCTTACAAATCCAGTTGTTGAAGTCCGGCATATCATCCCTATAAATGAGGAAAATATCATAGTAAGCTGGCTGTATAAGGAACATGAATCTGAGACATTGTCAACTATGAATGTGTGTATTGCAGCTTATACAACCACACAAGCTCGTCTGAAACTGTACAGTTACCTGGAAACACTAGAAGAAAGAGTTTTACACCACGATACAGATTCAGTTATTTACGTTAGCCGTGAAGGAGAACCTGATCCTCAGACTGGTTAATTCATAGGTGATATGACTGACGAATTGGAGTGCTATAGCCATGGAAGTTATATTAGGCGTGTTTTTTTGAAACGTAGCTAGCCAGACATCCATTAAAACGATTCCCAGCCAGCCGAACCGAGCTAACTTACCTCCAAGTTGGTGTGTGTGATTTCGGTCATATGTGTGTGATTTCGATCAGCTGTTAAGTGTGAACTGTCAAAGTATTCGGCATTCAACCAAATCGATTTTTTGTTATTTGTTGTGAAAACAATTAATTTCGGTAATTTATTCAATGGATAATTTACATAAAGTGATATGAAATCATAATATAGTGAATTAATTCTGTGAAACATCATTTAGTAATTGAAATTATATAATTTTCGTACACGGCAGTCTGTCAAATGTTCTACAAATCCCTTTAAGCGCCACCTTGCCATGAGATATCGCAACATTCCTAGCCAGCTGCTTTTGGCTGCGGATAAAATCAAGAGTTGTAGCCAGCTGGTTGTTGTATTTGTTTTACGTGTGAAATTTGACTTTGCTAGCAACTACTGGCTAGCTACGTTTCAAAAAAACACGGCTATTGTTGAATTTGTAAGTGGTGGTCCAAAAAATTATGCTTACAAAGTCTATAGTACACAAAACAACAGTGAAAAAATTGTGTGTAAAGTCAAAGGAATAAATCTAAATTATTCTGCATCGAAGAAAGTAAATTTTGAGTCTATCAAGCAAGCAGTTCTTAATGCTGAAAATTCGGATGATATACAAATTTTATCGAATAATATTCGTCGAACACGAGAGCATGAAATAATCACCTTTGCCCAAATAAAAACGTACAAGCCCAGAGCAGAAAAACGTAGGTTTCTGGACGATCATAGCTCCTTCCCATACGGGTATAAGAGAAAGAAACTAAATTTGTAAATTTAATACGAAATATCTAAAAATCAATGTACTATTTATCTTAGTTATTTAATAAAACACAAGATTCATATTTTTAAAAAAAAAAAAAGCAAACACATAGTTTTATTTCAGTTCAAAAATTTATTTAACAGATAAAAATTTTGCAGCGCACAGCACTTGTTATGGGATAAACATTTTATTTCATTTGGATAGAGACACCAACTTCATCAATATTTGTTTCTGCAATATTCTCATCCTGGAGTAATTCGTTCAACCATTCAGTTTTCTCAGTCCCTTTAACGTAAACATAGGAATTTTGGAGTTTCTCCCGAAGATATTGTCTAACTTGATGACGTTTAGTTTAAATGTCAAAGTAGTTGTGTGAAAGTGAGCTCTAACTAAAAAGTCGATAAAACTATTTAAAAGTTAAATAAATATTTCATATTAGCTGCAAAACTGCATAGTAAAAGTTACTCTTCCGATAAGAAATCCTAGCATCTAAGACGGTTTTCAATAGTTGGGGGAACCTGCAATAAACCTAACCTCACCAAATGAGCAAAAGAGGACTGCTAGAGACCTCCCCTGATCCACCTAAAGACGAGAAACGCCATCCCAGTAAAAAGCCGAAGAATTCATCTATGGAATCAATCACGGGAATAAGTATTCAACAGCTAAAGGCCTTACTGGATGAAAAGAACAAAGATCTCGTGAAAGAGCTTGCCACCAAATCAGACTTTGAACAGCTTTGCTCAGAACTAGCAGGACTAAAGGCGAAACACGAGGAGGTCTGTGTCAGGATCGCGCAGCTTGAAAAGCATAATAAGCATCTAGAGAATGAACTAGACAAAATTATGATGAGAAACACAGAAACAAATGTTGTCGTGCACCTACCTGTTGAGGCCAACACAGATGTAAATGAAAAGGCGAAATCGGTATGTGCTGGATTGCTGGACCAAGATCCTCCTTCTCCCGACATTGAATCCGCATACAGTGTTACAGGCAGGGATGTGCGAACAGCAATAGTAGTAGTGAAACAGAAGTCAAAGGAGGCCGCCTGGAAAGTGCTCCGCAATTCCAGTAAACTCAGAGGTACAAAGTTCAGAATCCATAGCGATTTGCCCAAGAACATGCGCATCAAAAGATCCAAACTAGTGCAGGTGATGCGAATTGCACAAGAGAAAAAACCTCAGATGAGGATCCGCCTGAAAACAGACAAACTTTTCATTTCTGGAAAAATATTCTCCTGGGACCTTTCAACAGGGTTGATGTGTGGGGAAGCGCCCGGAATGGATGTTTTCGCCACGTTAATTGAAGAGTCCCCTTCTAATCTTAAGATCTTGATGAATGAATTTGGAAATCCAGAAAATGTAAACAATGAGTATAAAGTGTCAAACTCGAATCAAATGTCAACCTCAATGTCAGCTGAAGTTAGCAGCGCTTTACACTTTTACTTTTAGGTGTTTGCGGAGGGATTCGAACCCAAGGCCGCTGGCTCAGTAGTCCTACGCACTAACCACTTGCGCTACGGTGCCCTATTAATTGAATTAAATTTATAATATAAAAAATATTTAATTGAATTAAATTTGACGAAAAAAAATTCTATCAACCAACTTATTAATGAGCGCTTGATAACTACCGGCCTTACTTTCAGTGAAAACAATAGGGGGGTACACACGATACGACCGATCTGACGGACTTGGTCTGTCCGGCCAGGTCTGACGTGTGTGTACGCTCGAAACGACGGCCGGACGGACATGTCGGATGGTTCTCAAATTTTTTTGATATTTTGGTGGTCGGACGGACACATCTGATAATGTGTACACTTGTCCGTCCGACCTAGAGCAATTTTCATTTCTGAAATGTATTTCAAGCGGTGTGGTTGTTAGCGGAGAATTAATGATGGCTGTGTATGGAAATTTTGAATTTTGGGGAAAAAAAATGGAAATATAAAAAATTCTGATAATCGTCTGGAGAATTCAATATTGTAATATTCTGTTAATAAATTAATATAAAAAAAAAAAGCTTTTTCATCCATTCCTGTACCCAAATTCGATTCCTTTTTCTTTCTTTTCTCTCTTCAATTTTTTTCTTCAAAAATTTTATCAATCATAAGCGCTGCTTTCAGTACGTCCGACGACCTTCAAATCCACTTGCAAAGTGAGGTCGGACAACATGTCGGACAATGTGTACGCTAACGACATCGGTCTGTCAGACATCCATCCGACCAAGTCCGTCAGATCGGTCGTATCGTGTGTACCCCCCTAATGCCGATGTGAAACTGTCAAACGTTTCATCTCCAGACTCAACCATTCAACCATCGGACAAAGATATTTCATTTAGAACGCCCGAAAAATTCGACACCGATAGTTTTAATCAATGTACACCATTCAAACGACCATCGCCATCAGATTCAAATCGTGAAAAGGTCTATGGGCCATATTTTGATTTAAAGTCAAATTCAACAAAACTAGGAAGATCAAGTTTTGTAATTAACAATCAAAGGGATTTCGTCATTGATAATGAAATCTTTACTGGAAAAGATGGGCTCTATGAAGTAATATTTCGGAAAATGCCTAGAAAAGATCGATATGACAACAAAGACTTGGATGAATATCTTAAGATTTTACAAAAAACACAAGCACACTTGAAAAATTACAATAATATTACCTCACAAGTTAAAGGTAATAGAGGACATAAGTATAATCATATTATTAAACCTTTACTTCAACGACTCACACAGAAAGTCATAAGGAAAATTGGAAAAGCATACAACAATAATTCATCTGATATTTGCTATTCGAAACACCCCATCGAGTATGTGTATTAGGATGACCCAAGTGAGCGCGTCGATAGATTAAGACTTTTAATCGCATCTCAGCAAGCTGGTAATAATAACATTCAGAATGAGATAAATTCAATTATTTAAGAGCTACGCGAATCGAATATCATATATTAATCCAAGTTCTATGTAAGCACATCATCATAAGCAAAATGAGTGTCGATAAGTTCGGAAGAAGCTTCAAACGGTCTTATAAGTCATTAGGTGGTCCTCAAGGGCCTCCTGGTAAAGAATTTAAGCAATTACCTAGTGGTGATTTTGATATTGAAGGAAAATGCATAAACAATGTTGGAAAACCTGTTTTACCCCATCAAGTCACCAATAAAGAATACATAGATAGTAACATGGGCTTTCAAGACAAAACCATCAATATTCTCCAACAGTACGTCGATAGCAACTTTAGTACACTCATGGAGACCATAAATACTGAAACTATGAATAACTTAAAGCTACATCCACACGGATATTTTGACGGTGAGCATAAAGCTTTGAAAAACATTAAAGAACCCAATGATGCTGATGACGTCACATCTAAAACGTATGTTCTGGACATCATCGATGAGAAAATAGAGCGAAATGATAAAACATTGAGGGCATATATTGATCAACAAAATTTGAATACACTCGATCTGTTGGAGAATTTCAGAAACTATTTTCTCGATGTGCTTAAGAAGTACGAAAAATACAATCAAAATAATCCCAATATAATAGAAAGAAACGGAATTAGATTTCCACCAATTTAAAAATAAAAATAATGGAAATTAAAAACAAAAAACAAACCTGAAAACAAATTAGTATACTTTTGTACGTTCATCTGGAAACATGTCTGACATAAATACTTCTTTGATTTTCGACGAGCTTTTACATTTTCTGAAGACCAACAAACACATTATACACGAGGAGCATTACAATGAATTTATGGATTGTATTACCTTTCTAAAGAAATTTGAAAATGTGTCCAGTACAAAATCTATACATGGCTGCCATTTCATCAATTGCCCTTGGTCATCCAATGCGTGCAAGGAAGGACCAGATACTTGCTCGTGTTATATGATTGAAAGCAGATTAATTAGAATTAATTACATTTTATGATAGATTCAAATAAAATAAAAATGACATATTTTAATGTAAATTTCTTTGGTCTTTTATTCATTCTATTTCGGTATGAGTAAGAGGAATGTTGTCAAGGAATTACACAAGCCCGCACGAAGAAATTTCAACAGACGACGAGTTGTTATTTAAGGGCTAGATGACCTGTGGCAGGCTGGTTGAAATGATACCTTACTTACTTACTTACTTAGTTGGCGCTACAGCTCGAGGTGAACCTGGGCCTGCTTCTCGCAACCATTTGTGTGTGCGTGTTATATTTTTGCACGAATGGAAGGGACCTACAGTTTTTTGCCGACTCCGAACGGCGAGTTGAGAAGCTTAATCGTGACAAATGATACTCTTTGATGCTTGTCAGGCATTCGAAAGAGGTGGGCACTGTGAAAAACTTTTGTTTAGGTGTTTGCGGCGGGATTCGAACCCAAGACCGCTGGCTCAGTAGTCCGACGCACTAACCACTTGCGCTACGGTGAAATGATACTTTACAGCAAGCTAAAAAATGGAAATAATTACTTATTAACAGTAATCGATACCTTCTCCAAGTATGCATGGGCAATTCCTTTGAAGAATAAGACAGCACAAGCTGTTACAGATGCTATGAGATCAATTTTTGACAGTTCCAATCGAAAGCCGAAAAATCTACAAATCCAGGATTTAATGAAGACCAAGAATATTAATCATTATTCAACATATAGACCGTTAAAAGCATCAATTGTTGAACGCTTCAACAGGACCCTTAAGGAGAAAATGTGGCGAGAATTCAGTTTTAATGGTAATTATAAATGGCTGCACATGATAAATGACTTGCTTCATGAATATAATCACACCGTGCATCGAACAATAAAAATGCGTCCAGTTGATGTGAATAAAAAGAATGCCAACGATCTACTGTCGTCGGTTTACAATCGAATTAAAATCGCTCCCAAGGCCAAATTCAAAGTTCATGATCAAGTCCGTATAAGCAAGTTTAAACATGCTTTCGCAAATCGCTACACACCAAATTGGACAACGGAAATATTCACGATAAGAAAAATAAACATGACTAATCCTATCACGTATTTACTGGCTGACTTTCAAGGTCAATCCATCCAAGGTTCTTTCTACGAAATGGAACTACAAAAAACCAACCATCCAAATGTATTTCTAGTGGAAAAGTGCTCAAAATTAGGGGTGACCAAGTAAATGTAAAATGGCTTGGATTCTCAAGCGATCATAATTCCTGGATAAATAAGAACCAGCTGTTGTGATTAAACACAGTTTAGTGTTAATAAGATCAACATGGAAAAAGAACAATGCAAAAGCGCTATGGAAAAAGAAAAAGTCTTATGCCCAGTTTCACAGTGAGAGTTTAAACTCTCATTTTAGTTTAAACTTCCGCTTAAAATATTTTCGGTTTTACAGTGCTCGTTTAAACTGAAAGTAAAGTTTATCTTGTCGTTTCAGTTAAACGCCAGTACTCTGCCGTTTAAACTTTCCTATGACCTGTACAGCTTGGCACTTCACACATTCACGCATTTAAGTTCACACAGTCACATAATGAAGTACGCATTTTCATTGGTGGAATCATAGAGAAAATTTAGAGAAACAACTGTCATCGTCGTTGACGGCACTGACAATCGTTTGACAACGATTTTGTTTTGTTGTCAGTACACACATTCTCGCATTATCGTTCACACATTCATATATTGAAGTTCACGCATTCACAAATTGGGATTATGCTTTTTCATTGGTGGAAGCATAGAGAGAATGAAGAGAATCGTTTGACATTTCAAAATAACAGCGCCGAATTTTTATCTAACATAGCTTCCAAAACTGCGTTTAGTTAATTGGAAGATTAATTCTGACTGTAAAACCAAACGAGTTAAACAAAAAGTTTAAACTTTCGTTCATGTTTAGTTGATCTGTACTGTGTACTGTCATAGAATAAACAGGCATAGGATATCTTGTTCAGAGTATATCTAATAATGAGTAGGGACACTCTCTACACATATGCAACTGCTACTAGTACAAAGCAAAGCCTGAAAAAAATTGCCCAATAAGTAAAAGCAGCTCAGAAGGATTGATTTCAACCCTTACCTGCGATTGCATATAATGAAAAGAGTCGGCAATATTTTTCATCAGCACCACCACATGCGGCTACCTACGTAAGATAAATTGCGTGTGGTTTTCCCATAATGCCTTTTTAAACGCGTCCCGAGTTGAACGCCCATGTGTGAGTAAGGCAGAGCATGTCATCAAAGATATGGTGAGGCTGAATTTCAGGCTGTGAATTTGGTTTAATTTATGATTTTGTTCATTTGTTTTTTATTAAATGGGACTAGATATGGATGTCTCAAATATATATTTCAATGTCAAATATAAAAATTAACATTCGTACATTGCAATAAATTCTCTAAAGCTCCTATTAGTCTTATATTCAACACTTTTCAGAAGCTACATTTAGCATAGCACAGCATAGCATCTTGTCACACTACTTGTGTAGTCACATTGGGGTGGGATTTGTTTACCTTTTTTTATGCACATATCTTAAACGCGTCCTGACTTGGGTTTTTATCAGTTGAGCGAAAAGGCAGCAAACAGCATAGAGTAGGGTGACACGGATTACTACATGCATGCGGCAAACAAGTAAAAGGTTTTATAGTCACGTGTAAAAAAATAAAATCGCGATCTTTGTTTTCGGGTTTTCCTATTATGATGAATGAAAATGCACAGCTGCGAAATTAGGTAGCCATTAGCGCAAGATATTGACTAGGAAATTACAAAATAGATATTTTTTATTGAGAGTATGTTTATAATGTTCGCATAAACTACTGTCGTTTTCTATTGGGTTTCTCAGGTTTTGCTAGCAGATTTCAGATTTTTCGTGCTGAATTGAGATCAAACGAGATTGATCTATTTTTCTGCATTTGCATTCTTGTGTCGTTTTTAATTTTACGAACAAAATGTCAAATGTCAAAAAAAGGAAAAAATAATAAATACAATTTTAACTACACTTTCATTATATTTTCTAAATTTTGTATGGAGTTTCTAATAATATTTATGTTGATTGAAAGCATTTTTATGTGCTGAGTTTCAATTTCGTATAAAATATTTTGGTGTAAGTGTAAGTAGGTTTGAATCTGGAGTTGGAATAGAGATTCACGAGAATTGATCTCGAGCAAAAAAAGCTTTTTATAATAATAATTATTATTATTAATATTATTATTTGAAAATAAACGCGCCTAATATATAATTTAATAATTTTTATAAGTGCTTGGCGGTAGAAAAACTGAAATTCAAGCGTAGATATTTTAGCGTACCGAAAAATTGTAAGATTTAAGCAAAATTACAAAAAATTAAATAATTGTAATTGTAATGTGGGCACCGTAGCGCAAGTGGTTAGTGCGTCGGACTACTGAGCCAGCGGCCTTGGGTTCGAATCCCGCCGCAAACACCTAAAAGTTTTTCACAGTGCCCACCTCTTTCGAATGTCTGACAAGCATCAAAGAGTATCATTTGTCACGATTGAGCTTCTCAACTCGCCGTTCGGAGTCGGCAAAAAACTGTAGATCCCTTCCATTCGTGCAAAAATATAACACGCACACACAAATGGTTGCGAGAAGCAGGCCCAGGTTCACCTCGAGCTGTAGCGCCAACTAAGTAAGTAAGTAATTGCAATGTATGCATACTAAAATTTCATTGTACTTTTCCATTTTGTAGATAAGCGAAAGTTGTTTCACTGTTTTCACAAACCCCACTTATTACATAAACAAATTTCGAAAGATTGAATAGGATTACTAAAAAAAACATGTATTTCAAGTGTTTGAAATATTCGGGTACATCTGATTTGATCATTTAAAAAAAAGCTAATGTAACAGAAGGTAAAAACGAAGATCGAAAAGCAAAAATGTATACAAATATTTTTTAACAATAATGAATCACAAATTAAGTTTTTCGTATTTTGAAAAGACCACCCTGTGCCGAATTCTGAAATAATTTTTCTTCTCTTCTATCTCTCTTTCACGACGACACTTCTTATTACCGTCTATTTCTCCGTGTCTGTGTGACGAAAAATGGAACTGATAAGAAACACGTGGAGAGTGTCCCTACTCATTATTAGATATACTCTGATCTTGTTCGCTTGCCTAACAATAAAGAGGGATTATTGCTTTGGACTAATTATAAAAGAAGAATTTATGGACCATTTGTTAAAGAAAAAATTAAATGTAAAATAATAAGAGAAAAGGATGGATATATTGATTTGATTAATATTGAATAATAAAACACAGATATTAAAAAAAGATTCTTTGTTTTTTATTTACACGATCAACTTATATTCTCATCATACAAAAAAATGAATAGGAAACACTCCAACATTGTTTACATTATCATTATAAACTTTTTTTTATTTATCTTCTTCGAGCTTCTGATACTTAATATTTGTTTCTTTCTTCCTAGTCTCTGACGATGACGATGATGATGATGATGATGATGATGATGATGATGATGATGTTGATGTTGATGATTTGAAGGGATTTCTAAAAACTGCATACTGTAATAACTTTTTTTTTTTTTTTTTTTTTTTTTTTGGTTGCGCCTGGAGGTGCAGGAATCTTCAAAAGATACCAATGGTCCGTACCATTGGTTATGCCCGATTCATATATCTGACAATGCCATCAGTGCTAGTCAGTATATGCCTACGGGCTAAACCTCACCCCCCCCAGAGAGGCACTATGAGAACCGGCTGCGCGTACTCATAGTAGTAGGAAATTCGTCCCTCTCATTTCTTCATTTTTTGTGATGACTACGACTAAGTTGCCTTAACAAGTAGTTTACGCTTCTGTAGTGTTAATCGCGTTAGGTAGGTAGCTTTCCAGTGAAAGCACCTACTAATACCGTCATTAAATGCGGTTTTCCTTACGGCGCTAGGTCGAAAGGTCTTGTTCTTTGTAGTCGGCGCTCAAGAATTGTCACGTCCATAGTACGGATTATTTCATTATTGCAGTGAACATGAAGACGGGTACGAAGTTTGCGAGCAAAGTTTGTTACTTCGTCCCTCACGGTAGCAATTCCTAGATCTCTGTGAATATCACTATTCCTTATATACTAAGGAGCATTCACGATTGCTCTTAGTATTTTGTTTTGAAATGCTTGCAGTAGAGCCATATTGCTTGGTTTGGTACAACCCCAAAGTTGTATACCATATGTCCAAGACGGTTTTAGCACTTGCTTATACAGAAGCAGTTTGTTATATGTGCTTAGCTTCGAGTATTTCCCGAGTAACCAATACATTTCTCTAAATCTGATTTCGAGCTCTTCGCGCTTCTTTTTAACGTGTGGTTTCCACTTAAGTTTTGCGTCTAGGGTCATTCCTAGATATTTTGCCTCGTTTGCGTACGGTATTTGCACCGAGTTAATGTATATAGGTAAGTTGTTTATCTTTCTTAGCGTGAAATTTACATGCGTTGATTTTGTCTCATTGAGGACTATTCGCCAGGTTTTTGTCCATTCGAATACTTTGTTCAAAGCTCGTTGGAGTTTTCCCGTTGATGATTCGACTGACTCATCCGTTACGAGGATAGCCGTGTCATCTGCGAACGTTGCTTCAACGGTCCCTTCATCTTGTGGTATATCTCTTGTGTAGAGCAGGAACAGAATTGGGCCGAGAACACTTCCTTGTGGAACACCGGCGTAGATTTCTTTGAAATCCGAATATTCACTCCCGTGTCTAACACGGAAAAGTCTGTTTTCAAGATAAGATTCCAATAGTCTGTACAACTTTTCCGGTAAGATTACCCTTAGCTTATACTTTAGGCCTTCGTGCCATACCTTGTCGAAGGCTTGCGATACGTCGAGAAAAGCGCTAGAGCATACTTTTTTCCCTTCTAAAGCTTTTTCAATTTCGTTCGTTATTCGATACACCTGATCGATTGTGGAATGTTTGACCCGAAAGCCGAATTGATGATCCGGGATCAAGTGTCTTTCTTCAATTACTGGTTGCAATCGTTTCAGCAGAAGTTTCTCGAAGACCTTAGATATTATTGGCAGAAGTGAAATGGGTCTATATGATTTCTTGTCATTTGCACTGTAATAACTTAGGAATAAAATCCTTCAGACTAGAATTTCGTTTAGCTCCGTTCTGATCCATTTTAACAAAGACAACTGACGTCGTTCTGCAATTGGGGATCAATTAAGTACTATATTGACCTTGGAAACCATTCACCCCCTCTCATAATTGTTCTCCCAGCTGTCAGAATAAACAATCTGATCTGCATGAGTAGACCTTGGAAACCATTCACCCCTCCAATCATTGTTTCCCTCCGTCAGCAAATTCCATAAGACAAAAAAAAAACAAATATGATCGAATGATAAAGAGACCAAGACTTTTAAACATGTCGAAACATGAATATTCCCACTGGATGAGTGGACCCTGGAAACCGTTCAACCCTCTCCGATCCTTGTTCCATTCCATTCATTCACTTATCTCTCCCCTCCCTCCGACTCAAAATTTCCTTTCCGCTTTTTACTTTCTTCGTTCAATAAAAACAGAACCTATTTCAGACAACAACCAAAAAAAACAATGTGATCTGAATAAATAGATCCGAGAAACGGTTCACCCCCTCTCACCATTGTTCCCCCAGCTGCCAAAATAAACAATCTGATCTGGATGAGTAGACCCAGGAAATCGTTCATCCCCCCTCTCATCATTGCTCCCCCTTCGCCCACAAACGTAAACAGCCGCATATCTTTCCTCTCTCTCTGACGCTTTTTACTTCCTTCGCCCAATACACAAAACAAAAACACCGATATACATTATGTACATACATATATGACACGCGACTGCTTTGATGATGATTCATATACCGCCACAACTTATCCAAATACATATAAACACACACACACACACACACATATGTACATAAAGGGTGATTTTTTAAGAGGTCGAAAACTTTTTTAAAAAAAAAAACACAAAAAATTCGAAAAAATGAATGAAATATTTATTTAAATCGATAGTTTGAACCTTGCAATTTAATGTTTAAAGATAATTTCATGCAAATGTTGACCGCGGCTGCGTCTCAGGTAGCCCATCCGCTGAGTCCAATTTTGGCATACTCTTTCACACATATCGGCCGGTATCTCACGAATGAATGCATGGATGTTGGCTTCCAGTGCGTCAATCGAAGCGGGCTTGTCCCTATAGACATTAGCCTTGACATACCCCCACAAAAAATAATCTAATGGTGTCAAATCGCACGATCTAGGCGGCCAATTGACCGGCCCGAAACGTGAAATTAACTGTTCACCAAACTCGCCTCGCAATTGCGCCATTGTTTCGCGTGCTGTGTGGCATGTGGCACCGTCTTGTTGAAACCACATATCATGCAAGTCAAGAACTTCCATTTCGGGCAAAAAAAAGTTTGTTATCATCGCTCGGTAGCGCCGAATCGACATTTCGCGGTCTTCTGTCACACTAGCTGATACGGCCGCAATATTTTCTTCACTACGCACAGTACGTAAACGTGTTGGTGGTTTAATGTCCAACAAAGTAAATTTGGTGCGAAATTTGGTCACAATCTTCCGAATAGACTGCTCAGAAGGTCGAGAATGCCGACCATAAAATGGAAGCAGCGCGCGGAGAACATTTCGAACCGAGCACGAATTTTGATAGTAAAATTCAATAATTTGCAAGCGTTGTTCATTTGTAAGACGATCCATGGTTAAATTGCAAACCAAACTGAAGCTGTTTGACAGTGACACAAGGTACTAAACACACGTCAGCTGTCAAAACCAGTGTTGCCAAAACCAAACCAGCTAAAAAATCACCCTTTACATACATATATACAGACAGACAGACATATAAAAAAAAAAAATGTAACCCGATACATTCTTTATGTAAACAAAAACAAAAGAAAAAAAACTTTATGTAAACAAAAACAAACATCAATCACATTCCACGACACTTTAATGGGCAATTAAAAATGTTCCCCCGCTTATGTAAACAAAAATGTAACCCGATACCCCGCCTAATGTAAACAAACAGCAGCTATCTCGCTCAATCTAACACGAATATCTTCCCTCTCGCTCTGGCTCAGAATTCCCAGTCTAAAGTATCCCAATACCTACTTACATACCTACACACCAATACAAATCAAATACAAATCGGGAAACAAAAAGACAAAGACCTCCGCTGCACGGAAGTGCATTAACACAACATTAATATGTCTTCGTAGTTATTTTTTTTTAATCATTTATCAATAAATTTTAAAGGTATGTAGGTGCCTATTTATTTGACAAACAGTACCTACCTGTTATTTATTTATTTGTTACCAGAATAGTAAGTTCTGTCATCACGATTGAAAAGTAGTAAATAAGCAAACAACAACAACTAAACTAAAGGAATAAATCGAAAAGATACAAAATTAGAACCGTTGCAAACTTACTTTTATATTTGTTATCAGAACAGTAAGTCCAATCTCCACGATTCAAAAATATTAAGTAAGCAAAATCAACAACTAAACCAAAGGAATAAATAGAAAAGACGCACAAAAAACCGAAGGAAACAGCTTTATTTTCTATCATCAGCATCACTATTGAAAATAGAACAAAAAGAAACAAAACAAAAAAAAAATTGCCCCCGCCAGGAGACGAACCGGGAACCTGCGAGATGAGAAGCGGATATACCATACACTGAGCTACCGCCCATCTTGAAACATGGGTATCCAATTTGGTATATATTTCTCTGGTAACACTTTTTTAGCGCACATTTTTCAGTACAAACATCAAGCGGTTAGACATATTAATGTCAAAATGCAAAACAATTACTTAAAACCCACAGTACACGTATCTAAGGTAGTATACTTAGAGTGTTCATTTTCGTCCAAGTTCGCGCATCTGTCAAAAATTCAAGAAAATGGCCGCCAACTGTGAGGATATTTGCATTTAATTTTCGTTTTTTTAATATTTTCTATACTATTTAATTAACTTTTTTTATCAAAACTTTGAAAAATGTGTTGTGCCGTATACGAATGTTGTGTGAACAATAATAAAAAGCACTGTGATGAGAAAATATGACCGACTGAAATATCCGAACAATAACTATAGAAAACTCAAGGAAAATGAAAAGATAAACGAATAATTCGTTTTCATAAAGAAAAACGTATGTTATTTTATTAAGAAATGATAAGAAAAACTACGAAAACAATGAATTTGAATTAAGTCCCATAGAAATGCCACACAGTTGTCGGCCATTTTTTGCTTTGAAAATGTTTGACAGATGCGCAATATACTACCTTAGATACGTGTACTGTGCTTAAGACCAACATCCCAAGAAATGACAACTTGCTTGCTCTTTAATGTTTCTATTGCTAGATCTACTTTCCTATGCTAATCCCTTTTCAGTTATCTTGAAAAAATTAAAATAACCTTGACCAAGAAACTCCTTGCATTGAAAGGCAGGGAAGATGACAAAATCACAATCAAAAAAAAACAAAAACAAACACAACAAAATAAAACGAATGAAAGGAAAGGGAAACATAAAAACATTAGAACAAAGCAAACACGCAAAGACCAAAAGCAACTTGTTGAACCAACAAATTTTTGGAAGAACATCATGTCTTAGCTTGATTCGAACGAGTTCGATCAAACTGGGATGCAGGAGTAGTGCCTGAACTTTTTTTTTATCTTATATATATAAAACTTAAAATCTACCTTAAAATAAAATAAATCTTAACCTAACTTAATCTAGGTACCTACGTACTAATACTTATTTTATTTTTTTTTTGTAAGCCAGTGCTGTGCTCTTTTTTTTTTTTTTTTTTGTTTATAAAAATTTTATTCATCTTAACACCTATAAGCCTAGCATCTATCTACACCTATCTTAACTTACGTAAGCCGGCCAAAGCTATGAAGGCCCACTTTACCCTATTAAGGAGTACCCTGGATCGAAGGGAATCGTCGAAAGAGCTCCCTCCCTGGGTGCTAGCCACTAGAATTTCTGGTGCTGCCGAACAACCTCCCTACGATCGGGATCTGATACCACTCTACTGGACTGAGGACGCTCTGCATTGCTGTGGACGACGTCTCGCTTGTAGTTGAGTCGCCTATCTGCAGCTGTCCGGGCAATGTGGAAGATTAGCGGCACCGTTTATTTATCTTGGATCAGACCTTCTTCGTCAAAATAAAGAAATGTCTCTGGGAGGACAAAACCGTTAAGGCGCACGCTCTCGTAGTATCTCTGATTGGGGTAGTATGCCCCAGAGATCAGGTTAATTTTCGAAGTCATTGCTCTTGCAATGTGACCCCGAATTATCTTCAACAGGAAATTATCCACTCTGATCAGGTTCGCCGTGTTGTATAGAACCTCATTAGGATAGAATTTTATGTACTCAGACTCGGGTGTTCTATATAGGCGAAGACATGCCCTAAGACATGCCCTCTCAAAAATTCGAATCTTTTGCATTAAGCTAGCTCCCACGTTGAACCACACGGGATAACCAAAAGCGAGCATTGCCCGGATGAGTTGACTGCTATAAAACAGTTTCTTTGCAAGGGCAGAAGTCTGCTTTACACTTAGACTTGTGAGTCTAGACTCACATGGGTGCAAAAGAGTAGGAAAGTTCGAAAAGATGGGAAGGAAAATATTTTGCCCTGCGAGTCGAGACTAAAGTTTTTGGCGACTCTTTTTGACGTTTTTCTTTTCTCTTCTTCGCTTTATCATTGTGTTGCTTCCCACCTAGTCATCTGCACAGTACAAGAACTGCAAAGTAAAAGAGGAATGTCAAATTTGAGTCAAGGAAAAAAGTCTGAAGTGTAAAAGCACAAGACTCACGGATGTAAATAACAAAGAGAAATTCGAAAAAAAGTCTAGACTCACAAGTCTCAAGACTGCTTTTACACTTAAGACTTGTGAGTCTAGACTTTTTTCGAATTTCTCTTTGTTATTTACATCCGTGAGTCTTGCGCTTTTACACTTCAGACTTTTTTCCTTGACTCAAATTTGACATTCCTCTTTTATTTTGCAGTTCTTGTATTGTGCAGATGACTAGGTGGGAAGCAACACAATGATAAAACGAAGAAGAGAAAAGGAAAACGTCAAAAAGAGTCGCCAAAAACTTTACCCTCGACTCACAGGGCAAAATATTTTCCTTCTCATCTTTTCGAACTTTCTTACTCTTTTGCACCCATGTGAGTCTAGACTCACCAGTCTAAGTGTAAAAGCAGACTAAGTCGCCATCCGCACGTTGACTCATGAGTCGCGACTCACACGAGTACGAAAGAGAAGAACGATGAGATAGAAAACCAGCTGCCCGGTGAGTCGCGGGCAGAATTTTCCATGACTTTTTTTTGACGTTTCTCTTTTACTTGTTCGTTATTTTGCTATTTGGATTAATTTATTTTCGTTGCGCGTAGAGTGCAATTGTTTTGAAAATAACGAAAGAATTTAGTTTGACGAACAAAAATTGATGTTTTGAATAATTATGCTTATATGAATTACATCCAAATTTGTATAACACCTTGTACATAGCCTCCGAAGCTACTATTTTAGGAAAATTTAAAATTGTATGCAATATTTCTTCATAGAAACTAACAAATACAGAGCTGTAACCATTTTACAAGCGAAAGAAAAAATAAAAGAGAACTTTCAAATTACGAAAACAGAAATTATAAAAGAGTCGTGACTCAAAAGTCAACGTGTTGATGTAAAGCGCCTCACCGAATGACAGATGAAAACAGAAAATAGAAAAGAGTCGCGACTCATGAGTCAACGTGTGGATTCCGACTTAGTGTAAAAGCAGACTTAGACTCATTCCGAAAATACTATCGGTGTGTCTGGAAATATGATCAAACCTGCGTAGGGCATAAACAAAACGAACAACATTATTAAACGCAACTTGAAGCTTTCTTTGGCTAATTTGAATAATGTGCATTATTCAATGAATTTTTAAACAGGATGGTGAAAATGTCTACAGCTTCTAGAGGGAGACGTCGTAACACAATGTTTGGTATGCCATCCATTCCCACTGATTTCTTCTTTCTCAATCAGACGAAGATCAATTGAAGCGCATTCCCCACTTGACTCATCCTTCCCTTACCACAATTCTGGTAAGCCTTCATAAATGTCAATAAATTCATACTTTATAAAATAAATGATGAAAACAACACAATTTGCGCACTCCTTGCTATCCACAGGCGAGCATGAATGCGCACGCTTATGATTGCGCACGGATGCCAGCGGATTTCTACAAAACTATGCATGCATGCATGCGCATTCACACGGGCAGACGATGTATGCCCTACTAGCGGGGTTCACATTGAACGATTTGTTTGACACACTTGTTTGACGACCTACCAAATCGTTCAATTCGTACGGTCGTTCAAGCAAGTCGTCCAACTTATCGTATAGTTTTTCAAATTTTTGAACTTTTTGCCATGCTTGACACACATTTTGTTCAATGTGAACGCTTGTCGTAAAACTTCAGGTAATTTTTTTATTTTTTCTGTGTATTCAGTGAGTAAACATCGAAAATTATGGTGTCGAGCGTGGACAAAATGTTTTGAAATTTTTGGTATTTCAAAGATTTAAAATTCCAAAAATACCAGGAAACAGAAATGGAAGGATTTTCTACTATTCATTTGGAATTCCAAGACGATAATACTGTAATTAAGGCTGTGTGCCAATTGCGTTAAAATATTATCCTCGGGCTAATTTTTGACGTTTCTACGTTTCTGTGGATAAAATGTTAGCTTTTTGCTGTGTCAATTGGAATAAATGGAATTTTTTTAGTGTCGTTTTTCTTTAATTTATCACTAGAATTGAAAAATTTTCTTGTCATTTTATTCACATCACATTTTATTATAACTAAAATTACCAAATTGTTTTTCCAGTTTTAAATAAAAAAAATAACATAAAAACCATAACTTATAATTATTTTCTGTGTTAATGCTTTTGTTTGTAAATTGTATGTAATTTGTGTACATGATTGAACAACAAAGTTCGTCATTTGTTAATGGAAAATACAAAGATAAAAATTTCACCAATCAACATTATTCAAACTATCAATTTTACTTGTTTTTACACGATATTGCTGATATGAATTACTTTTTTTATAAAAAAATATGTTGAACTGGTTTTTACATAATTTTCACAATGGGTACTTTTCCCATCGTTTGTGAACACTAGTGCACTACATTTGTCCACCGCCAACCGACTGGGAAAACCGAAACAAATACAAAAGCTATCGTCGTCTCTCTCATCCCTTCATGGGTATATACAGATGTCAAACATTAGCTAGATATAGCATTAGATAATTTTTTATGCAGCTCCAGAGCCGGCTAATTTTTTGAAGTCTATATTCACCTCACTAGCGTCAAAAATTAGCCAGAGGATAACATTTTAACGCAATTGGCACACGGCCTAAAGTTTGTTTGTCAAACATATCGTACAATTCGAACGCTAAGTCTGCTTTTACACTTAAACTTGTGAGTCTAGACTCACATGGGTGCAAAAGAGTGCGATATCGGTACAACCGTCGTAACACACCATACAATCGTCGCATACAACCGCAAATTACATACAACCGCGGGTTGTACCAATTTCGGTACAACTGTTTAAAGTAGCACACACACTATACAATCTGCGTGCGATTTCCATACAACGGCGCATCCAACCGCAGGTTTTCGAATCAAAGCGTACAACCGTGCGATATCGGTACAACCGTCGTAAGCTAGCTAACACACGATACAATCGTCGCATACAACCGCAAATTGCATACAACCGTTGTACACGATTGTATCGTGTATTTGCTGCTTAACCCTAATTTGGTCGCCCAACAAGTGTGTCAAACAAATCGTCCAATGTGAACCCCGCTACTTAAAAGACTAAATGAAATCGAAGAGATAAAATGGTTTGAATACTTCCATTTCGAAACACAGAATTTCGAAAATGGCTCTCACTTCCGCCCTGTTATATTTTCTGTCTTTTTAAGAAATAGCGAGAACGAGTGGACACCATGAGGTACGGTTTCTATTGCACAAATTAGTAAAAAGCAATGTTTATTAATTTAAAAGTCTGTTTTAAATTCTAATTGGCATTCTATGCTTCTGGTAATGTTGTTTTCATAATGTTTTCTATATTCCAGTTCGCTTAAACTTCAGAAGAGGCTTGCTGCCTCGGTGATGCGATGTGGCAAAAAGAAGGTCTGGTTGGATCCAAATGAAATCAATGAGATTGCTAACACTAACTCACGTAATTTACAACTAATATAAAGTTTTGCAATAAATAATTTTTGAATCTGGTTTCAGGTCAAAATATTCGGAAGTTAATCAAGGATGGTTTGATAATCAAGAAACCGGTTGTTGTCCACTCTCGTTACCGCGTTCGTAAGAACACAGAAGCTAGGCGTAAAGGGCGTCACTGTGGATTTGGTAAGCGTAAAGGTACGGCAAACGCACGTATGCCGACCAAGTATTTGTGGATGCAGAGGATGAGAGTCTTACGCCGATTGCTCAAGAAGTACCGAGACAACAAGAAAATTGACAGACATTTGTACCACGATTTGTACATGAAGTGCAAAGGTAATGTTTTTAAAAACAAGCGTGTCCTTATGGAATATATTCATAAGAAAAAGGCCGAGAAGCAGCGCAGCAAAATGTTGTCTGATCAAGCTGAAGCCAGAAGACAAAAGGTGCGTGAAGCCCGTAAACGGCGTGAAGAGCGGATTGCAAACAAAAAGCAGGAGCTTGTACAAATACATGCTAAGGAAGACGAGGTTGCTGCTCTAGCAGCAGCTACTACTGGCCCAAGTAAAAAGTAAAAGTTATCCCCGTTTGGTTTGTATTTAATTCCGCCTAAATATAATTAAAAAAAAATCTTTTTGTTTGAATTTCCTTCGAAATGCAGAATTAAGTTCTGGGGCGTTTGGAAGACTAGTCGAAAGCCAAAAAAAGAGAAGTATGTCGACAGAATTTAAATTTATTAATTAAGACCATTTTAACCCCAAACTGGTACGAATTGCCTTATAAATACAAAATGACCTGTTTACAAAGTTTAACGTTTGGATATAAACGGCTTGTGGTTTTAAGTTACAGTTCCAAATCGCCGAAAACATTGAATGAGTACGAAGGATCAGCAATCATCTACGCAAATTAAATATTAGAATACGTTGGACGTTCAATTATTTATTTTCAAACTGTTTGACATCGGATGCGAAAAGTCTTTAAACGGGGGTAGCTCACCCCAATTCTCAATATCGTATTTATCGTATACGACTAGTCGCATTTTCTAATAGCAAATACATTACGATCCCTATTATGGTTAGCGAATCGAACGAAAAAGTTGGCGAATGTGATAATTTGGTATTATGGTTAGCGAATCGATCAAATTACATTCGCTTCAAACATCAAAAATTAGGCGAACTGAGATATCACCTTATTATGGCAAGCGAATATTCGCTAAACTTATCATTTCGTATGTCAAATCGAGCGAATGAAAATATTTGGTGATATGAAATGATTGTTTTTTATTTTTGCTTTTTGTTTATTTTTTTGTAATTTTAGCTTGGTGTGGCTGCAGTATATGAGCGGCAAAGGTAAATACCTACATACACAATTATTAACATAACATAAAAAATTAAAAATAACCTAAAAGTTTTCAAAGAACACAGAAGTAGCAACCGGAGTAGGGCCGTGTATGTAGGTTTCTTTTTGGCCTTTGGAGCTGGGCTGTGGATGAGCTGCCCAGTCTTCAAAATGCAGTCAAAACTTCTGGTAGTTGTATTGGCGCAAGCGTGGACACTTCTTTATAAGAAATTGAAGAAGATCTGCAACACCAAAATTCTTATCATCGTGAAACACTTGCCAAGTCGTACCGAACCATGGATTAGAATTATCCCGAATTATTCTTCGTAGTCTACGCATTGTGATTATCCTATAATAGCCTATCACATATTTTCGGCATGAGTACGATAAGTTTGGCGCAAAGATTTGACAATGCCATTTTGTAGATCTCGGTGAAATAAGCACAAAATATTAATTAATCGCTTAGTTTAGGAGATATCGAGGTTTCAAAATTAATTTTTTCCTATGGAAATCACATTGAAATTAATTATTTTTGCTTCGGTACAAACAATTTATACATCTAGGCGTAAAAGTAACGAAATCGTTTTTAAGGATTTAAGTAAAGAAATTTTATAAACTTTTAGTTTTTGAGCAATCGCGCGATTTTTTTAGTTTTATTTTTTCCAAGTCTGATGCTCAAAAACTAAGTTTATAATGCCCGATTTCACAGTGAGAGCTTAATCCTCAATTGGAGCTTAGTGGCTTATTTTCTTTTTTTTATTTATGATTTGGATGACATTTTTTTTTAACAATTATTATAAGATTTCAATATGGAAATACATTCAGACCAAGATGGTAACTAAGTATAAGTGATTCTGAATATGATATAATAATTTTGTGGTTCACGTTAGAAGGGAAACAAATATTCGACATCGAACTTTTATAGGTGGGATGAAGTTTATTTCTTCACAAGATTTCGGGTGTCAAAGCGATGTGTCCTGGAACAAATAGAGTCTAACATTGAGCATTGATAATATGGTAACAAAAAAAATGTATATTATACAAATTTGTAGAACATCTGCATATATAGGAACAATGCACTCACTCCAGAGTGCATGCTTCTGATAAGACTAAGGTTTTATTCAATCGGTGGCAGAGTTGTAAAAGAATGCAATCATTGTGAAATGCATTCTTTCAAAATCGTTCCATGAATTCATTTTTTTGATTGCATTCATTGACTTCATGTTGACACTTCAAAAAGATGAATATAATCACCATTCATTAAACATTCAAAAGATTGCATTCCTTTTTCTACCATTCAATTAAATGCAATCATTGAAGGCAATCACTTATGACTTCAATTGAATGCTTTGCATTCCTTTGCATTCATTTGCACTCTTTGCATTCATTTGCATTCTTTTGGATTCTTTTGGATTAATTTTATTTAATTTGGTACTCAGTGATGGTAAATTAAGAACCATAAGAAGGATCTTTGACTATCTACATATGTATATATTATGTACCTACATATGTATATTTTTATTTTTTTTATTCCTGGAAATTTTGTATGCTTCTTTTTCTTCTTTTCTCACGATTCGTATTGTTTTTTTTTTTTAAATCACTTGACACGGAAATGAAAATCAAGTTTCGTTTGGCATTTAATCAGTTTATAATCAGTTCTTTTCATAAATAGTTCACAATGACACTAAATCTGTGACTTAGCTAAGCCAAACATTTTAAATGACTGTGAAACCCGAAAAACTTAAGCCAAAACTTAAGCTCTGCGTTTTACTTAGCTGAGCTTCGACTTAAGCCCCCACTCTGAAACCGGGCATAAATGTCTTTGCTCAAATTTTGAAACAGAAAAAAATGTAAGCAAACATGGAAAAATTAAAAATACAAAAATAAGCAAAAACAAATTAACGAAATTAGGGAAACATTCAGTTTCATACGGTAATAGGAAATAATATATTTCATTGATTTCATTGCTTTAGAGCCCCCGCACAATACAGACTTTCTATCGGCCGATAGTTTGGTCGGGTTGGGCTGGTTAGTGCGCACACTGGGCCGATTAAATAGTCGGGTTGGTAGTGAGTGCGCACACTAGACAAACAATCGGCCGACTGTACTCGAACGATTTGGTTTTGCTATTCTTAAACACATTTTGTAGAGAATAGTCGCTTAATGTTAGTTAGTAAAAAATGTTCCAGAGAGGTAATCATTGCTGCACGTCCAAATATGTCCATAATTCCATATTTAAATACGACGAAATATCCAGAACTTAGAGAAAATTAATTTAAAATTCAGAGCAAACTGAGCTATCGAAAAAAATCGGCCGACTTTATAGTCTGTAGTGTGCGCACGTAGAAGAGCGCCGTATTGATTAAGTAGTCGGCCGATAGTTTGCCGATACTTTAGTTTGAAGGCAATCGTGTAGCCTATCAAACTTATTTATCGGCCGATATCGAATCGTTGTAGTGTGCGCACTCTCATATATTTTCATACTGATTAAGAGCCCGACTAAACTGTCGGCCGACAGAAAGTCTGTAGTGTGCGGGGGCTCTTAAAGCTATTTTGAAATACATGTGCAGATTTTACCGTGCAGCGAAATTAGAATACACACGTTTATATGGGAGCGAATACATGTGAATTCTGCATGCGTCACAGCGCTGCATGAAGTCTCTATTTCTAATTTTGCCGGGCAGCCCCGGTACTAGATCGCGAAAATAGTACAATTTTGATCATTTAGCATTTATTTTTTTTTCATTTGACATTTTCTGTTTTGCTTGCGACAGCCAACTCGATGGAAGAATTGTCAAAAAACTCTGCACATGTATTTCAGATGCAGATTAGGATGCGCCGCTGCGCGCAGCCTGTCTGCAGATGTATTTCAAGCATTACCCTTACTATCTTTGACAGCCTTGATTCGGTCAGGCATCGATTCTACCAATTTTTGTGTTGTTTCTGTTGGTATACTTGGCATTCTTTTAATTTTTTTTTCTCTAATCGCTTTTTTGTCTGAGCTTGATTGTTGGAGAGTATTTTGTCTAAATACTCCCATAAATGCTCGATCGGGTTAATGCCTGGACTTTGTGATGATGTTTCTATGACTCAAAAAAGTAGATTTACGCCCTCTGCAGGAATTAAAAAGAAGACATAGAGCGATACAAGAATCAGTTTCCGGCCAGAAAATATATGAAATTTCATAGAGGCATTGTAGTAAAATTTATAAATAAATATAAAATAGATATATTTAGTATTAAAATATAGTTTGTGAACATGTTTAAATGTTGTTGCTTAAATGTGTATGTAATTTAGTGGTATTTATGCAATTCAAGCATACCAAATACGTGCTAGAAAATTATGTAAACAAACTTTTCAATGTAAATAAAAATATTGTAATAAAGAGAAAAACATTTCATTTTGTCTTATTTGTTGTTTTTATTTTAAAGAATTAAACGTTTTATAATACACACATGTGAACAAAGTTAAAAATTTTGGCATAGAGATCGTGGATGTGTTATGAAGTTGTTATAAACTCATCAGTGAGTAAGTTTGAAATAAATAAAAAGTGTTTAATTATTACGAGAAGCGGTCACAAATAATCTAAAGAATCATTCATTTGATTATGAGACGGTTGCTCATATTTTGACTTTTGGAATCCAATTCTTAAACAAGACTAGAGGTAGTTTACGCGACTTAGAGTAATGCCACATTAAATCTTGTTATAGTAGGTTCCCCAGACTAATATTTCATAAGCATTTAAAAAATATATATCCAATCCCCTTACCAACATTATGTAAATCCTTTTCGTTGTCTCGCAAAAAATCACATACATGCCGCACCGACTTCGCCATACAAATTCTTATATCAAATGTATCGACAATGGGTTGCCTAAAGTACTCCTTCGTGCCCTCCTTAAGGAGTGTAACGATTTAACGATTTAACGATTTTTATTGAACAAAATATATATACAATTGTCTTAATTTAAACTTACAGCTATAAGATACAATGGTAATACAAATTTGTTGGCACACTGGGGGCCTAACCTTATACATTGACTTAAAATAAAAAATATAATTGTATATTATACATGTAAACTTAAAATTAAAAGTCGGTTGACTTAGATATCCTCGGGGTGTTCCGTCCCGGTTGTTAGTGGCGAGTTTGGTGTGGGTTGTGAGGGGGGTTGGCGTTTAGCCACGGCGGTGGGCTGACCCTGTGTCAGCGTAGAATACAACTGCTTCCTCGTTGTCGATTGGGGTGATGTCTTCATCCAGGGTGTCCAGGGCGCTGAGGTACCACGGCTGGGGTAGTCGCTGTTGGGTTGTCATCCTTCTTATTAGCTGGTTCGGGTGGCTGGCTGCGCTTCCTACTAACTTCTTAGCCAAAAGTAGTAGGTACTTGTCGATTGGTATTATCTTTGCTTCTGAGTACAGATGGTCATTCCTGCAGTATTTTTGACGCTGTCGGTCGAAGAATAGTCCGGTGCAGATCCTCAGTATCTTCCTTTCAAAAACTTGGAGTTGTCTCATGGCTGTCTTCGAGATGGAGAACCAGACGGGAAAGCTGTATCCGATGACTGGTCTCAGGAGTTGCTTGTACATCAAGGTCTTGGTTTGTTGGCTAAGTCCGGTTCTTTTCTTCATCAGTGGGTGGAGACGATGGAAGGCCCAGTTGGCTTTCTTTAGGACGTTCCTTGCGTGAGGGTTGAACCTTAACAGCTCGTGAAAGTGGATCCCCAGATACTTCACGCTCCGTTTGGTTGTCAGTGTTGATCCATCTGGGAGTTTCAGGGTAATGCTTCTGCACTTCGCTGCTCGTCGGCTGCGTCCTGAGGTGGTCGTTGGTCTCCTGAAGCAGATGAGTTCCGATTTTGAGGCATTGACTCTGATTCCCCACTTTCGGTAGTACTCAATAAGTCTGTGGATGTGGGCTTCAACTTTCCGGACAGCTATCAATGGTGACATCGACGTGGCATAAGTGATGGAGTCATCGGCGTAGAGCAGGTTCTCGCAGCTGTTTGGGATGGGCTGGTCAGACGTCAATATGCTGTACAGGAACGGTCCGAGCTTAGAGCCTTGGGCAACTCCGGCTCTGATGTTCTTCACTGATGATGTGCATTTCTCCAGTTGTACAAAGAATTTCCTGGAAGAAAGAAAAGAAAAAATTATTTGGATTAGTGCTAAGGGAAAGCCTAGTAAATGAAGTTTATGGATGAGTCCTTCAATCCATACACTGTCGAATGCTTTCTCGACATCCAGAAGGCATCCGACGGTGACACGATGCATGTTGAGAGCTACGGTGATGTCATGCTGGAACTTCATGAGCGGGTGCAGTGTGGAATGCTTCTCCCGAAAGCCGAACTGCATGTCAGGGATTATGAAGTTCTCGCTGCAGAATTTCTTGAGTTTCCTGAGTATTAGTTCCTCCAGCAGTTTACTCAAGTTGCTGAGGAGGGAAATCGGCCTGTAGTTCGAAACGTTGCTCATGGCACCTTTCTTGGGAATCGCCACGATTTTTGCCGTCTTCCATTTTTGGGGGAAGTAGTTGTTGTTGAGGCAGTTGTTGAGGATGACTGTAATGATGATCAGAACTGTTTGTGGGAGCTTCTTGATGATGAAGTTTGATACCCCATCCGGACCAGTTGACTTCTTTGGCTTGCAGCTGTGGATGATCTCGGCAATTTCCTCAGGGGTGCTCAGGTTCGGGCTGTCAGTTGGGTCGCTTGCAGGATTGGTGTCACTGAACAAGGATCTGTTGGGGTTATGCGCCAGGGTTATTCGGGTGGATTCCTCCACTTCCTCAAGGAAGACTGGATCGGATGATGGATTGGGGATAAAGTTTCCTTCAAAGTACTCGGCGAATGCTTCGGCTTTGTCCTGTGTCGTGTTTGCTTCCCCATTGTTGGTGATGATCGTCTCAGGCATTGGAGATTTTTTTCCAAACAGTCTGTTGATGTTTTTGAAGGCATCAGGTCCAGGTTTAATTGACTGCAGTCTCTTCTGAAATTGGTTGTTGTTGTGGTGTTGGATTGAATTCCGAAACATCACGTTGACGCACTTTAGTTCACTCAATACTGTCTGATAGTGGCTGTTGACTGTATTGAGTTCTCTTTGGTGGATCCTTTGGAGACGTTTCCTCAGCCGCTGTCTGTGAGCATACAGGTTCTGCACGTACTGGGGAAGGTGCTGGTATCTATCCCTTGATGTAATGGGCCGCTTTTGGATATCTAGTGCATCAGAAACAGCCTGTTCCAATCCATCTATAGCTATGTCAATTTCGCTGTCAAGTAGATTCCTGTTTGCAGGTGGAAGCCTTGCATTGTTTTCGATGTCCCGTTGAAGTCTTTCAATATCCAGCCGTCTGTAGTTGATGAAATTCTCTGGTGGTTCTATTGTGAGGAGTATGGGTTGGTCAAGGTGGATTGATAGTTGAACTGCTTCATTGTCAGAATCACTCATCACTGTTGTGCAGATATAGTTCCGGATTTCCGGAAGAATATGCACCAGGTTCGATGATACCAGGAAGAAGTCCAGCGTAGATGGTGTTCTGGGGAAGGTTGGTTTAGGCTGGGATATAACCACCAAGGAATGTTCATCATTGTTGACTTCCATCCAGTCGGCAATTGCCATGCCTTCATTGGTGATTGTTGTGTCCAGCCACAGGTGATGTCTCGCGTTGAAATCGCCGCCAATGAGTCCGTAGGTGCTTCGTTTCAGGATGCCGTTAAGCACATGCAGGTCGCTTTGGATGTTTCTTGCTCTGGATGCACGCTTGAAATAGATGCTGATGATTGTAAGTGTTTCACCTCTACCCAAGTTTATCGTGATGGCGGTGGCTTCGCTGGTTATTAGTCCTGGGATGATGACCTCGCTGGTGTTGGAAGAGAATTTTTTCTTTATAAAGACTGCTGTTCCTCTGCGATTTTCGTTTTTATCCTGTCGGTGTGTCTTGAATCCCGCGATGTCTATGTTGTTTCGCTTTGTCACATTGGTTTCACTGATGAGGGCGATGTCCGGATTGTTGTTCTTCATGAACATGTTGAATGATGTCCTCTTGTCCAGGCTGTATAATGAGTTAACATTATACGTCAGTATGCGAATCTTCTTTAATTGCATATTTCGAAGATGAAGGTGGCCAATGCCACGGACTTTTCTCCTTCACTAAGCTGGACGTAGTTCTGCGGAACAGCACGGCGGGCTTTTTCGATGACTGAGAGTAGGTCGGATCCAAAAATTCGCTGGACTTCGCTGTTGAGGTTTACATTGGGTTGGGCTGACTTCGTTGGCGCTGTCTTGGGTGCAGTTGTCCTAGTTGGTACAGTGGTTCTGGCTGGTACTGTCCTCGTTGCTTTGATGGTGGGTGTCTTTGTTCCCGTTGGGGTTCCTGTTGCTCTGCCTTTCAGCATTGATGCGTAGCTGACTGTAGGGCGCGTAACGGTGCATGCAGAACTTGTGGCAAAATCCTTTGCGCCTTTTTTTCTGCCATGACCTTGTTCCTTTCCGTCAATTTAGCAATTAGAGTTGGGCAACCCTTGAAGCTGGCTGGATGTCCTTCTTTCTGGCAATTTGCACACCAAACGTCGGTTCCAGTGTTTTCCTTCCTCTTGCACTGTCCAGGCTCGTGGGTCTCCTTGCACCTGACGCAAACGTATTGGCGTCCACAGTTGGTTGCAACGTGTCCGAAGCGTTGGCAGTTCCGGCACTGCACGATGTCGTTGGACTTCAGACGCTCCCATTGAACTCTCTGGTTCATTATTAGCGTCTTGGTGTATACTTCACTGATGTCACAGCTCTTCGATAGCTCGACTACGAAGTTGTTGTAGGTCTTGCTCATTGCTTTCTTTGCCTTGAATGGTGACACCTTGATGACTGGGAGTCCTTCAATGCGTAGTTCGTCTTCTACTTCGATGGCTGCGTAGGTGTAGTGAATTCCTTTTAGTAATAGGAGGTTCTTCCTGTCTTCCCTTGGCGTAAATGTGTTGTATTGGATTTTTTTCAATTGCAGGAATTCTTTAATGGCTTCAAAGGATTCTCTGTTTCCAGCATTGATGATGTTTGTCTTTGTGTTGCGATTCCTGAAGGTCACGCTCAATTTTCTGGCTTTGCAGTGTCTGCTGATTTCGGCAACATTTCCCGAAAAGCAGAAGATTGGTGGCATTCCTGGGGTTTTGGTCGTAGTGGAGCCCTTGGCTGCGGTTGTTTTTGGAGGCTGTGTTGGTGGCAGTGACTGGGTTGGTGGTGGTGACTGAGTTGATGTCGATGACTGGGATGTTGCCTGGGTTGCTGTTGACTGCTGGGTTTGTGGCAGTGTTGGTGGCGCCCGCTGGGTTGCTGCTGGCATGACGACTGCGGCTGCAGAAACTGGCTGCTTTGTTGATGGTGTCGAGGCTGGCTTCTTCATTTGCTGGGTTTTGGCGGCTTTCTTTTGTCGCTTCTGTCCCGGCTTTGGTGACTCTTTTCCGTCCTCGGCACTGCTTGAAGTATCACTATGCTCCTCTTCTTCGCTGCTTGGTTCTTCTCCGCTGCTGGATGTAGTATCTTCAGCTTCGCTGTCTACTGGATCGGTTTCCATGTCGTTTTCTTCCTCATGCTTCTTGTTGCTCATGACGTTCTGAAACGTCTTGCATAGCCTTGGTCCATACTCGGGGCCAAATTCGTTGATTATCCTCTTCAGAAGGGTCTCGAGGGCTGCAAAGGTGGATTCAGGATTGAAATGATTATCCATTGCACCTGTTGTTGGTTTCCTTTGTTGTTAATTGCACACACAATATTTTTAAAAAAACTTCGGGTGCACAAATTTTATTACGGTGGTTGCTGATTAGGGTTTTACTCTGTTTCGGAGTTTCCCGGATTTTACTACCGCAGGGCAATAAAACTCAGGTACTTCTTCGCAGGTAAATTTCTGGCTGATCCCTTTTTTTTTGCTTGTTTGTTTTCTATGTTAATCTTCCGCTTGTACGTCCGCACACTTCGGTTGACTGACACTGAATGATTGACTTAAGGAGTGTAGTCAAGTCGACGCCATGGAGTGCTGATTGATACCAGAAGTTCGCCTTATTATATTGCTCCGAGTACAAAGATTCATCGCTAAACGGTGCTATATGCAAATACGCGCATGCACATACATCTCGAGCATACGTTCGTTGAATATGATATATCCCATCGGTTCGGAAATAATTACATCCCAGGTCTACCTATTATTGTGGGTTTACTTTCTATAATCTACAAATCAAAACAATATTCAGTAAGTAACTAAGCCACAATTATTTTTCCACTCACATTAAACGTATAAAAAGATAGTTTCCCGGATGTAAATCCTCGCGCAAACCTATTCCACCACAAGATTATCGTTCCTGCAAATGATAAATATTGAATTTTATAAATAAAAACGCACACAAATATTTTTATTATTTAATTTAAAAATATATCCCGCTTTTTTCCATACAATTGTTTACGTGCTGTCAAATTCTGTATATCTCTACTAGAGTCGGGCTAAGTCGTGAATTTATGTTCACTGGTATAACTGTGAACGTGATTTTTATTCACTGTGAATATAACCAGTGAACGTGAATTCACGACGATGCGACTATGAAACTACATAAACTACTATAAAATTGACTATGTAATGTTTAAATATGCATGTACATGCGTTTGCATGTATACTAGCCATACTAGCCGTTAAAAACATTTCGACGCAATAATTCAAAAATAAACTTACCCCAGAAACTAATGATATTAACGGATGCTTGATTTCCATATGCCTTTTAAGATTGCACATATTATATTATACGAAACTTTCGTCAATTCAAAGAAACAAGTTTTTCTTCGCTTTGTTATTGGCGGCATCTTGAAAGTATTTTTTTTTTTTTTTTGTAAATACGTAGTCCTAAACACCAAACAAACAAATGCATGTAAATTTCCTTAAAATCACATGTTCGCATGCACAGAACTTAACCAGCACACACAAATTCTTAGAACCGCTACGAAGTTCAGCCTTCATCCCTTTTTTCAGCGGCAATTCTCAATGCAACCCAGCGAACAATATACATAACACACTATACATACATACATGTTTGTGTGCGCAAGGCAGCATTATTCAGTATAGTATACACAATATTGTTCGCCGCGTTCTGCTTTGTTCTACGTATCATCTTTGTATGTAAGAGGTGGGCACTGTGAAAAACTTTTAGGTGTTTGCGGCGGGATTCGAACCCAAGACCGCTGGCTCACTAGTCCGACGCACTAACCACTTGCGCTACGGTGCCTTTTGATGTCGGTTTCTTTTAAATGTGAATTAACTGATTAAAAAAGTAAATATGTTTTGTGCTTTCAAAAACTGTTTCTTTATTTTTTTCCTTTATTTATTTACATTTGTACATATTGGCCACCTAGTAATTGTTGTTACGTAACAGGATATGATAGCGTATAAGGCCAGTGCCTTTACATATCTTTGTTTTACAATAAGGTGGGTTTTTTAATTATTAGCGAGTATTCAAAAAGTAAAGATTACAATAGTTATTACTTTATTAATATCTTTAAGTTAGGTTTGATGGAGAGAGCCTTATTCAGTCTTCTTTTTCGGGTTATTTCTTGTAGCGGGATTGAGTTGACTTAATTGTTATCGTGGATTAATAACCGGATTTGTTTTTTTGTGCTTGTCTTTTGTATTTCTTCAATTACTGTCGATAATTTGAGGTCTTTATGGATGTCGTCATTGGAAATATACAATTGTCTATTATCGTTCTAAATATTTTTGATAGCTGTCTTTGGATGATGTTTATATTTGATTTACACGCTGTTCCCCACAGCTGAAGTCTGTATGTCTATATTGGTTTAATAATCGTCTTTTAAATGAGCAGTTTGTTGTCTATAGATAGAAGCGAGTTTCTTTTCAGCGGCCAAAATAGTTGTCTAAATTTGTCCTTGATTTGATTACGTTTTGTGCGTATATGTTGTTTCCAAGTTGTGGGCACCGTAGCGCAAGTGGTTAGTGCGTCGGAATACTGTGCCAGCGGTCTTGGGTTCGAATCCCGCCGCAAAACACGCCTATTTTTGAATGTCTTTCAAACGAAAAAAATTAGGTTTTGAGTAATTTGTGGAAGCATATCTATACATAATCAGGCCTATCGTGAACAAAGTTTCCCGGGAAATATTTCCCATTCAGCAATTCGCGATAACCCTGAATGTGTAGGTACATAGACATAAATAGTAGTAGTAAAAGCGAGGGCAAATATTCTGTTGGGTTCCTGTAAATGCTTACAAACTTGAAATCAAAACAATGCCTGCCCACCTACTGTTTTCTGAATTCTAAGTTTGTATCATTAAGCCAGTCTGTACGCTACGTGTATTGATTTTTGATGAAATTAGAATTCGTCCAAATCTTAGGCTGAGTTCCAAAACTATTTTAACGTAAGTAAGCAATACATACCTAGTAGGATCTCTACCATATACTAATCCTCCAAGAAACTTTTGTTGAAGGAATAAACAGACAATATTAAGTACAAATACATATCGCACTAATAATACAATATGTACCGTTGTAACTCAAAGTATGACTTCTTTGTGAATCATCGAAAAACTGATTACCTACATACATACATATGTTTACTTTCTGTTATAGATTATAAAAATATTAATATGTAGTTTATTAGAGTTATTAATAACTACATATATTTTGTTTCTTGCACTATTTTAACGTAAGTCTTATTGACGCGTAGAGAAGTGATTTTTACGTTTGAATATGATATCTCAAATTTTACAAATTGTGAGTTACCGACAACAGTATTGTATTATTAGTGCGATATGTACCTACATAAGTATGTAATGGTTTATTCAAGAAGGTTGACTATTTTATTTACTCTTGGGAAATTTATTTTCTATTATTCTCAGTAAAGGTGTTAATGACCTTGGAATGTATGTATGTATAGGTATAAGACTAACAAACATCGAAAACTTGAACTGGTTTAATAAGCTCTCTGTGTATCTCAAATAACTTTCTTACATACTTTGCACTTCTTGCTCTTTTGCGAAAACATTGTGCCTGGAAAATACAAAAAAGTACCTATTACATACCTACCAGTAAATATCAAAAACAAATCGAAAAACAAAAATGCAAAACAATTACTTAAAACCAACACCCCAAGAAATGACAACTTGCTTGCTATTAAATGTTTTTATCGCTAGATTTACTTTCCTGCGCTAATCCCTTCTCAGTTATCTTGAAAAAATTAAAATAACCTTGACCAAAAAACTCCTTGCATTGAAAGGCAGGGCAGATGACGAAATCACAATCAAAAAAACAAAAACAAACGCACAACAAAATAAAACGAATGAAAGGAAAAGGAAAAATAAAAACATAAGAACAAAGCAAACACGCAAAGACCAAAAGCAACTTGTTGAACCAACAATATTTTGGAAGAACATCATGTCTTAGCTTAATTCGAACGAGTTCGATCAAACTGGGACGCAGGAGTAAGTCCCAATCGACTGAAAAGTGGTCATTTTTTTTTTACACTGCGTGCGATATCTATGTAACTATATTATCTGTGGTACTAGCCTTAAGAGTAAAAATAGTTCGGTTTTTCAATGATATATTTTATTCTGGTTCCAATTAAACCAAATGTAGTGAAAATACATGGGAATCGTCAATTCGATTTGCTTCGTTTCGCTTTGCGTCGTGTTTTCCTGGTCCCAATTAACGACGCAAACCGGGGTATTTTTTTTTTTTTTGCACTTTTACATCTACACCATGTGTGTAAAAGAAGAGACTAACTCGGTTGACGGTCAGGGCGAGACTGACTAGTTTTTTATTATATGACTGTAACACTACTCTGAGTTTTATTTAAAAGAATCTCGTTTTATAGTATAGTGGTTAAAAACACATTGGTTTTTTACTTTTTTGGTATATATGGTTATTTTTTATTTAAATGCAACCTATTTTTCTTTTTTGGAATATTAATTATTTGGAATATTAATTTTTTGAAACTTAGTGGTTTTTTGAAAACATGTTTTTAGCACACTTTTTTGACTTTATGTTGAGTTTAAAAAAAAGGTACACTGGTCCCTCGCTTTGCGCCGGGGTTAGGGGAATAAAAAGTCTCGCGCAAAGTGAAACCGCGCAAAGCGAAGTATGAATTACATATAATTTAGGGTGTTGCGTTCCTGAAAAATGAAATGTAAGCATTTATTTAAGCCGCGCAAATCGAATTTGGGTAGGCAAATGCATTTCGCGCAATATTTGAAAATCTTTGAGCTAGAGTGATTTGATTAGCGTAAGTAAATTTTTTTTGGTTTTTTTTTTCCATTTTTTTTTACAATTTTTTTTTTTGTTTAAGGCGAAAAGAAGTTTGTAAATATTTATGTATGTATACTTACGTACTTACTTACTTAGTTGGCGCTACAGCTCGAGGTGAACCTGGGCCTGCTTCTCGCAACCATTTGTGTGTGCGTGTTATATTTTTGCACGAATGGAAGGGACCTACAGTCTATGCCGACTCCTCTGATGCTTGTCAGACATTCGAAAGAGGTGGGCACTGTGAAAAACTTTTAGGTGTTTGCGGCGGGATTCGAACCCAAGACCGCTGGCTCAGTAGTCCGACGCACTAACCACTTGCGCTTCGGTGCCCATGCCCACTTAACAGGTGTATACTTAACAGGTAAAAAAAAGGTATACCAATTCATTGTGATAATGATTTTGCGGTTTTCAGGCCTATTTCGGCAGCCCCTCATCCTCTTCATAAAATCATAACTGGAGTCTATAAGGAGGTGATAAGAAGGCTTCAAGTAATACTTAACGTTCTAGATTGTAGAGAAAATGTTGACGGTGCCAAGTTTGGAGAAATTATTCAGGACTTTGAGGAAAGATTCCAAGAAATCTAGTTTTTTTTTATTATTAATTTTTAATTATTTATTTATTTATTCTCCACTGTTAAAAACATTAAATACATTATTGAAATGGTTTGTTATGTCGATGTGCCACTTAATAAAAAAATGGTTGCAACACAAAACAATTTTTTTTCCTCCACTGTTCTGAAATTATCTGCAGTTACTTACTTACTTACTTAGGTGGCGCTACAGTTCGGGGTGAACCAAGGCCTCAACCAACAACCTCTTCCAGCTAGCCCGGTCCTTAGCTAGCCGCTTCCAGTTGCGCACGTTAAGTTGGCTGAGGTCTTGTTCTACTTGTGTGCGCCACCTTAGGCGAGGTCGTACTCTGCTGCGCTGACCCTCCGGGTAAGAGTCGAATATTCTCCGAGCCGAAGCGTTGATGTCCATACGCTCTACATGTCCTAGCCATCTTAAACGCCCAATGTGCAGTTTTTTTTGACCAGGTTGATGTCGCTGTACAGCTCGTACAGTTCGTGGTTGAATCTTCTCCTCCAGAACCCGTCAACGCAAACGGGACCGAATTTCTTACGAAGGATTTTTCTCTCGAAACGACCAAGGATATCTTCATCCGCTTTCAATAAAGTCCATGCTTCAGCTCCATATAGCAAGACTGGGATGATAAGGGTCTTATATAGAGTCTCCTTAGTCGATCGAGAAAGGACTTTACTACTCAATTGCCTTCTTAGCCCAAAGAAACAGCGGTTGGCAAGAGTAATCCTTCGTTTGATTTCCGACGAGATGTAATTTTTTGAAGTTATGGCAGAGCCGAGGTAGACAAAGTCCTTTACTACCTCGAAGTTGTAGCTGTCTATTGTGACGTTCTGTCCAATTCGTCGATGTTGGGTGTCCCTTTTTGTTGACAGCATATATTTTGTTTTGCCCTCGTTTACCGCTAAACCCATTTTAGCCGCTTCCATTTCTATACACGCGAACGCACCGGTGACAGCTCGCTGTGTTCTACCAATCATGTCAATATCGTCTGCGTATGCAAGTAGTTGAACGGACTTTTGAAAGATCGTTCCTTGTGTGTTGGCTTGTGAGTTACGAACAATTCTTTCAAGTATGATGTTGAAGAAATCGCATGACACTGCGTCACCTTGTCTGAATCCTTTTTTGACATCGAAGGTCTCGGTGAGGTCATTACGGGCCTTGATGGAGCAGCGAGCTTTCTCCATCGTCATCCTGCACAGACGGATGAGTTTGGCAGGGATGTCAAAACTAGACATGGCTCTGTACAGTTCATCCCTCCATATGCTGTCATAAGCGGCCTTGAAATCGATGAACAGGTGGTGGGTATCGTCTTGGACTTGTTGGCTTTTTTCCAGGATCTGCCGAGTGTGAAAATTTGGTCTATGGTGCACTTTCCTGGCCTGAAACCGCACTGATAGGGGCAATCAGGTTGTTGACGAAAGGCTTCAGGCGTCCACACAGTATGGCAGACAGGATCTTGTAGGCGATATTGAGGAGACTGATGCCTCTGTAATTGGAGCAGTTGAGAGGGTCTCCTTTCTTGTGGACCGGGCAGACGATGCTGAGATTCCATTCATCTGGCATACTTTCATCTGACCAAACCTTGGAGATGAGTTGATGTATGCTCACTACCAAGTAATCTCCAGCTGCTTTTAATAGCTCTGCGGGTAGACCGTCAGGCCCAGCAGCTTTGTTGGACTTTAGCTTGGATATTGCTATCCGCACTTCGTTTTGATCAGGTGGATGGTGGTTTCGGGTATCATCATCTAAATTGAACGGAACATTCTGCCTAACAGCGGAGTATTGGTCTTCGTCACCATTATACAGTCTGCAGAAGTAGTCTTTCCATATTCTCAGCACCGACTGCGTTTCCACTACGATATTTCCATCCGCGTCTCTACAGGTTTCTGTACGGGATTTGTTTTGCTGGCACATTCTTTTTACCCTCTGGTAAAACTTCCGTATATTGTTCCCGGAGTAGCATCTCTCAATATCCTCGAATGCACGCTTCTCATGCTCTTTCTTTTTCCTTCTTAGAAGCCGATATTCTTCCCGTCTCTTCTGCTCATAGAGCATGCGAGCAGATCTAGTCCTTCTTTGCAGCGCCGCTTTATACGCTTGTTGTTTTTCCGCGTTAGCTAGTCTGCACTCTTCATCGAACCAGGGGTTTCGTGGTGGTGGTCGTGTGAAACCCAGCACATCATTCGCGGCACTTATGATGGCTTGCTTGCTGGCAGTGTTGCCACTGGTCTTCTGTACTAGCAGTTGCTGCGGTAGGACTCGTAGCGAGAGATCGGGATATGCGTTCTCTGTAGGCTCTGGCGGTGTCTTGCGATTGTAGCTTTTCGACATTATATTTTCTCACAGTATTTCGTTGTTGTGGCGTTGTGTATATACGCATTTGTACGTTGGCTACTACAAGGTAGTGGTCCGAGCCAACTATCTTTGGTAGCGTCGTCTTTTTCTTCTGTGGGGCGTGAGCGCATATTAGGCTAATGTTGGCGAATTTTTCCTTGACACGGATTGTCATAAGATGCTCGCTCACGTGCCGAAAGCTCAAGACTTTTTGCCTAAGTCTGCCGCGTATGACAAATCCGCATCCGAATAAGCACTGTTTACTTCTGTATAGCAATCACCGTAGTAGAAGTCGCAGTTTCTCATTCTTTCTCTGCCTGGCCCATCCCATCGCACTTCCTGGATGGCGGTTATATCCGCTTTATAGCGGTCTAGGGCCTCTGCCAGTTGTTCGGGTGCACCGTCACCGTCCAGTGAGCGAACATTCCAGGTGCAGATCCGAACGTCATTGTCCTTTTTTCGTTTAGCGTGGTTGTCAACAGTAGATCCGTCCCTTTCCGAGGCTTTTGGTTGTTTCTGAACCATATTTTTTTACGCGGTAGGTAGTTAACCTTACGCACAACCTCCAACCTGGAGGGCCAGATCCTTATATACCCCTAGGACAAGGGGCCGGGTCCACCGGTGTCAGTAACCCACTACGGGGGTGTGAGCGCTGCCGTTGGCCCAATAGGGGCTCATCCGCCACCAACTCTTTTCCACGACCCTGACTAGTATGTGGAAATCCTTATCGACCTGAGCCCCGAATATGTCAAAGTAGCTCAGATAAGGTTTTGTTTCCATTCTGGAAATTTAACGCCACCGTTGGTTCGATCTATGGAATTCGTCCGCTGACGCGTATCATAGTGCTGCTATTTTCGCGGGTGGGCAGCGACCAGTACCAGATGGCTACCACTTGGAGGTAAAATAAGCACAATTGATGTGTAGCAACAGTTACAACACTGGGCTTTGCCAAGTTAAAACCAGTCAGCGCCTACCCTATTTCTCCAACATCCAGCCATCTGCAGTTACTACAAACATTAATATTTGAATTTAATTTTACTATTTTTGCCGCTTTGGATAAAAATATTTTTGTTTAACATGAAATTCTGGAACATCCTGTACAGCATTTTCTTAGATTTTATAATTTTTTTAGCATTACACCGCTTAACATACTTTGCTGACTTAAAAATTCCACCGAAATAGTATATTTGCACTCTAATATGCAGCAAAATAAGAAAAAGGGGTTTTTGATACACCTGCAAAAATATTTAAAACATTTCTTGTTCGTTTACTTTTATGTACCACTGTGACTTTGTTTGACTTTTTCAGAAGATTCTGAAACACCTTGTAAATATTTTGCATTCCGAGTGATTTCGAATTTTTGGAATCCACTTCGAATTCTTTTGTTTGAAATGTCAAACACAGTTGTCAAATCATTTCAAAATCTTTGGAGTTTTCAGTTCCTGGTTTTAATTTTGTGCAAGTGAATTAAATATTTAAGAAAAAATATATTTTATTAAAAAATGGATTCAATTTTGTTTTAAACGATTGGTGAAAACCGCGATGAAAACCGAATGGAGAGAGTTCACAGGAAGATTTGGCGAGATAAATCTAACATTCTGGATCTTCCCAAAGCATTGTAAGCAGAAGTTAGACAGCTGAATAAAATAATTTATATAATAGTTTTTGCATTTTTGAAAATAGTTTTAGTGTGAGTAAGGAAATATTTGTTGATATCCTGCGAGAAGTGGAGTCAAAGATGTTACCAACTTCAATTCCTCTCACTCTCAAATTCGGAGAGACACTCCTTTTTTCTGGCTGAAGGGGGTTATCAAAGTTCAGTGGAAAAGGATTTTAATCTTCGCCTTGGTAGATCCACAGTCGGCAAAGTTCCCGGCGAGATGTAAAACATTGTGCAACACAAGTTGTGGTCGAAATGGACGGAATGGGAAAGTACGCAGATGGAAGAAAAAAAGATGTTTGAATAATGAGGGATTCTGGGGATTATAAATTGCTTGGATAGTACAAGCATTCACCTCCGCCCATTAAGAAAATATGATTTTTATTTTTTAATAATAAAAATTGTTTACTTAAATTTCATATCGTCTTCTATCGTTGTTCTAACTCCGTGCAGAAATCTTGATTTTCTTCCATGTAATTCAAAAGAATACTCTTGCCTCTATTTTTTGTGTTGTACTATATTTAACACAGGAATTATTTTGATACACTAATGGAAAGTCTTATTATTCTACTTATATTTTTTCAAATGATTCTGATCAACAAATTAATTAATTAATTCACTTTACAACGGCATGTGAATTCAATTCACGACAAGAATCTCAAGTGAATTCAATTGGAATGCAGAACACGAATTTACAACTGTCATCTTTAGTGGAATGCAGAAAACCAAAATATTCACTTTCGAACATACAATCCACAATTCATAGTTTCCTTCGGAATGGAGAACACCCAATTCCAGTTTTGGTGGTTGAATTCACTAATACCCAGTTTCACAGAGAGAGTTTAAACTCTCGTTTTGGTTTAAACTTCCGTTTAAAATATTTTCGGTTTTATAGTGCTCGTTTAAACTTAAAGTACAGTTTAACTTGTCGTTTCAGTTAAACGGCAGTACTCCGCCGTTTAAACATTCATATGACCTGTATAGGTTGGCACTTCACACATTCACTCATTTAAGTTCACACAGTCACATAATGAAGTTCACGCATTCACAAATTGAGAGTACGCATTTTCATTGGTGGAAGCATAGAGAAAATTTTGAGAAACTGTCATCGTCGTTGACGGCGTTGACAATCGTTTGACAACGATTTTGTTTTGTTGTCAGTACACACATTCACGCATTATAGTTCACACATTCTTATATTGAAGTTCACGCATTCACAAATTGAGATTATGCGTTTTCATTGGTGGAAGCATAGAGAGAATGAAGAGAATCGTTTGACATTTCAAAACAATAGCGCCGAATTTTTGTCTAACATAGCTTCCAAAACTGGGTTTAGTTAACTGGAAGATTAATTCAGACTGTGAAACCGAACGAGTTAAACGAAAAGTTTAAGCTCTCGTTCACGTTTAGTTGATCTTCAGTTTAAACTCTCACTGTGAAACTGGGCATAAAAGTGGAATGCAGAACAGGGGGGATAGCCTTGAAATATCCTTCAAACAGAAAAAAAATTATCCCGATATCTATTTTCGCTAAAGCCGGGTATACACAGGCATGCAAGTATGCGCAAATTCATGATTGCGCACGCATGCCAGCCTGTGGATAGCCTTGCCAGGGTGTTTGCGCAAACAGGCTTGTGGGATTTTAAAATTTTTTGAAATCCGCTGGCATGCGTGCGCAAACACAGGATAGCAATGATTGCGTAAATTGTGTTGCTTTCGTCATTTGTTTTAGTGTGAATCTAGTGACATTTATGAAAGTTTGCCCGAATTGTGGTAAGTGAAGAGTGAGTCGTATGAGGAATGCGCGTGCATGGATGCTAGTGGATAGCAAAATGCATGCATTCTTGCATGCCTGTGGATACTCACCTTTAGGAGCTATGATTTTTGTAAGCAAAAAAGTCAATTTGCCCCACTGTGCTTCCGAGGAATATTTTTAGAGACTGTATACGGAAGTTCTGTGTTTTAAGTGGTGGATTATATAAATAGGGTTAAGCGAGCAAATTGAATTACTGTAATTTTGATTTCTCTTTCTTTTCTTAGGTAAATCTGATGATTTTTCACAGCATTTAAGTAAATCCAGAAGTATTCGTTGCTCATTGCTACCGTCTAGATCAAAGACGTCAATAGAACCATAAATATACTATATCTAATCATTCAAAATTTCAATATTTTTTCCATGCATTTTAAAGACTTTGGCGCAAATTTATAGTCAACCCCACTTTATCAGCTTAACTCCGTACTAGTTATACGCAACTTTAAACTTAAAAGCATACTTTAATTTTTGTTCAATAAGTCCCAATCCACACGTTGACTCATGAGTCGCAACAACATTTTCAAGCCACCGACAGCAACTACGAAGTGGCTTGGAAAACTCTTGTTGACCGCTACGACAATAAAAGACTTTTACTGACAGCCCAATTGACGAGTCTGCTGTCACAAGCTTCCACAGTTGGAACGGCTTCCAGCCTGAGAAAGCTGCACGACACAACGAAGGAAGGAATGCAGGCTATAACGAACCTGGGATACGACACAGAGAACTGGGATCCATTAGTCGTCCATCTCATGTTGCAGAAGTTGGACAAGGAAAGCAGGATTTTATTTGAGCGATCTCTGGAAGATCCTAGAAGCAGCCCAGCAGTTGAGGACTTCCTCATGTTTGTAGAATCAAGATTTCAGACGCTGGAAGCCATTAACAATCGAGACGAGAGGAGAAAGCCTTCGGTGCTTGTTGCAGCGAATAGTGACAACAGTATCAATTGCACTATGTGTTAATCAGGTAAACACAGAATATACAATTGCTCACAATTTTTATGTCTTTCAGATATTGAACGGGACAAAATAACACGCAGGCTCCAGCTTTGCAGAAACTGCCTAAAACCGGGTCATTACTACCAGTCATGCCAGTCCAGAGGTTGCCAAAAATGCCATGGCAAGCACAACACCCTCCTCCATCAGCAACATCAGCAACAACACCATCAGCAACAGCAACAACACCATCCGCAGCAGCAACAACACCATCCGCAGCAGCAACAACACCACGAGCAGCAACAACGCCATCAGCAGCAGCAACAAAACTATCAGCAGCCACAGCAACATCATGCCCATCCGCAGCAGAAAGTCAACGATCAAGATAATCAATGTGGTAAGCGCTATACAGATAAGAAAATTATAAAACAAGATCAGCCATTGGGCGCATCCGCCAATGCTGCTATAGGTTTAAGAGTTAGAAAACATTATGTCTATCTAGCAACAGCTGTGGTCAATGTCATTACCTCGTACGGGACACGAATTCCGGGTCGGGTACTTTTGGACCCTGGATCACAGCTTCATTTTATAACTTCATCATTTGCACATGAATTAGAGCATAAGAAGCATCGACTGAACATTCCAATCAGTGGTATTGCAGCGCAGGAAAGTAAAACTGAGTTTGTCGTAACACTAACGTTTGAGTCTAGAAACAAGTCTAATTCCTCGAATAAGTGATTACCAACCTAGTCAACAGTTAGACGTATCCTTATTCAGTATTCCTACAGATGTCAAACTAGCCGACCCTCAGTATTCAAAGGCTCAACGTATTGACATGTTAATAGGAGCTGAGATTTTCTTTGGTCTACTCTTGCCCGGTGAACTTAAAGTTTCAAACGAACTACCAATACTACGCAACACTAAGTTGGGATGGATTTTAGCTGGAAGTGCTCCAATACCACAAGAAAGTGCGCATTGTCATGTGGTGGCAAATCCATCGCTTTCCTCATTAGAAAAACTCGTAAGGAGTTTTTGGGAGACAGAAGGGCATGAAGCACCCGTTAATACAATGAGCCAAGAGGAACATGAATGCGAGGAGCATTTTAAAATTAATACCAAAATAAGTTCAGAAGGCCAGTTTGTAGTAAAATTGCCATTCAAGGGCGATCCCGGATCGCTGCTAGGAGACTCGCGAAAATTAGCAGAGAAACGATTTTTGACGTTAGAAAGGAGATTAGATAAAAACAAGGAACTCAAAGAATCCTATGTTAATTTTATGGAAGAGTACAAATCACTGGGCCACATGAGTCCAATAACAGAAGACGAGTTACCAGCTGATCATTACATATTTCCTCATCATTGCGTTATAAAGCCTGATAGTTCATCAACAAGGCTTCGGGTTGTATTTGACGCTTCTGCGAAAACTTAATCTGGCCGCTCACTCAATGATATCTTAAGGGTTGGTCCAACAGTCCAACCAGACCTTTTTCGACAATAGTGAATTTTCGACTGCATAAATATGTCTTTACCGCAGATATAAACAAAATGTATAGGCAAATTCTAGTGAGTCCAAAGGAGCAATGCAACTTATTTTATGGAGATCACGCAAAGATCTTCCACTACAGATCTATCAATTAAACACAGTAACCTATGGAACTGCTTCAGCTCCTTACTTGGCAACGAGATGCCTTGTTAAATTGGCGGAAGACAACCAGGATATCTTTTATAGGGCTGCATTGGCAGTCAAGAACAATATATACGTAGATGACGTTCTCACCGGAGCAGAAACACTAGAAGATGCTAAGACGTTATTAAAGGAAATCAATCAGTTGCTGAATCTGGGGAAGTTTGAGTTACGTAAATTCTGTGCTAATGATTCCGAGATTTTGGAGAAGGTTCCAGAAGAGCATAAAGAAAAACTCGTAACATTTTGTCAATCGGAGGTGATTAAAACACTAGGATTGATTTGGGATCCATCTTTAGATGTATTTCGTTTTAAACTTGACGTCAATAAAGGTGATGATTCAACTGTGTCTAAGAGAACAATTCTAGCAGACCTAGCCCGGCTCTTTGATCCGCTTGGCTGACTCGGTCCTGTTGTGGTACTCGGCAAACTATTTCTACAAGATGTCTGGAAGGCAGAACTATCTTGGAACGAAACTTTGCCTTTAGAAGAAGCTAACAAATGGTTAAATTATCTATCTCAGTTTTCATTGTTGAGCGAATTAAGTATCGCACGCTATGTTTTAACGACTTCGGCAACCACTAGTGATTTGCATGCATTTTCTGATAGCAGTTTAAGTGCATTTGGAGCCTGCGTATATTTGAGATCAATAGATGAAGATGATCACATTAACTTGCACCTGTTGTGTTCCAAATCGAGAGTTGGACCTCTTAAAACTATAAGCATTGCACGGTTGGAGCTACAAGGCGCGGTTCTCATGGTAGAGTTAGTAGACAGGATTTTGAAAATCTTGCCCAAGAAAATAAACAAGGTATGTTATTATACAGATTCCACGACAGTATTGGCTTGGATAAAGTCACCTTCCTATACATGGGAAACATACGTCGCAAATAAAGTAGCAAAAATTCAACTTAGTACAGATATTCATCAATGGAATTATATTAAGGGTGAGAGTAATCCAGCTGATTTCTTATCTAGAGGCCTTAATGTAGTAACACTACTTAAAGCCACAACCTGGTTTAAAGGCCCGGAATTCCTAAGTCAGGATGTTAAAACTTGGACAACGACAGAATACACTCTGCCGACGTCAGTGCAAAAACGTCGGAAGAAAAAATCGGTGTTAATTACCTCAAGTTTCCTTAATGGGCTTTTAATTGAATGTGTAAATCACAAAAACTCATTCAATACACTTCAAAAATGTTTTCCTATTGTTTTAGATTTTATAACAACTGTAGAACATCCAAAGGATTTCGAAATGGAGGTCAGTTGACAACAAATGAACTTCAGCAGGGCACACGCTTAATCTTGGTACACACCCAAAAGTGTGCTTTTCCAGAGGATTATCGTAGCTTAGAAAGTGGACTGAGAGTACAAAAAACTTCAAGTATTGCATCCTTATCTCCATACTTTGATAATAAAACAAAACTAATAAGGGTAGGTGGAAGATTAGAAAATGCAACTATTACGTTGGATGCTAAACATCAGGTCTTCTTGCCAAAAAATAACATTATTACGAAAATGCTTTTAGTCCATTTGCATAACACACATTTGCATACATCGCATAGATCATTGATTGCAATTTCAAGACAACAATACTGGATTTTGAGTGTTAGTAGAATGGCGCGACAAGTAATTGGTAACTGCATCAAGTGTTTTAGATCAAGGCCAATAGCTATACAACAAATAATGGGTAACCTACCAAAGGAAAGAGTTAATCCATCACGACCTTTCTATCATTCAGGCGTTGACTTCTGTGGTCCAGTAAAAACACATCACAAGGTAAGAGGCAAAACTCCGACGAAATCTTATTTGGCTGTATTTGTGTGTTTTTCTACTAAAGCTGTACACATTGAAGTTGTAAGCGACTTATCTTCTGAGGCATTTATTAATTCATTGAAGAGGTTTATAGGAAGAAGAGGGGTATGCCATTCGTTATTTTGTGACAACGCGACAAATTTTGTGGGTGCAAAGAATGAAATTTTAGAGCTAAGAAGAGCGTTTGAGTCAGAAAATATACACTCCGCTTTGGAAACGACTTGCCTTACAGAAGGAATTCATTGGAAATATATACCACCACGAGCCCCACATTTCGGAGGACTTTGGGAAGCTGCAGTGAAGTCGACAAAGGGACTGCTGATTCGTTACTTAGGAGAAGCCTCTCTTACTTATGAACAATTGTTAACGGTGATAATTCAAATAGAAGCAATTTTAAATTCACGGCCATTAACACCTATGACGTCTGATCCCAACGATTTAGAGGAACTTACTCCTGGGCACTTCTTGATTGGAGCCCCACTTACAGCGTTGCCTGAACCAAACATCACCGATCAAAAATTGAACAACATAAGCAAGTTTCGTCAAATACAGCACATTCGGCAACATTTTTGGAAAAGATGGTCAGCTTAATATTTGCACAATTTACAGCAACGGATGAAATGGAAAACTGAATCAAAAAACATAGAACCTGGGGCATTAGTTGTCATTAAAGAAGCAAATACTCCACCGGTGAGGTGGAAACTAGGACGAGTAACAGAAGTGTTTAAGGGAACCGATGACTTTGTACGGGTAGTTAACGTGAAGACGCAAATGGGTATATATCAACGTGCCGTACATAATCTATGTCCTCTGCCAATAGAAAACAAACTGGAAGACGAGAGAATTGAGTCAAATGACATCGATAACAATACAACTAACAAAACCGAAAGTCTACCGAGCAACACCGGAAATATTCGAAGAAAGAAACGACCCAAGGCTGCATGGTTATCTACGGTTCTTATATTTCTATTAGTAGGTCCAATACTGCAAGCAAAAGCGAATGATGATATTACAATGAACAAATTAGACAATACTGTCGGCGTCTACTTTGAGGATATAGGAAGACTTCGTTTAACAAATACCTTTTGGAACATATACATCTACTACAACATAACAACCTACTGGCAGGAATTCAGCCAAATTAAATCCTTTTACAGCCAACTCGAAGACATTTGTGCAACGGAGTCAGCTCATTACCCATATTGCATGCCAACGGTAGGAACGATGCGGCACAGAATTGAGGCGATGGAGCACAATAATGATCTTCTTTATAGCTTTCATGGTCCTAAAGGTGACAAGGTTAGACTTGCAAGATCTCCATTCGACATAGTTGGCACGTTAGCTCACAGCTTGTTTGGCGTTTTAGACCAGGAAGATGCCAAGCGCATAGAGACTCAGATATCGAGTGTACAAGAAAATTAACAACACATGGCAGAGCTTTTACGAAAACAAAGCTCCATAGCGGATTCCACATCAAATATCCTGAGACGAAATGCAGCCGAAATAAAGAAGCAGTTTGAGGCCCTCAACATTTTCTTAGCAAAGTCACTTTTCTATTGTCTATTGAACGTAGGCAAAATCTAGATTCGCTGACCTCGTTTTTGCTTCTGATCATCACGAATTTTGAGAGAACTCAAGACATCCTGTTAGATGTGCTGCTCGACATTAACCACGCAAAAATTAATCCGCAATTGATAACTCCGGAGCAATTTAACGAACAATAAGGAACAGCTTGCCCCCAACCTTAAGCTTAGCAAAAGGTTCGATCGTGGACATGTACAGAATGGCAACTGTTAAAGGTCGCAGTCTTAACGATTCCATAATATTTGAAATGCTGTTACCATTAACCGATATAGAAGAGTTTCAATTGTTCAATTTAATCTCAGTTCCAATAGTCCATAAAAACATAAGTCATTGGGTTTCAATATCGACGCCATATCTAGCGGTCTCATTAGCAAGGGACAAATATTTCAAGCTGACGGATATAGAACTTTCCTCATGTAAATCATTGCTACCCAAAATGTATCTCTGTACACAATTTCACCCAACTAGTGTACACCGAGGTCTGTCAAGCGGATGCGAAATGGCTCTCCTGAATCATAACCAAGATGCTTTGTCGGAATGTCATTTCACCGAATCACCAATAGAAGATCAATGGATACGCCTAAAGGAATCCAATGGCTGGATTTTCTCCGTCACTGCTGCCACAACCGGTCATCTTATATGCCAAGGTAGCACCAATAGCATCACCATTTGTCGGAAATGGCATCATAGAAATTCACGATATTTGTGTCTTGAGATTGCCAACTAAAATTATCAACGGACGTAGCAGCTACAACACTTCGGTCAAACAATCATTTATTCCTAGTGTAAACATCAGTAGCTGGATGTTCAGTCGAAGCACGACGACGGAAGTGTTAGTTCCACCCGAGGTAAATGATATTGATAAGATTCAGCTAGCTGATTTAAAAAGCAAGGTTGAAGACTATGTAAGCTCATCCAAAGCGCTTTCCAATAATCTAAGCGTAAACGCCCACGATTATCACCACTATGGGATCAGTTATATTCTCCTCGCTGGCATGATAGGCATAATGATCGCGTATTGGCACAAGCAGAGGCGATCAAAGCCAATCCCACAACCAAGATCGTCACGTTTTAGAGTAGACGATGTTTAATACTATAGTTAATTAGTATATTTTTAAGTTTAGAGAGTTAAGAACCCTCAAGAAGGGGGAGTATGTTTAGTTTTGTATCATGTTAGTTTTTTTTCTTTATCATCGTTCAATTTTTCTTGTAATTGTACAAGCGTGGAACCAGACAGGTTTTAGCGAATTCACGCATCTCGTGTTTCGGCGACTGAGTTTCGCACAATTCGTCTGTTCTCACGATCGCGTTTAATTGTAATCTAATATTAAGTGATGACTTGTAAAAATTGTAAACCAAATGCAAGGGGTCAACTAGTTATTAGTTTTATCATAAGATTCATTCTTTGTCAAGTTTAAGTGCGGGAAACATCATCCCCATAAATAAATCGAACCATTAAATTCAGAATTGTGCAGTTGTGTTTCTTTTAACGTTTCTCTCTCTATCTTAACAACATTCTTCGCAAAACAGCTTAGTTTCATGCTAAAATAGTTTTAAAGTGTACTTTAATCGACTATAAATTTGCGCCTTTGTTTTTAATTCTATACTGATAGCGACAACTTCCGAACACAGCGCGTTAAGAATGAAGGGAGAAAATGATTAAGGCTGAAAACACACCGGAGCAGTCAAAACGTTTTTGATTCGAAACGCAAGAAAACGTTTTATATTTCAACACACACTAACCGAAACACGTTGTAACAAAACAAATCATTTTACTTTTCTGTTTCGTTTAATGTGTGTTGAGAAAAATCAAAACTGAATTTGAGACTTTTCGATAATAATTTTATTAGCATGGCTGTGTTATTATGTATTGGGCTTCTTTGCGCAATAATAATAATAATAATAATTTCTCTGCATCTACTTCAATTCACCCATTCTCAATGAAAACTTTAAAATAAATAAAACGCCAGTGCAAAAAACTACAACAATTTTGTTTCTGAAAAACAAATGGTCAGCTATCGACAACGAAACACGTTTTTCTATTTCGTCGTTGTTTTTTCGTTTTGCCGCATGCGGTGTGTGTTGCGCCATAAGCAAGTGTGCAAAAATGGACAACGACGCGTGTTTGTAACGTTTTTGTTTTATTTGGTGTGTGTTGGCCGTATGCAAAGCCATGTATTATCGACAACCAGTATTGTAGCGCACCGAAACAAATACATGTTTTTTGTTTTGGCTGCTTTGGTGTCTGTTATCTCATAAGAATCAATGAACTGTTGTTTCAACAGTCACAAAAAAAGTTTTGACTGCTCCGGTGTGTTTTCAGCCTAAGGTCGTGTGCCGATTGCGTTAAAATATTATCCTCTGGCTAATTTTTGACGCTAGTGAGGTGAGTATAGACTTCAAAAAATTAGCCGGCTCTGGAGCTGCATAAGAAAATATCCTGTGGCTAATTTTTGACATTTGTATATACCCATGTAGGAATGAGAGAGATGACGATAGCTTTTGTGTTTGTTTCGGTTTTCTCAATCAATTGTCGGTGGACAAATGTAGTGCACTAGCGTTCACATACGATGGGAGAACTACCCATCGTGAAAAATATATTAAAACCAGTTCAAAATTTTTTAGAAAGAAATGTAATTCATATGAGCAATATCGTGCAAAGACAAGTAAAATTGAATGTTTGAAAAATGTTGATTGGTCAATTTTTTTTCTTTGTATTTTCCATTAACAAACTACCAACTTTGTTCTTCAATCATTTACACAAATAACATATAATTTACAAACAAATGCGTTAACACCGAAAATAATTATTAGTTATGCTTTTTATGTTATTTTTTTTATGGAAACTGGGAAAACAGTTTGGTGATTTTAGTTATAGTAATATTTAACGAAAGGGAAATTTTTCAATTCTTGTGGGAAATTAATGAAATAAAGTGTTCAAAAAAATCCCATTTAATCGAATCGACACAGCAAAAAGCTAAAATTTTATCCCCCTCTGTACAAACGTCAAAAATTGGCCAGGGGACAAAATTTTAATCCGTGAGTCTTGTGCTTTTACACTTCAGACTTTTTTCCTTGACTCAAATTTGACATTCCTCTTTTATTTTTCAGTTCTTGTATTGTGCAGATGACTAGGTGGGAAGCAACAGATTGATAAAACGAAGAAGAGAAAAGAAGAAAGTCAAAAAGAGTCGCCAAAAACTTTACCCTCGACTCACAGGGTAAAATATTTTCCTTCTCATCTTTTCGAATTTTCTTACTCTTTTGCATCCATGTGAGTCTAGACTCACAAGTCTAAGTGTGAAATCAGACTAACTCTGTGCCGGACAGTAAAGTACAGAAAAATACAGGTTTTGGTGTTCAGTAAAAAAAAGGTCTGTTCAGTAAAAAAAAGTCAGATCAGAACAGCACAGATTTGTGGGAAAATGTCAGATCAAGTCAGCACAGAAAAATACAGCCATATTCAATTACAGCTGATTTAGACATTTCTCACGATTCTGTTCTACCTCAAAAACAGGTGCAGAAAAGTTGTCCAACACAGAGTTATTAGGTTTGTTTGATGTCAGCCCTAGGACGCACTAGGGTGCACTGAAAACGCACTGATGCGTTGGCTGTCGTTGGCTGTGTCACAACACAATCACAACGAATGATAAGAGGGAGAAGCTTTTCCCACACAAGTGAACGGAGCGAGTAAAAGCAAAGAGCTTTATTTGTTATACCTATTTTGAAAGCTTTGACGGCCACGGCTCGTTGGTGAAGGCAAAAAATTGGAACCATTTTTTTGTACAGGCATGAGACATCTGTATATTTATTGTCTGTGCTAATAGTTTAGGGAGAATTTTCTTGCCTAAAAGTCCAGTCCACGACCTCACAAAAGGTTGCCTAAACGTCTCGTCAATTTTGGGTCTCTCGACCAATCAGGCCGTTGACTAACGAAATCTAAAATCCGGTACGCGCTCAATCACACTTGCTTTTGCGAAAATTATTTTGATATGATTTGAGAAAAAACGAATAGTATTACAAAATACAAAAAAAATCAGAAAGTGACATTGCTTTTATTAGTCCTATTTGAAATACATTCTTTTACAAATTTCATTCATTTCCCATTTTGAAATATAAATAAACAGAGTGTTGGAATAAAACGCGTTCTTGTAGTCCACTTGGTCCTTTTTATACGTTTTACTTTATTAAAATTGTTATGTAAATTAAATGTTACTTCAGTCTTGAAATTAATAAAATATAAAAGCCAAAGGCAAGAAAAAGGAAAAAAAGAACTCAAAAATTTGTCGCGTCTTCTTCAGTTAAAATTCTGATGTAATCTGCCAAATTCAAAACCATCTCTTCTCCTTCTCGCATTCCAGTAGCTGTCTCGTTTTTTCTTCTTCTATTACTTTTTCACCACAGTTCCCCCTGGTACTGCAAATCATGGATTGGAATTTGTTGTACCCTCGTTGGTTTCTCGTACTTGTAGGAATGCTAACTTAACTGCTGGTCGTTCAAAAAGCCCATCGATGGTCTGAACTGTTGCGCTTCGCACTTGGCCATCCAATGATGTTTTTACAGCAATTATTTTTCCCTTTGGGTAATTGTTTCTTGGCAGATCTTTGTCGATAATCATCACGATGTCTCCAACTTTTAATGGTTGCACTGGATCATACCACTTTGAGCGCAGCGTCAGCTCCGGTGTGTATTTATTTATGAACCGCTCCCAGCATTTATTAGCGAATTTTTCCTTATACTGGTAAGTATATTTTAAAATCTTCCGGCTTTCATCCAGTTGCCCGATAGGATTGCCTCCTCCAGACGTCAATCTCAGGAAGTGGTTGGGGGTTAAAGCCTCTGCCAAGTTGTCTTCCAGTGGCACATACGTAAGTGGCCTTGAGTTTATGATATTCTCCGCAGCCACCAAGCAGCTTCTGAGTAATGGGTCGTTTGGTGTCCTTACAGGCAATGAGCTATACAGCGCTTTCTTGGAAGAGCGTACCAAGCGTTCCCAGGCTCCGCCCATATGAGGTGACGCCGGCGGATTGAACATCCATTTTACCGAAGGACTCACAAAATGTTTCGCAATGTGAGCTGGATACACTGCTTCTAACTCTTGACGTAACAGCCTCTCTGCTCCAATGAAGTTGGTTCCTCGATCACAGTATATTTCTTTAGGCTGCCCGCGTCGTTGAATGAAATCTTAGAAACAAAGGATGAATGAGTCGGCGTCCATTTTGTGAACTATTTCTACATGTACAGCTCTGATAGTTAAATACGTAAATAGCACTCCCCATCTTTTCTCTTGTCGTCGCCCAACTGCCACTATCAAAGGACCAAAATAGTCCACTCCTGTGAACGCGAACGGGTCACAATACGCTGACAATCTTGCACGTGGAAGGGGTGCTATCTCTGGATCGTTCGGTTTTGCATTTTTTATTTTACACCATTGCCACTTTCGGCAGATCGATTTTACTACACAGCTTAATTTTGGAATAAGGTAAGTTTGTCGTAGCTGATTTACTACACTTTCGTGGTTGCTGTGTAGAAAGTTTTCATGACATCTCTGAACTATAAGATGAGTTATTGCATGGTTTCTTGGAAGAATCACTGGACGTTTGGTTTCTACATAAACGAATGCGGCTGCATCAATTCTTCCTCTTCTAATAAAAATTCGGGACCTTGGAACCAACGGTCATTAATATCAAGATTCGGTGGTCGGATCCATTTGGTGGCATCGTCAGCTACATTTTGTTTGGACGGGATATATCTCCAAACTCCCGTGCTGTCATTGTCCTGTATTTCAGCTACTCTGAAGGCCACGAACTTATTGAAGCGATGAGGGTTGCTCTTTATCCATCCCAGGACCGTTTTGGAATCGCTCCAGAAGATAACTTTAGACACCATTATCGAGAGCTCGTTCAATATTTGCTTCGCAAATCTACTTCCCATCACAGCAGCATCCAGCTCTAAACGAGGAACGGAACGCAGCTTTATAGGAGCAACCTTTGTTTTCGCGCCTATTAATGAGCACTCAATTTGTGTGCCATTTTTAATACGTAGGTATGCTACCGTGGCGCACGCTTGTTCTCCTGCGTCCGTAAATACGTGGAGTTGAACAGTTGTATCAGTCCAATTGGATAACTGCTTTAGAACACATCTTGGGATTCGCAATTTCTCTACCCGTGGTAGGACTTCTATCCACTTTTTCCATGTATCAAATCGGTCATCTTTGATGGGATCATCCCATTCTATGCGGCTTCGCCAAATGTCTTGCAGTAATATCTTTAAATACACCAGGAAATTGGAAATAAGTCTGAGAGGGTCGTATATTGACATTAAAACACAGAGAACTTCCCTTTTGGTTGGACGACATTCTCCTTTCAGTACTCGTTGACTGCCTTTGTTATAGCGTAAGGAGAAAGTTAGCTCATTTGTCGTTAAACACCACCACAATCCTAATATTTTTTCAGTTGCGGACTCCGGATTTAAGCTTAAGTTCATGCTAACATCAGATGATCCCGGGTTCAACTCTCGCATAACACTACGGGAATTTGATTTCCAATTTCGGATTTCAAAGCCAGCCTTTGCGTGAATTATCGATACTTGCTTTGCTAACTGTACTGCCTCAGATACAACATCAACGCTGTCCAATAAATCGTCGACGTAATGGTTTTTTATTATACTTTGCACTGCTCGTGGATACTGGTCGTTGAACTGCATTGCGTTTTGGTTCTTCACATACTGGGCACAACTGGGAGAGCAAGTTGCCCCAAATGTCATGACTTGCATCACATATGTTTCAGGTTTGACATTTCCATCATTTCGCCACAAAAACCTAAGCACATGCTGGTCCTTTTCCGGAATCTTTACTTGGTGATACATTTCCTTTTTATCTGCGGAAATGCAGACTTTTCTTTCCCTGCTGCGTATGAGAACACCCAGTAGCGACGAGTTCCAGTCGATGCCTTTCATAAGTAATGTATTCAACGAAACACCATCCACCATAGCTGCAGCATCCCAGACGATTCGAATTTTATTTGGCTTATTTGGATTACGGACTGGAAATATCGGCAAATACCAAATCCTTTCATGTGGTGCTTCCAACTCTTTATTGCTGAGCTTTCGAATATAACCCTTTTCTTCATATTCTTTTATTTGTCTGATTAAGTTATCCTTCAACTCTTAATCACATTTCAGACGCTTCTCCAAACACAACATCCTACGAATCGCCGAGGGTCGACTGTCCGGTAATTTAAAATTGTCATATCTCCACAGAAGTCCAAATTCGTACCGATTTTTTTGATGAGTTGTTGTTTTGGTTAAAAGAGATTTTGCTCGTTCTTCATCTTGGATCTGTTTAGAATCTTTCGGTCCAGCTATACCCAAACTATCCACGGAAAAGAATTCCTTTATCATCTGATGAGTTTTCGTATCTTTCGCTGACTGACACTCACACAGTTGAAGATGTTGATCAAACTTGTTATTGATATCTTCTATCGGCTCTATGGTTGAAAAGACAGTCCAGCCCAGGCGACATTTTGCTGCAATTGGTTCATCATCAAGAGCTTCTTGGATTTTTAGAGGAATCGCCACATGCCAATTTCGAAGACCAATAAGAATACCTGGACTGGCATTACTATACGATGCCACTGGCAAATTGCGTAGATGCGGATATTTTTTAGCAACGTATCCATAATCGAGCTAGTTTAAATTTTGTACAGTCCTGATATCTGCAATTCGGAAATTTGGTGCATTTAAATAAGTTCTAGCGATTGTTACATCAACTCTTCTTGACTGCTTCTCCTGCCTGGATATTGTTCCACCCCATTTCAGACATAATGGTTCATTTTTCCCTTCAAGGTGAAGTTGATTCGCTATGTCCGCATTCAGCAAGGTACTAGATGACCCTTCATCCAAAAAAGCATAAGTTTGCACCTCTTTCCCGTAGCTGGACAGAAGCACTGGTAAAATTCTAAAGTGAACTGCCGTGGAGGACTGGTGACTCATGGTGATGTTTTCATCATTGTTGTTATTTGAGTTTGCCTGCTGAATGTTATGCAGCAGAGGATGATGTCTCCTGGTACAATTGTCCTCCGAGCATGGAACTGGTGTTGCACATTTAAATTGATGCCTTTTGAGACATTGTCGACAGAGGATTGACTTTTTCACAAACTCCCATCGTTCTGACACGTTCCAATCCAAAAAACGACTGCAAATGGAAACTGTTTTACAATTGCATTGACATACCTGACATTTTTTCAAATAATTAATCGGCTTTGTAGGGTTTGACTTTCCTTGCGCCTCTTCATGGATATCTAATATTTCTCGTTAAGCTGTTGATTTTGGTTGCACTTCTTTGGGACGAAACCAGGAAATTGATGGCATAGCACTGCATATGTCTGTAATGAGATCATTAAGCCAATCTCCAAGCACGCAAATGTTGTCAACGTCTATTTCATTTCGCCTATGTGTTGCCCATTGCAGCTTAAGGACTGGTGGTAACTTGTCGACGAGCTCCTTCATCAACATTGGATTACACATATGGTTTCGTAGATCTGCTTGCTCCAAAGTCGCACAAAGGTTTCTGACAGCAACAGCATATTCTATTACGGTATCCATTCGTTCCATTTTCGGCGATGTCATCTTTTGGATTTTCGAAATATAGTGCTCCATTATTATTTCAGGCCTGCCAAAGAACAATCTAAGTGTTTCAATAATTTGTGGTACACACGATGGTAATGATAGTTGAGCTTCGACCACTTCCCTTGCTTTGCCTTTCAAACTTCGTTGTAAGCGTATAAGATTTTCGCTTTTAGAAAAACCACAAGTTGCTGTCGTCTGATGAAAGCTACTAACAAATACGGGCCATTCCCCTGGATTGCCAGAAAATATCGGAAGGTCTCTAGCCACCACTTGTCTTGTGGCCATTTGATGCGTAGACAAATGGTTGCAATCAGCGATTGCTTGCGACTCAGAGGATGGAAATTTATTTTTCAAATCTTGGAATTCTTTTTTGTGTTGTGGTATTTCAGCCAAGTACTTTTTGACGATATCGTTCGGTTTATTTATTATTGACTTTCCACACGGTGCATCCACAGGGTCTTGTGCATTCACTTTGACCTTTTGATGGATCATATCCTGACGGGATCGTCCGACTTCCTTGTCTGTATGCAATGACTGGATCTCCAGCTCCTCATCCGACATATCATCTAAAAGTGCTTGAAGTTGGGTTAGCAGCTGTTGTTGCTTCCGTAGTATTTCTTCTTCAGCTTCCAAGATTTTCATACGCTGACGGATTCTTTCAGATCTTCCTTTGGAACGGTTTGATAAAACTGACGCTGTATCTGATTTTGTTTTGGCTTCAATTGTATTATTCACAGGTTGTATTCGTATTGCATTTGAAGCAATACAAATTCCACATTACCAATCGGGATCTTCTGCGACTTCATCGCCAATTTGAGCACACTTGTAGTGAATCCACCTTTTGCATTGCGTACATTCCGCCATTTGCTTTTCTGTATAAATATTATTGCAAATTGGACATTTGCTTACCACTGTTATTCCTGAGATTGACATCTTGTATTTAAATTTTTGAGAATGTTGGAATAAAACGCGTTCTTGTAGTCCACTTGGTCCTTTTTATACGTTTTACTTTATTAAAATTGTTATGTAAATTAAATGTTACTTCAGTCTTGAAATTAATAAAATATAAAAGCCAAAGGCAAGAAAAAGGAAAAAAGAACTCAAAAATTTGTCGCGTCTTCTTCAGTTAAAATTCTGATGCAATCTGCCAAATTCAAAACCATCTCCTCTCCTTCTCGCATTCCAGTAGCTGTCTCGTTTTTTCTTCTTCTATTACTTTTTCACCACACAGAGAAACTTCAAACATCGGTGAAACTAAAAACCTCAAACTGTGTTTTTTTTTCTTTTGTGTTGTGTCAACATTGTCGATTGCAGAGAATTTAGAAATAGAGACATCTTGCAGAACAGCACTGCATACAGAATTTACATGTAGCTTTGCGTATTGAAGCATGTGTGTTCTAATTTCACTGCGCAGAGAATTCTGCATATGTGTTTTGGGCATCTAAGTATTATTTAAGTGTTGCCAAGACTCTAAGTATTATTTAAGTGTTGCCACAAGTGTATTTTGTGACGGCTTTATTAGTACATGTTTTGTGTATTTACTAGTTATTTTCTTAATTTTGAAGATTCATTTAACATCGTGATACTGGACAGTATGGGACGTTATTGTTACAATTATCGTAGTTGGAATTCTATAAAAGAGTCTCAATTAGTTCCATTCATAACGTGGAATGTTGTTAAGCGCACCATACACAGTTCAACTCAATTGTAATCTGAGTCAAATCAAAGCAAAATCAACAGTCATTTGATCGATTTGACGGTTGAGAAGTTGTTTGAGGAAAAATCAAAAGATTTTGATTTTTGGAAGTTGATTTGCAAGTCTTTCAACTCAGTTGAACCGTGCGTGGGGAAGTCATTTGATTTGCTGTCAGATTGAACAAAATTTGTACTCGGCTTCTGAAATCTGTGAAGTGTGTGTGAGCGAAACGTAAACAGTAAGATGACTTTAAACGCACACATAGAGAAAATTCCAGATATTTGTGGCAGTTTATACCAAGTCTTTTGTTTATATAAGATTTCAAACTATGTGAACACATCCTATTCATTCAACGACATTTACTTTAACATTATAGCTGTCTCTTTCTTATTGAATTACTTTTTGTTCTTAACGTTCAGTCAGACATCTTGGTGAATTGTAGCAGCTTCTTAATTTACGTTGTATAACAATTATTAATTTTTACTTTCTAATAAAGTTCTTTTTATATCAAAGTTATCCATCGCATTTTAATATCTTTCAACTCAGTTGATGTAGTGTGTGGCCAAGTATCAATTCAATTGACAACTAAATTTACAATTGAATTGAATTGTGTATGGGCTGCTTTAGAGTGAAAGCAGTTGACCCGGACAAGTCTTAGCAAACATTTTAACAGGTCTACTTCACTAATATACAAGAAAACAGCAAGGATCTAGTCTGTTACAAAATAAAACAATAATTAGTTCTGTATGACGATGTTTTAATTTAATATTTTGTTAGTTTCTATTTCTTTTATAAGTATTCTCAATGATTTCCCCATACAACTTCCTTATCCTAAGAAACATTCGTGCTCATAGAACCGTTTCAATTTCTCCTCGCAAATATACATAAGTTCGCCGCTAGCTGTACCTAAATGCGTTTTCAAAAAATCTACAAATGAGTAAATAATAGGTCTGTTCCTTTACTTTTTGCTCCAAAAATAGTAAATTATTGAATTTCAGGGAGTGGGGGTAAAATTCTCTCAGAGTAAATCAAAATCACCAAAAAGTAAAGGAACGCAATTAACCACAAAAGCTGCTACAAACGAAATGTCATAAACATATGTGAAGCAAAAGTAACCAGAGTGTTGTTATATGCATTGACCATATTATATAATATGTCAATGGTTGTATGATTTTGGATTTTACAGAAAAGTCCACCCCTGATGATTTCCCAGAACAAATACAGTATGCAATATATTGCGAAATGCAAATTTCAACATTCAGAACGTTCAACTTTCATCTATATTCCTTTTCTCTCCATTTTTTTACTTTTTGAATTAAAATAAAAAAATGCAAATAATTCAAACAAGTGAAAAAGCTGACTTTGACAGATAGTTCAATTTCTACTGGATGAAATTTGTCCAGTAAGAAATAGTAAGATTTTTTAGTGAGAGGAAATTTTTACTCTCTTGTTGCCTCTCTCTTTAACTACTTTTTTGTGTAAAGGAACGCGATTTATCTAAAACCAGTAAGAATCAGTAACAGTTTTCAAGTAAAGGAACAGACCTAATCTCTATTGATCTCAACGGACTCAAAGCCGTTGGTTTCGATAAATCTCCTTCGTTGAGATGATTTACTCACGTGAAAGTATTATCCCTATCCGGATCAACTCGAATGTCTTCGACGTTACCACGTATCCTGTGGCAAATGAATCCAGCTAGACTTTCTAAGCCGCCGGGGTTTGCTGTACCAAGCACGCACTCATCTCTTGCGTAGCTTGAAATTGGATCCTGTTGGAGCAATATGAAACCGAAACTATTTCAGCATTTGGGTCTATAGTTGGAATAGTTTCCAGCTTCAATTTATACCCATTTTTCTGCTAAGTCCTATAAATCTGCCATAATTAAGTTAATTTCCTTTTCAAATTAGAGATTCCTTTGATATCATTCCGGAATAAAATGAGCACAAGAAATTCGAAACGTTTTCACACTGAACTCGTCTTTTCGTCGGGAAAAATGAACCCATTGCTTCATCAAGCCTTTGTCTTTAGGAATGTAATTAAATCGAATAGGATTTTCATTGCTCACATTATTTTTATTACAGCTGAATATCGCAAACCTCATTTTAAATTCTATATCTTCACTATCCCCCCTGTTCTGCATTCCACTTTTAGTGAATTCAACCACCAAAAGTGGAATTGAGTGTTCTACATTCCGAGCGAAACTATGATTTGTGGATTGTATGTTCGAAAGTGAATATTTTGGTGTTCTGCATTCCACTCAAGATGACAGCTGTAAATTCGTGTTCTGCATTCCGAAAATCCTGTGATTTTAGTGAATTGAATTCACTTGAGATTCTTGACGTGAATTGAATTCACATGCCGTTGTAAAGTGAATTAATTAATTAATTTGTTGATCAGAATCATTTTTAAAAATATGAGTAGCATAATAAGACTTTCCATTAGTGTATTAAAATAATTCCTTTGTTTAATATAGTACAACACAAAAATTATAGGCAAGAGAGTATTCTCTTGAATTACATGAAAGAAAATCAAGATTTTCCAAGATCAAGATTTCTCTGACTCCACTTCTCGCAGGATATCAACAAATATTTTCTTACTCACCCTAAAACTTTCTTCGAATTCTTCTTTGTTATTTCATCCGTTGTTTCAAGCGCTATTACACGTTGAAAGTCTGCTTTTACACTTAATACTTGTGAGTCTAGACTTTTTTCGAATTTCTCTTTGTTATTTACATCCGTGAGTCTTGCGCTTTTACACTTCAGACTTTTTTCCTTGACTCAAATTTGACATTCCTCTTTCATTTTGCAGTTCTTGTATTGTAGAGATGACTAGGTGGGTAGCAACACAATGATAAAACGAAGAAGAGAAAAGAAAAACGTCAAAAAGAGTCGCCAAAAACTTTACCCTCGACTCACAGGGCAAAATATTTTCCTTCTCATCTTTTCGAACTTTCTTACTCTTTTGCACCCATGTGAGTCTAGACTCACAAGTCTAAGTGTAAAAGCAGACAAACCAGTTTCATGAAACTAGTTTGACAGTTTTCTTTATTTTTCATTTCGGTGTTGGTCTGAAATTTCAACCTCTGCGAGAGCAGTGCTGTCGTTTTCAAACAATCAGAAGTACTACTAATGAACTCTTAAGAGTAGTATTTTAAGTAAAAGAGTAGTACGCATAATGTGTTTTCAGTATGAATAATTTTTGTAAGTCAGTTTACCCATCTGTTTTGAAATAGTGCCCTTTTATCCTCTAAAGACAAATATTCCGTTTGAATCAATCATCAATTTCTCGAAAGATTTCGGTTATCGACTACTTTTAATTTAACTTTTTTGTTTAAACAAGCTCAAACAGATAAAATATAAATGAAATATGTTAATACCTATGAGAAACAAAAATATAAGCGCATTTTTAAAATTAAAAAAAGATCATTTCGTTCTTAAAATGTTGGTATATATTTATTATTATAAATGCAATGCAATGATTGTTTATTACAAGCGTCCTATAAGAAAGTCTCCCAGAGTATCTCTATCATTGTATTTTAATTTTACACCAATGAAATCGAGGATTTTCTATAATAAATTGCAAAATAAGAAGCAAATGCTTAAAACTTTGAAAAAGAAAAAATAAAGAATTCATTGCGTAAATATGTTCGCTTGATTATTCTGTTCACTTAGAAGTTTCTTTTTCATGCACTCAATAAATTTATCAAACTTAGAAAATGAAATAGTAGTACAAAAGGAAGTGTGGGTAGTAACACGAAAAAGAAAATTGAACAATACTACTGTAGTAGTACCAACGACAGCGCTGGTCCTCAGTCTGTCCTCTTTAAAATATGTATGTTCCGGTGCGATAAATCGAAGTCTACTCCACGCACAACGAAACCATATGAAGCAAGATAGTCAAAAAACGGACAAAGGCAAAGAGAAACGTCAAATTGTTTCACCGTCAATTTTACCCACGCGACACAGGGCAGCTTTTATCCATCTCATCTTTTCGAATATGTTTTCTCAATGCAAAAATCATTAAATAAATTATTTTTCTTCAGTTGTCCAACTTCGGGAAGATCCAGAATATTAGATTTATCTCGGAAAATCTTCCTGTGAACTCTCTCCATTCGATTTTCTTCGCGGTTTTCACCAATCATTTAAAAATGTTGTTTTCCATTTTTTCCATTTTTTTAATAAAATATATTTTTTCTTAAATGTTTAATTCACTTGCACAAAACAAAAATCAAGAACTGAAATTCTCTAATGATTTTGAAATGATTTGACAGCTGTGTTTGACATTTCAAACAAATGAATTCGAAGTGGATTCCAAAAATTCGAAATCATTCGGAATGCAGAACACTGAATTCAATTCCGAGTGAATCTCAATTTCGGTTTCAATCCACTTTCACTCGAAATGCAGAACAGGGGGGTATACCTACTTTCACAATTGTTGGCCACCACTGACGTCACACAGCTCTCAAAAATAAAAATTAACATGGCGGACATGCGCAATGCGTAATCTTGTATTCTGTCATTCCCGTTTTGACAGAATTGCCAAAGTCTAACCTTTAAAGTGACATAAAAGCTAGCTGACTTTTCTTCTGTAATCTAGTCAAAATTGACAATTACGTTTTTGTTTATGGCTGACGTGATTCATATAGCAAATTTGTTTATAATTGTTTCGTTTTCTAAAAATGATAACTTTATCAAGAAAGCTGAAAAAAGATAGTGTGGAAATTAAGAAGAGTTGTGATATGACAAAACGAATTTCCATAAGAGACAGACTTCTTGTTAAGGAAATTCAGGAAATGGAGAACACTTTACCGAGTACATGTAGAGTAACATTTAGCGATCCAAATGTTCTCTACGAATTTATACTGTGTATTTGCCCCGATGAAGGTTTTTGGAAGAGCGGCACTTATCAGTTCATTATAAATGTTCCAGAGGAATACAATATGGTTGTAAGTATTTTCCGTGTTTGTAATAGTTTTCGATGCACTAAATTTCCATATTCCAATATACTAATCTATTTCACATTTATGTACATACATTATACATACATACATATGAACGTAGGCAATAGGCATACAGTGAGATTAATTAATCCATTTATTTATTTATAAACTAGATGTTTCCATCAAAAAGCATCTGACTTCATAGTTTATTGAAAAGGAAAACATGTATTAACAGCAAAGATATAAACACGATTCAGAAGAGGCTACTTCTACCGAGATGTCAATCTTAGGCGCTGCTTCCTTTACTGAATACGTATAGCAAGAATAAGTGTTACTCTTCGAAGCGACCATATTATTTCCACTAGAAATCAGAATTTATTTATTTGTTTATATTAGTATCGGCTGAGGTTTCCAATATAGCAAATTCGCTAAAAATCTAATTTTTGTTTTTTTAAAAGTGGTAAAACAAAAAAAAAAAATTCAGAAGAAACTTGTTTTTTTATATTTTTTACTAGCTGTCCCGCCTGGCTTCGCCCGTGTACTAAAACAGTCGTGTTACTTATTAGGTAAAACGCTGCTCTTGCAGTGTAGTTTTGTGTAGAAATAACGCATGCCAAATCCGAAATTTTAATTTTTAATTTTAACTCCCAGACGTTGTTTAACCCTTTCCCGTATGTTACGCGATGTGTTTGAGTTAAATCTTAATCTTTACTTGATTAATGATTTACTGGAGTAAAAGAATGCACAGAAACATACTTCCGCTTTCACAATATAATTTTATGCAGAATATATTTTTATTTAAGTACTAAACTATTGATTATCCGGTTAATTCGTATCACCTAAAATGAATTTGATTGTAATATTTCATAAGCGATTATGAATCCCAATCAACGCTCCAACTCCAATTCATTGAGATCGGTTGAGTTTCGTTTGCTTACTAAATGAAACTCGTTAATTTAATGGCTTTAAATCTATTATATAAAAATCAATGTATGTATGTTTGTTTGTTTGTCTTTTAAAGACTCGAAAACTACCCAACCGATTTTGGAAAAATTTTCAGAGTACATACATTTTTCTTAATACATGTAGAATACAACACAGCATCAGTGTGATTATTCTACAACTGGTGGTTTTGGCAACTGTCATACAAAATTTGGTCATTTCAGGTAAAATGTGAATATGAATCATTTTGGTCAATTAATGTAGACAGACAGACAGATTGATAGACAGTTAGAAAGAGAGACAGGCATACAGATAGACACAAAGTCAGATTGATAGGTAGACAGAGACAGACAGATAGACAAATAGACAGACAGACATACAGACAGGCAGACAGATAGATGGATTGTCAGACATACAGAAAGACAGACAGATGGAAACACATTCATACAAACAGACAGAGAGACAAATAGATAGATAGATAGACAGACAGAGAGACAGATAGATAGATAGATAGACAGATAGATAGATAGATAGACAGATGGACAGACAGGCAAGCAGATAGCTGGATAGACAAACAGATAGATAGACAAACAGACTATTACTTTCGACCCACCATGTTTTACTGTCTTCATATTGTATTTAGGGTGGAATTAGGTATTGGGCGACTGGGGCGCATTTCACCCAGAGCCAATACCATTGAAAAAGATAATTTTTTTCTGTCCGTCCACAATATTTTATGCCATTTGTCGATATGCCATTCAAGGTGTTCTTTTGCAAAACTGTTCTCTTTTGACCTTATATGGTTTGAAGTCAGCAGTGGCGCTTTCAATGACTCCGTACAAGTAATTGATCTTCTATGAGATGCCTACGAATATTTAGTATACTTACAGTAAGTTTTAGATCCTTTTTATTACTTTTGTCGAGTCAAAAGGGTCGGTTTTGTTATACCGCCGTATACGCCTGTTATAAATTCTGTAAGTGTTTCGCTTGCGACCCCGAGTTCACAGCTTTTCTTTAAAAATTTTATTACACTATCAATCATAGTAGGGGCTCATCAAAATATTTTGAGATTCGACACGTTTTTCCCTGCCCCCGCAGCATTAAAATAAGTTATCGTTTTTCAATTGGGCAGTGCTTTACGCAGCCCACTAAATTGTGAAAGTTAGTTTCTATTGTTTTTATTTCTTTAAATAACAAATTTACATGCTATTTTCTTAATGTTTGTAAACTTTTTAAACACAATTTTACAAGTCTGCATCAATTTACCAAAGGACTACTATCGCACTACTATTATTTGAATAGTTGATTTCGCATTCAAATCCAAACTTTTAGTAATATTTTCTTACAATCATTTGATAACAACTGTTTTAGGAGTTGCATTTGTTAGTTAAATGCTTTTCCTAAAAATGGCATCAAAAAATGTATATACCGCACATAAAAAAATTTGATTTCTTGCTTTTTTCATGTTTCGATTGGAGGCACTACTATTATTTTGAACACAACTGTATAAGTAAGCAATGTCGTGATCTACTTGTCAATCCCTTTCATTTGATACCCATATTAGGGATGTAGTTTCAGCTCCCATATTCTTAACCCCACATCTAATACCAATCACGCACCTAGTCCCATTTCCAATGCACCTTCTTCTACAATCTCTTCACCCCCTGCACCTTTTCTCGATCCCCTTTTGCCCCCTAAAGTTAAAATAACACAACTAACCACTGTTTCTGATACTACTGAATGTCGTTATGCGCTTTCCAGGATTAGAGAAAAAAAAAGTCTACGAGGATATTCGACTCTTCCTTTCTTACCTACATGACAAATCTGATTCAGTTTGCGTTGAGGGTAAAACCAGAACAAGCATCATGGTTTCTATCCAACAGGAAGGCCTTCCTACCGATCCAATCAGTCTCAAGAACCTCTACATCAGATACCACGAGATTCTAAATATGTCTCCCCAAAAAGTAATGGACGACCTCGCCGTTTTCGGCAACTTTGTACACTCTAAAAGAGTATCTCACCTCCAACGTAGCCGAGCCGACATGGATACATTTTTTCGTCACTAACTTACCATCCTCACCCTCCGCCATACCTCCACGTAATGACATTCCTCTTACCTTCTTCTACCAGAACGTAAGAGGATTGCGCTCGAAAACCAGTGCTGTTTTTTCTCAATCTCATGCTCTCCCTTTCGATATCTTCGCTCTAACGGAAACCAACGTGATCCCCAATATAAAGAGCCAGGAATTATTCCCTACTACTTTTAACGTCTTTCGGGATGACGAACTCAAGGCTGACTCTCCTTGTCGAGGCGTTCTACTCGCCATCCACAATGACCTTGATTTTTCTCTTATTGCTACTTCTTCTCCAAAAATCGATTTTATTTCCATAAAAATTACACTCCCCCGCAGGGCCCTATACGTTATGTGTTTTTACATTCTACCTGTCCAACCTATTGAATCCTACCAAATTGCTATGGATGCGATCGACAAAATTATTGACTTATCCAACTCCATCGACGATATCCTAATTTTCGGTGACTTTTATCTGCCCCAGCTGCAGTGGATCCCATCTGATGATTAATCCTTTTTCATCGCTCCCAATGCCAACTCGAACAAGGAATGTCTTTTCATAGATCGCCTTGCGGACTCAAGCCTTTGTCAAGTCAGTGGCATCTCAAACTACTTAGGCAGGCAACTAGACCTCATCTTTACAACAGATCCCATCAACTCCTCAGTCTCGCTTTGTCCCTTATCTCTTTCAACTATTGATAACTACCACCCTCCTCTTGTTCTGTAATTTTTCCACGACTCACCACTCCAATCGACTGCCTCAGCAACTATCTCATCTTACGACTTCCATAAAGCTAACTTTCGAAAAATGAATGCCTATCTCACCTATGTCTCCTTTGAGTTCGTTAACCTATCTTTAAATGATGCTCTCACCATATTTTATAGGGAAATATTTAATTCTATTTCGCCTTATGTTCCCTTTTCCCGCCATAAAACAACCTCTACATCACCTCCTTGGTACAATCGAAGACTTCGCTCCTTACGAAACAAGAGAAATAAGTTGTGGGCAGTTTTCCTGCGCACCAATTCTTTTTCGGATTACTCCAATTATATTGGTACATACCTTCACTTCACCCAACTTTATAATAATCTCTATCAGCGTTTCATATACAACGCCCAAGCCAAATTAATAAATAACCCTAAATCATTTTTCCAATTCGTCAACTATAAAAGAAAATCCGATGGCTACCCGCCTTCCCTCTCTTTTGAAAACAAATCATCAACCGATCCTCTAACTATTGCCAACTTTTTCGCCACGCACTTTAAACAATCTTTCGCGGACAACTCTTTCGTACCGGACCCTTCTTATCTCAATTACCTTCTTAAGTTCTCCATTGGCTTTCTATCTCAGACCTTTGATCCTACCATTATCGACAAAAAATTACAAGAACTTGGCGATGAATTCTTACCCGGCCCTGATGGTCTCCCGGCCATAATGTTCATCGAACCTTTCTCTCCCCCTCTCCTACCTCTTTCATCTTTCACTCTCGCAAGGAGAGTTTCCTGATATTTGGAAGACCTCTTTCATATCCCCAATTCATAAAAAGGGATTAAAGAATGATGTTACTAATTATCGCCCCATCGCTAAACTTTCCCACATACCTAAACTCTTCGAATGCATGTTATATGAAGCTTTAAGCTTTCGATGCAAGTCTCTTATTTCCCCAAGCCAACACGGTTTTCTGAAAGGTAGATCAACCACAACAAATCTCGTCGAATTCGTGTCCTTTGCCCTCTCTTCCTTAGAGAACGGCAACGAGGTCGATGTTATTGCAACTGATTTCAGCAAGGCTTTTGATAAGATATTTCATCAATTAATAGTTTTCAAATTGTCTGCCCTCGGTTTTGAACCCATATTATTGAAATGGATATCTTCTTACCTAGAAAACCGTTTCTATAGTGTCCGTTTCAGATCCGTCCTCTCAGATCCTTCTTCCTTACCTCTGGTGTTCCTCAAGGTAGCCATCTAGGCCCCCTTTTCTTCATATTAACTACAAACGACCTTGAAAGAGTCATCAAATTCTCCTCCCTTTCCCTTTATGCTGATGATACAAAATTTTTCAAAGTCATTTCTTCGCCCCGTGACTCTAATCTCCTTCAGAAAAACCTCGATAGTTTTTCTATTTGGTGCCTCAAAAATTGCTTAGAGCTTAACATCGCTAAATGCCAATCTATTACCTTGTCACGTAAGAAAAACCTGTCTTCTTCTCGACTCTACCTTCTCCACGGTCAACCTATATCCGTCGTTCAGTCTCTTCGCGACCTTGGCATATTGTACGACAAAGAGTTAAATTTTCGTTCGCATATTGATGCGATAATCTCAAAAGCTAACTCATCACTCGGTTTCGTCAAACGGTGGTCCACAGAATTCTCTAACCCTTACGTGACCAGATCACTTTACATTACTTTCGTTCGCCCACTCCTTGAGTATGCTAGTCAAGTCTGGTCCCCCTTACATAGAGTTCACGTTAAAAGAATCGAGAGCATTCAACGTCGCTTTCTCCATTTTGCTCTTCGTGGGCTACCCTGGAACCACCCATTTAAATTACCTCCCTATATTGATCGCCTTAAACTTATTAACTTGAATACCCTTGAGGAACGCAGAAATGCAGCTGATTTTCTCTTTATTCATCGACTCCTCTCAGGTTTGATCGACTGCGCATCTCTTTACAACTCCATATACTTTAATTCTAACCCCCGTAATGTACGATGCCCTCGTTTCTTCTATCTGCCCACCCACCGCACCTCATATGGCTCCAATGAACCAATCTCCCGTATGTTGCGGAATGCCAACTCAAACTTTACTGTTTTTGACTTCAACAGTAGCTCTTCCCACCTTAAATCCGATCTCCTTCATCCCACTTAACCTTAGATTTTAAATTTAAGTTCTTAAGTTTAGTTTTTAAGTTATGTTTTAGCTTGTAATAAGCCGAATAAATGGAGGCTTTCGCCACACTAAAAAATTAGTAAAGATAACGGAAGTTCACCATCTTGGGGGCGACCGCCATATTGAATTTAGAATTACGTCATATCGTATTGTATTCTACTCGCCAAGCCCTTTCATTTGATACCACTATCAATGCGGTTGTAAAGACTAGTTGGGTAAAAAAGAAAAAAAAGAAGAGGTAGTCCGTCATTTTGCTCTGTGCGCCCGCCATATTAAATTTTTCCGTGACGTCACATAGCCTAGGACACTCCGGATAAAGATGAATCCAACTACACCTGATTTGTTTAGATCGGTTTCATAGTTTAGGTTGTACGAGGTGACATCCTTACATACATACAAACAAACAAACCCAGCCGAAATAATTAACGCGTACAACTTAAAAAAACACTGTTCTTATTCATTCAAAATAAAATCTTGTATTTTTAATAATCAATATGAGCTCCATTCTTTTGAATAACACAATTCATGCGACGAGGCATTTAGTCAATCAAATTATTTAATGTTAAATTGTCGATTTTTGTCCACTCCTCGTTAATCGCGTTGCGGAGCTGCAGTAAAGTGTCAAATTGACGACCATTTGCATAAACTTTTTGCACCAAGATGCCCCAAAGATTTTCCATTGGGTTAAGATCAGGAGTAATGGCCGGTCACTCCATTAATGGAATATTCCTTGATTTTAAGAACTCTTTGGTAAGTGCGGCGTTGTGTATGGCTGCATTGTCCTGTTGAAAGGTCCAATTATCCCCCAAAATATTTTCTCCAAAATGAATCAGAACATCGCCCAAGAGTTCGATATACTTCTCTGAATTCATCTTATGGGAGATAAAGCACATTGGAGACTTACCATTATAGCTAAATGCAGCCCATACCATAAGTGAGCCTCCCTGGAAATTACGCGAATAACGAGTTTCTCGCTCAGTTCTTACATCCCTCCAATATTTTTGGCAGTCATCAGGCCCATCCATATTAAATTTTTTTTCATCACTGAAAATGATGGGTTTCCATTGATCTTCCCAAAATTGATGGCGCTCTGCGAATTCCAAACTTTTTGCCTTGTGACGTGGCAAAAGCTAAGGTTCATGTGCCCTTTTTTGGTATCTGAGGTTTTCATCATTTTTCAAAATCTGTTGTACTCTTCTTGTTGTTACCGGAAGAGATAATTTGAGCCTTATTTGAGATGGACTAATGATTTCATGGACTGCCAAACGTTTTATTGCCCGGATGGGATTAGACAATGTGCAATCAGTGCGAATAGACGTGTTTCATTCAAGTCCAGTAAAAGCGAGAAATCACAGTGCGCAGAATCGGTTTTAAGTTCTCTTAAATTATGTCTGCTGTGAACAACCTACGTCCAAGAGCTGGTTCATCCAAAGGGCCGTTACCAACGCCAGAAAAATCTTTTTCTCCTGCTGCCAAACCCTCTAACAGTGACACTCCCCCGCTCACCATTGAAATTTTAAAAGAACAACTTAACAAGCAAGCTGAGTTATTGCAACTTCGATTTGAGGAGGTCACGTCTCGGATGGAAAAAGAATTTCTGCTGAAAATAGAGGAAATCAAAACTTTTTGGTCGCAGAGATTTGATGATATCAATAAAAACATCTGTATCATAACTAAGCGTGTTGATCAGCTGGAAGAGAGCACAAACACTGCTACACAATTGCATACCGCTGAAATTGAAACTCTTCAAAAACGATGCCATGCTCTGGAAAAAAAGGAGGTAGCATGCGACGCTGTGCTCTTTGGAATACCTGCACAGCCTGATGAGAATCTTAAGAACTTGTTTAATCGGCTCTGTCATACAATCGACCACAAGCAAATATCTTCCGTACCAACAAACGGAATAACCACAACAACATTAGCAATAACACCGCTACTGCTACATCTCCAATTATCTTGAAATTCAGCAACGCTCAGGAGAGAAACGCCTTTCTGACATCGGCTGCGTACTACCGCAAACAAAATGCTACGGAACTTCGACTCCACGATTTGGGCATCGATTCAAACAACACATGCTATGTCAACGAGAGTCTCACGAGACAAACGCGTTATTTACTTCATAGTGCTCTCGTACTTAGAAGGAAAAAACAAGTGTTTGCTGTCTACACCAAGTACGGAGCTGTTTTTGTTAAGAAGTCAGCGAGTGGGGAAAGCTTTCCCATCGAAAGCTCTGCTGATCTGCTTGCTACTGCTGCGACGCATCAATGATCATCGTACACCTATTGTAATTGTAAGCTTATTTACTAAAATTGTTATTCTTTTCTTTTCTTTTCTTCTCTTTCCCCTCTTTTATTTGCTCCTAAATTCTTCCTTGTTGGACTGCACTTTTTGTTTGTTTACATTATGAATATTGCTGGTATTTCGAATAGTCCCTTCAGTGTGCACGAAGAATCGACGAACATTATGGTGAATGTCATCTCCGAGCGTTATGAGGGTCTAAATGTTTGCTACTTAAATGCACGCAGTCTTAACAATCATAAATTAGACTATCTAAAGTACTTATTCTCTAACTCATATGTCGATGTTATCTGTGTAAGCGAAACCTGGTTCAAGCCATCTGTTGATGATTTCTTCTACAAAATTCCGAACTATGAGATATTTAGAAATGATAGAGTTACCGAAACCACAGGCGGTGGAGTAGCAATTTATTGTAAATCATCACTCAAATGTGAGGCAGTCACTAAGTCTTGTGGTAGTGGGATTGAATTTATTATCGTCGAAATACGCGACTCCCATACTAAATGTATTGTTTCATGTGGTTACAGTAAAAATCGGCTCTGCTCCCATGCTCCTTTCTTTTCAGCTTTATCTGATATCTGTGCACTCCACCAACACATTATCATCTGCGGTGACTTCAATACAGACCTGCTAAAAAACGATTCCCTAACTTTTCGAATGAAGGACTCTATTTCATCGGTAGGGCTAAATATAGTAAACACAAACTCCCCAACTCGATTTGCTCATAACCGCTCACCTAGTCTTCTAGATCTATTTATCGTCTCTGATTCGTCATTAGTTCTTTTGTTCGATCAACTATCGTTCGATTCTGTTTCTGACCATGATCTCCTGTTCTGTACCTACAATATCAATCTATCTAAATCTGCTGTCGCCGAGTGTTTCACTTTTAAAGATTTCAGCTCTATTGATTTAAATGCACTTCATATGCAAGCGACAACAGCTCCGTGGCAAGAATGTTGGTTAAGTTCTAACACAAACGTTAAACTGAACTGTTTTCAAGCTATTTTGTCTTCGTTGTTTGACCAATCTGTTCCGACCAAAAGGGTACGCATTCAAAATAAAATCTGCCCTTGGTTTACGTCGGACGTGGTGAGTGCAATCAAAAAACGCAATAAGGTATACAGTAAATGGAAGCATCGGCCCACGGATACAAACTGGAATGCCTACAAGGTGGCTCGCAATCTCGCAACATCCATACTGCGCACATCGAAGAAAAACTATTATGCTTCCAAACTCAACATTTCCCTACCTGCAAAAAAGCTCTGGAGCAACCTTCGTAAAATCGGTGTCTCCAATAAGAATAATAGTCCCAAATGTAGTCTGGATCCTAATGATTTAAATCATTTCTTTCTTGGGAGTGACTCTAGTATAAGTGATTTTGATTTCGACTTCAATCAACCTGTAAACTCAGCACAACAAAATGTGAGGCTTGAAGATTTCGAGGTGGTCACGGAAAATGATGTTGCAGAGTGTATAGCTGCCATAAAGTCTGACTCCATCGGAGAGGACGGTGTGCCAATACGCTTTGTTAAACTCATTTTACCAGTTATCATAACCCATCTCACCCATGTTATCAACTGGTGCTTTATAACTTCAACTTTTCCGGACTCTTGCAAAATTGCACGAGTCCTGCCAATTGGTAAAAAAACAAACCCTACCTCTCCAGCTGATTACAGACCGATTAGTATTCTCCCCTGCTTGTCCAAAGTTTTAGAAGGCCTTATATCTAAGCAGCTAATGAGATATATTTCAAACAATAGCTTGCTAAGTTCTCGACAGTCTGGGTTTCGAGCTAACCACAGCTGCTCCACGGCTATGATCAATCTACTGGAGGAAATCAGGCTTGATTATGATAAGAATAATGTCACGTTTCTCTGTTTATTGGACTTTTCGAAGGCCTTTGATAAAGTGAACCATCAAATTCTTCTTTGGAAACTTAAACACCTTTTCGGGCTCAGTGACAGAGCTGTCAAACTTATAAATAGTTTTCTCTCCGGAAGGTTGCAAAGAGTTATCACCAATGAAAATCATTCTCAGCTGAAGCCTATCATGCAAGGAGTTCCACAGCGATCAATTTTGGGACCGCTCCTATTCTGCATTTTTATAAACGACCTTCCAAATGTCTGTAAACACACATCAGTTCATTTGTACGCAGATGATGTTCAACTTCATGCTGCAAGGTCGATTCACAACCTAACCGAACTGGCTGTCCTTGTCAACGAAGACTTAGAACGAATTTACAGATGGTCTCTAGTGAATGGACTTCAATTAAATCCAAAAAAGTCGCAAATTATCCCCATCTCATACAAAAAATTTAATCTTAATCTTGTACCGGATATATGGCTGAACGACAGTAAAATTAAAGCAGTAGAATATGTCACTAGTTTAGGCTTCGTAATAAACCGCAGCCTATCTAGTTACAATCACATCAACATGATTGTTGGTCGAATCTACGGATGTCTTAGAAAATTGTGGCTTACTGCTGCCTTTACTCCTATCGAAACTCGGCGTAAGCTCATAATTACCTTAGTACTACCTCTCATTACATACGCTGAGGTTGTCTACTGCACTCTCGACTCATTATCGCAACGTAAACTCCAGGTTGCTTTCAATGATGCGGTGCGATATGTACATGGCCTTCGTAGAAGTGATCACATTTCCGTTTATTCTCGTAGGCTACTGGGTTGCTCTCTGCAGAATTATGTAAACGGCAGGAACTGTATATTCCTCCATAAAATCATATACAACCAATGTCCTACATATCTGTTCACTAGGCTGAATTTTTCACGATCTTCCAGAACCATGAATATCATCACCTTTCGACACACGCACCTTAACTCGTCACGTTTATTCTTCATTCACGCTGTCAGACTATGGAACTCTTTGCCTACCCGTATCAAATCAATTTCTAATTTCAAAAGATTTAAAAGTGCTGTTCTTCTTCATTTTTCATCGACTACCTCTCGCATCTAATACCACTCACTACCTTTCAACCTTCCTTATCTTCCTCGACTCTTTTTAAATTAATTGTAATTTTATTTAATTTAGTTTTAAGTACTTGAAATTATATAAAATCAATTCTAAACTCTAAGTACTATAAAAGACATTCCTCTTAATGTACAAACCAATGAAATTTAATAAAATTGAAATTGAAATTGATGTCCCTGCTGTTAATCATCGGTGGCCGGCCAGATCTTCTTTTGCCGTAGTTTTCGCTATCTTTTAGAAAACTGCAGATGGTCTTTTTATTTCGGCTTAATTTTACAGCAATTTCCCTAATTGCTTTTCCGCTATCTCTATATGCAGTTATTTGAGCCCGTTCTTCAACAGTCAATGTTGGTCCTCGTGGCATTTTAAAGAATGTCGTCCTAAAACTGATTATATGTTCACCTTAATGAAGGACTTATTACATAATTAATAGCATCACTTACCGCTGGAAACTTTTTAGCAATTTTAAAGAAATATCCGCAAAATACTCTTTGTACGCTATATTTATTTCGTTCTACCCCAGAAAAAATTTTAAGAAAATTCCAGATAACGGTACATGAACAAAGCATCAAAGGCAGAAACGAGTTTTTTACGTTTACTCATGCATATATAAACCTAACTAAAATCAAAGAAAGTTATTAAAATGCTAAAAAGAGATCAAGTTCTTTTGTACGCTTATTTCGTGCACTGTAGATAGACAAACAGATAGATAGACAGACATACAGACAGACAGGCAGACAGACAGATAGACAAACAGACAGATAGATAGACAGACAGACAGAAAGACAGATAGATAGATAGACAAACAGATAGATAGGCAGACAGACGGACAGACAAATAGATAGAAAGACAAACAAATAGATGGACAAACAAATAGATAGACAGACAGGTAGACAGACAGACAGATGGACAGACAGATAGATAGACAGATTGACAAACAGATTTCATGGTGAAATAAGTCCCCAAATTGAACAATGAAATAAGTCCTCAAATTTGGGGACTCTTCTCTTCTTCTTTTATTTTCATGCAAAATTCAATTTTCATTGATGCTCAACAGTGAAATTAACTCTAGGAAAGAGAAGACACTAAGAAAAATTCAATCTCCATTGGCTTTTTGACGAGAATCCATTTGTAATAATTTTACTTACTTACTTAACGGGCTCCCGACCCGTGAAGAGTCTCTGCCTGAGACACGGCAGCCTTCCACTCTCTTCGATCCAGGGCACGCTGCTTCCAGTCGTCTAGACCAAGCGCACTGGCATCCGCGGTAGCTTGGTCCTTAAACCGGAGGTTCGGTCTTCCTTGTTGTCGTCTCGAACCTGGGGGCTGTGATTCGAAGATCATCTTTGCTGGAGCATTGTTGTCCATTCGCTCGATGTGGACGAGCCAGTGACGACGTGTTTTGGCTTTTCGGACTACATCCACATCTTGGTACAGCTCATAGAGTTCGCGGTTGCATCTTCTCCTCCATTCGCCCTCCTCGCATACGGGGCCGAATATCCGACGAAGAATTTTTCTCTCGAAAGTTTTCAAAATCTGCTCTGCTTTTCTGCTTATCGTCCAACACTATTATTACAGATATTTCCACTATTCTTTGTTTTGATTAACTTTCTATAAGGCAATAAAAACATAAACAAAATACTGAGAAAATGAGGACTTATTTCATATCTATTTGGGGACTTATTTCATACCTTTTTGAGAACTTATTTCACCTTCGATTTAGGGAATAGTTTCACAGTGAAATTATTCCCCAATTTTGGGGAGTTATTTCGTTTTCCATTTGGTGAGTTATTTCCTGCAGCCACATTTGCGTTATAACGTATCTCAAAGATTTATGGAATATTTTGAAGAAATTGTTTTATTTATTGTGACATATTGCAATGAACTAACTTGAAGTTTTGCGAAAAATTATGCACTGGATATCACTTTTGTGTATTTTTGAAGTAAAACTTTTATACGCACGTTAGTCAAACATTTTTGTAACGAAAAAGTGTGACGACTGATTACGTCATAAATTCGACAGAATGAATATGTACTAGCTTTTCGAAGTAATAGAGCAGGTACTATGCATACTATGCATACAAACAAACATGCGTAAATATCCATACATACATACATACATCCATACAAACATTCATACATACACACATACATACATACATACATGCATACATACATTCATACATACATAAAAATCAACACACACCACACATACACGCAGCAAAAAGAAAAAAATCCATACATGCACAAACACACATCCATACATACATTAAATACATATCTACATACATAAACCGTTATCCTCTTGACCCATCCAATATGGGTATTAAATGAAAAGGTTTGACAAGTAGAATACGATAAGTTAACTGACAATCTAAATTCAATATGGCGGACGTACCAAGATGGCGGATGACTTTCAACTTCACGAACTATTTAACATGGGTATTGAATAAAATAGTTTTGACAAGACATAAGTGATATTCAATATGGCGGATGCACCAAGATGGCGGATTACCGTTATCTAAATACTTTTGTACATATGTACATATGTACATTACATACAGTGTTGGCAATACAATTACAATAAAAAAGTTATCATACATTATATACATTTTACGTAGTTCTTTCCACAGCAGAATAATTTCGTGCTTTAGTTTTGGCCAACACTGTACATACATACATGCATACATACATGCATCTTATGATATTATGGCTTAACTCTTATGCAGCTTGCAAGCACAGTGTGCATTGCAAAGAAAGAAACATTTGAATGAGGGTGTGCTATTTATGTGAACACAACTGTACATGCATACATTGAATACATAAATACATTACATACATACACTACATACATACATTACATATACAGCGCTGGCAAGCTAATTAGCACAACCCTATGAAAATTCAAACTTATGTTTTTTTCTGCAATTTAAATTACTTATAAGCGAGCAAATGCTTAAGAGTTTAATACGTGCATCAATGACAAAACATAATCGAGAAAAAAATATATTGTTTTGCAATACGACTCCGTGCTATATTAGATTTACCGTAAGTGTTTGTGTTTTACAGTGGCAATTTAATTAGCACACCCAAGCATTCAAGTAAGTTTTTACTGAGAAAATCCAATTCTGTGATCAGAGCTAATTTTTTCCGAATCTCCCGTAGATGTTCATTGTTTTTTTTAAGATTTTAGAATAGATATAGGAAAAAAAAGTGTTCAATGAAGGCAAAAAGAAATCAGATTCCGAATATGCACCAAAAAGAGCAGAACATATCCGAAATTGCAAGATTAATCGGCTTTTCATCAAAAAAAAGTACAGAATGCACTTCAGCATTACCATTAATGTGGGATTTTCGCAAATCAGAAACAATCTAGGTTAAAAAAAATCTAAAAACATGAGAATATTCCGATAGTCAGAGATACCCTTAGGCACCCCTTCGTCTCTTCAATGGAAATAAGAGCTCAAATGCACCAAAATTGCTGTGTGAATATATCAGCCAGGACTGTTAGAGCTCGGCTTTTGCAAAAAAATCTTCGAGGATGCCAGAGTCTCAAAAAACCGAAGGTTTCATGGTCTAATCGAAGACAACGGCTGGATTTCGGAAAATGCCATATCTTCAGAAGTCAGTTTCTCTGGAATTCTGTCATCTGGAGTGATAAATTCATATTTAATCTGTATGGAACCGATGGCAGAACTTACGTACGACATCTTCACAACAAGGATTTGGACCCATGTACACTACGAAGGCGGTTAAGTATGGAGGTGGCAGCGTGAGGTTATGGTGCTGCTTTACCGCGAATACTGTTGGGCCAATAGTCCGTTAAACGAAAAATGGGTGGGCTTATGTACCAGAACATATTGGCCAACAATTTGGTACATTTCTATGATGATTTACCACTTGCAACACATCGGCAAATTGTGTTTCAGCAAGACAATGCCCCATACCATACGACCTGCACAGTTAAGGAGTGGTTTGATGCAACCATATTACCGTTTTGACTTGGCCCCACAAAGCCCGGACATCAATCCAATAGAAAATTTATGAGTCAACGTCAAACGACGTGTAATGGCATTAAAACCAACAACGGCAAACGTGTTATGGACCACTTTTCGGGAAGAATGGTACAAAATTCCTCCTGAAGTCTGTGCTGACCTAGTGGCGTCATTAAGTAAGAGATATGCTGCCGTTATTATTCAGAAAGTATATAGTATAAATCTGAGAAACCAAAATCACATTTAAATTACTTTTAAGTTGTTCTCACTATTTTTCAGACTCTCTAAGTATCATTTTAGAGAGCAGTTGCCTCACATAATAACACGACCATAAAGCATTGATCTTGATCATTGTTTTTTTTTCTCGAAATTATAGTTACATTTTCTATTTTTGTTTTTTATTTTTCGTAAAATATAATAATGTGTTCAAATAAAACTAAATATTTGTATTTGGAATGCGTTAATGAACTTTTTTAGTGCATTTTGTCGCCAGAAAGAAAAATTTCAATGGGTGTGCTAATTAGCTTGCCACCCCTGTAAATACATTACATACATAAAATACATATGTACATACATTCATTACATGCATTTCATACATACGTTACATACATATGTACATTGCATACATACATTGCATACGTACATAATTTACATACATACATTACATACATACATTCATACATACATACATACATACATACATCACATACATACATACATACATTACAGTCGTGGCGATCTTATTAAGAACGATGGTACCAAAAAATATTATTCCATTTTTTTGTTTGCTTAGAGTTGAAAGATATTATACCTTGTTATGTACAGGCAAAGCTCGATTTGCGCACAAGGTAAAATTTAGCGCCATTCGCGCAAATCGAGAATGTGCGCAATTTGAATGCTTACAAAACAAGTACAAAACATAACAGGAAACATGTTTACGCACTAAATGATAGTAAAACGCTTTTATTTACTGTCAATTACATTTATTACAACCAATATTAAAATAATCGTCAAATTTGTGCAGCTTCAATTCTGACATAATGTTCATTTTAACGGCTATTTCGCGTAAGGGACACGTGAATACGAAGAAATACAAAAAAAGAGGTTGGGTTTGTATCAGCGCTTCATTAGCTGAAATAAAGGAATATTAAAGGAAAATATTTGAATGGCATGAATGGTCAACGAAGTGTCGCATTTATACTAAGGGCTCTATTTCCGCAAAATTTTGTGCGGAAACCGAGCGGTAGTGCAAATGTTTTAACTTGTGCAGAATTCGAGCATTTGCGCAAAACGAGCATTGCGTAAATCGAGCTTTGCCTGTATTTTGTCAATACAATATTTAAGTAAAAAAACCAAGTAAAAAACTAAAAATATAAGTTATAAACAAAAAAAAATTATTAAAATTCAATTACGTGCTTCGAAATGGTTGGCGAACTAATTAAGAACGTTATAAAATTGTTTGCTTATCTTCCGAATTGTAATGTCCTGGCTCAATATTTCGTAGGAAACCCTTTACTCGCGATCGCAGCTTTACATTTTCGTGGCATAGGTACAATAAGATCACTGCGTTTTTACGTCGTATGTTGGCCCAAGCTGTCCTTGCGACTTCAAATAATTCGTTAAAATTTCCAACTTAATGCTTGCCAATTTCGGTTTTAAGTTTATACCACGGATTTTTTATAGGATTTACATCAGGACTACACGACGGCCACTCTAAAACATCGACAGAATTCTTATCGAACCAATGTTTTGTTACCCTTGCCGTGTGCCTTGGATCATTATCTTGCATAAATCTTCAAGTAACGGACAGTTCTTCCTTAGTATACGGCTACATGACATTTCCTAATATTTGTATGTATTGCTCCGAGTTCATCATACCAGCGCCCGCTCTAGCGGTTACATCGCCCCGGACAAAACGACAAATTGGCGCCCATTAAGCATATTTTTTTAATGAACATAGTACAATTTTTTATTTTCAATAAAAATCAAATCATTTAATATAAATTTTAGAAAGAAACTTGTAGATAACATAACAAATATTGACAATCAAGTATGTAGTACAAAACAGCGAAATAGACAAAAAAAATTAGCTGCATGATTTTTTTCATTTTTAAATGCTATTAAAAATGTATATTATTGAACAGTCAATCAAAATGCCCTTATTTTGAAAACAAAGCAATGTAACATTAACTATGCTAAACTCACAAAAAGTCACAAGTTGTAGCCGTGCTCTGCTCGCGTGCCATTCTGATCAGAGAAGTAAAGGGTTTTTCAATAACAATTTTGTATTTTAATAAAATACAGAATAATTAAGATATCAGGCTGAAATTCACTCCAGGTGTAGTACACTCACATATTAAATTCAAGTATGAAGTTCGATCTCGTTCATATGACCACCGCGATCACGTTTTCAGCGATCGATTCTTTGGAGCCAATTTTCCACACATATCGGCCGGAACGTTGGCAATTTCGCGCTTGATATTGTTTCTGAGCTCCTCTAATATTTTTGGTTTTTTGGCACAAGCCAACGAACATAAAAATAAATACAACGGCGCGGCGTTAAATCGCATATCAAGTTCATGCTATTGTTTTAAAGCCCATGTGGGTTTGTTGCTGTTCAATAACGCCGCTAAAGCCCCTTATTCCCAGAACTAAAATCGTTGCGAGAAAAACAATCGCAGCATAAACTGTCAAAATTCTCGTACCTTCACTGCGAGAAACCATTCTTTCTCGCAACGATTTATTTTTCGATGCGATTTTTTGACATTGTTTTCAATGAATGAGGAAACAATTGTATTCAGTTTGAGTAGCAAAAAGGGAAACTACACATTTTCGCGCCTTTAAACGCCATTTCCTCTTTTAAAAAATTTAAATTTTTTGTTCAAAATACTTTTAATTCAATATGAGTGATAAGAAGAGGAACATAACACAAAAAATAAAATTCTCAAATGACGAAGAAAAATGTCAAAACACGTACGTCAAACATCTCGTTGCGAAATTTGAAATTCTAGGAATTTACCCTCAAAATCTCGCACCACAAGCTACGATTTTTGTTTCGCAACGATTTTTGTTCTGGGAATAAGGGGCTTAAGCCAAAAATGAGCTACATCGCTGTAGATGATTTTTCGATGAAATTCAGGATTTTCTTAAAATGTTTGCAGAGCCAGAGAGAGATTCCCAATTCCTGTGAACGGTGTGGAATCGACTGATTTAGCTGATTTTGAACTGAAGTACTTAAGGCTGCGATATTTTTAGTTCTTCAACCGGTTCGTTATCTACATTCCAGAGTGAATACCATTATGTTGAATCGAATTTATCCACTATGACTATAGCATGTACAGCCTGTCTGGTGGGACGATTATGACGACCGAAAATTTGAGTATGCGCTCTTAAAGCTGTGACTGTGACCACCGACTCAGAATTTTAATAGTATTCTTTAATAATCTCCAAGCATTGCTCGTTCGGTAACTTCATCTTGACTTTGTGCGACCTTATTGAAAAACTCTTTGTATGCGATATGGTGATGTACTCCGCTTTAAAAAAATTAATTAAGTTAGCAGTGAATTTAAATTTATTTGGGTTGTTTAAAGCTTTCTGTGGCCGTATATGAAAGTTTCAATAGAGATATTTTGGTTTTGTTCTACTTTCAAAAATAATTTATTCCAAACCGCAAATTCAAAAAAGCATCTATTCCAAACGTGTGACTTTCAAAGTCTACTTTGAATTTATTTAACTAAACATACCTTTTTTATGATTGTTCTCTTTAAGATCCAGAATTGTACATATTTTTGGCTTTTGGATTTGGACATAGGTAGTCAATTTTTGGTAAACGAAAAATCGATATGTGAAATTATCTATCAATTGGGTATTTAACATATCAAAATTTTCTCTCACATATAGCCAAAATGCCGCCCCTAAATCTTGACGCCCCGGACAAATGTCGGGGTGTCCACCACTAGAGCGGGCCCTGATCATACCTTCTATTTGATATAAGGACCCGGTTCCTTTAAATGACAAACATCACCAAAGTATCACACTTCATCCTCGGTGCTTAGGAGTAACCGCCATGCATTTCGGATTAAGTGGCTAGTTTTTTGGTGGCCAGACATATCATTTACCATCTGATCCCACTTTATTAATCTTTGTTTCATCGTTCCATAATATTTTTTTCCGTTCAGAAATCGTCCAGTCATTATGTTTCTTCGCGAAAGCTAACCTTACTATTCAACATTTTAGTGAAAGCAGTGGTTTTTTCTTATCGCTCTTCCAAAAATTTGACTTTTATTCCATCGTTCCCGTATGGAGCGTCCTGAAAGGGCATTCTGATCCTTCCATTTGAATTTGTATAGAATGGATTTTTTTTTGCAACTCGAACGATTATTCGATCCTTACCCTTATTAGTCTTACGCGGTCTTTTGCGTCTTGCTACATTTTCCGTAGTTTGATGTTTCTCAATGTAGCTTACAGCATTGAAGACAATTGTTTTTGAGTAATTGAGCCTTTTCCCGACTTCTTAAAAATATAATTTCTCGATATTTCTCATCTTTACAATGGCCACCGGCATCTGTGGCGTATATCTCTTATTTTTGCCTATTTTTAATTAAATCAAGCGGTAAATTATCAAGAATGTATGTTTTTTATTTAATTTTGAATAAATTCTTATGTTTAGCGATTATTTCTGTTAATATCATACATTTTTATAACTTTTATTTTTAATTTGTTGTTACTTGTTTTTCTTACTTAAATATTGAATTAACAAAATACATACCAAGGTAGAATATCTTTCAACTCTAAGCAAAAAAAAATCGAATAATACTTTTTGGTACCATCGTTCTTAACTAGTCACGACTGTACATACATACATTACATTCCATACATACATACATTACATACATACATACATTATTTTTCCGACCATCAGCAGATGAACCTCCGACTTATGAGACAGTGTATAGTAGTATAGTATAAATGGCTACAGTCTGTAGCTCTATTGTCATTTATTATTATCATTCAACATTTCAAAATTATATTTTTTCTAAATTATATTTATTACTAAAAATTAATAGAACGATGTATCACAATACTGTAACATTGAGTTTTAATGGACTTAAGTACATTTTTTGTTTTTATTTTTGTTTGTAGCATTACTGTCTTACTTACTTAGTTGGCGCTACAGCTCGAGGTGAACCTGGGCCTGCTTCTCGCAACCATTTGTGTGCGCGTGTTATATTTTTGCACGAATGGAAGGGACCTACAGTTTTTTGCCGACTCCGAACGGCGAGTTGAGTAGCTCAATCGTGACAAATGATACATATAGCCAAAATGCCGCCCCTAAATCTTGACGCCCCGGACAAATGTCGGGGTGTCCGCCACTAGAGCGGGCCCTGATCATACCTTCTATTTGATATAAGGACCCGGTTCCTTTAAATGACAAACATCACCAAAGTATCACACTTCATCCTCGGTGCTTAGGAGTAACCGCCATGCATTTCGGATTAAGTGGCTAGTTTTTTGGTGGCCAGACATATCATTTACCATCTGATCCCACTTTATTAATCTTTGTTTCATCGTTCCATAATATTTTTTTCCGTTCAGAAATCGTTCAGTCATTATGTTTCTTCGCGAAAGCTAACCTTACTATTCAACATTTTAGTGAAAGCAGTGGTTTTTTCTTATCGCTCTTCCAAAAATTTGACTTTTATTCCATCGTTCCCGTATGGAGCGTCCTGAAAGGGCATTCTGATCCTTCCATTTGAATTTGTATAGAATGGATTTTTTTTTGCAACTCGAACGATTATTCGATCCTTACCCTTATTAGTCTTACGCGGTCTTTTGCGTCTTGCTACATTTTCCGTAGTTTGATGTTTCTCAATGTAGCTTACAGCATTGAAGACAATTGTTTTTGAGTAATTGAGCCTTTTCCCGACTTCTTAAAAATATAATTTCTCGATATTTCTCATCTTTACAATGGCCACCGGCATCTGTGGCGTATATCTCTTATTTTTGCCTATTTTTAATTAAATCAAGCGGTAAATTATCAAGAATGTATGTTTTTTATTTAATTTTGAATAAATTCTTATGTTTAGCGATTATTTCTGTTAATATCATACATTTTTATAACTTTTATTTTTAATTTGTTGTTACTTGTTTTTCTTACTTAAATATTGAATTAACAAAATACATACCAAGGTAGAATATCTTTCAACTCTAAGCAAAAAAAAATCGAATAATACTTTTTGGTACCATCGTTCTTAACTAGTCACGACTGTACATACATACATTACATTCCATACATACATACATTACATACATACATACATTATTTTTCCGACCATCAGCAGATGAACCTCCGACTTATGAGACAGTGTATAGTAGTATAGTATAAATGGCTACAGTCTGTAGCTCTATTGTCATTTATTATTATCATTCAACATTTCAAAATTATATTTTTTCTAAATTATATTTATTACTAAAAATTAATATAACGATGTATCACAATACTGTAACATTGAGTTTTAATGGACTTAAGTACATTTTTTGTTTTTATTTTTGTTTGTAGCATTACTGTCTTACTTACTTAGTTGGCGCTACAGCTCGAGGTGAACCTGGGCCTGCTTCTCGCAACCATTTGTGTGCGCGTGTTATATTTTTGCACGAATGGAAGGGACCTACAGTTTTTTGTCGACTCCGAACGGCGAGTTGAGTAGCTCAATCGTGACAAATGATACTCTTTGATGCTTGTCAGACATTCGAAAGAGGTGGGCACTGTGAAAAACTTTTAGGTGTTTGCGGCGGGATTCGAACCCAAGACCGCTGGTTCAGTAGTCCGACGCACTAACCACTTGCGCTACGGTGCGCACAGCATTACTGTCACATGATGCTATAAAGGGTTAAAGTTTCCGATGTTGACTAGAAAAATGCATGTCTTAACTGTAGCGCAAATGTTTGAAAACGCCATTAGCACCGAAGCAAAAATAATTAATTTCAATGGAATTTCCATAGAAAAAAATTAATTTTGAAACCTCGATATCTCCTAAACTAAGCGATTAATCAATATTTTTTACCTTATATTTTGTGCTTATTTCACCGAGATCTACAAAATGACGTTTTCAAACTCTTGCGCCACAATTATGCCATGCATTTTTCTAGTCAACACCGAAAACTTTAAAAATGTATAAAAAATATAAAAACAAATTTCCTCTAAAAAAAAATATTTTTTTTTTATCATTTTCACGCGTTTTTACACAAAAAAAAAATAGATTTTTAGCGAATTTCCTGTATTGGAAACCCGCCCCCTAGTATCGCCTGTGATCGAAATTCGACGAGGTGTTAATATTTATTATTTTACCTGGTTCCTAGCTGGCATAGACACATATTGCAAACAAAATATGCACTGCACTGCCTCTCTTCGCAACCTTTCTAATCAAGAGAATATGTTGTGTTTAAGGCAGTTAAAAAGAGGTTGAACTGTTTTGCCTTTGTCTATTTATATAATAGCATGGGGAAATTTCTTACTCTCTCGTGAGCACTCTCTTCTACGAAAAACTACGAAATTTTTGCGTACGCGAAGGGGTTTTCGTTATTTTTCGTTATTTTTCGTGGATTTTCGTTGTTTTGGGAGGGTACGCGAACGGCCTAATAACTAGCTGATCCGGGCTTCACCCGTGTACGCAAATATTCCTGTGTTCGGCGGCGATCATAGTATATGTTATGTACCACACCACACAATACATATACAGCGCATAGTCACATGTATTGAAAGCAAAACCAATTTATTTCATTTTTTCAGTTTTCCATATTCCAGAAAAATTATAACCGAAATACTGATTCTGATAATTTGAGTGCCCCATCGCAATAGTTCCTTGATATAACCAACAAACATATTTTAGTATTCTACTCAATTTTTTCATCACAGCCAGAAATCAGGAACATAAAAATAGAGATAGTTGCAAGAGCGTAACACCTAAATGGTTTTGTATGGATGCATGCCATTTCATAATTGCAATTTCACATAATAACCTTAGTGACAACTAAAGGCCCCTATTTTCAGTGACGTAATCGACGCATAGTCTACATTGGGTTAATGAATGCCGATTGACGATTCCTATTATGTGTACGAATCATATTAGCGATACATCCAAAAATACATAAATAAAAAACATTCCTATACTCGCACACATACATATCGAGCTACAGAATATCAAAAGTAAACAACAAGCGAAAATAATAAAATTCTTATTTTCAACCCTACTATGCAAAAAAACCTAAAGGGACCATCCATTACAGAGCGTGCTGGTCCAACCTAGTCCTGCTGATCATTTTCTCAACTTTTTACATGCGATACAATGGCATTAATCTGCCCACACATATCAAAAACTATTTGATTTACATCAAACTGTCGGACTGACCACCTGGAATCGCAAATCACGGTAAAACAATTTGAAACGAAATCAAAGTTTATCGAAAAATCATGAAGTGTACTGGCCCTTTTCATATGCACAAAATTGAAGAAACCGGTTTCTACTTTATACATTTCCACAGTAAGTTCTTTTTCTGTGTCATAAGAGAGAAGCTCTGAGGGAAAGAGTAGGATGAGGGAAAAAAGCTCCTTAAATAAGTAATTTAAGAGAGCGGGTCCTGATATTGCGACCCGCCATACAAAAATTTGCAGTACAAAAATTTGTATGAGATGCGTCTTTTTGTGTGAAGCCAATTCGGTCCATAAATAAGAATTTTGAAAAAGCGACCCCAACGCCACCTTGCGGGTTCTAACATAAACAAAATCCATACGGAGCACCACACGAACATGTGGTGTGAATATAAGGTGGATAGTTTCAGTGGTTCAGCCGTGATTGTCGGACATACATACATACGCACGAACGTTTTTATATATTCATGCCGATTATGGAATCCGGCGGATCGTACTCCCCGGGAGTACATCCGATCCGCATTCGATCCGCATTTCATTCATTCCATTATGGAAACCGTCCGATGAACTGCTTTATCGGTCCGCAAACTACATTAGGTCTGTATGGTGTGTTTTTTTTTTGCGCAAGCGATTGAGATCTGTCAAATATTAAAATCCTCTCAAAGAGAGAGATATCCCCTCGAAGAGAACAAAATTGAACAAAAGACACCAAACGCTTTTGAAACAAAACCTGTCAATAGGTCTGTTTGGTGTGTCTTTTTTGCTCAAATGACTGAGATCTGTCAAATCGTAAAATCCTCTCATAGACGCTGATTACACGACTCTTTTGTTCGTTCGTTTCGTCTTTCGTCTTTTTGACAGATAGGGGGGAGGGGCATAGAAGCGAGATGGGAATGAAGTAACGAAAGCAGGAATAAAAATTCTGAGATTTTTTCCGGTTGATCTTTGACATTTCTCGTTTGACAACCAAAACAAAGCAAGAAATTTAAATGGTGAATTTTAAAGTTGATTTTGGAGCTAAATTTAGAGACATTTTACATTTGCTAGTAAACACGCAATTATTATCCTCTGTAATAAGTAAATTTAGTGCGATTCCAACTGAAATTTTCCCTTCCTAAATATGATGTGAATTTCAATAAACGTCAGAATCACGTATGCACGTATCCACCAATTATGTATTAGGAATAGTGATGGGAAAATACCCGGTTAATACCATTTGAGGGTAAATACCCAGGGTATTTACCGGGTATTTACCAAAACGGGTATTTATGTGGGTATTTATTTCAAATGAGGAATTATTGTAAAAACATGCTCATTGAGTATTTTATTTTTATATTATTCGATTTAAAAACGAAAATGCAAAACATAAACAAAAGATTCTTTGAATATTTACTAATCTGAGTCGCTGGAATTAGATGGTATTGTAACTAAATACAATCTTATCAAAAGAGATGAATTCTGCCGATTCAGTAGATTTTGATGTGCTAGGTATATTCGCATTATAACTGCAAATCGGTTCATTTACTTCTGTTTCCGAACTTCTCCGCGTGTTCAGTATAGCTATGTCAGCTATGTCAATATTGTCAGGTCTACAAATGTGCTGACAATTAGCTGCAAATGAGCTGACAATGACAAACTACCTCACAATGTGGAATTGCCAGTTCACACGGTTGCCAGGTTTTGTCCCAATTCCTGACAATTTATTGACAGGCGGTTGGCCTGCAAATGTTTTGACAATGTTTTCTCTGACAATATTGTCAGATAAAAAATTGTCAGTTCACACGGTTGGTAGATGACTGTTTACAAAAAAAAAAAAAAAAAACTACAAATTCTTTGCCAGACGTTGTTAGACTCATAGCATTTGATAGACATTTTTTTCTTCGTGCTAAAATACCTCTATGCATGGAAAACTATATGCCCTAGGTAAAAACTTTGTGTGGTGAATTCGTAGGTAACATTACGGCGCACCAAAATATAAAAAAAAATTTAGATAGTATTAACATGTTTTCCCGAGATAAATGCAATTTTCTAAAAATTGATTAAAAAAAAAAATTGTGTTTGAAGACCATTTGCTCGAAAATGAAAGCACGGAAAATAGCCGTAAAAAACTGTGGTAGACATCCATCAATTGTCTATCGAACAAGCCCACCTTGATTACTCTGGCCTTCATAGACCAGAAGTTATAATTGAATAATTGTTGGTACATTCTTTTTTGAAGGAACTTTTTTAAACACCCTGTAGCTCCGTGGATGTTAAAGATAGACACCCCCACCCATACGTATTTTTTTCATAACATGGACCAATGAATCGTTCCCCATAGTAACATTTTTTGTAGCATAATGACTTTTTTCAACACCCTGTAGCTCCGTGGGCGTTGAAGATAGACCATTCAATATGTTTTGGTTTTTCATAAAATAAACCAATGAATCAGAATATTTATTGTCTGTGATATTAGTCTTTCTGCAAAATTTGCATTTAGCCATTTTATCCATTTTATCGAAATATTTCCACATGGAACTCTTATTCCTTCCCATATTAAATAAAAAATAAATTTTAATCACTAGCGAGAAGGCTGCACCAATTGCTATAAAAAACTGAAGTCTACTACTAAAAAACCATTAAAGTAGTATATATAAATCGTACATAACTGTAAAAAAGGGTTGATTTATTTTGAATACCTGTTTTGGCACAAACTAATTACCAACCGTAATAAATACTTCTTTGGCATTATCATTATTTACTTAATGTAATAAATACCCGATTTTGGGTAAATACCCGATAAATACCCGGTATTTACCCATTAATAAATACCCACCGGGATGGGATCGACTCTTTCCTGTCCCGATTAGGAGTTGTCCCAATTATAGAAGTTTGTATAAAAAATATAGAAAAACACAACTACTTAAGAAAAAACTGCTATTTTCAATTAAAAGAAGTATGGAACGCCCTATCTCGTTTACAAAATGACAACAAAACGACATTTATTTAATGAAAAGTTATAAAAATTTATGTAGTAGTATCTCATTACGCGAAATTAAACGCGTATGCATACGAAAAAGTTTAATAAATGTATTGTATCCACACAAAAATAACTGCAACTGCACGGTACCAATATCTAATATACAATGAAAATAAATAAAACGTTGCCCTTTTTTTTTTGTCTCCGATATAGTCACACTTCTGTAAAAATATAACGGTTTGAACATTTGTAGAATGAGATGCAGCTGCGAACAATTAGTTAATGGAATTTTACTGTCCCGATTAGAGAAGTCACAATTGCTTTTTATTCGGGTCTAGTGTCCCAATTGAGAGGTTCAACTCGAATTGTCCCGATTAGAGAAGTCATATTTCCTGGGTTTTTTAATAAAATGTCCCAATTCGGAGGTTTGGCTCAATTATGGAGGTTCTAGGAAAGTTAAATTGAGTGTCCCAATTAAGAGGTGTCCCGATTTTAGAGGGTATATTGTATGAAAACTTTTAGGGTTGGCAAATGGGTTGTCCCGATTGGGAGGTCGTCCCGATTACGGAGTGTCCCAATTAAGAAGTTTTACTGTATATGTTATTCTAAGATGTTCTGGATATGAATTAATGTGAGGCAACATTTGTTTATGTGTTTAAAACAATAATAAATTTTCACGAAACCATACAAATATGCACAAAAACCGTACAAATGTCAGCAAATTTGACATAAAAATGACTTGACAGGCTGTTTTTATTGCGTTCAGTGGGGCTCCCTGAAATTAACCCAATAAAAAGGAAATGGAAAAAAAGGCCCGAAAATCTCCATACAAAGTTGTGGCGTTTTTTCCTAGGAAAAATCACCCAAATAGTTTGGCGTAAGTCCTGAGAATTTTGGCATTTTTTCCATAATTTTTTTGACATTTTTTCCATTTATGAAAAATGAAAAAACGCTAAAAAAATTGAAAAAGAAAAAACCCCAAAAAAGTGGTTGGTTTTTTTTTCCAAATAGAAAAGAAAAAAAGGCGTGAGTACCAGGTACTCGTGAAACTCATGTGTTTAATCATTGTGCATGTTGTTTGTCGCAAAATAGAGAGAACATAGAGCATTGTTGTAGCAAAATTACTGTAATTCACATGCTTTTACCTATAATAACTGTAGTTCACGCGTGTTCAGTATAAATAAAGGTGTCCACATTCAAAAGTACAAATTGGCTGCGCGAGGGCACGCAGCCGCACCCGACGGCACCCGGCGGCGCGAAGATCGGCGCGAGTTTGGAAATTTAACCCAAAAGGGTAAACTTTTTCTGGCGTATTTTCCATTTTACTTTTTGGCTTTTCTTCCAAAAATTTGGGGTAATTTCCTTGCATTCTGGAGAATTTTCGTTTTCGGTTTTTTGCGTTTTTTCCAAAAACTTTACGCCACAATTATTTTGGCTCTTTTTCCAAAACACTTTTTGGCGTAATGTCAGGGAGCCGTTCAGTGGGCATTGGTCGCCCTGCCTTAGTCTGTGCTGAAATACTTATGAAAAATCCAATGAATTTACGGCAGCTATCAGTTTATTTCTTTGTAATTAAAATATTCTGCATTTACTGTTTCGCTTTATTTTATTTGGCAATATATTATTTTGTATTATTAATTTTTTTAAAAAATTTCGCGCGAATACAGAATATCTTATGGTGAAATAATTACAAACCCAAATGAAAGTTTGCCAAATAAATAAGAAAATTACACTTTTCAGTTTTTTGAGGTTAGAAATTCGAAAATTTAAACATTTTTTTTTGGTTTTATTTGCTATTTCCTCACATTAATTTTATTTTTTTGTGTTTTAAAGACCTCGTCAAACAGAACGCGTTTTCTCACGCCGCGTAAAGATTATTTTACGCCGCGTTAAGATTATTTTATGTATTGTACTGAAATACACAGCCCCAGTCAAACAGAACGCGTTTTGAACGCCGCGTAAAGATTATTTTACGCCACGTTAAGATTATTCTTTGTATTGTACTGAAATACACAAACCCAGTCACACAGAGCGCGTTTGATTTCAGCGTTGATTTTTCAACGCGGCGGTGAAAAGTGGAGTTGTAGAAAATTACAGATTATTTATTTTTAACGCGGCGTTCAAGGGAAAATATGGGAAAATTTGTTGAAAATCTGCGAAATAACACATCTTCGTACATACGTGTGCAATTTCGCACATTTTCCACGAGCTATAGAAATAGTAGGTACATACCTATTTTTTACCTTTAACCAATTGGTTGTCTTTCTCTTGTTGAAATGGGTTACCTCCAGTTTGTAACCTACTTTGAAATGTAGTTTTTAAAAATAATCTTGAGTCATGCAGAAATACATTTGAAAGACACGGTTTTTGCGAAACAACTTCGAAACAACTGGTGGTATTTTCGTACTTCAACTCTCTTTAACCCATTTTGGTGTCGGCGAAAAATGGCGTGTGGTTGATCACACGCTAGGCTATTGATATTTTATTGCGCGACTTATATACATATTACAAGCCCAACAGCAGTAACATTTTCTGTTTCGCATTTGTTTTAGACTGTTGAAAATCCATGTAATCAAGTGTAGGTATTTTCCACTTGTTTGAGACCTCTGATAATTTGTAAAATCGATGAAAACAAGGTTCCAATTCGCTATGGGTAAAACCTATGGGAATTTTCTTCAGATAGTGGCTGTGTGTATTATATTGGGGTTCTGTAGTTGAATTCATGTTTTGTACCTTTTCTGGCTAACTCGTTTGCTTTACAATTACGTGCGATGTCTCTATGACCAAGAACCCAGTACAGGGTGAGCAATTGAGCTCGATATATCGTTCAGAAATGTGCGAAGGTGCTTAAATAATTTTGAACTTATGATTGGTGATTCGAGTGCTTTAATAGCTACTTGGCTATCGGTATAACTGACAATATCGCATTTGTACATTGACTTCATTGATAAGTTAATAAGTTAATAAGTGATGGGCATAATCGAATGATTTGAAGAATCGAGACATTAGTATTCGAATGATTTGAAGAATCGTATGATCATTCGAGATACGAGTAAATAAAAAATTGCAATGTTGATACTTATACTTTGTGCTATTTCACTTAGTACATAAGAAAATAAACAAACAAAACGAGTTTAATTAACAAAAACGATATTTATTATCCATTTGTCCAAATATTCAAATATATGTATTGTATATATGTATGTCTGTATATAAACAAAACTGATATTATGTATGTTTGATTTTTAAATCAAATAAATAAAATCAAATTGATTCACAAAAAGTACAAAATTTACACGAGATATGGACTAGCGAATCGATCCTTTTAGATCACGATTCTTTTATTCGAATTCTATTAGATCGCACATACAAAAATCCTCCTAGCGAATTGATTCTTTTATTCGAATTCTTTTAGATCACACACAACAAAGTCCTCCTAGCGAATCGATTGTTTTATTCGAACTCTTTAGACCGCAGACACACAATAGTCCCCCTAGCGAATCGATTCTTTTATTCGAATTCTTTTAAAACACACACAACAAAGTCCCCCTAGCGAATCGATTCTTTTATTCGAATTTTTTTAGATCACACACAACAAAGTCCTCCTAGCGAATCGATTCTTCCATTCGAATTCTTTTAGATCGCACACACCGTAGTCCTCCTAGTAAATCGATTCTCGTACTCCAATTCTTTTAGATCACACACACCAAAGTCCTCGAGAAGTCCTCGAGAAGTTCTCATACAAAGTATACATAATGTATAGGAAAGGGTTGAAGAACATCACTTGAGACGAGATATGGCATTGTGTTCTGTGTGAGAGAAGTGAGTATTGAAATGAAATAGGGATATGAATCACATTTGAATGTATGGCGCATTACGCCAGTAAAGTCAAAACGGAAAGAGAACTCAACGCAATATATGTACATATACACAATGTACACGCAAAGTTATGGTTTGTTTTCGACATACGCATGCATACACACGCAGAACAGATAGTGTGTGAACACTTACATAGCTCTTGTCATGTAGGTATTGTAACAATCTGAAGAGTATAGTAAGTAAATAAGAAAACAGCAGAGAAGTAACAAAATAATAACGAAATCATTCGAATGAATCTGTGCAAAGAATCGAGATATCTCGAGACTTTTTCATAATCGATTATAATCGATTAATTAATACGAATGCGCCCATCAATGCGGTTATCAATGATAACCACTCAGCTCTCGACACAACCGGTGGTATTCTCCAACTTGTTAAAATATTTGCAGACACAGAGTTAAAAGAATTCGAAGAACAGTCCCAGCCAATATATTCAGCAACCTATTCAATTTTACGATCCGATTCTTCAATATCTTTAGAAAATTTCATTACGTCCGAACAAAACAATATACAAGAAACGCCCCAATCAAAGTTTTTCCAAATTCTATCATCGACTTCATGCAGTTCTTCAAAACAATCTTGCGACATGCGGAAATACGAAAAAAAAAAAACGATCTTCGTGCGACTCCAGCTCTCGACACAACCGGTGGTATTCTCCTACTTCAACTCTCTCTTTGTTTATTTCATGTACCCAAGCTCTTTTTCTTTTTCGTTGTGTATGTAGTGCGCATAACAGTAATAGTTCTTCGTCTGAGCTACTCGACATTTTGTAAGGGAATGAATTTATTTTTGCTTTTGCATTCGACGTAAAATACGCAACGTAAAATAATCTTTACACGGCGTAAAATAATCTTGACGCGGCGAAAAATAATCTTTACGCTGCGTAAAATAATCCTTACGCGGCGTTAAAAAACGCGTTCTGTTTGACGAGGCCTTTAGAGGTCATTTGGGGCCTATAAAAAAAATTGTTTAAGTCCGAAGGTTGACCTATTGGAAAGCGGCCCCCTTAATTTCAATATACCTACATATATGTACATCAAAAAATTATTTTTTGGAGATTCGCAAATTACAAATGGTAACTCCGCGTTTTTTTTTAATTTCGCGCCAAACACGAAACTGTCAAATGCAAAAAAAAAAAACATCTCCAGAAGTAAACAATGGAAAACGACCGAAAATCCTAAGTTCAGATAAGAAAATTACAACATACGAGTATGTACACACATACAAACATACATAATACATTTTTTCAGATCAACTTCAACGTGGACGAAGCTGAAAAAGCCAAAGAAAAGAAAAATCAAATTCTGCTTCTTCGTCCATTGTTTTAATTTATGACAAATGCCAAATGTCAAAGTACAAAAGCAGCTGTACCAATTTGTAAAAGTCAAAATTTGAGATGAACTGGATTGTTGCAACGAATTGGTTGCAACAGCGAGATACTTATGTCTGATAACAATCGAGAAATAAAATTCGGCAAATTGGTGGTGGTGGTCGTGTGAAACCCAGCACATCATTCGAGGCACTTATGATGGCTTGCTGGCAGTGTTGCCACTGGTCTTCTGTACTAGCTGTTGCTGCGGTAGGATTCGTAGCGAGAGATCGGGATATGCGTTCTCTGTAGGCTCTGGCGGTGTCTTGCGATTGTAGCTTCTCGACATTATACTTTCTCACAGTATTTCGTTGTTGTGGCGTTGTGGATATCCGCATTCGTACCTTGGCTACAACAAGGTAGTGGTCCGAGCCAATGTTGGCCGTCCGGAAGGTTCGGACATCCAGGATACTGGAGGCGTGTCGGGTGTCGATCGCAATGTGGTCGATTTGGTTGATGGTTAGTCGATCCACTTCCACTTAGTAATGACACTTCGCCCCGCAGCAAAGTCGATTAGCCTTAGTCCGTTTTCGGACGTGGTGTCGTGTAGGCTGTGCCTTCCAACCATCCTACCAAAGATGTCTTCTCTTCCTATCTTGGCGTTAAAATCGCCCAATACGATGTTAACGTCATGCTTAGGGCATTGCTCGTAGGTTTTGTCGAGGAGCTCGTAGAAACTATATTTGGTAGAGTCGTCTTTTTCTTCTGTGGGGGCGTGAGCGCATATTAGGCTAATGTTGGCGAATTTTGCCTTGACACGGATTGTCATAAGACGCTCGCTCACGTGCCGAAAGCTCAAGTCTTCTTGCCTAAGTCTGCCGCGTATGATAAATCCGCATCCAAATAAGCGCTGTTTATTTTCTGTATAGCAATCACCGTAGTACATGTCGCAGTTTCTCATTCTTTCTCTGCCTGGCCCATCCCATCGCACTTCCTGGATGGCGGTTATATCCGCTTTATAACGGTCTAGGACCTCTGCCAGTTGTTCGGGTGCACCGTCACCGTTCAGTGAGCGAACATTCCAGGTGCAGATCCGAACGTCATTGTCCTTTTTTTCGTTTAGCGTGGTTGTCAACAGTAAATCCGTCCTTTTCCGAGGCTTTTGGTTGTTTCGGAACTATAATTTTTTTTCGCGGTAGGTAGTTAACCTTACGCATAACCCCCAACCTGGAGGGCCAGATCTTTATATACCCCTAGGACAAGGGGCCGGGTCCACCGGTGACAGTAACCCACTACGGGGGTGTGAGCGCTACCGTTGGCCCAATAGGGGCTCATCCGCCATCAACTCTTTTCCACGACCCTGACTAGTACGTGGAAATCCTTATCGACCTGAGCTCCGAATATGTCGAAGTAGCTCAGATAAGGTTTTGTTTCCATTCTGGAAAATTAACGCCACCGTTGGTTCCATCTATGGAATTCGTCCGCTGACGCATTGTTGTGATTCCGAGTCTTTCCCTATGTTAGCTTATTCATTCTTGTTTCTTTGTTTTTGTGAAAGAAGTCTGCTAGATTCTGAATGTCCTCTTAAGTAATATTTTTTAAAATAAAGTCATTAGGTCTTAGCTTTGTAGTTGTGTGAATGGTGTTATTGTAAATAGTTATTATGTCAAAGATTTTATCGTCTAAATCTGAGCTGTCTTTTGCGGCGTTTTTTAGTCGCAAGTGTTCGTTGAGGGTACCATGGAGCCGTTCGATATCAGCGTTACCTGTTTTTTGGGAAGCGGTGGTTCTGTGAAACATGATGTCGTTTTCTTTCAAAAACTGTTCCACCGCTGAATGAATAATACAGGTATCCCCGTCTGAAATAAGTTTATTTGGTTTGTCCAAGAACTGGATACGTTGCTTTATAGCCGCTAAAATTGCAATCCAATTTCTATTTTCCAAGTTATGGATCGTGGCGTATTTGGAAAATTTATCTATAGTCGTGAGATACATTTTATTGTGTTCAGGAAACCATATGTCCATGTGGACAATATCTTTAAAACATTTCGGTTTTTCTGTTATTTCAAACCGACATTTTAGAGGACTCCTGTCGTGTTTAGCAATAGTGCGGATGTCACAATTATTTATAAATTTATGTATTTCCGTTTGTAAGCTTGGGTAGAAGTATTTTTCTTTCAATTCCAAAAACATCTCATTAATACCTCTATGATTCTTTTTAACATGCTCATTTTTTATTATATTAAGAAGTTCGTTTCTATCTAAAATATCTATTAGTTTACTGTTTGATTTTAGAATTTTTAAATTTTTGTTCATTGAAAAATAGGCTACATAAAGATCTTGAAATTTAAGAAACAGGGACAAGTCAGAACAATATAAACAAAAATTTCCATTTTTTGTGAGAATCCGTCTCATTATTTCTAATAAATTACTCTTTTCGCTGTTGAATTCTATATGATTTTGAGTTTTCTTGTGAACAATTTTGAAAAAACATCTTTCTTTTGAAGAGTATGATAAATAAATTTGATTTTGAACATGTTAATCGGTTTTTCGGAAATATAAATATGATTATTGGAATCCTCTGGTGAACTGTGGATTGTTGCACCGGTAGATATTACATCTTCATTGTTGAGTTCCAAATCATTTTGAGTTTCGTTAAGAAAGATTTCCTCAAGATTTATTTCATCACTAATATTCATACCTTTCTGATTTAACCTGCTCAAACCATCAGCGACAAAATTCTCCTTCCCTTTTAAATACACGACGTCAAAGTCATACTCATTAAGCAAAATTTTCCACCGCTGAAGTTTCATATTTGGCTCCTTTAAGCCGTTTAGCCATACGAGCGGTTTGTGGTCAGTACGCAAGGTGAATTTTCTCCCGTATAGGTAAGTTCTGAAATATTTTACTGACCACACGACTGCGAGAAGCTCCTTTTCTATCGTAGAGTATTTTTTTTCGTGATCATTCAACGTTCGGGAAGCGAAACAAATTGGGTGACTATTTTGACTTAACACGGCACCTAGGGCATAATTAGATGCATCTGTTGTCAAAACAAATGTTTTACTGAAATCAGGACTTCTAAGGATGGGATCGGATGTTATAAGAGTTTTTAAATTTCGAAAGGCTCGGTCATACTCGGGGTCAGATGTGTTAACTTTTTCAGTTTTCTTTAAATATCGTACTAGAGGATATGCTACTCTCGCGTAGTCCTTTATAAATTGCCTGTAGTACCCCGTTATCCCAAGGAATTGTTTTATACCTTTTTTATCGGTTGGTATTTTTAAAGAAACAATCGATTTTATTTTGCTTTCGTCTGGTTTTATTCCGTTACTAGTTATGATATGACCTAAATAACTTGTTGAAGGTCTTGCAAAGCTGCATTTATTTATTTGAATTTTCAAGTTGCTTTCTTTGAGTTTTTGTAAAAATTTTCTAAGTGAATCTAGATGTTCAGTTAAGCGTGTTGAAAAAATCAAAATATCATCTAGATACACCACACAGATTTTGTTTATGAAATCCTTCAAAACGGTGTTCATCAGTCTCTGAAAAGTGGCTGGCGCATTTTTGAGACCAAACGGCATTCTCAAAAACTCAAAATTACCGTCTTTGGTTGAAAATGCAGTTTTTGCTCGATCACCCGGATTAACTTCTATCTGATGGAAGCGTTTAGCCAAATCGATGGTTGAGAAGTAATTACATTTCCCTAGTTTGTCAAACAGCTCATCCATATTAGGCATAGGGAACCTGTCCTCTATGGTTTGGTCATTGAGCTCCCTGTAGTCCACCACGATACGCCACTGCTTTGGGCCTTCTATGCCAGCTTTTTTGGGAACTACCCAAATGGGCGAATTGTACGGGCTGCTACTGTATGCAATTATTTTCTGCCTCAACATGTCATCGATTTGCCTATCAACTTCCTCCGAATGAATCTCCGGGTAACGATAAAGCTTGCTAAAGACTGGGATTTGGTTTTTTGTTTTGATTTGGTGCTTAATTTCATCGGTGAACGAAAGATTATCATCTTCTTTGTAGAATACCGATTTAAATGAGTAAAGTAACGATTTAAGCTTACTTATATCCGACTTATTGAGATGTGTTCCAAACGCTTTGCTTGAGATCTCATTTTCAAAACAATCATTGTGAAAAACGTATAAACACCCTGATTCGCGAAAATTGTTTGCGTAAATTTCTTCTTTCCGATCAAAATAGAATGGTATATTTGAGTTCTCAGTAATAAAAGACTGACTTTTATAGTTAATAATAGGATTAAGTTTTAAAAGAATGTTAGTGCCTATCAATCCGTCGAAACAATCGTGGAATTGATACTCCAAGAATTCAACATAAATGTCCTTGGCGTTGAATTTTTCGAATAGGGGAATTTTGTACTTAACGCTTGTTTCGACATTACGACCGAGAACCTTTAGTACATAATTTTGTGATGGGATTATCCATTTTGGACTGCAGACATTTCGATTGATGATGCTAAATTCTGCCCCACAATCAATTATGAATCTTTAAGGTCTGATCTTATTTTGAATGACTATATAGGGTAGTTTCTTTCTTGGTCGGTCTGAAGTTTTTGACGTGCGTTACAGTTCTCGCAAGATACACAGTTATTAGACTCATTTAGAGTGATATCCATGGGTTCATTACTTTGCTGGTGGTATTTTCGTACTTCAACTCTCTTTAACCCATTTTGGTGTCGGCGAAAAATGGCGTGTGGTTGATCACACGCTAGGCTATTGATATTTTATTGCGCGACTTATATACATATTACAAGCCCAACAGCAGTAACATTTTCTGTTTCGCATTTGTTTTAGACTGTTGAAAATCCATGTAATCAAGTGTAGGTATTTTCCACTTGTTTGAGACCTCTGATAATTTGTAAAATCGATGAAAACAAGGTTCCAATTCGCTATGGGTAAAACCTATGGGAATTTTCTTCAGATAGTGGCTGTGTTTATTATATTGGGGTTCTGTAGTTGAATTCATGTTTTGTACCTTTTCTGGCTAACTCGTTTGCTTTACAATTACGTGCGATGTCTCTATGACCAAGAACCCAGTACAGGGTGAGCAATTGAGCTCGATATATCGTTCAGAAATGTGCGAAGGTGCTTAAATAATTTTGAACTTATGATTGGTGATTCGAGTGCTTTAATAGCTACTTGGCTATCGGTATAACTGACAATATCGCATTTGTACATTGACTTCATTGATAAGTTAATAAGTTAATAAGTGATGGGCATAATCGAATGATTTGAAGAATCGAGACATTAGTATTCGAATGATTTGAAGAATCGTATGATCATTCGAGATACGAGTAAATAAAAAATTGCAATGTTGATACTTATACTTTGTGCTATTTCACTTAGTACATAAGAAAATAAACAAACAAAACGAGTTTAATTAACAAAAACGATATTTATTATCCATTTGTCCAAATATTCAAATATATGTATTGTATATATGTATGTCTGTATATAAACAAAACTGATATTATGTATGTTTGATTTTTAAATCAAATAAATAAAATCAAATTGATTCACAAAAAGTACAAAATTTACACGAGATATGGACTAGCGAATCGATCCTTTTAGATCACGATTCTTTTATTCGAATTCTATTAGATCGCACATACAAAAATCCTCCTAGCGAATTGATTCTTTTATTCGAATTCTTTTAGATCACACACAACAAAGTCCTCCTAGCGAATCGATTGTTTTATTCGAACTCTTTAGACCGCAGACACACAATAGTCCCCCTAGCGAATCGATTCTTTTATTCGAATTCTTTTAAAACACACACAACAAAGTCCCCCTAGCGAATCGATTCTTTTATTCGAATTTTTTTAGATCACACACAACAAAGTCCTCCTAGCGAATCGATTCTTCCATTCGAATTCTTTTAGATCGCACACACCGTAGTCCTCCTAGTAAATCGATTCTCGTACTCCAATTCTTTTAGATCACACACACCAAAGTCCTCGAGAAGTCCTCGAGAAGTTCTCATACAAAGTATACATAATGTATAGGAAAGGGTTGAAGAACATCACTTGAGACGAGATATGGCATTGTGTTCTGTGTGAGAGAAGTGAGTATTGAAATGAAATAGGGATATGAATCACATTTGAATGTATGGCGCATTACGCCAGTAAAGTCAAAACGGAAAGAGAACTCAACGCAATATATGTACATATACACAATGTACACGCAAAGTTATGGTTTGTTTTCGACATACGCATGCATACACACGCAGAACAGATAGTGTGTGAACACTTACATAGCTCTTGTCATGTAGGTATTGTAACAATCTGAAGAGTATAGTAAGTAAATAAGAAAACAGCAGAGAAGTAACAAAATAATAACGAAATCATTCGAATGAATCTGTGCAAAGAATCGAGATATCTCGAGACTTTTTCATAATCGATTATAATCGATTAATTAATACGAATGCGCCCATCAATGCGGTTATCAATGATAACCACTCAGCTCTCGACACAACCGGTGGTATTCTCCAACTTGTTAAAATATTTGCAGACACAGAGTTAAAAGAATTCGAAGAACAGTCCCAGCCAATATATTCAGCAACCTATTCAATTTTACGATCCGATTCTTCAATATCTTTAGAAAATTTCATTACGTCCGAACAAAACAATATACAAGAAACGCCCCAATCAAAGTTTTTCCAAATTCTATCATCGACTTCATGCAGTTCTTCAAAACAATCTTGCGACATGCGGAAATACGAAAAAAAAAAAACGATCTTCGTGCGACTCCAGCTCTCGACACAACCGGTGGTATTCTCCTACTTCAACTCTCTCTTTGTTTATTTCATGTACCCAAGCTCTTTTTCTTTTTCGTTGTGTATGTAGTGCGCATAACAGTAATAGTTCTTCGTCTGAGCTACTCGACATTTTGTAAGGGAATGAATTTATTTTTGCTTTTGCATTCGACGTAAAATACGCAACGTAAAATAATCTTTACACGGCGTAAAATAATCTTGACGCGGCGAAAAATAATCTTTACGCTGCGTAAAATAATCCTTACGCGGCGTTAAAAAACGCGTTCTGTTTGACGAGGCCTTTAGAGGTCATTTGGGGCCTATAAAAAAAATTGTTTAAGTCCGAAGGTTGACCTATTGGAAAGCGGCCCCCTTAATTTCAATATACCTACATATATGTACATCAAAAAATTATTTTTTGGAGATTCGCAAATTACAAATGGTAACTCCGCGTTTTTTTTTAATTTCGCGCCAAACACGAAACTGTCAAATGCAAAAAAAAAAAACATCTCCAGAAGTAAACAATGGAAAACGACCGAAAATCCTAAGTTCAGATAAGAAAATTACAACATACGAGTATGTACACACATACAAACATACATAATACATTTTTTCAGATCAACTTCAACGTGGACGAAGCTGAAAAAGCCAAAGAAAAGAAAAATCAAATTCTGCTTCTTCGTCCATTGTTTTAATTTATGACAAATGCCAAATGTCAAAGTACAAAAGCAGCTGTACCAATTTGTAAAAGTCAAAATTTGAGATGAACTGGATTGTTGCAACGAATTGGTTGCAACAGCGAGATACTTATGTCTGATAACAATCGAGAAATAAAATTCGGCAAATTGGTGGTGGTGGTCGTGTGAAACCCAGCACATCATTCGAGGCACTTATGATGGCTTGCTGGCAGTGTTGCCACTGGTCTTCTGTACTAGCTGTTGCTGCGGTAGGATTCGTAGCGAGAGATCGGGATATGCGTTCTCTGTAGGCTCTGGCGGTGTCTTGCGATTGTAGCTTCTCGACATTATACTTTCTCACAGTATTTCGTTGTTGTGGCGTTGTGGATATCCGCATTCGTACCTTGGCTACAACAAGGTAGTGGTCCGAGCCAATGTTGGCCGTCCGGAAGGTTCGGACATCCAGGATACTGGAGGCGTGTCGGGTGTCGATCGCAATGTGGTCGATTTGGTTGATGGTTAGTCGATCCACTTCCACTTAGTAATGACACTTCGCCCCGCAGCAAAGTCGATTAGCCTTAGTCCGTTTTCGGACGTGGTGTCGTGTAGGCTGTGCCTTCCAACCATCCTACCAAAGATGTCTTCTCTTCCTATCTTGGCGTTAAAATCGCCCAATACGATGTTAACGTCATGCTTAGGGCATTGCTCGTAGGTTTTGTCGAGGAGCTCGTAGAAACTATATTTGGTAGAGTCGTCTTTTTCTTCTGTGGGGGCGTGAGCGCATATTAGGCTAATGTTGGCGAATTTTGCCTTGACACGGATTGTCATAAGACGCTCGCTCACGTGCCGAAAGCTCAAGTCTTCTTGCCTAAGTCTGCCGCGTATGATAAATCCGCATCCAAATAAGCGCTGTTTATTTTCTGTATAGCAATCACCGTAGTACATGTCGCAGTTTCTCATTCTTTCTCTGCCTGGCCCATCCCATCGCACTTCCTGGATGGCGGTTATATCCGCTTTATAACGGTCTAGGACCTCTGCCAGTTGTTCGGGTGCACCGTCACCGTTCAGTGAGCGAACATTCCAGGTGCAGATCCGAACGTCATTGTCCTTTTTTTCGTTTAGCGTGGTTGTCAACAGTAAATCCGTCCTTTTCCGAGGCTTTTGGTTGTTTCGGAACTATAATTTTTTTTCGCGGTAGGTAGTTAACCTTACGCATAACTCCCAACCTGGAGGGCCAGATCTTTATATACCCCTAGGACAAGGGGCCGGGTCCACCGGTGACAGTAACCCACTACGGGGGTGTGAGCGTTACCGTTGGCCCAATAGGGGCTCATCCGCCATCAACTCTTTTCCACGACCCTGACTAGTACGTGGAAATCCTTATCGACCTGAGCTCCGAATATGTCGAAGTAGCTCAGATAAGGTTTTGTTTCCATTCTGGAAAATTAACGCCACCGTTGGTTCCATCTATGGAATTCGTCCGCTGACGCATTGTTGTGATTCCGAGTCTTTCCCTATGTTAGCTTATTCATTCTTGTTTCTTTGTTTTTGTGAAAGAAGTCTGCTAGATTCTGAATGTCCTCTTAAGTAATATTTTTTAAAATAAAGTCATTAGGTCTTAGCTTTGTAGTTGTGTGAATGGTGTTATTGTAAATAGTTATTATGTCAAAGATTTTATCGTCTAAATCTGAGCTGTCTTTTGCGGCGTTTTTAAGTCGCAAGTGTTCGTTGAGGGTACCATGGAGCCGTTCGATATCAGCGTTACCTGTTTTTTGGGAAGCGGTGGTTCTGTGAAACATGATGTCGTTTTCTTTCAAAAACTGTTCCACCGCTGAATGAATAATACAGGTATCCCCGTCTGAAATAAGTTTATTTGGTTTGTCCAAGAACTGGATACGTTGCTTTATAGCCGCTAAAATTGCAATCCAATTTCTATTTTCCAAGTTATGGATCGTGGCGTATTTGGAAAATTTATCTATAGTCGTGAGATACATTTTATTGTGTTCAGGAAACCATATGTCCATGTGGACAATATCTTTAAAACATTTCGGTTTTTCTGTTATTTCAAACCGACATTTTAGAGGACTCCTGTCGTGTTTAGCAATAGTGCGGATGTCACAATTATTTATAAATTTATGTATTTCCGTTTGTAAGCTTGGGTAGAAGTATTTTTCTTTCAATTCCAAAAACATCTCATTAATACCTCTATGATTCTTTTTAACATGCTCATTTTTTATTATATTAAGAAGTTCGTTTCTATCTAAAATATCTATTAGTTTACTGTTTGATTTTAGAATTTTTAAATTTTTGTTCATTGAAAAATAGGCTACATAAAGATCTTGAAATTTAAGAAACAGGGACAAGTCAGAACAATATAAACAAAAATTTCCATTTTTTGTGAGAATCCGTCTCATTATTTCTAATAAATTACTCTTTTCGCTGTTGAATTCTATATGATTTTGAGTTTTCTTGTGAACAATTTTGAAAAAACATCTTTCTTTTGAAGAGTATGATAAATAAATTTGATTTTGAACATGTTAATCGGTTTTTCGGAAATATAAATATGATTATTGGAATCCTCTGGTGAACTGTGGATTGTTGCACCGGTAGATATTACATCTTCATTGTTGAGTTCCAAATCATTTTGAGTTTCGTTAAGAAAGATTTCCTCAAGATTTATTTCATCACTAATATTCATACCTTTCTGATTTAACCTGCTCAAACCATCAGCGACAAAATTCTCCTTCCCTTTTAAATACACGACGTCAAAGTCATACTCATTAAGCAAAATTTTCCACCGCTGAAGTTTCATATTTGGCTCCTTTAAGCCGTTTAGCCATACGAGCGGTTTGTGGTCAGTACGCAAGGTGAATTTTCTCCCGTATAGGTAAGTTCTGAAATATTTTACTGACCACACGACTGCGAGAAGCTCCTTTTCTATCGTAGAGTATTTTTTTTCGTGATCATTCAACGTTCGGGAAGCGAAACAAATTGGGTGACTATTTTGACTTAACACGGCACCTAGGGCATAATTAGATGCATCTGTTGTCAAAACAAATGTTTTACTGAAATCAGGACTTCTAAGGATGGGATCGGATGTTATAAGAGTTTTTAAATTTCGAAAGGCTCGGTCATACTCGGGGTCAGATGTGTTAACTTTTTCAGTTTTCTTTAAATATCGTACTAGAGGATATGCTACTCTCGCGTAGTCCTTTATAAATTGCCTGTAGTACCCCGTTATCCCAAGGAATTGTTTTATACCTTTTTTATCGGTTGGTATTTTTAAAGAAACAATCGATTTTATTTTGCTTTCGTCTGGTTTTATTCCGTTACTAGTTATGATATGACCTAAATAACTTGTTGAAGGTCTTGCAAAGCTGCATTTATTTATTTGAATTTTCAAGTTGCTTTCTTTGAGTTTTTGTAAAAATTTTCTAAGTGAATCTAGATGTTCAGTTAAGCGTGTTGAAAAAATCAAAATATCATCTAGATACACCACACAGATTTTGTTTATGAAATCCTTCAAAACGGTGTTCATCAGTCTCTGAAAAGTGGCTGGCGCATTTTTGAGACCAAACGGCATTCTCAAAAACTCAAAATTACCGTCTTTGGTTGAAAATGCAGTTTTTGCTCGATCACCCGGATTAACTTCTATCTGATGGAAGCGTTTAGCCAAATCGATGGTTGAGAAGTAATTACATTTCCCTAGTTTGTCAAACAGCTCATCCATATTAGGCATAGGGAACCTGTCCTCTATGGTTTGGTCATTGAGCTCCCTGTAGTCCACCACGATACGCCACTGCTTTGGGCCTTCTATGCCAGCTTTTTTGGGAACTACCCAAATGGGCGAATTGTACGGGCTGCTACTGTATGCAATTATTTTCTGCCTCAACATGTCATCGATTTGCCTATCAACTTCCTCCGAATGAATCTCCGGGTAACGATAAAGCTTGCTAAAGACTGGGATTTGGTTTTTTGTTTTGATTTGGTGCTTAATTTCATCGGTGAACGAAAGATTATCATCTTCTTTGTAGAATACCGATTTAAATGAGTAAAGTAACGATTTAAGCTTACTTATATCCGACTTATTGAGATGTGTTCCAAACGCTTTGCTTGAGATCTCATTTTCAAAACAATCATTGTGAAAAACGTATAAACACCCTGATTCGCGAAAATTGTTTGCGTAAATTTCTTCTTTCCGATCAAAATAGAATGGTATATTTGAGTTCTCAGTAATAAAAGACTGACTTTTATAGTTAATAATAGGATTAAGTTTTAAAAGAATGTTAGTGCCTATCAATCCGTCGAAACAATCGTGGAATTGATACTCCAAGAATTCAACATAAATGTCCTTGGCGTTGAATTTTTCGAATAGGGGAATTTTGTACTTAACGCTTGTTTCGACATTACGACCGAGAACCTTTAGTACATAATTTTGTGATGGGATTATCCATTTTGGACTGCAGACATTTCGATTGATGATGCTAAATTCTGCCCCACAATCAATTATGAATCTTTAAGGTCTGATCTTATTTTGAATGACTATATAGGGTAGTTTCTTTCTTGGTCGGTCTGAAGTTTTTGACGTGCGTTACAGTTCTCGCAAGATACACAGTTATTAGACTCATTTAGAGTGATATCCATGGGTTCATTACTTTGCTGGTGGTATTTTCGTACTTCAACTCTCTTTAACCCATTTTGGTGTCGGCGAAAAATGGCGTGTGGTTGATCACACGCTAGGCTATTGATATTTTATTGCGCGACTTATATACATATTACAAGCCCAACAGCAGTAACATTTTCTGTTTCGCATTTGTTTTAGACTGTTGAAAATCCATGTAATCAAGTGTAGGTATTTTCCACTTGTTTGAGACCTCTGATAATTTGTAAAATCGATGAAAACAAGGTTCCAATTCGCTATGGGTAAAACCTATGGGAATTTTCTTCAGATAGTGGCTGTGTGTATTATATTGGGGTTCTGTAGTTGAATTCATGTTTTGTACCTTTTCTGGCTAACTCGTTTGCTTTACAATTACGTGCGATGTCTCTATGACCAAGAACCCAGTACAGGGTGAGCAATTGAGCTCGATATATCGTTCAGAAATGTGCGAAGGTGCTTAAATAATTTTGAACTTATGATTGGTGATTCGAGTGCTTTAATAGCTACTTGGCTATCGGTATAACTGACAATATCGCATTTGTACATTGACTTCATTGATAAGTTAATAAGTTAATAAGTGATGGGCATAATCGAATGATTTGAAGAATCGAGACATTAGTATTCGAATGATTTGAAGAATCGTATGATCATTCGAGATACGAGTAAATAAAAAATTGCAATGTTGATACTTATACTTTGTGCTATTTCACTTAGTACATAAGAAAATAAACAAACAAAACGAGTTTAATTAACAAAAACGATATTTATTATCCATTTGTCCAAATATTCAAATATATGTATTGTATATATGTATGTCTGTATATAAACAAAACTGATATTATGTATGTTTGATTTTTAAATCAAATAAATAAAATCAAATTGATTCACAAAAAGTACAAAATTTACACGAGATATGGACTAGCGAATCGATCCTTTTAGATCACGATTCTTTTATTCGAATTCTATTAGATCGCACATACAAAAATCCTCCTAGCGAATTGATTCTTTTATTCGAATTCTTTTAGATCACACACAACAAAGTCCTCCTAGCGAATCGATTGTTTTATTCGAACTCTTTAGACCGCAGACACACAATAGTCCCCCTAGCGAATCGATTCTTTTATTCGAATTCTTTTAAAACACACACAACAAAGTCCCCCTAGCGAATCGATTCTTTTATTCGAATTTTTTTAGATCACACACAACAAAGTCCTCCTAGCGAATCGATTCTTCCATTCGAATTCTTTTAGATCGCACACACCGTAGTCCTCCTAGTAAATCGATTCTCGTACTCCAATTCTTTTAGATCACACACACCAAAGTCCTCGAGAAGTCCTCGAGAAGTTCTCATACAAAGTATACATAATGTATAGGAAAGGGTTGAAGAACATCACTTGAGACGAGATATGGCATTGTGTTCTGTGTGAGAGAAGTGAGTATTGAAATGAAATAGGGATATGAATCACATTTGAATGTATGGCGCATTACGCCAGTAAAGTCAAAACGGAAAGAGAACTCAACGCAATATATGTACATATACACAATGTACACGCAAAGTTATGGTTTGTTTTCGACATACGCATGCATACACACGCAGAACAGATAGTGTGTGAACACTTACATAGCTCTTGTCATGTAGGTATTGTAACAATCTGAAGAGTATAGTAAGTAAATAAGAAAACAGCAGAGAAGTAACAAAATAATAACGAAATCATTCGAATGAATCTGTGCAAAGAATCGAGATATCTCGAGACTTTTTCATAATCGATTATAATCGATTAATTAATACGAATGCGCCCATCAATGCGGTTATCAATGATAACCACTCAGCTCTCGACACAACCGGTGGTATTCTCCAACTTGTTAAAATATTTGCAGACACAGAGTTAAAAGAATTCGAAGAACAGTCCCAGCCAATATATTCAGCAACCTATTCAATTTTACGATCCGATTCTTCAATATCTTTAGAAAATTTCATTACGTCCGAACAAAACAATATACAAGAAACGCCCCAATCAAAGTTTTTCCAAATTCTATCATCGACTTCATGCAGTTCTTCAAAACAATCTTGCGACATGCGGAAATACGAAAAAAAAAAAACGATCTTCGTGCGACTCCAGCTCTCGACACAACCGGTGGTATTCTCCTACTTCAACTCTCTCTTTGTTTATTTCATGTACCCAAGCTCTTTTTCTTTTTCGTTGTGTATGTAGTGCGCATAACAGTAATAGTTCTTCGTCTGAGCTACTCGACATTTTGTAAGGGAATGCATTTATTTTTGCTTTTGCATTCGACGTAAAATACGCAACGTAAAATAATCTTTACACGGCGTAAAATAATCTTGACGCGGCGAAAAATAATCTTTACGCTGCGTAAAATAATCCTTACGCGGCGTTAAAAAACGCGTTCTGTTTGACGAGGCCTTTAGAGGTCATTTGGGGCCTATAAAAAAAATTGTTTAAGTCCGAAGGTTGACCTATTGGAAAGCGGCCCCCTTAATTTCAATATACCTACATATATGTACATCAAAAAATTATTTTTTGGAGATTCGCAAATTACAAATGGTAACTCCGCGTTTTTTTTTAATTTCGCGCCAAACACGAAACTGTCAAATGCAAAAAAAAAAAACATCTCCAGAAGTAAACAATGGAAAACGACCGAAAATCCTAAGTTCAGATAAGAAAATTACAACATACGAGTATGTACACACATACAAACATACATAATACATTTTTTCAGATCAACTTCAACGTGGACGAAGCTGAAAAAGCCAAAGAAAAGAAAAATCAAATTCTGCTTCTTCGTCCATTGTTTTAATTTATGACAAATGCCAAATGTCAAAGTACAAAAGCAGCTGTACCAATTTGTAAAAGTCAAAATTTGAGATGAACTGGATTGTTGCAACGAATTGGTTGCAACAGCGAGATACTTATGTCTGATAACAATCGAGAAATAAAATTCGGCAAATTGGTGGTGGTGGTCGTGTGAAACCCAGCACATCATTCGAGGCACTTATGATGGCTTGCTGGCAGTGTTGCCACTGGTCTTCTGTACTAGCTGTTGCTGCGGTAGGATTCGTAGCGAGAGATCGGGATATGCGTTCTCTGTAGGCTCTGGCGGTGTCTTGCGATTGTAGCTTCTCGACATTATACTTTCTCACAGTATTTCGTTGTTGTGGCGTTGTGGATATCCGCATTCGTACCTTGGCTACAACAAGGTAGTGGTCCGAGCCAATGTTGGCCGTCCGGAAGGTTCGGACATCCAGGATACTGGAGGCGTGTCGGGTGTCGATCGCAATGTGGTCGATTTGGTTGATGGTTAGTCGATCCACTTCCACTTAGTAATGACACTTCGCCCCGCAGCAAAGTCGATTAGCCTTAGTCCGTTTTCGGACGTGGTGTCGTGTAGGCTGTGCCTTCCAACCATCCTACCAAAGATGTCTTCTCTTCCTATCTTGGCGTTAAAATCGCCCAATACGATGTTAACGTCATGCTTAGGGCATTGCTCGTAGGTTTTGTCGAGGAGCTCGTAGAAACTATATTTGGTAGAGTCGTCTTTTTCTTCTGTGGGGGCGTGAGCGCATATTAGGCTAATGTTGGCGAATTTTGCCTTGACACGGATTGTCATAAGACGCTCGCTCACGTGCCGAAAGCTCAAGTCTTCTTGCCTAAGTCTGCCGCGTATGATAAATCCGCATCCAAATAAGCGCTGTTTATTTTCTGTATAGCAATCACCGTAGTACATGTCGCAGTTTCTCATTCTTTCTCTGCCTGGCCCATCCCATCGCACTTCCTGGATGGCGGTTATATCCGCTTTATAACGGTCTAGGACCTCTGCCAGTTGTTCGGGTGCACCGTCACCGTTCAGTGAGCGAACATTCCAGGTGCAGATCCGAACGTCATTGTCCTTTTTTTCGTTTAGCGTGGTTGTCAACAGTAAATCCGTCCTTTTCCGAGGCTTTTGGTTGTTTCGGAACTATAATTTTTTTTCGCGGTAGGTAGTTAACCTTACGCATAACCCCCAACCTGGAGGGCCAGATCTTTATATACCCCTAGGACAAGGGGCCGGGTCCACCGGTGACAGTAACCCACTACGGGGGTGTGAGCGCTACCGTTGGCCCAATAGGGGCTCATCCGCCATCAACTCTTTTCCACGACCCTGACTAGTACGTGGAAATCCTTATCGACCTGAGCTCCGAATATGTCGAAGTAGCTCAGATAAGGTTTTGTTTCCATTCTGGAAAATTAACGCCACCGTTGGTTCCATCTATGGAATTCGTCCGCTGACGCATTGTTGTGATTCCGAGTCTTTCCCTATGTTAGCTTATTCATTCTTGTTTCTTTGTTTTTGTGAAAGAAGTCTGCTAGATTCTGAATGTCCTCTTAAGTAATATTTTTTAAAATAAAGTCATTAGGTCTTAGCTTTGTAGTTGTGTGAATGGTGTTATTGTAAATAGTTATTATGTCAAAGATTTTATCGTCTAAATCTGAGCTGTCTTTTGCGGCGTTTTTTAGTCGCAAGTGTTCGTTGAGGGTACCATGGAGCCGTTCGATATCAGCGTTACCTGTTTTTTGGGAAGCGGTGGTTCTGTGAAACATGATGTCGTTTTCTTTCAAAAACTGTTCCACCGCTGAATGAATAATACAGGTATCCCCGTCTGAAATAAGTTTATTTGGTTTGTCCAAGAACTGGATACGTTGCTTTATAGCCGCTAAAATTGCAATCCAATTTCTATTTTCCAAGTTATGGATCGTGGCGTATTTGGAAAATTTATCTATAGTCGTGAGATACATTTTATTGTGTTCAGGAAACCATATGTCCATGTGGACAATATCTTTAAAACATTTCGGTTTTTCTGTTATTTCAAACCGACATTTTAGAGGACTCCTGTCGTGTTTAGCAATAGTGCGGATGTCACAATTATTTATAAATTTATGTATTTCCGTTTGTAAGCTTGGGTAGAAGTATTTTTCTTTCAATTCCAAAAACATCTCATTAATACCTCTATGATTCTTTTTAACATGCTCATTTTTTATTATATTAAGAAGTTCGTTTCTATCTAAAATATCTATTAGTTTACTGTTTGATTTTAGAATTTTTAAATTTTTGTTCATTGAAAAATAGGCTACATAAAGATCTTGAAATTTAAGAAACAGGGACAAGTCAGAACAATATAAACAAAAATTTCCATTTTTTGTGAGAATCCGTCTCATTATTTCTAATAAATTACTCTTTTCGCTGTTGAATTCTATATGATTTTGAGTTTTCTTGTGAACAATTTTGAAAAAACATCTTTCTTTTGAAGAGTATGATAAATAAATTTGATTTTGAACATGTTAATCGGTTTTTCGGAAATATAAATATGATTATTGGAATCCTCTGGTGAACTGTGGATTGTTGCACCGGTAGATATTACATCTTCATTGTTGAGTTCCAAATCATTTTGAGTTTCGTTAAGAAAGATTTCCTCAAGATTTATTTCATCACTAATATTCATACCTTTCTGATTTAACCTGCTCAAACCATCAGCGACAAAATTCTCCTTCCCTTTTAAATACACGACGTCAAAGTCATACTCATTAAGCAAAATTTTCCACCGCTGAAGTTTCATATTTGGCTCCTTTAAGCCGTTTAGCCATACGAGCGGTTTGTGGTCAGTACGCAAGGTGAATTTTCTCCCGTATAGGTAAGTTCTGAAATATTTTACTGACCACACGACTGCGAGAAGCTCCTTTTCTATCGTAGAGTATTTTTTTTCGTGATCATTCAACGTTCGGGAAGCGAAACAAATTGGGTGACTATTTTGACTTAACACGGCACCTAGGGCATAATTAGATGCATCTGTTGTCAAAACAAATGTTTTACTGAAATCAGGACTTCTAAGGATGGGATCGGATGTTATAAGAGTTTTTAAATTTCGAAAGGCTCGGTCATACTCGGGGTCAGATGTGTTAACTTTTTCAGTTTTCTTTAAATATCGTACTAGAGGATATGCTACTCTCGCGTAGTCCTTTATAAATTGCCTGTAGTACCCCGTTATCCCAAGGAATTGTTTTATACCTTTTTTATCGGTTGGTATTTTTAAAGAAACAATCGATTTTATTTTGCTTTCGTCTGGTTTTATTCCGTTACTAGTTATGATATGACCTAAATAACTTGTTGAAGGTCTTGCAAAGCTGCATTTATTTATTTGAATTTTCAAGTTGCTTTCTTTGAGTTTTTGTAAAAATTTTCTAAGTGAATCTAGATGTTCAGTTAAGCGTGTTGAAAAAATCAAAATATCATCTAGATACACCACACAGATTTTGTTTATGAAATCCTTCAAAACGGTGTTCATCAGTCTCTGAAAAGTGGCTGGCGCATTTTTGAGACCAAACGGCATTCTCAAAAACTCAAAATTACCGTCTTTGGTTGAAAATGCAGTTTTTGCTCGATCACCCGGATTAACTTCTATCTGATGGAAGCGTTTAGCCAAATCGATGGTTGAGAAGTAATTACATTTCCCTAGTTTGTCAAACAGCTCATCCATATTAGGCATAGGGAACCTGTCCTCTATGGTTTGGTCATTGAGCTCCCTGTAGTCCACCACGATACGCCACTGCTTTGGGCCTTCTATGCCAGCTTTTTTGGGAACTACCCAAATGGGCGAATTGTACGGGCTGCTACTGTATGCAATTATTTTCTGCCTCAACATGTCATCGATTTGCCTATCAACTTCCTCCGAATGAATCTCCGGGTAACGATAAAGCTTGCTAAAGACTGGGATTTGGTTTTTTGTTTTGATTTGGTGCTTAATTTCATCGGTGAACGAAAGATTAGCATCTTCTTTGTAGAATACCGATTTAAATGAGTAAAGTAACGATTTAAGCTTACTTATATCCGACTTATTGAGATGTGTTCCAAACGCTTTGCTTGAGATCTCATTTTCAAAACAATCATTGTGAAAAACGTATAAACACCCTGATTCGCGAAAATTGTTTGCGTAAATTTCTTCTTTCCGATCAAAATAGAATGGTATATTTGAGTTCTCAGTAATAAAAGACTGACTTTTATAGTTAATAATAGGATTAAGTTTTAAAAGAATGTTAGTGCCTATCAATCCGTCGAAACAATCGTGGAATTGATACTCCAAGAATTCAACATAAATGTCCTTGGCGTTGAATTTTTCGAATAGGGGAATTTTGTACTTAACGCTTGTTTCGACATTACGACCGAGAACCTTTAGTACATAATTTTGTGATGGGATTATCCATTTTGGACTGCAGACATTTCGATTGATGATGCTAAATTCTGCCCCACAATCAATTATGAATCTTTAAGGTCTGATCTTATTTTGAATGACTATATAGGGTAGTTTCTTTCTTGGTCGGTCTGAAGTTTTTGACGTGCGTTACAGTTCTCGCAAGATACACAGTTATTAGACTCATTTAGAGTGATATCCATGGGTTCATTACTTTGCCTTGTTCTATAAGTCTGTCGAGATCGATCACTCGGAGTGAAATTATTTTGTCGTCGTTGTTCACTGAGTCCGTAAGATCGAGTTTGTCCGTTCTGGAAATTGTTTGCACTGTTACTATTATTTGCCCTGTTACTATTGTTTGCCTCATTGCTATAATGATTATTGTTATTCCTAAAACTATTGTTTGTATTGCTTCGATTACTATTGTTTTGTGTACTATTGTTGTTAAAACTGTTACTATTTCGTATGCTTTGATTACGTGTTAAGTTATAGTTGTTTGTACTGAAATTAGTTCTAAATATTCGATGAAAGTGTTCTGTGTCAATTAAAATGAGTCGTGCTTCTCTAAAGGTCTTAGGGTTTCGGGATTGGAGAATAATTTTAGGTTCATTAGGAAGCTTATTATTATTGTCATATTTTTAATTTGAAAAAACCTCTCGAAATAGGATCTAAATCAGTGGTATGGGTATAAAAAAATCTACATTTTTAATAAAAATCTCTAGTTCTTCGGGCAGACCCGTATAATCATCAATAGAATTTATCAAATGGAACAAATCAACCGCCATACCTGATAACAAGAGAAACAACAAGATTTTTTTTTTTTGTAATTATTTTGTGCTGCCAAATAAAGATGTTATTGTTGCTACTGTCCACGAATGTCTGCTGATGAAGTGCCTGTGACTGAAGATCGGTTCCACGACAGTGATGAGGAGGATGATGGTCAGGATAACTTGCTGATTGGTGAATGATAAGGTGTCGACGAAGATGTTTGTTGAAAAATCGTATAGAGGACCACGGGTGTGATATGAACCACGTGGCGGAGATAAGAGCAACGTGTGCACTGGGGTACGTTGCAGCTGAATTTAGTCCGCGAATGCGAGAAATTCAGATAAAATTGTATGTGTTGATCACACTCTGACCTTTTATTATTTATAACTTTAAGTATAACACTGTTTCACAACTGATTTCCTCTTCATGTTTTGTAAAAGTTGGAACAGGCACGTGATGCTTTCTTCGTTGGAAAATATTCAACTCGCGCACTTTTTGTACTGCGGCCTTTTTCGTTTCCCGACCGCGCCAGTTATAAGAAAAACGCGGAATTATGAAAGATTGTTTAGGAACAAAATAATATTTATTTTTAAGATAATTGTATAATAGATACAAGTTTTTATTTATTATCTAAATACGCAATTTTGGATCACGAATACAATGGAGGTGTTTGGTGATGTAGGTAACCATGAAGAAAGCGCGCCAAAGATTGACTGGCAAAACGAAGTTTAGCTTAGAAAAGTATTATCGGGTTGTGGGTTCACTCTCTCTGCTTCGTCTTCTTAAGAAGACGAAGTTTGAGAGAGAACTCGACTTGACGACACGTGGCTGTACCTTGCTTACAAGTAGACTTGACTTCCAAGAAAGCTTGTAAACAAGGTACTGCTAGGATTTATATGTAACAATATGCATACTTCTTGAAAAATTTTAAGATCAAAATATTTTATAATAAAAATTAAAAACAAATATTTCTTTCCATGTCAACACCTGAGGTTGGTATGTACATACATACAAACATTACATATGCATGTATGTAGGCTCATTTGTTTACCAACTAGGTACCACCTTGCTCAGTTCCGGGAATAGCCAACGTCATCTTCAAAATGTTCCTCAAGTTGGGTTCATCAACATTCTTCTTCTTTCTTTAGGTGGCGCAACAGTTCGGGGCAATGGTTTTAAAGATCTCGGTAGGTATTTATGTACATATGTAGTTTCGCCCGAAATTTAAACAAAGCATAGGTATAAACCACATGAGTAAATTATATTCAATGTTAGGCTTTGTGATGATAGTGTAAGGTATTTAAAGGTCATTGTGTCACTCTTTCCCTCTTTAACAGTCTTGTCCGTCCTCCGCTCGAATATGCAAAATTTGGACACCTCACTGTAAGAATCACAATTCTCTTATTGAAGCCGTCCAGCGAAGCTTCATTCGTTCTGCAGTAAAAGAGCTTCTCTGTGATGACACTTTTACCCTTGTTTCATATTTGAATCGAATAAAACCTTGTCTCAAAGACAGGTTAATAAGGACATCAATGTTATGCATCAACTGATTTCAGGTCTGATAGATGCCCTGATATACCTTCCTACTATACTTTGAAAATTTAACTTTCGGGGGGATCGCATTACCTTACTGCATGCGTCTCAACCGCATGAGTAAACTCCAAATTAAAATATTAACTTTATCGGCTTTAATTTGAGCACAATTATATTAAAAAAAAAAAACTAGACTGTGTACTATACTATGGGTACTTCATAAAACCAAAAATTGTTTTCAACTATCTTACATCTAAACAGCAATTTTATTCTATTCTCGTTCAAATATAGTCAATAAACAATGTACCTTATTTTGCATTTTTGGCACAGAACAGATCAACTAAAACACAAAATTCATCTTTTCACCAAATGCAGAAAAAGAAAAATATAACCTGCGCAATGATTATGATTTTTGTTTCGGCTTATTCACTGTATGTGTTTGTACACATACACACCTACACACATTCAATTGGTTTTACTCATGGTTTCATTCAAATTTCTACCAAACCAAACCAGAAAAAAGACATAAATCCCTCATACTCGTAAGTTCGTAACACTCAAATCTCAATTTTTTTTTTGGGCTTTTAAGTTATCTCTTCTTGCTTTTGAGTGAACATCGGAAGGCAATGCTAACCTAAGCAAGCATAACCGGTTTTACTTTATTCCCACTCAATATTTAATTTTTACTCAATTCTCTCAGAGCGTATAATTTTTTTCAATTTTTTGGGAGAAAAGTCGATGCGCCCTCTGGCTTGCCGAGTAACAAACAAAAAATCTTGCTTGATGATAGTACTATTAGTTTCATATACAATGGTATTAGTAAAGTTTGTCCGATTTGTCCGTGCGCGTGCACTCGTGTTCTTCCAGCAATATCAGCTGAAAAATTCGTATTTTTTTTTGGTACTCACCGATGGAATTAGAACTCGGGATTTTGTGGGCGCAACCATCAATTGGTGATACACTGTTAGCTTAAATTTTTTTTTTCTTGGTATTCAGATACTGTAGGTCAAAATCTATAGAAAGCTTAAATAGTGAGAGTGTTCTTGAAATAATTGATAAGGCAGTTGTTAACCTCAGCAAAACCCTAAACCTGGCACAATGCTCAGGGAATTATGCACGTAGAATCGGGTAAGACTATGTTGGGTGCCTGGTCACTCTGATTTGGCAAGGAAAGGGGGAGCTGCCACTACCCGAGGCGATGGAAGCTGCTGCACCACTATGCTGCATTAAAACTAAGGTAAAAGACTATAGATGGTCTAATATTGTAGTACATAGGGTTTCCAATGTACTTTGGACGGCACTAGACCGTAAAAGGACCAATGAAATCCTTAGATTTAGCAGGGCACAAATGAGAATGGCTATAGGAATAGTATCCGCACATTGCCTTCCTGGCAAACACCCCAAGAGGATCAGACTCAAAGACACGGATAAGTGTAGCAGAGGATATCGCACATATTCTGTGTGCATGTCAGGACATAGCACTCAGTCGCAGGAACATTTTAGTCATCTACTTCTTTAGTAACCTGAAAGGGGCAGGCCGAATCAAACAAAAAACTTTGCAGGGTAATGAAATGCTTTGAGGACATTGTGGCAGTTTAGATGCCAGCCTTGGATGGATTCTAGGGGATCGTGATAAGTTCCCTTTGGTGAGTGGTGTTTTGGGATGGCTCAGCCTCTCAACCCGTCTCTACCTAATCTAGCATCATATACAATGGTTCTACAGAGTTCTATTCATTTGAACAACTTTTGTAAAAAAAAATCCACTATTTTGATTCTTTTCCACAGCCTTTTCGAAAGTTCTACCGAATTTTATGTACTTCTAGAATTATATATCTGTTCAAAGCCTTATAGAAAGTTCTACAGGATTCTATTCATTGCCACAACCTTCCGAATTTCCTTTATTTCCACAACCTTCTAGAATATCTAGATGGTTCTACAATTCGGTCTTCTAAAACTGTATATGTAGTTTGGTTGAAATTGCTCCAGGCGTTCGAGAGTTTGCTGAAACATTCATACGTGCATGTATACATAACCACATCTATTTTAATATGTGTACATCCATTCTTATCAAATGTTCATAATTTTTTATTTACAACTTCGCAGCCTCCTAATGTAAAATGCGTGACAAAGCTCTGGCATCCGAATATATCAGTCTCAGGAGATATTTGTCTGTCTCTTTTAAGACAAAATTCGATTGATGGACTAGGTTGGGCACCTACCCGAAAGCTAAAAGATGTTATTTGGGGTCTTAACTCTTTGTTTACGGTAAGAATCTTAAATTATTATATCTTTATAACATTTGAAATAAATTATTTATTTTAACGTGTGAATGAAAAACTGTGTAAAATTACACTCCGCGCCACTTGAATAGAAACAAACATTTTTCTTAAGATTAAACCGTTTAGCGCTTTGGGAAGTTTAAAAAGCAGCTTTATTGTTTTATTTTTTAAATAGGAATCCATACCGAAAAACTATGTATACACAGAATAATGCAAAAAGTCATGTTAGATTGTTATTTAATGCATTTTTCCATTCCTTCAAATAAAACTTTTTTGCTCCAATTGAATAGAAACATTCGCTTAATGTAGTCGCTGCATTTCGTTATGATACGGTACGATGAAAAAAAGGAAAAATAGTAATAAGTCTGCAGATTGAAAATAATTTTTTTTCATTTAGAGTACAAATGGGCCGCGCAAATGCATTAACTACTGCAGAAAAGCCAAAAATGAAAAAATGGACTTCCCTTACGCACGATCGCCGGAAAAATTACAAGAGTGCTTAAGTTGTGCGGTCATTTCTGAAGCAGACAAACTTCGTAATAAACATGAAAAAATGCAAGCAGATAAGCTTCCAATTCCAGCGACTCCGCAGCAAAAATCAAAGCAAGGACTGGTGTTAGTGCGAGTCTTAATACCGTAAGGCCAAAATAAATAGTGCACAACATTTGAAACGCCTGAAATTGCAAAAATAGCACCGCTAAATCCAATACGAAGACAAAATCGCTTGGATTTTCGCAGGACGTATATGACGTGGATTAAAATGGGGAGAAGAGTGGTCTTTCAGATGAAAACAAAATTTATGTGGATGGTTAATGGATATAACCATTATTTCCATGATTTAAGGAAGGAACCACGTTTTTTGGAGAGTCACTATAGCCGCGAAGGAGATGTTATGGTTTGGGGTGCGATTTCATGATATGGAACTGTTGATCTGGCTATACTAAAAATGACCACAAATTCCTACAAGAAGATATTGGAAGATGTCCTTGGACCAATATCTTGGACATTCCAACAAGATAATGCACCAATCCACACTGCAAGGAGCATTAAATGTTGGATATCCGAGCAAAATGTTAGCTGGCTCTTTGCAATGGTCATCACACTCAGCGGAATTTAATATCATGGCAACCGTGTGAGGATGGATGGTTCGCAGAGTGTACGATAACGGACAACAATTCCACAATAGGAAATTACTCATTACTGCAATTAAGGCAGCGTGGATTGACATTTCGTTGAAATATTTTAAAAAACTTTATGATTTTCTTCCCAACATGGTTTATGGAGCTATTTTAAATAAAGATGGTAGTGGTAGGTGGTACAAATTATTAAAAGAAGAAAAAAATAACATTGGTCTTCATTGCATTCTGGCAAACGCCGCGTATAGACGTATGACTTCGTAGTTCGAGAGTGAAAAAAAACCGTTTCTTTACACTTGAAGTGTCAAATTTCTGTCGCCCACGCGGTATTTAATTCTTTATATCAAGTGAATCAATTCAATCTCATTAACAATCTTTCAGTGAAAAGAAACTTTTTTCGAACCAAAATGAAAGGGGGTACGGAACCCCCTAATAAAAACCGGTTTTCAAAAACGAGACCCCAAGTGCCCTCTAAACCGGATTACAAAAACTAAAAGAAAATGTACTGACTATGATTTCCCAAATCTTCCATCGGTAAAATATAACGACGACAATATTCCCCACTATATTGTTATCTCAGGAATGGAAAAAACAGGTAAAAACTTCCGTCCACTATCCTCTCACAACCCATTCCAGATACATCGCGGCTAAGAATATATCTCAAAAGACATTCTGGACGTCAAGGCCATGCGGTCAGGTGACATGTTGGTCAAAGTCTCTAACCTCATCACAGCTGAGAAATTCTTTAAAGCCAAGTTAGTCGATTCCATCCCAGTAAAAGTAACTTCTCACATCGGGCTTAATTCGGTTCGAGGTAGGATTTTCTCCCGCCATTTGATTGACATACCCGATCTACTGAACGAGCTTAGAAAATCTAAAGTAACGCAAGTCAAGAAAATAATGAAAAAGAAAAACAACACCCTAGTTCCGACTGGAGCTACAATCCTAGCCTTTGACTTAATTCGTCGACCCGCAGATATAAAAATTGGCTGGGTAAACTGCAAGATAGAAGAATACATCCCAAACCCGATGAGGTGTATCTGTACCCTCAGACCGTTCATCCCGGGCCCAACACTGGGCCCTCACAATTCCAATTCAGGATGACGGGGTCGCATCAGTACCAGAAACACCACACCCAGTGGCAACTATCTCCAACCCATCATACCAGCAATAAAAATAATCCAATGGAACATCAAAGGCTACCTAAACAACTATAATGAAATATTAATACTTATTAAATCGATTTCTCCTAAAATAATAGCTTTACAAGAAACACACCTTACATCCACAAATAATATCCCCCAAAACCTATCCCTTAACCACTATGGTGGAATTGCCTTCCTAATTCACACTTCGATACAATGCAACCAGAATAACCTTAGTAATGACTTCGAAGCCCTTAGCATCACAATAACATCTAAGGTTAAATTTTCTATAATAAATGCCTATATTCCCCCTACACAACCCTTTAACATTGACAATCTGAAAAACGTCCTCGACCACCAACACCTACCCAGTCTAGTACTAGCCCAGCAAAAAGAGTAAGGCTTATTTAAGGCTTATGTCAATATAGTTTATTCCTTAGCAGATAAGGCTTCTTATCTATAAGGAATATCTTTTGAGTACAAATATCCCTTATTTTATGCCTTATTTTTCTACAGGAGATGTCCTAGGCAATCAGATACATACTTTTATACCTTACACATAGCCTTATTTTAACCTTATGATAAGCTTACTTTAAGTCTTATTTAAGGCTTATTTCAGTCTTTCTTAGTACTTAGTTTAAGGTAAAAAAAACAGTTTTTTCATTACTTTAAAAGCTTTTCTATCAGTTTTTGATGAACAATATATTTACTTGTAAAAAGCCTGGTTTAAGGCTTGTTTCCTTATACTTACTTACTTAGTTGGCGCTACAGCTCGAGGTGAACCTGGGCCTGCTTCTCGCAACCATTTGTGTGTGCGTGTTATATTTTTGCACGAATGGAAGGGACCTACAGTTTTTTGCCGACTCCGAACGGCGAGTTGAGAAGCTCAATCGTGACAAATGATACTCTTTGATGCTTGTCAGACATTCGAAAGAGGTGGGCACTGTGAAAAACTTTTAGGTGTTTGCGGCGGGATTCGAACCCAAGACCGCTGGCTCAGTAGTCCGACGCACTAACCACTTGCGCTACGGTGCCTTATGGGAATCATTATTTTATAAGGTTATATAGATTTAGAAACATTTTTTAATATACAGTAGTATAGTATACAAAATAGAAACAAATTTATTCCTCGTTTTATAGCTTCTTTTGGTCCTCTTCTTCATTGGCGCACGGCTCATAAAATCTGTCAACAAAGAAATAATAATTAATAATTCAAAATTAAAAAAATAAATAAATTAATTTTACCTCTCAAATTTTGGTGCACTTTAAGAATTTACGAAATATATCTTTATTCACTTTAATACACTGCATCATGTTCAACACTAGAATCTAACCTGTCAGTTGAAAATGAAACCGAAACGAAAAATTCCAATGAGAAATTCCATAGAAAAACCATTTACGACTTGGTGCATGTCCCTCATTGGAATTCGAAATCTTATATATACCTTATAGTGATGCTTAGATAAGCCTTAATATAAGGCATAAGTAAGAATAACTTTATTTAAACTAAATACCTAGAATCTTATTTGTAACTTATAATAAACCTTATTATAAGTTTTATTTAATACTTTTAATAGTGTCGGAATAAGGTTTCTAGTTTCTCTCTTCCTTATTTTTCCCTTAGCTAGCCTTATATGCCTTATAAATTTTTTTGCTGTGAGGCCAATAGCTGGAATTCTAGCTGGGGCTCGCCCAAAAATAACCATCGCGGCAACACCATCTCCAAGTTTCTAACAAAATCGGACTATCAATTTCTTAATGATGGATCCCCCACACATTTCAGCACCCACTCCACCTTTACCCACATCGACCTTTCATTCTGCTCCCCGAATCTAGCTGTCGACGCCAAATGGAACGTCTTCAATGACCTTTGTGGAAGTGATCACTTCCCCATTATGATTTCCATGTTCCACACGACCTCCTTCCCCCCTAAAAGAAGACCCAAATTTAAAATCGACGAAGCCAACTGGGACATCTACCAAAATCTTCTAGACAAATATAGTACTGAGCGCCCCATTAGTGATAACCTTAACAAAGAAGCAGCTAATATTCACAAAATTACCCTTTAAAGCGCAAACCAATCCATCCGCCAAACTTCTTTCTCGAATAAAAGACAGAAAGTCCTTTAGTGGAACAAGAAACTGGACCAGTTAAAACAGAAAAAAAAGACTGGCAATCCCTAAAACGCAACATTTCCACCGATAACATAATCAATTATAAAAGAGCCAACGCCCGCATAAGCATAAGAAGGTTCTGTGGCGTTAAAACCTTCTCGCCCATACCTCCTTCAGATCACGCCAAAACCAACATTACAAACACCCTCAGCCTAGCCCACCACTTTGCTGAAGTCTGGTCCAAAGAATCCCACGATTCCAACTTCCCCCCTAACTTCTGCCAAAATAAACCCTCAACTACCCCTATCACCTCGTACCGCCCATCAAAAAATGCAGTAACCATTGACAGCGATATCACCCCCTCAGAACTAGATTCAGCATTACATAATCTAAGAGGTAAGACCCCAGCTAACGATAGAATATAATATCCTGTGATAAAAAACCTTTCCCCCTCCATGAAAGCTCGACTCCTGAAATACTACAACTCCATTTTCCATAGTATCATTCCACAACTATTTAAAAACAGTACAGTCATCCCTATCCTTCAACCTAACTCCGACAAATCCCTCCCGAAATCCTACCGATCCATTTCCCTGAATCCCTGCTACGCCAAAGTGCTCGACAAAATAATAGCAAACAGACTATGGTGGTTTGTTTCCCACAACAAACTTCTTAGCAGTCACCAAACTGGTTTCAAAAAAGGCAAATTTGTAACCGATTCTCTATTAAAAAAAAGCGACCTTTCCCTCATTTCCCTTGACTTTACAAAAGCCTTCGATAAAATTGGCGAACATACAATTATCGACCAACTGAAAATATGGAATGCAGGACCCACTATTATAAGATATATATGTAATTCTATGTCAAATAGGAAAATTTCGGTCCGTATAGGAAACTCCTTATCGTTTCCTCTACCTCTCCACAACGGTATCCCTCAAGGATCTCCCTTATCCGCCCCCCTCTTCCTTATAGCCTTCAATAAACTCTCGCACACCCTATCCCTACACAAAGAAATACAATTCTGCGCATATGTCGACGATTTTACAATCATCAAAAAACTAAACAAAAAAACCTCCAACTCCAACATCGACCTTAACTCCACCTTCCAAGACATAATATCCTGGTGCGAATACTCTGGAGCCAAACTATCTTTAGTCAAAAGCAAACATCTCCATATCTGCCGGAAACACAAATGCTCCTGCAATATCCTATCAAGCAATATCACGCTAGAAAAAGTCGACAGACTTAAAATCCTAGGCATTGTATTCCAAAAAAATTATAAATGGAACGGGCACATCGAACATATCTGTATCGCTTACCTATAAAACACTCAATTGCAACCCATACACCCCAACCTCTATCGTACAATCTATAATAGTCAGCAAAAGGCGTGTTTTTTGAAACGTAGCTGGCCAGTCGTTCATTAAAACGATTCCCAGCCAGCCAAACCCAGCTGACTTACCTCCAAGTTGGTGTGTGTCATTTCGGTCATATGTGTGTGATTTCGATCAGCTGTTAAGTGTGAACTGTCAAAGTATTCGGCATTCAACCAATTCGATTTTTTGTTATTTGTTGTGAAAACAATTAATTTCGGTACTTTACTCAATGGACAATTCTTCTGTGAAACATCATTTAGTAATTGAAATTATATAATTTTCGTACACGGGAGTCTGTCAAATGTTCTACAAATCGCTTTCAGCGGCCCTGACGATGAGTAGGCGTAAAATTCCTGGCCAGCTGCTTTTGGCTGGGGATAAAATCAAGAGTTGTAGGCAGCTGGTTGTTGTATTTTTTTTACATGTGAAATTTGACTTTGCTAGCAACTACTGGCTAGCTACGTTTCAAAAAAACACGGCTAGTATAGAATACGGTCTCTTCCTTTACAGTTATTCCGCCAAATCCCACCTAAACAAAATCAAATCCATATATAATACTGCTCTTAGAAAAGCTCTCAACGCTTTCCGAACAACACCCATCAACCACCTTCTGTTCGAAGCGAAAATGCCAACGATTGAAACCCTATGTTACCAATCCACTCATAAGCTGTACAAACCCACTTTATACTGCAATGATTCCCCCCTTAATGAAATAATAAGAAAACCCAAAAAAAATAAAAAAATCATGTCCGGTATTGAACGCTCTACAAATCTCTGTAACGAGATCGACATCCCTCACAAACCCATCCAACCCCATCCCTTCTTCCCCCCACCTTGGCTCTTCAACCCTTCCTCCATTATCTCATCTCTAAGAGCCCACAAAAAAACACATACCCCACCGGAGAAATTTCGAGCCCACTTCCTCGAACTCAAAAATAACTTAAACGACTTCTCCTTCATCTATACAGGCGGCTCCAAAGTAGGCTTTAGCGTTACTTCTGAAAATGAAACGATTTCCTCCTTCTTACTCCCTATGTACAGCTCCATATTCTCCGTCGAAATAATTGCCATCCTAAAAGCCCTGCAATACACAAAAAACTCCAACAAAAAATTTGCCATCTGCACTGACTCACTATCATCCATCGATGCAATCACCAACGTTAATAACCAAACCTACTACCCTTCCCTAGTCCGTAATCTCCTTCACCAACAATCCGCCAATATCAAGCTCATATGGGTCCCAGGGCATGTTCAGATCGCGGGCAATGAATTCATGGACAAAACCGCCAAAGACACTCTTAGAACTCCATCCTTTCTCTCTCCCAACTTTAACCATTGAGACCTTAACAAACATATTAAAAACCAAGCTAACTCTAACCAACTACTACTCTGGCATAAATCATCTGAATGGTACAGAACCATAAATAAAAATAAACTGTCCATCAAAGATAACACAGATAATATAGAACCCTCTAAAATATTCCGTATCAAAATAACTAGGCTTAGACTCGGTCACACCAAACTCACACACGAACACTACATCAATAAAAACAATCCATCTCACCGCTCCTGGGCACCGTAGCGCAAGTGGTTAGTGCGTCGGACTACTGAGCCAGCGGTCTTGGGTTCGAATCCCGCCGCAAACACCTAAAAGTTTTTTTCACAGTGCCCACCTCTTTCGAATGTCTGACAAGTATCAAAGAGTATCATTTGTCACGATTGAGCTTCTCAACTCGCCGTTCAGAGTCGGCAAAAAACTGTAGGTCCCTTCCATTCGTGCAAAAATATAACACGCACACACAAATGGTTGCGAGAAGCAGGCCCAGGTTCACCCCGAGCTGTAGCGCCAACTAAGTAAGTAAGTATCTCACTGCTCCTACTGCAACCACCCACATATCAGCATCTACCATATTCTTTCCGACTGTCCGGCATTCCACACCCATAGACTCAGACTCCTTGCCCAAAACAACCCCAAAGAACTCCTTTCCAACCCCAATCCAAAAAATACTAAAATTATAATAGACTTTCTCAAAATAACAAACTTGTTCAACCTCATATAATATTGTAATCAACTAGCCAAAGGCCTTTGTTGCTATGGCTATCCATCTAACTAGTAATTTCAATTGCTAGCCTAGCTTTTAAATAATAATAATAATAATAACATTAATTTTTCCAAATTTAAGCAGATGCTTCTATTCAAGTGGAGAAAAAAAAAACGGTGTTTTCTTTGCAGGAATGGAAAAATGCATTAAATAACAATCTATAGCAGCAAATACACGATACAATCGTTGTACAGCGGTTGTATGCAATTTGCGGTTGCATGCGACGATTGTATCGTGCGTTAGCTAGCTTACGACGGTTGTACCGATATCGCACGGTTGTACGCTTTGATTCGAAAACCTGCGGTTGGATGCGCCGTTGTATGGAAATCGCACGCAGACAATAAAACTTCTTTTTAAGCTTCCCAAAGCGTTAAACGGTTCAATCTTAAGAAAAATGTTTGTTTCTATTCAAGTGGCGCGTAGTGTAAGTCTAAGTAAGGCTAATGCATCTTTCAAATGGTTAAAATATTATTGTATGTGCTTTCAGAGAGCTATAAAAATAGCTTTTAAAATAAGTATTTATATTATGTATTTACAAAAGTACAGTATGCAAAACTCATATTCATATTCGTAGTATTCGAACAGATAATCGTATACTAATTCATAATTAAAAATAAAAATCGAAAAAAAGTAATACGTTTTATTTAAAATATAGTATATTACAAAACTAAAGTAAAAAATTACATTGCTTTTTAATTCAATTCAAAGAAATAGTAGTTTTTGTAATTTAAACGTCAACAAAATTCGTATTCGTACACAAGGCATACACAAGTATAAAAATAAATAAAAAAAATAAAAAAAAGGTTTTCACTATTTTGTGGGGAGTCCTTTTTGCTTTAATATGCCAAACCATCAATGATCCGCAACCATGTTTAAATGTTGGGATCAGGTTTTACTTACTTAAGCTTTTATTCAACTCACGCAAAATTTTAACACGGTCATCGGAAGTTTTAATATTAAATTTGCATTCGTCTGAAAAAATTACCCTCTTCCAGAACTGCATAATTATCTTGTTTTAAATATTTTTTTGCGAATGCAATACGTTTTTTTCTATTTACGTTGCTTATAAATGGTTTTCTCACAGCGACTCTGCTCCTAAATCCAAGTTTTGGAACATAGTTCCGAACAGTTTGGGCAGTAACTTGAACTCCGAGATATTTATGAAGTCTTGCAGCAAGTTTAACTCCACTTACCCCAGGATTCATTCGAATTTGGCGCAATAAAAATGAAAGATGTCTCCTATGTAAAAGAAGTCTATTCTGTTTCGTAGTTTTTTATCAATTCGACCGCTTTTTTATGTGTTTACTACATATTGCACTGTGGATGGACTTCTTTTAATGATTGCTGCAATACTTCGTAGTGATTTACCGTCTTTATGTAAATCAATTATTATACGTCGTTTGAAAGTTCACTCGCTTTTCTGCCCATTGTAAAATTTGTGCGCCAACTTTCGATGTCAAACAATCTTTAATAAATGACATTTTACCACAGTCAAAATACAATTCCTTGGAAGAAAATCCAACGTAACGGTATAACTTCGCGCTAAGTGAGATGTTTTTTAGTGTTGCCATCTGTACGAATACGGATTTTGTTTTTGGTAAATTGATAGATTTTGATCTGATGTGTAAGTTTTAATCTCATATGTACATATTTCAGCGTTTTCTTATGCACTTAACCTTTTACAACAATATTCACTAGTTTTAATTGCTCATTTTCTTTTAGTTTTGAAGGGAAACCATTGTTTTCTTTCAAAGTAGGGGTGTACGAATATGAATTTTGCATACTGTATATGATGAACCGAATTATTGAAAAAAAAAAAAAAAAAAAAAAAAACATGATGAAGATAGAGAATAGTAAAGGAGATACTGACACCGTTCTTGTGCTTGACTTTAATCTACAGTACGAAGCAATGCATTAGAATGCAGACGAGCTGACAGGGAAAGTAGGAGAACTGCATCTATCATACGCGGTGGTCATTGTGCCACCTTTGTTTCTAAGGCACTTTGGCTGGCGTTGGATCGCTGAAGAAGTAAAGAAATGCCCAGACTAAGTTCGGCCAAAATAAGAACAGCTATGGGATATCGTCTGACTACCTCCTGGGGAAATACACCAGCGGCTCAGATTCACAGATTCAGACCTTTGTAATTACTATAATGGTATAGTATACATAGGTATAGCAGTGTATTTTACATATATACAGGTTTTTATAGTGCCATAACTTTTAAACCACTCACAACCACAAAGGTACTGATATAAAACACTATTCATCGTTGTTAAACTGTTCAACATGATGATTATGGAATAAGTTGTTTTACCAGTGGTACCTCGATAATGTGAATTCTTCCAAAATGTGAACAAGCGAAACTATGAATTATCATCTTTGTAATGCGAACACTGAGGAATGCTGATTTGATTATCATATAAACTTTCTTCTGTAGATGTTTTCTTTTTGTTGTTGTTTGTTGTTGAACAGTCTCGCGGTTATTTTTATGGAGTGAATTGCAAGTCCAAATCCCTCCAGCTACTAACATATCAAGTTACCAAGCAATACAATGCACAAATACATTCATTGATTATGCATATTAAATTTAATTGGACACATGAGTGATTTCCTGTTTACTTAATCTAATGGCATTAGCAAAATAAGAATCAAGAATCCTTTTTTAATCATATATTTATCTTTTCAGGATTTACTTAATTTTGATGATCCACTAAACGGTGAAGCTGCGGAGCAATATCAACGAGATCAAAAAGAGTTTCAGACTAAAGTTAAAGAATACGTATTATTATTTGCCAGTAGATAGTCATAATTATGAGCTAAATTTAGGAAAAAGTTATTTATTTCATATGCTTATTTGTAACTAGGTAAAATTAAGTGAAGTCATATATTCTGTAATAATTTTAATAAAACGAAATAACCGCGCGTGTTGGAGTGTTAAATTTAATTAGGTTTGTCGCAAACAAATAAAGCGTTATTCAATTTTGAAATGCATATAGTACATATATGTTTTGTTTTATATTATATATCTAGAGTCTTCATAGTTGGTGATTGAAACAAAAAACAATAAAAAATAAATGGGAAACGATTGTAAACTATGTTACACCATAGACACATTATTACTAGATGGTGCATTTCATATAAGCGAAATGGTCATTCCCAAACTACACAATATCTAGATGGCGGCTCCGTGAAAATATATGTAATTGCCCTGCCACCTTGACAGTCAAAGATTTCCTCCATGCAACACCAGCGACAGCGGACTTTCACGGTACTACCAAATGCGAACTTTCACTTTCATTTCCTTTTTCTCTTTCTATTTTCCCAGCCATCTTCCAGGGCGCTCATCACGTAAGACAGTCGTCATCGTTTTCGACATCGTTCAAACGACGAGCGACCGATCGTCTTCACGAGATTTCACGTAACACGAAAATCTGTCAAGTACAGTCGTCTCGGCGCGCGTGTTAGCACGATAGCTATTTAGCTGACGTCCTCCTGTATTTAATCCAATTTCGGTGGGTTTTCAATTTAAATTCGTTCTTTTGGAAATTGAATTTGGTTTCTTTGGCAAAAATACGAATTTCATTTGTAAAATAACGAATATAATTTTCAAAAAACGAATTTAAAGTGAAATTGCATAGTCTCCTTGCTGCCTACTGTCATTTTTCATTAAAAAATTGAATATATCTTAAAGATTTCATTAGTCTTTTGTAAATGATCTTAATATTAATTAAAAATAAATATGAAATATGAAAATGTCGCCAAAACCACAATGGGCGCATTCAAGATCTTAGTTGACTAGATATGCAGTCAATTCCACGGCCTCTGATTGGTTGAGAGCCCGAAAATTGACAGAACAGCTAGTCAATTTTTTTGAGGTCGGGGACTGGATTCTTAGTCAAGAAAATCTTGACTAGCCCACTAACAACCGCCAAAAACAGCTGACTGGTTGGTGTGGTTATACTGTGTGGCTGTTGTTTGCTTGTTACAAAAATGAAAATCCAAGTAAATTATGAAGGAGTATTTTTATTTTTTCTATTTTTTATGCAGTTCATATACAGTTGAATTATGTAGAACAATCGACGAACTCAGCAAATCGTTCACAGCAAGAAATGCAACTTGGCCTATGAATTCCGAACACATGTGTTACACATATTACCTCCATAAAATGTCATTCTCTAATTCGTGCATTCATATTTCTAAGTTTGTTTTTGCTCTTCTTTTCTTTAAAAAAAACAGATTTGTTGTGCTGCAATAACAATTTTCCAAAAAAATAGAAAGTAGATGACATTTTTAACATCTGAACTGTCAACTAGATATGCAGTCAATTTTGGCATTCAGGATCTTAGATTGACTGCATATCTAGTCAACTAAGATCTTGAATGCCCCCAATGTAAAATTATGACTTCATCAGCAAACGTCAAATCGCTTATAAATGTTGTTTTCTGTGGTTCTCAAACTGGAAAAAGACGAAGGTGATGGACGACACGAGACTGGTAGTGTTTCGGGAAGCATCGTTTCGCGACGTCGTTTGGTACGGTCGTGTGATCGCCAATCGTCGGTGAAATTACGTGATGAGAGCCCAGGTAGCACACGCTTTTATTCTTCTATCTAACCATATACTGTAAATTCACTTTAATTTATTTCAATAAATTATATTTTTATCTGAGTTTGTTATAAATACGCATTTCTTGTGAACGCTTTAATTTTTATTAATATTGGGCAAATATTGGTGACCCCGACGTGATCGGGACGGATTAATTTTTACCTCGTTTCACTTCGTGCTGAGATTGGATCTAAATCCAAAATGTCACTTCAACCACTGGACAGAGATGAGAATCCAAGCGGATCACGTCAAAATTCGGTGATGAACGAATCCCTGAAGTAATTATCTCGGGAAAAAATCCCCATGCTTCTGCCACACCTGGGCAGGATGTACAAGGCAATCGTGATGTTGAGGCCATCCATAACTGCAAAATGCCATCTTTCTGACAAATCCCGATTTGTGGTTTTTCCAGGCGGAATCCATCTTTCAGGCGAACAATATCCGCTCCGATGCCAGCAAATACCATCTGGTAGTAAGCGCTCTGGAATCTGATGAGCTGCAGGAAGTGTCAGACATCCTCAGAGCACCACCAAACAAAGATAAGTATGCTCACTTGAAGGCTCATCTTTTAAACCGTCTTTCCGATTCAGCAGATCGTCAATTGTGCAAAGCTCTTACCAAGCTGGAGCTAGAAGACAAAAAACCTTCTCAGCTTCTCAGGCAGATGAGAAGTCTTGCTGCTGATAGAGCCTCCGATGTTTTACGTGTAAGATGGCTCGCTCTTCTTCCTTCTAATGTGCAGAGTTTCCTCAGGATATGGGGACACGATGAGTACGAAGAAGTTGAAAAGCTGCAAAGATTCTTCCTCAAGCACTTATTTAGGCTACCAACAAATACATCAACATACATGCTCTATGTCGAAACCGGCCTGCCTCTCCTACGGCTATTCACCCTTAGGCTCCATTTCAAAAATGTTTTAAAAATCATCAAACTTCCTGATCATCGGCTTCCAAAAGTAGTCCTCCGATACCTTATCTCCAGGAGAGTGAACTTTTTCCGGAAGTGGCAACAAATGAGCGAGGAACTAGGAGTTGAGTTATCCTTGAGATGGGAAGATAGATCCAGCTGGAATGTGGCCCTTGATGACATTTTGCGGAAGCTGAACGAGAAGATTCACCAAGAATACTGCTCCTTTAGAAGACACAGCGAGCCAAGAGCTTATCGAGATCAGACGCTCGCGTTCTCAACTGATCACCCTCAACAGAGAGATTCTCGGCCGATCACGCTCACGCTCTCAACCTCACACGCGAATTTCACCAGCACCAACCGGTGTATGGCACTTCCATAGTAAATGGGGTTCCAACGCTCGTAACTGCAAGCCACCGTGCAGCTACAACCAGCTACCAGCACCAGGAAACTAGATTTGCTGTCGTTGGTACAGGCGTTAGGCGACAGCAACAACATCAACGACAACAACACCGTCATAACCACCGAACACCGCCTATTTCTATTCGACCGTCAAACACATATGAAGTTTCTGGTTGATTCTGGTTCCGTTATCTCCATTGTGCCACGTTCTCGAAGTAACCCGACCGCCAAACCAACTGACTTTAAACTCTACGCTTCAAATAACTCCGCGATCAACAGCTATGGGCAGCAATCACTTATCCTTAACATTGGCACCCGCCGCCCCTTGAGGTGGACCTTCATCATCGCACGCGTAAAAACTGCCATCATTGGAGCTGATCTCCGTACCCATCATGGCCTTCTTATTGACCTCAAGGGCCGCTGTCTCATCGATCGGCTAACTATACTCACCGCCCAGGGCCAACTTTGCGAAGTTTCCATCTATGGTGTCTCCACCGTTGGTCCAGAAAACATTATGGGTCAACTGTAGATTCCGTGTACAAGGAACTCCTTTGTAAGTACATCAGTATCACCAAGCCTACACCGTTCCCTCTTCCCAAAACAGGTAACCCCGTCTTGCACCACGTTGTGACTACTGGTCCTCCGGTTGCCGAGCGTCCTCGCCGCCTCAGGGTGATAAACTGTATGCAGCTAAAGAAGACTTCCAGCTACTATTACATCATCGCGTCATCCGTTCATCCAGCAGCCAGTGGGCCAGTCCGTTGCACATGGTGCCCAAAAACTTGGAGGCTGGCGTTCGACTGGTGAATATATGCGCCTGAATAAGCAGACCATACCGGATCAGTATCCGATACCTTATACAGTAATACCTCGATTTAAGACGCTTCGATTAACGTCATTTCGACCTCCATTTACAACGTTTTTGCTTCGAACTTACGTCAATATGTTAGTTTTTAAAATTAAAAACAAAGCAAATTTTACTTTTGTCAATAACTGTCATACTGAGTAGGCTATTTTTTTAAATTATTTTATCAATTTGTTTACTTTTCCATACATAAACCCATAATGACATAAAAAAACGCAGTGCTTCAATTAACGTCATTTTCGATTTACGTCAGGACTGTTTGAACCAATAAGCGTCGTAAATCGAGGTATTCCTGTATTGATTATGTGCTACAACGTTGTCATGGTTGCACCATCTTTTCGACCATCGATTTGGTTTGAGCCTACCACCAAATACCGGTAGCAGAGGATGATATCCAAAAAACGGCCGCCGTAACGACGCCGTTCGGCCTTTTTGAATTTTTGGGTATGCCACCTGGTCTTTGCAATGCTACGCAAACCTTCCAACGCCACATGGACAGTCTTCTGAAGGACGTTCCATTTGCAGCCTGTTACATCGACGACATTATTGTTCTCTCCAAAACCCGAGGTGAGCACAAGCACCATTTGGAAACTATCTTCAGCATCTTGAGAAACAACCATCTCACCATTAACCCAGCCAAATGCCAATGGGGCAAAGAAAACGTAACCTACCTGGGTTATATCATCATACAACATGGATACTCCCCACCACAAGACAAAGTCCAAGCAATCATATCTTACCCGAAACCAGACACAATAACTGACCTCCGACGCTTCTTGGGGATGGTAAATTACACAGTGAACCACTTTTTTCGGGCCTTAAATTTGAGCATTGATCCTGAAAGTACTTACCAAAAATAGAAAATCTGCATCATTCATTTTGTCAGATTGGCTGCCTAACGTATTTTATAGCCTCATGAATATTTTGGCTCAAACCTTATTTTGAGCACTTTCTCATGGCTATATCTTTATTAACCGTAGAGATTTTTTTTTGTCTTCATCAAAATATAGGTATTGATTAGGAAAAAAAATGTGCAAAACAAACTGACCCAAAGAAACTGCATCAAGGGCCTCAATATCGTAAAATGTAAATTTTTTTTACCATTCTTTCACATTTTTATACCATTCTTTCACATTTTTATACCATTTTTGGCCTATAACTAGTACGTATTTGCACTAACACCATCAAATGAAAAAAAAATCAGCCCAAGCCTTTTCTTACATTTAGTTTACAAACAAAAAAATGTATTTTCTATGTAAATTGAATTGAAACATAATTGTTACAATATGTTTGCGCTGGAATGACGAACGAAAAAAAGAAAGAAAAATACAACTGTTCTCGTTGATGTTCACTCACAGACTGGCGACGTAAATGCTTTATTGGCTGCAACATTCCGCCCATATTGGAACGGATTGCAAAATTTGTTCAAACATATAATTTATACATAAGTTTATACATAAAATTAAATTAAATTGATAGATTTAAGTAAGAAGATTAAGTTATGATTAAGAATTAATTATAAATCGAACTGACAAAATGAGAATAGAAAATGAATTAGGAACATGAAATGAGAAATTAGTTTTAGATATTAAATTACAAATCCAATTGAAAAAATAAGATTAGGAAATGAAATAACATGAAACAAAAAATGAAATTAGATATTGAAATACAAAATGAAATCAGTTAGTTTCTTCTTCATGTGATAAAAGAGGCGATATCTTGACAATGGGACGGGTTAGAGACCCCTCCGCAGTTTTCAGTGTGACGACTCATACGTTCCCATCTGATCCAGGATGAACTTCGGTGACCCTTGCTAATTTCCACTTAGCAGGCGATAGTTTTTCATAGCGAATGACCACAAGGTCACCCACTTTGGTGTTAGAGTTTCTGCGAGTCCACCTTGTTCGCTGTTGTAGTTGTACCAAATACTCGACACTCCATCTCCTCCAGAAATGTTGTCTCATATTTGAGATGATATGCCACCTCTTTGATAGGGTCATCTTGAAATCGTCGGAGTTGGGTTCAGGAATAAGTTTAAGCGGCTCTCCAACTAAAAAATGTCCTGGAGTCAGAACAGCCAAATCGGTTACATCCGTAGACATCGATCAGAGAGGCCTGGAATTGACACACGCCTCTATCTCCGTTAAAAGCGTTGTGAATTCTTCGAATGTAAGAAGATTTTCTCCAACTGTTCGTCGTAAATGATATTTTAGGCGTTTCACGGCAGCTTCCCAATACCCACCCATGTGAGGTGATGCCGGGGGGTTGAAGTGCCAAATTGTTCCATCATCAGCCAGATATTTCGCAAGGTTTTCGTCGTTAATTGCACTCTGCAGCAACTTTCGAAGCTCTCTTTCAGCACCCGTAAAATTGGTGCCATTGTCACTGAACATCTCTTTGCAGTGATCACGGCGAGACACAAAACGTTTGAATACAGCGATAAACGTCGATGATGAAAGGTCACTTGCGAGTTCTAAGTGCATCGCACCAGTTGACATACAGATAAACACGGAAACATACCCCTTCATAGATTTCGACCCTCTTCCTTTTGATAATCGAAGCGACACTGGACCAGCAAAGTCCACTGCACTGCGCATAAAAGGTCGGCATGCTACTACACGAGGCCTAGGTAGATCGCCCATAAGTTGTTGCTGGAGTACGTGTATATGTCTGCGGCACTTTACACAGGATCTGTAGATTTTTCGAAGAAGTTTGCGAGCAGAAAGGACCCAAAAGCGGTTTTGAAGCATGGCTTGCATAGCTTGTGGTCCTGCGTGTAGAGTTATGCGGTGAATATTTTCACAGACGAGGGTAGTGAGTCTTGCGGTTGCTGGTAGCAGTATAAGATGTTTTTTGTCCAGTTGTCAAGAGGTGTTGCATAGTCGTCCGCCAACTCTCAGTAGACCTTTATCATCCAAGAAAGGATGCAACTTTAAAAGCTTGCTGTGGCGGCTTACAGGTTTGTTGGACAAAAGGCGTTTAATGTCATCGGCGAAGAAATGTGACTGGGTGATTTTTATCCAAACGGAGAATGCTTCGACTAACTCTGAGGGTTGAAGATGACGCTGATGATGATGGACTCGATTGGGTAATACATGCGGATATTGTTGATTAGCTATTGAACTTCGAAGATTGCGTATGAACCTCAGAATGTATGCAGTTACACGCTTTAATTTGGTTAACGATGAGTAATTGTCGATGAGTCCCCAAATAGGCGTTGTTGTGGTATTGTTAGTCAGATTGCATTCTGACCGTAGGTCGAGATTTGTTACGGAGAGTTGTTGAACTGGCCATGATGATTCGTCTTTATTGATCCATGGTGGACCATCCCACCAGAGCGGATGTTCTGCTAGGGTTTGCGGGGAAACACCTCTCGTAGCACAGTCAGCGGGGTTGTGTAAAGATGGGACGTGCAACCAATTCTCCGGAGGTATAACGTTCTGAATTAGTGACACACGGTTCCCTACAAATGTTGTCCACTTGCCTGACTGTTGACGGATCCATGCGAGCGCTACAGTTGAATCAGTCCATCCAAAAATATTGCGTATCGGATAATTAATTGATGATTTGACGTGCGTTATTAACTGTGCTAGCAAGGCGGCTCCGCACAGCTCCAAGCGGGGTAAAGACAACGTTGTTTGCTTTAATGGAGCGACTCTTGTTTTCGCGGTGAGAATACGTGTAGAGATATGGCCATCAGAAGTAACAGTGCGGATGTACACAACGGCGGCGTATGCAGTTTGGGAAGCGTATGCGAACCCATGTATATCGGATATAGTGTTCGGTGTTCCAATACCAACCCACCTAGGCAATTTAATTGCTGCGAGGCAGGTGATATGGTTCCGATAATGTAGCCACTGCCGTTTAATGTCGTCTGGTACTGCTTCATCCCAGTCGACTTTAGGACTCCAAAGTCGTTGGAAAAGCATCTTATGAATGATAGTGCATGGAGCCAAAAGACCCAGTGGATCGAAAAGCTTGAAGGTCTCTGAAAGTAACAAGTGTTTAGTTAAGTTTGCTATATCTATTTTAAAAACCTGAACGGTGAATGTCAAAGTGTCAGCAAGCGGTTCCCATTGTAGCCCCAGAGTTCGGACACTATCCTCATCGGAGAGATCTAGACGGTGGGTAGTTTCTCGTTCGTGTGCAGGAATGGAACTGATGACGAGCGATGAGTTTGAGGCCCATTTTCTGAGATGAAAACCACCTCGACTCAGAATAGATGACACTTGATGCTGTACGCGTTGAAGTTCTGTCTCGTCACAGCCACCGGTTAGTAGGTCATCCATGTAAAAATCGTTGAGGATGACGTGCTTTGCAGCGGGATGATCTTGACCTTCGTCTATAGCAGTTTGTTGGAGCGATTTGACTGCTAAGTGAGAAGCCGAGGCTACCCCGTAGGTGACGGTTAGCAACCTGTAGTCCTTGATGTCCTCTGATGGGTTACCGCGCCATACAATGCGTTGATAATTGATGTGCTCTTCGTCGATTCGTACCTGACGGTACATCTTGGCCACGTCTGCGCTCATTTCAAAACGATGAGAGCGGAGTCGAAGAAGTGTCGTGAATAGATCCGCTTGAAGTTGCGGGCCGACCATTTGCGAATCGTTGAGTGAAAAACCAGAAGTAGTGCGGCAAGAGGCGTTGAAAACTACTCTTAGTTTGGTCGTAGTGCTAGTGTTTTTGATGACAGATCGATGCGGCATATAATAGTGGTAGTCTGGCACTGGCGGTTGAGTGACTTCTTCCATATGGCCGAGGTCGATGAACTCATGAATGAAGTTTTTATATTGAATGCGAAGATCTTCATCCTGCGCGAACTGCTTCTCCATTCGAAATAATGCACGAATTGCAGCTTGACGGGAGTTTCCCAGAGGACAGTTGGGCTTAAATGGGAGCTTAGCCACGTATCGTCCGTCACTATTTCGGTAATGCGTGTCGGCGAAGAAACGTTCACAAAGCTGCTCTTCGATGGATAGGTTTTTAATTTCAGGTAGAGCTTCGATGTGCCAGAACTTGGAAACAGCTTTCGTAAGTGAAGAGTCTGTGAACATACACATTGCGTTGGTGGTGTTGCTTGGGGGTTCGCAATTGACAACTTTTTCAATTGCCATTGGAGTTCCGATGGGACCCTCGATTAACCCAGCACGGAGAAACTGTCCCAGTTCATCTGATCCTACCAGAATGTCGATTGCAGCTGGTGTATGAAAGTTAGGATCAGCTAACTTGATTCTGCCGATGTGTGACCAATCTGTTTTACGTAGCTGAACAGGGGGTAAACTACTGGTTATTTTAGGAATTACCTGTGCACGTATTGTTGTGGAACTGGCGTCAGATGGCGAGATTGTGAGTTTGACATCCCCTTTTGAATGTCCAGCTGCGGTTGCACCGATCCCCTCAATTGATATAGATGCTGGTCTTCTCTTCAGCTTCAGTCTCTGAGCGCAGCTTTCACTAATGAATGTTAAGTGAGATCCATTGTCAAAGTGAAGTCTAGGTGGCTGGTATCTTGCGGACTGGTCTAGAACTTGAACGACGCTGTGCCTAGGAGAACCACGTGGTCGTCATGTGTAAAGTACGATGGCATTAAGTTGTTGTTTGTAGTTGCGGTCGGAGGTGTTGGTACTTCACTATGCGGATGCAGTAATGTGTGATGACGAACTTGACACGTGCAACATCCATTTGAACTTCGGCATTTATCGTTGTTATGACCAACTTCAAGACAATTGACGCAAATCTTTTTCTCGTTGACAGCTGCTGCTCGTAGTGTAGATTCTAGTGCACGAAATTTATCACAACTGTAGATTCTGTGGTTTCCGGAACAATAAGCGCATGTACTTTGTTGAGATGTTGACGTGGAACATGCATTAAATTGTTCAGCAGCGGTTGTAATGTGCATTGAACCTGCAACTGATTTAGCCTTACCTTTGGTCTGATGACTGGACTGTGCTATGTAGGTAGAAGCAGAGGATTTTTGGTGCGAATCAATTGCTTCCAAAGAACGGCATCTAGATTCCACAAATGAGATGAGCGTGTTAAACGTAGGTATAATGTCATCCTTTTGCGATAGTTCCCACTGTCTATGAGTTTCAGCATCTAATTTGCTTACCTTCAGATGGACTAGCCAATCGTCCCAGTTTGTAATGGGTCTGCCAAGCGCCTTGAGACTTTGGTAATGCTCTTGAGTGGCATCGATGTGTGATTTTAGAGCAATTGCCGACTCGGTGTTGACCTTTTTTATGGCAAAAAGTGCGCGGAAATGAGCGTCGATTATCACACGTTCAACGTTGTAGCGTTTCACCAAGAGTTTCCAAGCTTCGGCGTAGTTGTCGTCTGTAATTGGAAACCCTTTGAGCCTGTAAGGCCTCTCCTTGTAAGCTACAGCGCAGGTAATGTAGCTTTTGTGACCCAGAAAGTGAAGATTCATTGTGAACGAATGAAGTGAATGCGTCGCTGAAGGGACTCCACTCTTTGGGGTCACCAGCGAAGTGCGGGAGGTCCATGCGGGGGAGTTTTACATATGCACGTGTTGTTGCCGGTTTGATTGGAGCTGGTTGTAACTTCTTTATGGCGCGAGTTAAACTAGCGAATAATTGACGATACCACTGTTCACCTTGGTCTCTCTCTGCTTCTTGTTCCTGCAAAGTCTCTTTGCCACAAGCAAGTTCCACAGCATCTTGAGCTTGTGAAAAGTTTTTCCAATGCTCAGATAAAAGCAAGAGAAAGGATTCCAAATTAGCTTCATCATATGATTCATCTTTTTTGCTTGCAGCTAAAAACCGTTTAATTGCATTTCGATATGCATCGCGTTTTATCAAACTCATGACTGTACGCGGTAGTTTTTTGATAGAGAATCGCACGACAAGCAAATTGAACCGTTTGTCAACGACTGCGAAAAGTGAACAGTTAGTTATGCGTTTGAAGGCCAAAGCGAGTGTGAAGAAAGAATGCGAAAAATGTATGTGCGCGGGATAGCGGGAATAATTTCACGATGCGAAATTAATTTAGAATATAAATGAATTTTATATTATGAAAGAAATAATGCGGGTTGATTGCGGTGTGAACTAAATATGTATTATGCTGGTTAATAAATGATTTTATTTTGTATTTGGCGTAGAAGGACCATTTAATTTGCGCTGGAATGACGAACGAAAAAAAGAAAGAAAAATACAACTGTTCTCGTTGATGTTCACTCACAGACTGGCGACGTGAATGCTTTATTGGCTGCAACACAACATATTTGTGGAAAGTGTGGCGTATACGTAATTTTTTTTCTTTTTTTTCATTGTTCGCTTTCTCTGAAGGTTTTTCTTCCTCTGCGCATTTTTACGATTTTGAGGCCCTGGATGCAGTTTTTTTGAGTCAGTTTGTTTTGCACTCTTCTCTCCTAATCAATAACAATAATTTGCTGAGGACAGAAAAAAACAATTCTTACGTTTAACCAAGATATAGCCTTGAGAAAGTGCTCAAAATAAAGTTTGAGCCAAAAAATGCATGAGGCTATAAAATACGTTTGGCAGCCAATCTGGCAAAGCGAATGATGCAGAGTTTCTAGTTTTGGTAAGTACTTTCAATCAATGCTCAAACCTTAGGCCCGAGACGATGACCACACAGTGTTATGTATCACATTAATATTCAACTGGTAACACCCCAACCTAATTCCCATAACCCACATTCCAGGCTCTTAGCCTTTCCCATTTCAATAACATTCACACTTTGATTTCCCATCCCAACTCTTATAACTTTCACTTTGGATTCTACCGTCAACAAGGCAAGTCATTTTTTTTCATTGTAGTACTGCTGTATAAACTTACATACTTATTTTATAATAAAACATCTTTCTCTTTTCATTTCTTCTCGTTTATTTATTTAAATTATCTCCTTTGTTTTCGTAGCACACGAGTTATCGAAAAGCACCAAATGAAGTCATTTAAAAAGAATTATTATAGGATCGTATAGACTGAATGAATTGATTGGATAAAGGATTTTCGATAGACTATTAAATAAAAAAGTGGCGGGTGGGTTAGCAACCTCTTCCAATATAACTTTTTCGCTTTCTTAAATGTTACAGCACGTTCTTACCGTAAAAACGTCAAAACATAATATGTACATACAAAGGTATCTATATCTGTTCCAAGTCCAGCATTTACTTATCATAAAAAAAAATTGCATTCTCTATCCAGTTATTGAATCGGAGATGATCGAACAATTACAATACATATATGTAAGCACAAGGCAATCGTAATCACGTATACCACACGTATGTACCGCATACATTGACGGTGGCAATGGTCTCCACTGATCGTTGTCGCGAAAGCATAAAAACAATATTTCTTTATGTTATTACTTTTCTCACAGAAGATGTACAAAGAAGATATATATATCAAAATCTCTGTTGTAAAATAATCTAAACAAATATGTAAATTTTATTTTAATACGTTATTTAGGAACTAAGATAGATCGAGATCAATGCCCAAAAGTAAAATATAAACTATTCTTTTCTCATTTAGAAGTTTTTTAGTGAAATATATTGATTTTTTTTGATCCATTGTATAGATTTAATCCAACCAGATTCGTTTGCAAAAAACCGCATTCAAATCCGTTCAGTAGTTTTTTTGATTTTGCGGCTCGTATAAACATACCTTTTTTTAGACTTCCTTTTATAAAAGTACTGATAATTTATTTATTAATTTATTTATTTATTTAATTATTTATTTATTTTTTTATATATTTTATTATGTATTTATTTATTTATTATATTTATTTATTTTTTTATTTAACTATTAAATTATGTATTAATTAATTAATTTATTTATTTATGTATGTATACATATTAATTTATTTATTTATTTATGTATTTACTTTTTTCTTTATTTATAAAATAAAATAAATGGATTTAGATAGAATCTCGTGAAAGCATAGGAGAATTATTTTTTTGAATTTGAATGATTTTGAGAATTATTATAAACAGCGAAGATATTAAATAGAAACTATGCGACGGACACATTAACTGACCTCTATGTACATGAAGGGATTAAGTTTTTCTTCTGCCGCGCGTAGTTTACACACACGAATTTCGTAGCTTGGTAAACGAAAGCCTGTGCAACTCGGAGAGCGATAATATATAGGCAAATCAACACAATTATTGCTGTTCATATTAAACTAGCCGTAAGTCTGTGCGCTTTGCTATACCTATCTTTTAAAAATTTGCCGCTCGGGTATGACAGAAAGGGAGTAGTAGGATCACTGCTGTTCTATTTTTAAACTTCAATTTCCATTTTTTGTAAGTACATAATATCTGGATATAAACATTTCTAGAGTCAATATATACCTACTTTTCTTTATAGACTGAACTTAGTAGTTGTTCCCAATAAATGACACAATGATAATTAATGTTTTGGAAATGTAATACATATATTTTTTGTGGTACTTTTCTGTTTCCTATTTCCGAGAGTTGTTTTGAATGTTGGCAGTTAAAGTAATTTTTTGTACATTGAACTATTCACCTATAGACTATAGCACCCCTATCGGGTCCAGATTTTGAAGTTTTATCTTTTGCGACTTAACCAATATACAGTAAAACTTGTAAATAGTGGAATCTGCGAATAAATCTTGCGAAACCTGGATAGTGGACATTTTTAGATGCCAATTTCGGTTTTTTTTTCATACAAATTCACTCTTATATAGTGGAATCCTGTGAAATCTGAATAATAGAACATTTTTCAATGAATTTTGTTTTCTTCCCATGCAAATTCAGTCTTTAATAGCGTAATCGAGAAATGAATGAGCCAAAAGTCATTAACATTTTGTCGACTTCGTTTCCTTTTTCGAAAATTTAGACATTTCCATTGTTTCTTTTCGTGTGTGCTTCGTTCTGCTAGCGGCTAGATTAATAATCAATCATTACATGCGGTTTTCCTTACGGCGCTAGGTCGAAAGGTATTGTTCTTTGTAGTCGGCGCTCAATGTTTGTCACGTCCATAGTACGGATTATTTCATTATTGCAGTGAACATGAAGACGGGAACGAAGTTTCGAGCAAAGTTTGTTACTTCAATTCCTAGATCTCTGTGAATATCACTATTCCTTATATACCAAGGAGCATTCACGATTGCTCTTAGTATTTTGTTTTGAAATGCTTGCAGTAGAGCCATATTGCTTGGTTTGGTACAACCCCAAAGTTGTATACCATATGTCAAAGACGGTTTTAGCACTTGCTTATACAGAAGCAGTTTGTTGCATACGCTTAACTTCGAGTATCTTCCGAGTAGCCAATACAATTCTCTAGATCTGATTTCCAGCTCTTCGCGCTTCTTTCTAACGTGTGGTTTCCACTTAAGTTTTGCGTCTACGGTCATTCCTAGATATTTTGCCTCGTTTGCGTACAGTATTTGCACCGAGTTGATAGATATAGGTAAGTTGTTTATCTTTCTTAACGTAAAATTGACATGCGTTGATTTTGTCTCATTGAGGACTATTCGCCAGGTTTTTGTCCATTCGAATACTTTGTTCAAAGCTCGTTGGAGTTTTCCCGTTGATGATTCGACTTACTTATCCGTTACGAGGATAGCCGTGTCGTCTGCGAACGTTCCTTCATCTTGTGGTATATCTCTTGTGTAAAACAGGAACAGATTTGGACCGAGAACACTTCCCTGTGGAACACCGGCGTAGATTTCTTTGAAATCCAGATACTCCCCCCGTGTCTAACACGGAAAAGTCTGTTTTCAAGATAAGATTCCAATATTCTGTACAACTTTTCTGGTAAGATTACCCTTAGCTTATACTTTAGGCCTTCATGCCATACCTTGTCGAAGGCTGGCGATACGTCGAGAAAAGCGCTAGAGCATACTTTTTTCCCTTCTAAAGCTTTTTCAATTTCGTTATTGTTATTCGTTATTGTTTATTCGATACACCTGATCGATTGTGGAATGTTTGACCCGAAAGCCGAATTGATGATCCGGGATCAAGTGTCTTTGTTCAATTACTGGTTGCAATCGTTTCAGCAGAAGTTTCTCGAAGACATTAGATATTATTGGCAGAAGTGAAATGGGTCTATATGATTTCTTGTCATTTGCACATTTCCCCGGTTTTGGAATCATAATAACTTCGGCGACTTTCCATTGCCTTGGGACATATAATAGTCTTAAAGAAGCATTTATGATGCAGAGCAACTTAAACAGCACTTTTTTCGGTAGCTCTTTCAAAATTTCGCCAGTGATTAAATCATATCCCGGAGCCTTGTTATTTTTCAGTTTTTTTTACTGTCATTCGAAGTTCGGACAGGGATACGGTTTTAACTTTTAAGTTGTCGGGTGCCATATTATCATTCGGATCTTCGATCAACGGTTGCCCATCGAATGGTTTGAACGTTTCCTCTAAGTGATCGGCAAATAATTCTGCTTGTCTTCTTTTGCCCATTCCCCGTCAGCTTTCCTAATTGGCGACGAGTGCACTACAGGTTTCCTTATGGACTTCAAGGCTTTCGATAGAGAGTAGTTTGAATACTTATCAGCGGTCAGACCCTCGAGGTAGGTAGAAGTCTCATGAATTTTTAGGTCCTGCAGCACATTTTTTAGCTTGTTACAAAGGTGGTTCAGATAAGTTTTATCTGGTGGCGCGCGGGATTGTTGTCATCTCTTGCGCGCTCTCCTCTTTTCTCGTATGAGATCTTCGACTTCAGGCGGGTATTTGACTTTATTGTTCCGTGCTACTGTCTTCCGCAAAGGAGTGTTTTTCCACGCTGAGCTCTGAATGGTTTCGACAAGTTTGTCGATTTCTTCTTCGATTTCGATTGCGGTACATTTAAAGCAACATTTTCCTTGCAGTCTCTTCTAAAAGTGTCCCAGTTAGTTTTGATTCTCGTTAACCTAGGCGGTCCTTCTTTTTTTACTAGACTTCCACCTATTTTCAGAGTGACTGCTGAGTGATCTGAGCATAGATCATAGCATTCTTTGACTTCCGTCAAATTTTTAGTTAGCCCCTTTGCGATAAAGAAGTCGACGAGGTCAGGGATTTTATTTTTGTCAGTTGGCCAATAAGTGGGCTTTCCTGTCGAAAAAAAATTCACCCCACGTTTCATGCTGGCTTTGTACTGGCCTTTTCTCGAATTGCATCTTGATCCCCAGAAAGTGTGTTTCACGTTAAAGTCACCACCTAAGACAAAATTAGGTCCGAGTGACTCAAAGAGATGAACGAGGTCGTCTTCTACTAGCTTATATCCCGGAAGGAAGAAACTAGATCCGCTGTTGTAGTCTAAGTGGTTTATTTTTACGGAGACTGAGCTGATTTGCATAGAATCAAATTCTATTTCTATGTTTTCGGAGTGCTTAATATAGTCTTTGATGTAAAGAGAGGACCCGTCTCTCACGTTTTCCGAAGGGTGATTCGCATGGTAATCGCTGTAACCCTTTATTTTGGGTCTAAGTCCCTTTTTTAAGTGCGTTTCCGATACCAAACATATATCAATATTATTTTACCGTAAAAACACTTCTAACTCGTCGATTTTTTTCAGAAGGCCGTTTGCGTTCCACGTTAGTATCTTAAGTAGCTGTTTCATATTTTTTGGATTGTGTTGCTAGGTTTGAACTTGAGCTTGCTCAATTTGCCAAGTATTGTTTTGTTAATCTTGTTTTGCTCCTCAAATTTTTCCAATATATAAGTAAATATTTGGCTGACCGGGTCTGTTGTAGCTGATCGTAATTTGTTTTCGTTTGAAACGACTTGCGCGTACGATCTCGCGTCAATCTGTCGTAATTTTTCCGCTGCGCTTGGACCAGCGACGTTCTCTTGCGCTTTTTTTTTATTTTCCTTTATCGGTTTAGTCGTTTTGACTTGCTTAGCTGTCTTAGGCTTATCGGCTTTACGATCTCTTAAGCTTGAGTTCATGTCTATCGGTTTCTTGAGAGCATCCCGCCTTTTTTGAAGCTCCTTTGCAACATCACAACCTCGATAGTTTGCTTGCCTAGGGTGCTTGCCTTTGCAGTTTATGCAGGTCGCCGGAGCCTGCTTAATTAGGTCACACCTTTCTGATAAATGGTTCCCGGCACATTTTACACATTTCGGTTCTTATTGGCAATACGACTGGGTGTGATTGAAACCTTAACAGCGTTTGCACTGAGGTATCAATCGTGTATTCGTACGCATGGCTCGATTTTAACTACGATATTCAAAATACTTTTTACACTATAAATATCGTATATATTTTCATTGAGAGCGGAAGTCTATGCTTGACCAAGATTTCATTGCCTTGTTCCGTTTTCTGCTTTATATTCTTTAAAATATTATTTGCGTCGATTATTTTCAATCCTTTTCCTTTAAGGTCATTTATAATGTCATCTTTAGTGCACGAGGGGTGCTATAACTTAGAGTGGTCCTTCTGATTTATTTTCGTAGGGTAACCACTGGATATTTTCCGCGTTTAATTTATAAGAAATTGGTCAGTAGCGGTCAGAGTCAACAACACTAATGTTTCGGAATGACGTTACTTTAAATTCCGATGTCACAGCTCCCTTGAGAAGGCTATGCAGTTTATTGTAGTTCGTAATGCCGACGACGTTAATTGCAGGCGGAGGACGTAATTTCTCGTTAGTTTCTTTTTCTTTGTCTTGTTTTCGTGGCTCGATTTCAGGTGAAGAACCAGCTCTTCGTTTTTTGCTGAGTCTTTTCTTTGAGACCCCCTTTGTTCCGCGTGCTGTATGATATTTGGGACTAGCTGCACGGGGTGGAGTAACTTCGCGTTCTCTTTGCAAAAGCGCCTTGTTTTCCTCTCTTAGCGATTCTACCTCTCTCTTTATGGTGGAGACCGAGTTACCCTTGATGTCTTCAAAAAGGGGTTTATTAAATGCAACAATTGGCTCTCCCCAGAATCCGAGAGCCTACCTCCGAAGAGGGTGGATTTTCCAGAGAACCTGGACTGCCACCTGGGGTACTATATCTATTTGTTTTACTCATTGCATATTATGTATACATTTTATTCCCGGTATACGAAGGGTGGATTTTTTGGTCGCCCCTTACGACAGGCATGCCTACCTCGGATATATTCTGGCCCCTACCCGAAGGGTGATCAGTAAATAAAGATTTCGTTACTAACTTGACTACAGCACCACCTACGGTAACCTATGCTTAGATCCTTCCTTACGCTATAAAGAACATACACACAAAATTTCATCAAAAAAATAAAAAATTAATAACGGTACTTCCCATACAAATTTTTCGATTTTCACCTGAAATTACGAAATTTTGTATGACAGGAACCAAAACCACCACACCGGTTGTTGAGAAACTGCACTATGCCTATGTTGTATTTTATATTAAGAAAAACGTACTCTGAAAATTTTAGCAACTCAGTTGGTATACGTACAATGTGCATACTAAAACTTTATTGTCCATTTCCATTTTTTAGATGAGCGAAAGTGGTTCCGCTATTTTAACAAACCACACTTATAACATAAGTAATACCATTGTATATTTTATTTATTTTTTTTTCTTCATTTCATTAATAACTTAAAGCTGTACAAAAAATTTAACAAAAAATCAAAGATATATTTCAGAGAGAATATGGCATTTAAGCTATAAGCTGAAATAGTTAAGTACATTCTGTTATCAGACTCTGACAAGAGGCGAATATACAATTCATACTTAAAAAATTAAGAATAATTTATCGATGGGGATGCGATAAAAATTAGAATAAATTCAATTTAAATAAAAATATAAAAAATATAAAAAAAGTATAAAAAAAATCATACCAAAGGATTCAGTAAATTAATAATTATAGTGTAGTTCAACGAGAAAAGCCAATATTTTACATTTTTAAGGAATACTGTAACAGTCATCTTAAATAACATTATGTTATATACATACATTTATTGTTAGATTCTTTTATAATTCCATTCTTAATTTAATAACTTTCTCATTATAATCATTCAACCATATCATATTTAAATAAATAATAATATTTCATTGTCAAAACACTATAGTTGTAACGCAAAGCCTTTGTACACACAGAATTGATCAAAGTAGGCGATGACCTAGACAATTCTGGGTATAAAAGGGCGACGTGAATTCAAATAGTCAAAATCAATTCGTAATCGTCTATGAATAAGCATACGACTTCTAGTTGGAGCTATTTAAAAAGATTAAAAAGATTGCTATTTAATTGTGATTGAATTAGGGTGTGCTGAAGACAGATTGAACGAGTAATTGGTCATCTGGCTCTGAATAAATTAATAATTGCTGCTGCTGTATAATTTTTATAAAAAATAAAATAAAATATAAAAAAAATAAAAAGAGATCTGTGCTTACTTTCATTGATTTCTTTCATTGGCGCCCAAGGTGGGGCCTACTGGATTTTGACAAGTGAACTTAACATTGGAAATTACAGTAGAACCCATATAAAAAGGATCACTCTTAATACAATATTTTTTACAATTGGCTTTGGATACAGAATATTTTCGTTTGGAAAATACAGTAGAGGCTAAAATAAAGAGACGGTAGACAAGTTGAATGGTTTGCTGGTCGCTTGGCTCCTGAAATTTCATCGGTTGGCACTGAACATATTTCCGAGAGATATTGCTACAAAGGAAAATACAGTACCGGCCATAAAATTAGAACACGCTGAGTGTGTATGTCAAGAAAAAGTGAAAGAATAGCATCACAGACGACTGCGAAAGCTTCAATTTTCAAACCAATTCAAGAAGAAGACATGCCTGAAAACACACCGAACATGTCATCAGCCTCAAGTTCTGCTGCTTCAACAAGCGCAGCGGCATTGACGGCATTATCAGAAGTTCAATTACAGCGTTTAGTAAGCGCTATTCGTAGAAAAGAAAACCACGGAACTTTTAGTAGATGCACCGCTCGTTTTGATGGCGAGGGAAGTACGTTGAAAATCAACGAATTTATTGCAACGATTACGGTATTTAAGGACTCCGAAAATATCATGGATGTTACTGCACTGATTGGTATGCCGCTCCTGTTAGAGGGTTTTGCGTCAACTTGGTGGCAAGGAGTTAAAAAGGAAGCCAAGACTTTTGACGATGCAATAAAATTACTTCGTGCAGCGTTTTCACCAGCTAAACCGTCGTGGCGAGTTTATACCGAATTGTTCGATGAGAATCGACGAATAAATGAAACAATTGATCAATTCATATGTAGGAAATGACAATTGTTATCGCAACTATCAGATGAGATATCCAAGTCCATCATGATAAATATAGTTTACGGACAAATTCTTCCGAATATAAGAGAAAAGGTCTCTAGGAATTCCATCAAAACTTTTCAGGATCTTTTAGAACAATCCAGAGAAGTGGAAATGTTCAATGAGGAGAGCAAGCCATCTGCAAAACTGGCAGAACATATTGAAAAGAAGCGATGCACATTTTGCCGAAAGAAAGGGCATGTAGCTGAGGCTTGTTTTAAAAAAACAAAAAGCACAGAGCAGGGCAAAGTAGTTGTTGAAAACAAGAGCAATAAATCTGCTTTAAATTGTTATGGTTGCGGAGCTGCTGGCTACTATCGAATAAACTGTCCCAATTGCAGCAACAAGAAGACGAATAGTCCGAACACACTTGATTTCAATCTCTTAGACTCCATGATAATTGGAAGAAACGTGCCTACAGTTAACGTTAACATTAATGGTCTCCATGGTGAAGCTTATTTGCATACAGCCGCTAGAACAAGCGTAGCAGGTGCTCGTCTTTATCACCAACTCCTAAAGAACGGCTGTACATTTAACCCCATCAATGCAGAGCTGACTTTTGCCGATGGTATCCCAAGGAAAGAGATCGTTCATGCTACTGTAGTTGACATTATTATTGGAAAAAGATATCGAAAAATTCGTTTCATTGCACTGCCGAAAGCAAAAGGAAATCGAACGCTATTAAGAATATACTTCATGGAACAGTGTGGAATTGTGTTAAACATCGCTCAAAGATCATTCCATTTTATAGATGACCCCACTAAGACATTTGATTTTAAACTTACCAATAGCAGCATTTTAAAGCCAATAGAGAATCAGGATAACCGACCACCAGCGACGAAGCAGAAACCAAAAACAGCTGAAAAAGATGTTATGGCAGAAATTTCTGCATATCTAGCTTGGGTAGAAGGTCAAGAGGTAATCAGTCCAATTGGAACAACGCCGAAACGCAAAAGATCTAACGACTATTCCCCCCATGGCGTCCAATCCATTTTCTCAGAAGCTGTTCCTGAAAATATGCACACTCCGGACAGATCCAATAATTTATTTGAAGGACCACAAAGGATGGAATCTTCAGACGTAGATGCGTGGTTTGTGCTTAATAGCCTCGACATTAAGCTGCGCCCCGAAGAAGCTGAACATTTGGATTCAAAGGAGAAGACCAAACTCAAGAAACTTTTGGAAGACCAGAAAGAAATATTTGGAGAAATAGAGAAACCCATTCCAAACGTCGAGCACAGGATTAAAACTGGAAGTGCAACTCCTATAGCTTGTTCATATAGAATCTCACCGGCCAGGAAAAATCAGTTGAAAGTTAAGATAGATCGAATGTTACAAAAAGGTATAATTGATGAGAAGGAATCCCCATGGGCATTTCCCGTCGTTTTAGTTCCCAAAAGTGACGGTGGCATACGATTTTGCGTCGATTACAGAGCCCTTAACTCCGTAACAATTCCCGATCGTTATCCGTTACCACGCATTGATGACCTACTTCATGAAGCTAAAAGTACATCGAATATGTCAACTATGGATTTGCGGTCAGGATACTGGCAGATTATGGTAGCAGAGGAGGACCAACTAAAAACTACTTTTACAACGACCTTCGGTACATACATATTTAAACGTATGCCGTTTGGATTGCGAAATGCGCCAGCAACATTTCAGCGCATAATAGATAAATTTCGAAGAAGTATAGCAAACATTTTATTACTAGCCTATATAGATGACCTGATCATATGCTCCGAAAATTTTCAAAAGCATTTAGAGGATCTGAGAAGAGTTTTCAACCGCTTGACGGAATTTGGATTTCGTCTAAACCGAGATAAATGTAGATTTTGCTGCTCCACGGTCAAGTACTTAGGTCATATCCTGACACCAAATGGATTTAAGGTAGATCCAGGGAAGACGGAGGTAATTCTCAAGAGGGCAAGACCTAAGAATCCAAAACAAGTGTTGTCATTCTTACAAACCTGTTCATGGTACAGAAGATTCATTCCGAATTTTGCCGACGTATCAAAGCCGCTTTCTGATCTAACACGAAAGAATGTATCATGGAAGTGGGAAGAGGCAGAGCAAAGATCTTTTGATACATTAAAGCTACAATTGAATACCGCGCCGGCTTTGCAGCAAGTCAAAGAAGGTATCCCATTTATTCTAAAGACCGATGCCAGCAGTTACGCTCTCGGGGCTGTATTACTCCAGGGGGAGGGAGAACTGGAACAACCTGTTGAATACGCAAGCAGACTTCTATTACCCGCGGAACGCAATTATTCAACAACGGAAAGAGAAGCACTCGCTGTAGTATGGGCAGTACAGAAGTTCCGAGGCTATATAGAAGGATCTGAGGTTAAGATCCTAACCGATCACTAGCCTTTGAAATGGTTGTTGTCGTTAGAATCATCCTTGCCAGATGGGCACTTCAACTACAGTCATACAATTTCGACATCGGATACAACCCCGGAAGAAATAACGCTGTTGCTGATACGCTTTCCAGACCACCCTGTACAATCGAGGGACATGTGGAGGAGAATTGCGAAATATGTACCGTGGAAATTGATATGCCAAGGCGGGGTTCAAAAGAGATTAGGGAGGAACAATTTACAATTTAATTTACTCCGATGGACCCATCGAGGTTATGTGTTGATAGATGGCGTCCTGTATAGGTTCTGTTCGGAAGAGCATTCGGAAAATGGACAACTTTGTGTCCCGAAAACGATGAAGTCTTTAGTGTTACAGAATTATCACGATGATCCTACAGCTGGTCATTATGGCATGGACCAGACGTTAGGTCGTATCTCAAGTCGTTACTTTTGGCCAGATATGAGATCGGATATAGCAAAACATGTCAAGACGTGCATTGAATGTCAGCGCTACAAGGCCTCAAATCTCAAACCAGCTGGATGGATGCAAACCACTCCAAGCAGTCAGAGATTCGAAATCATCGCAGTGGACTTATTTGGACCACTACCTCTTACAACCGAAGGACATCAATGGATTTTTATTGTCGAAGATCTGTGTAGTCGATGGATCGAACTATTTTCATTAAAGGAAGGCACAGCCGAAAATTGTGCCCTTACACTTCTGAACGAGGTATTTTTGCGATTTCGTGTTCCAAGAAGACTTCATATTGACAACGGAACCCAATTTATATCTGCGTTAAAGCAGAAGCTCCTGTGTACCATCCGGAGGCAAATCCTGTTGAAAGGAAGAATAGAGACCTAAAAAAGCAGCTGTCTATTCTAGTTGGAGATGATCACACTTCTTGGAATCTTAAACTTCCAGCCATACGATTCGCGATGAATTCAACCAAATGCGAAAGTACTGGGTTTTCTGCAGCTTACTTAACATTTGAAAGAGAACTTAGAACTTAGAACGTTAAGTCCGAAAATTTAGTTTCGTAAATAACGCCGCATCTGTTGAGATTAGCAGATACTCTTATTAAAGCCCGACAAACATCCGAGAAACAACAAGATAAAAACAAAAGGTATGTGGACCAGAAAAGAAGGCCCCTTACTACATTGAACGTCGGTGATAAAGTTCTTGTCCAAACACATCCTGTCAGCCGAACCATCAAAGGTTTCACATCCAAATTTGCTTCGAAAAGGGATGGTCCCTACGTCATTCTTAACAAGAAGGGATCAACGACTTTCACGATTGCCAGTGAGGTCAATCCTACCGTTCCATTAGGAACATACCATGCATCCATGCTGACAGCATATACGGGTGGTTCTAATGAACTGCCTAAGCCAATTACTGCTATTAAGAAGAGGGGTAGACCAGTAAAAATACATGAAGAAGCCTTACATTCCAAGGTTTCAAAGAAGACCTCTAGAAGGAAGACATCACCAGTTCCTGCCTCATCATCGGGACGATCTCTGAGGCAGAGGGCAGATTGTAACAGTCATCTTAAATAACATTATGTTATATACATTTATTGTTAGATTCTTTTATAATTCCATTCTTAATTTAATAACTTTCTCATTATAATCATTCATTCATATCACATTTATATAAATAATAATATTTCATTGTCAAAACACTATAGTTGTAACGCAAAGACTTTGTACACACAGAATTGATCAAAGTAGGCGATGACCTAGACAATTATGGGTATAAAAGGGCGACGTGAATTCAAATAATCACAATCAATTCGTAATCGTCTATGAATAAGCATACGACTTCTAGTTGGAGCTATTTAAAAATATTACTTAGTGATTGAATTAGGGTGTGCTGAAGACAGATTGAACGAGTAATTGGTCATCTGGCTCTGAATAAATTAATAATTGCTGCTGTTGTATTATTTTTATAAAAAATAAAATAAAATATAAAAAAAAATAAAAAGAGATCTGTGATTACTTTCATTGATTTCTTTCAATACCTCAATACCTTAACTCGCTCACATCTCCGACTTAAAGGTATTTTATTTAACAAACGCGGCGCAGTAACAGTATAAAAGGTGGAAAAAAGCGATTTATTGATTGTGGGTACATTGACGAGGTTACTAGTGTTGACACGTAGATTACGGTTTTCATAAACTCTTGAAGAGTTATACCCAGAATTTTCAAAAAATGTTTTTAAAACTTTATAGAAGTACAAATGTGTTAATGGAAGAAATCAAAGACTTTTGAACAATCCAAAACTAGGAGTTCGACGGTGAACTTTGTACATAATACGAACAGCGTATTTTTGTTTTATTAGCAAAGGCTCTATTTTATAATAATGCGTACCACCCCAACAAGCTATACTATACTGAAGTTTAGATTTAAAAAGACCATTATAGACTAAATTTAAAATTGACAAATCACAGTATTGGCTGAGGTTATAAATCTGTCTAACAACGTTATTTAAATATTTTTTAAGGGCATAGTATGCTCCATCCAACTGAGCTTATAATCCAAACTAATACCTAAGTACTTAAAGTTAAATTTCAAAGCAGTCAGCGGTGCAACAAGCATGTGAATCGAAAGTGGGTGAATAATGATTGTGTGTTCAAGGATTAAATAAACGGAATCTATTGCAATTGGGCGAATGGTATTGTAAAGGCATATCATGACAGATTTTACTCATGATGTTGAAAATCATGAACTTCGTTTTGTCACTTATGACTAATTTATGAAGTTTGAACCATCTCCGCAGTATAAAACTAATAGTACTATCATCAAGCAAGATTTTTTGTTTGTTACTCGGCAAGCCAGAGGGCGCATCGACATCTCCCAGAAAATGGAAAAAAATATTACGCTCTGAGAGAATTGAGTAAAAATTAAATATTGAGTGGGAATAAAGTAAAACCGGCAGCGTTCCCTCTTAATTTTTTCCAAATTGTAGTGAACAACTCCAAAAATCGTAGTCATTCACAGTAAATCGAAGCGAAAATGCTTTTTTTTAATTTATTTTTACATACATCACTGTACATATTTACATTCATTTACATACTATACATTGTACATGCATAGGCACATGTATTACTTTTACATCAATTAGATAAATATTACAGTATCAATTTAATACTGGCTGATTTTTTTTGTTAACGAATTTGCCATCAATAGATCGGTGTTGGCTTACAAAAGATATTAATTTTAGTGGTCGGTCAAATGCACTTTAATTTCCAACAGTAAACCCTTAAAGAAAAATAGGAAGTTTACTGGTTTTACATTTAATTTTTTTCTTAATTTAGTCTTTATGTTATTAGACGTCGAATAACACCTATCGGCTGCTGCACTGCTATGCTTAATGTAACATACATAACATATACATATGTATGTATGTATGTATGTATGCTGATAAATACCTAAATATATACTCCTAAGCCGTTTTTTTCAGACTTCCGACAAGTATTTAACAGTCCGCAAAATTTGCAATCTCCGATATAATTCATAAAGAGCCTCCTCTTTGCAGTAAATTCACGAATACATCCACTGTATTACGGAAATGCGTCAACAATAAATGATACACCTTGAAGGCCAACATTTTTTTGAATTTCTCAAATCGTAATGTTTGAGAATTTTTCGTAGTGGGGCGTAGTGAAAAAGTTAAACAGTAGAAAAAGTGAGTCAGGTTTGGTAGAAATTTGAATGAAACCATGAGTAGTGTGTAGGTGTGTATATGTACAAACACATACAGTGAATAAGCCAAAACAGAAATCATAATCAGGGCTGCCGTTTTGAAAATTCGAATGGGAGTGTTTTAGACGTTTACCGGGGAGTATTTTGTGTAAGGGGAGTACAATAAAGAAACGATACATCAAAAACAAAAAATTAGCTTGTTAGAACTCTAGAACTCAATTATTTTATTTAGACTGCAGCCTCAAGGTTTTTTCAAAAAAGTTCACTTTTTTCAATAAATAGCAGAGCAACAGAAGAACAAAATTCTTGATCATCATGGATAGTTTCTTAAGTTAATGAACTCCAAAACATTAAAAAAAAGTATTGTATAAAACTATGAACGTCAGAAATCTAAGCACTTAAATAACTATGTCCTGGGTTTTACCTATCAAACTGTAACTCAGTATTCGTACAACCTCCTCGGCGCTACATAACTTCGAAAATTCTATTATGCATAGAATTTATCAAGTTCTACAAAACTTCTTCATTGATCTCGATTCATGCCTGGGCAATTTGTGTTTTTAGCTCTATCACATCTTTGTACTGCCTTCCATATGGCCACGGCAAACACCTTGTTCCGCTGACTTTCAACCATTCGATTTTTTTGCGCCACCTAAAGAAAGAAGGAGTGCTGATTAACCCAACTTGAGGAACATTTTGAAGATGACCTTGGCTATTCTCGGAACTTTTCGAGCAAGGTGGTAGTTGGTAAACAAATGCAGCTACATATGTAATGTTTGTATTTATGTACAATGTACGGTACATACATACCTCAGGTGGTTACATGGAAAGAAATATTTGTTTTCAATTTTTATTATATAAAATTTTGATTTCAAAATTTTTCAAGAAGTATGCATATGCATACCTACTTCTGCTATAATTTCCATTCGTAGTAGTAGTAGTAATTTAGACTTTATTTATACAATTCTACAAGTTGATTACAATCCAGTCTATAATGACCTGGTTTAAAAACCGTCGGTCAGATTGACATTAAGTACGATGAATCAAAAAACAAAAAATAGTACATTGAGATACGATTTAACAAATTCAACAAATTCGAAGAAACAAAGAAAAATAAATAAATTGAATTTATGTTGGAAATTACATGAGTTTAAGTTATTGTAGTTAAGTAAAAAAAAAAAAAAGATTATGATTAAAAACTCTCGGTAAAAATTTTCTTTCTATACGCCATTGAACGTTGGACACATTCAAAAATGGCACTCCAACCTCTGGCTCCGTTTAAAACACCTAGGCCGGCATTCACCGACAGCTCATAAGTTAAGAGCCTCATAAACCTATTCACCAACCGCTATTAGTGCGTATTTATGAGCGCTCATAAGACTTATGAGTGGTCCCAACCACTCTTAAGTTACGAGCAATAATATCAGAGACAATTATTATTGTCTCTGCTAATGTCTTAGATAACTTCGAAATAGTTCGAAATTAGCTGCCATTTCAACTTCAAATTATTTCTGTTGATTTTTAAAGTGGGTAGAAAAGAAAGAAATGTGTCGTCATCCGGCGAGGAAAATAACATTATAATGAATTTAGTGAGCATGTTCCTTATTCCACTATTTAATTCCTAGTAAATTTGCAAAAAAAAATTAATCCACCAACATCAATTTCACCATCTACAGCTGGGTTGCATCATCCTCATAATTTACACTGCCAAATATCACTGACATGTTCGAAAAAGAGCGCCATTGACTCCGAATGTTCGAAAGAGAACGCATTCGGAAATCCGAAAATTGAGATCTCTCAAAGTCGAAGTAGCATAGACAGCAATACAGCATAGACAAAAACCTATTAGTGGTCGGTGAATAGCAACCAGAAATTTTAACTTATGAGCCTCTTAACTTTAAGACCGATTTATGAGCGGTCGGTGAATGCCGGCCCTAATGTTTCTTCTTCGCCTAAAAAGTTTGTTTCAAATACGTGTCTCCTGATTTTGCGTTAGATCGGACACCGATCCAGCTAATGAAAAATATCTTCTCTTTCCCGCAGATTGCATAATTCAAAATAAAGTGGTAGATCTGGTCTACGGGGCACATAATTTATGGGCAATATTTCTCCTCTCGTTCGGAACAAGGTTAAAATCATGTTGGAGGAATATTTCGCATGAAGGTAGTTTTTTACACCTAAATTGAAATTAAGCTTCGTATAGTATCGCCTATGTTGTGAAGACTTTGCCAAGGTAATGTACTCTTCACGTGATTTTTCGTCTATGGACGATAGCAGTTCATACAGCTGTGTTCTTACTTCAGAAATATTATCCACATCTAGCCTTAATAGAACTCCATGGGACTCTGAGAGTAGCATCCATTCATTTACGAAGTTTAATTTGTTTCCTATCAAGAATTTTACAAATCTGTTAACGAGTCTTGAAGAATCCATTTGGAAAATCTTGAGAATGTAGTCAAAGTGCAACTTGAGGGCGTCTAAAAACATGTTTGGCAATCCAGTCTCAATGTATAGCATATAGTTTGGTGTTGTAGATGGCAGTTTGAAGATACGTTTAAAAAAGAAACGAAGCAGTTTTTCTAATTCCTCGAGTTGCTTATAACCCCAAACTGGGGCAGCATCCAACATTATGGACTGCGAGACCGCTTTAAACGGCTTGTATTTTTCTGAGTGGCCAATAAACCTGTTTGACGTACAACTTTTCCAAGATGCACAAATGGCAGACTTGGCTTCGGACAGCTTAGATTTGAGATGCTTTTCAAAGCTAATGTTGCTTGTAATGGTTACACCTAGGTATTTGAACTCCCTAACTACATTCACTTCCTGTCCTTTGAAATACCATTTTTCGTTGGCGGCGCATCTTCCGACCCTTTTCGAAAAATCATAATTTTAGACTTATGTATCTGTATTAACGGAGAGGTTCCAAGTATCGCAATATCTCTCCAAATTGTCAATCATTTCTTGCAGCTGATTTGGGGTGTCTGCCGGTAGAAATCGGCGTATAAAAATGCCGAAACAGCAACACCTGCAACATTTACACCTCCCGCAAGGTACTCTACGATGTCATCAATGAAGATAGCGAAGAGAAGTGCGCTCAGTACGCATCCTTGTTTGAGGCCCATCGACGAACTAAATTCGTCTGAGAGCGTAACACCATCCCAGACAGATATCGAACCGGTCGCATACAAAGCTCTAAGTGTTGCTAGGATTTTCGTGGATATTCCTAAGTTCGAGAGCTTGTAAAAGAGATTTTCCCGATCAATTGATTCAAACGCAGCTTTGAAGTCAACAAAGAAGGTGAATAGTTTTTTCTTGCGCTGTAGATACATACGTCTGTGCAAGATTCGATAGTAAGAATACTTGATCAGTTGTAGAGTATTTAGCACGAAAGCCTGCTTGAAACTCACTGAGTGGTCTCATTTCATTGATCCAATTAGTTAGTCTTCGAAATAACATCCCTCCATAAAGCTTCATTGAAGTATGTTAATCCAAAGCGTTTATTTAAAGTGAAGTAAGTTAGGTTATTAAAGCAATGTGGTAACAATGTTATAGCAAATGTCATATTGAAATTAAAAGAAAGAGAAAGTTATACAATGTTATGCTTTCTATAATACAGGTTGCATTTAAATTATTGTTTATTGAAGTGACATTTAACACTATTTGTTCAGCTAAATATAAATGTCACTAGCTATTCTTAGCATAATTTTGTAATTTCATTATAAAATCTTTAGTTAAGCTAACCATATAATCTTGTAATAATTATACTAAGAATAATGAAATAAATAAATAAATAAAAAAAAATATTATAGTTATTATGTAGTTCATTATTTTATAGTTCATTTTAATAAATAGGTTATTCATTTATAGTTAAATGTTGTAATTCAACATCCCTCCTCAACATTCGCCTATAAATGTTATTTCTAAGGTCTGGAAGCAAGATAAATGTTTTTCGTTCGAAACCGCCTTGGTAAGTGCATCCGCAGCCATATGTTCAGTCTGAAGATACTCTAGTTTCACTGCTTTCTTCTTAATAGCTTCTGAAGTGGTGTTTGTAGCCGAAATGCTTAGTACGTGAATGTCTTCTTCCATTGTTGGCAATATGCTGAGTGCTTTGATTGTCGGAATATATGCAGGTAGGACTTGGACATCCAAAACCAAGCTCTTCCAATAGAAAACGTAGCGAAAAAGCTTCTTTCGCTCCTTTGGTAAGTGCAATGTACTCTGCCTCTGCGCTCGATGTTGCAACTACCCGTTGCTTTCTTGACTCCCAACTGATTGCGGCACCTGCAAGAACAAAACAATAACCAGTTTGAGATTTGCGGTCATTTAAATCCTCTGCCCAGCTGACATCAACATAGCCTATCAGTAGTAGCCCCGTTTTGTGATAAACAAGTTTGGCATTTCGCATAATATTAAGGTAACGCAAAACCCATAAAGATGCTGTCCAATGTTGTCTTTTGGGATTTTGAAAAAATTGAGCTAATGCGCTAACATTGTACGCTATATCCGGATGGCTAAATACTGCAAGATGCATTAAATACCCGATGAGTTCCTGATATTGTTGCAAGGGTACAGCAAGTTTCTCTCCAACGATTGTCGGCTCCTTTTCCAACCGTAATTTTACCTGCATGGGAATTTTATTAAGTTTTGAATTTTGTAGATTATATTTCATTAGTAAATTCGTAATGTATCTTGTTTGACATATAGAGATAGTATTATTTTTCCTTTCAATCTCCATTCCAACATAAAGTGATGGTTGGCCAATATCTCGAAGCTCAAAGTATGAACCTAGTTTTTCTTCAATAAGACTAACTTTGTGTTGGCAATTGGATGCAATAATTATGTCGTCTACATAAATCCCAAGAAGAGTGATCATACCGTCACAATTATTGAAATAGATGCAATTGTCATATTTGGATTGTATTAAATTTAATTGCTTAAGTTTTTCCGTTAAAGCCTTATGCCATTGCCTACTGGCTTGCTTTAATCCATAAATCGCCTTATTTAAACGACAAACTTTTCCTGGATCATTTGGATCAACGCATCCTTCTGGCTGTTCCATAAAGATTTCTTTCTCAAGCTCATCGTTTAAAAAGGCAGTCGACACATCTAAATGAGTGAGATTCAAATCATGCTCTACTGATAATGCATAAACGATGCGAAGTGAGCTTTGGCGAACTACTGGCGAAAAAGTCTCTTGGTAATCTATTCCGACCTTTTGACAATAACCTTTGGGTACAAGTCTTGCCTTTCTTCTATCAACCTGTCCTTCTTGCCTATACTTTGTTTTAAAAACCCAACGACCAATAGCTTTTCGTTCCTCTGGTAATTTACACAATGTCCAGGTCTTGTTCTTCAAAATGCATTTATGCTCCTCTTCCACAGCTGTTCTCCATTCAGCCGCCTGAGATGATTTCGTAGCTTCTGTAAATCTTTTTGGATCTTCAAATATTGTATTGAATAAAAATTCATCTACATTTTCCGCTTGTTTCCTCGGCCTAAGCTTTCGGCTTATGTCTTCTGCATTCTGTTGTTCACACTCTTTATCAAGTTTCTCACTTCCTACATCCTGCTCCTCACTCCCTGCATTTTGAAAATCTTCTTGACTATCACTTTCTTCCTCACTTATATTCTCTTCTTCAGTTTCTGCTTCATTTATATTTTCTTTTTCCATTATATAATCCTCCTGACTGTCATTTCTCCTTTCTGTATTCCTCAATTTTTCATGAATATCATTTTCTTTGTTTTTTTCTTTTTGTGTTTCATTAGTCAGTTCAAACTCATACATTTGTGTTTCTTCTTCTTTCCCCTTTGTTTCACTTCTATTTCTGTTTTCAGCTAAACTTTCGATAAACCTTACATCGCGGCTTTTAATAATTGTCCTCGAACCTTCCTTCCACAAACGGTATGCTTTAGATTCGGCAGAATTAACAACGAATGAATTGTTCGCTTTTTGGATCTAGTTTTGTTCTTTTTAATGTTTTGTTCAAGCCAAAAGCTCTACAGCCAATTTGGGGAAATGATCTGATTTTCGTGTTCCAATTCCTGGACAATTCAATTATAGATATTATAAAAATGTTAAATTGAATGAGCTAACTCAAGATTGTGTGTCTTGTCCTTGGAATGTATGTTGGGATTTAGCTCATGTAGATGACAAAGTTCAATTTTTCGAATCACTGATTATAAAATTATTTGATGATCATGTCCCAATAAAAACAGTTTGTTCTATCGATTCTCGTATCCCGTGGTTTACCAATGCAATAAAAGGGCTTATCAAAGAAAGAGATAGATGTTATTCGCGTTGGAAGAGGTATAAAAGCGAAACGAATTGGAGTGTTTTCAAAACCGCTCAAAACTCTGTTGTCTGCCAAGTAAAAAGAGCGAAGATGCAATATCACGCTTCAAGCTCAATGTAAATCTTCCTAGTGGTGTGTTATGGAAAAATATAAAAAGGTGTGGTATTCGAAGTTTATCTAATAAAAATGATTGAATTTTATCTTCTGAAAACTTTTTTCCTCTCGCATGGAACCTCTTCTCCTAATTACATGAGTTCAATAACCGATTTAAGCTCAACGAATACTCTGAATAGACGAGCAGATGTATCACAACTAGCATTTGTATGTGTTTCTGAAGTTGATGTTCTAGAGGCAGTAAACAGTATCAAATCAAATGCTGTTGGCCTGGATAGGGTACCGCTTAAGTTTATTAAGCTTATCTTGCCTTGCCTTACTCATATTATAAATTTCTGCATAACAACATCTGTATTTCCAACATCTTGGAAAAGGGCTAAAGTAATACCAATACCTAAAAATTGTAGATGTAGGAGTGCTGAAGATTACAGACCCATCAGTATTTTACCCTGCCTTTCCAAGATTTTGGAAATAATCATTAGAAACCAAATTAACACATATTACTAATAACAAATTGCTTAGTTCTATTCAGTCGGCACACAGTCAACTGGCACACAACCATGAGTAGCATCCAAGGACAGTAATGCAGTCATCAAGTTCATTCAGCTGTCACCACTACCTTGCAAGGTTCGCGTGTACGCTCTTCCTCTGTGGAAAATTGCTCCGTGGTTTGCAGCCACTAGTGCTGGACACACGAGTAAAGACTGTCCAGATAAAACGGGCACCAAACCCAAAGGTACCACCGGGTCAATGTGCTCTCAAAGCTCAAAGGCATCTTCAAACCACGTCCGGCGCTTGCACGCTGAAATGCAGTTAATGCGTGAGCAACAGTTAATTCTTAGTCAGAGAAAAACACTTATGCAACAAAAAGAAGATCTGCTATCACAACAAAGAGACGTACTGGCACAATTGGAAGCCGAAGAGGATAGTCTGGAATCCGACGATGAAACTAACAGCCATGTATAAGTCGAGAGTTGGCTGCGAGAGGCATTAACATACATACTGCTCCACCAAGAGCGCAAAGTACAACTGCTGCGCAAACGACCACCGAACCACAGCAAATTCGTCCACAAGTGGGGCTTTTGGGACAGATAATGCAAAAGCTCACTGACTTGGAGCTGCAGTGCTCAACGAAGAGAGAACATGTGCCGACGTCAACTTGGCTGCCAGATGATTTTTCTATAAATACCACATGCGCTCATATTGATAGAGAGGCCGCCTCCACCTCGAACCTCCACCAAAATCCAACAAGTCGCAGTAGTCGTGATCAGCTGGCAGCACGTAGCGGAATATGCAAAGATTTACCGAAGTTTACTGGCAATCCAGAGGAATGACCAGTGTTAAGTGCCAGCTATGAACAAACTACGGTTCTTTGCGGATTTTCAGATTAAGAAAATCTGATACGTCTGCGACAAGCTTTGGATGGTCCAGCTAGAAACGCATTAAGGAACCTATTGTTACATGCCTCTTGTGTACCGCAAATATTATCAATAATTTGGACGACCAGAACTAATAATCGATGTGTTACCGACCCGAATTCGAGATATGCCACCACCTAAAGAAAGTCGTCCTGAAACCATCGTCGACTTTGCCATAGAGGTGCAAAACAAATGCGCTACGATGAAGGCATCTGGTCTTTTAAACCATCTTAATAATCCCGAGCTAGAACAAGAGCTGGTTTGTAAGCTTCCTGGCCTCTTAGGTCTATTCTGGGGAATGCATAAGTTAACATTGCCATCTTCCACGCTCGAGGATTTCAGTATCTGGTTGCTTTAACTACCCCACGGCGCCAACAACTACACAATTCCCAGCACATCAGCTAAAACACGTCGACGGGGAGCGCTTAACATTCACACTGACGCCCATCAAGATATCGGAAAACAGGATTACATCATTTGTCAAGGTAACTGCTCTCATATAGCTAAATGTAATGTCTTCTCTAAACTCAGCAGATCCGAGAAATGGAGACAAGTGAGAGCCCATCAACTTTGTCGTATATGTCTTAACACACACTATCCAAAAAAGTGTCCGTCTACAACGATATGCGGCGTTGACGGATGTCAGTTTGTTCACCACCCCCTTTTATATAAAGTTGTTGCTGAGTATAACACTCATTCTCAGATCCAAAACCAAACTTTATTCTGAGTCCTTCCCATCACATTACATGCAAATGGGACACACCTATCAACATTTGTCTTCTTTGATGATGTATCCTCTCTTACTCTAGCTGATGAGAATTTAATACATGCTCTGAATTGAATGGAGTTACGGAGACGCTTTGCTTAAAATGGACAGTGAACAGTCATCGTTTCGAAGATGATTCACATCTTGTTGACCACAGTAAGCAGCGATTTGCGCTCAAGAATGTCCACACGGTAGAGAAGTTAGGTTTTCCATCAAAAACTCTTGATGGCCAGAAGCTACAAGCCCAATACAAGCATCTGAAGGGACTACCTCTGAAATCGTACTGTAATACCGTTCCAAATTGAATTTACGATCGAGGGTGGGTGCCGATTTCGAACCGATAGCCGAAAAAACTCCATTGGGATGGACCATAAAAGGCCAGCCCGCTTTCGAAGAAGGAGCGAGTCATCACGTTTTTCACATGTGCGATTGTGAGATTGGTGCCAACGCTGAATTGCTTGAAACTGTTAAAAACTATTTTTGTCTAGACAACCTGGAACTAAAGCCGATGGAAGGTGAACTGATGTCCAAAGATACACAAAATGCTGTCCAACAACTGCAAAAATTTACACACAGGACAGAAAATCGATTTGAAACCTCACTGTTTTGGAAAGACCAAAGCATACCACTCCCAGACACCATGCCCATGGCTAAGCGAATAGCTCGATATCTATATTCCAAAACGCAGAGAGATCCTGAGTTGGGTAAGGCTTTACAATATAAAATCGATGAGTATAGCATCAAGGGATATGCTAGAAAGTTGCATCCGTTATGTATCATCAGGTAAGAGTTCGTCATGTCGATGATATGTTGGACAGTGTCGATACGGAAGAAGAGGCCATTAAACTTGCACTTGAGGTTCATCTCGTTCACTCTAAAGGAGGTTTTGAAATGCGTAATTGGGTCTCGAATTCCAAAGCTGTTTTGGATGCGTTGAATACTGTTGTTAGTCTTAATGTGGACTCCGAATGTCTACGGAAAAGATCCTGGGTATGTGGTGGTCTACCAGTGATGACTGTTTCGTCTTGAAGTTATCGAAGCGTCATGGAAACGACTACTTCACCTAACGGCTGCGGTAATATTTCTTGCATGAAAGTGGATAGATAGGACTCGTTAGAACTGGACGGAACGTAGATCACCATCCCAAAATTAAATCTTTCTTGCTGAAGTTTTTCTGCTGAGAGAAGTGCAGTCCAACGTGTTCATCGAAGAAACAATACTCCTATCGAGGGGAAGGCATGTAAAAAAGTCGAGTTCTATTTATAAACTCTCCCCATATCTCGACGAAAATAGGTTGCTTCGACTTGGAGGAAGAGTGGCGCTCAGCAACGGAGATAACCCGATTATATTACCTCGAGGTGAATATTTAACTAATTTAATTGTCTGTGATTACCATTCCAGATACTACCACGCCAACCATGAAACTGTAGTCAACGAGATCAGACAAAAATTCTGGATCCCGAGACTAAGAGCTGTTCTGAAGGAAGTACGCCGGACATGTCAAACCTGCCTAAATTTTCAAGCTCAACCACAACCTCCAAAGGTGAGTTCATTACCTTTAGCTACGTTGGCGTTAATTATTTTGGCTCTATCTTGGTATTCGTACGGCGCGCGTAGCAGCGAGAAAAGGTATGGGGTACTTTTGACATGCTTGACAACGAGAGCGTTGCATCTTGAAATAGCATACTCGTTCGTACCTGCATCATTGCCATCCGTAATTTTATTTTTTTGAGTGACAACGGCACTAATTTTAAAGGAGCAGAACGTGAGTTGCGGGAAGCGTTCATCTTTGTCGACCAAAACGAGATGGTACGGGCCTTAACTAATGGCTCCACGACCGACGCGACGTGGCGATTTATACCATTTATACCAGGCGATTTATTATTCGCCTCACATGGGAGGGGCATGGAAACGCCTTGTTAGATCAGTAAAAAATGTCCTCTACCGAATATTGCCGTCACAAAAAACCCTCCGATGAACTCCTACGTGCAACCTTGATGGAGGTATAGATGACCGTGAATTCCAGGCCGCTCACATATATACCTATCAGTAACGAAGATGAAGAAGCCCTTACGCCGAATCACTTTCTGTTGGGCAGTTCGAACGGGACAAAACCTCTTGCGGAATCTCTCTCTGTCTCTCGTTCTTGTCCTTCATGTGCTCGTGCTATGTGTAAACATTATAAGGGTATTCATATCCCCTTTAGCGTGTTTAAATTATAAAAAAAAAATAAAAAATCGACGAGTGAAGGAATACAGCTAGGACGAAACTGGCAGGCTGCACAACAATTCTCTTACGCCTTTTGGAAAAGGTGGGTACGGGAGTACCTACAAATAATTACTCGACGCAGCAAATGGTTTGACGACGTAAAGCTAGGAACGTTTGGTCGAAGGGAAGGGTAATAGAAATACGAAAAGGTTCAGATGGGCGTGTGAGGAGCGCTCTAGTAAGAACAATCAATGAACTTTTTGAGAGACCGGCGGCAAAAATAGCCGTACTCGATATCTGTCGGCCGAAGAAGAAGGTAGGTCCTGTTGAGGACATACCGGGGGGGAGTGTTGCGACAGATTTGGCAACGCCGCAGCAAATAACATATCATTAAACTTTAGGTCTACATGCTGACGTTTGGCCCATGTGGCTTTCTTTTTGGATTTGACTGGGCGGCAGACAAACGTGGAAAAATAACTAAGGAGAGAAAATCACGAATTTTTAAACAAACCAAATAAAATACAAACTGAAATTAATTTGAGTAATTTTCTATTGTTCTAAAACTTCTAAATTCTCTAATAACAATGGATATCACAATGGGTCCACAAGGACCTAAGTGTGATGGCAATGTAACCATTGTCATCAGCCCGCTAACCTAACCTAACCTAACGCCCTCTGGCGAACTAAAGAGGTAACTAGCATGCCAGTAAAGACCACCAAATGTCACAAAACGGTCCTCAGCAAAATGACGACCAAAATGACGACCACCAGAATGGGGCGTTGTAATGGATGAATTCGGTGGAGTTTACAATTATTCTCGGGATACTCAATTAGTGATTCTTGAATTGTTCGTAATCTCACTTTACTTCGATCCCTTTTAAAAAGCCTCGGTTACCAGGTTCTTTGTTCGGGTATCATATTTATTGCCAGCTATTTTTTAAACACACTTTCAATGACAACTGAATGACAAAGACCGCCTATTAAACTTGTAATGTTTTGCACAGCTGCATAGTCGACGACCTATCAATTTTATCCCCTAACAACAAATCTAACGGTATTTGAAGTTTTCTTGCTTCATTTCAAGATACATAATGTATTTCTTTAAACATTTTTAATTCTATTATATATATTTTTTTGTTAAATCAAACAAATCTTCAGAGATTAAAACAAATTCGTGTATGTAAACTACGCGCGGCAGAAGTATAACATGCATGTTATGCTAGAAAAAATATAATTTTGAAGTGTTGAATGATAATAATGAATGACAATAGAGCTCCAGACTGTAGCCATTTATACTATACTAGCTGATATACCCGCTTCGCTGCGCATACAAAAATATTCTTTTTGTATGTAGATATGTGTATTTGTAATAAATTGTCTACTGAAAGGAGATTTCCAGCTAAATGATACACTTGTCCTTGCACCTTAAAAGTTGGCATAAATACTTGCTTCACAATTTGCTTAGCACCAAATGACTGAATGAATTGCTTGGATAAACGATTTTTTTTTAAAGAAAAAAGTGACGCAGGTGGGTTAGAAATTTCTTCCAATCTAACTTTTCCGCTTTCTTAAATATTACAGCACGTTCTTACCGCCAAAACGTCAACACATACTACATATATTTATCTGTATCTGTTCCAAGCCCTGCGTCTACTTATCATAAAACAAATTGCAACCAAATTTATCCAGTTATTGCATTAGAGTTGATCGAACAATTACAATACATACATAAACGTTAGCACGAAGCAATCCGAATCACTACTACTACACGCATGTATCGCATACACGCATACCCGCTGCCGCTGGTGCATTGACGGTGGCAATTGTTTCCACTGATCGTTGTCGCGCAAGCATACAAACAATATCTCTTTATGTTATTACTTTTCTCACAGAAAATGTACAAATGTATGTATATAAATCTTTATTGTGAAATAATCTAAGCAAATATGTAAATTTTATTTTAATACGTTATTTTAGAACTAAAATAGAGCAAGATAAATGCCCAAAAGTAAAATATAAGCTTTTCTTTTTCGCATTTAGAAGTTTTTTAGTGAAATATATTGATTTTTTTTATCCATTTTATAGATTTAATCCAACCAGATTCGATTGCAACAAACCGCATTCAAATCCGTTCAGTAGTTTTTTTGTTTTTGCGGCACATATGTACATAAATACTTTTTTTTAGACTTAATTTTATAAAAGTAGTGATGATCTCATAAGTCGGAGGTTCATCTGCTGATGGTCGGAAAAATAATGTATGTATGTATGTAATATAATGTATGTATGTATGTACATATGTATGAACATATGTATGTACATATGTACATAGGTATTTAGATAACGGTAACCCTCCATCTTGGTGCGTCCGCCAAATTGAATATCACTTATATCTTGTCAAAACCCTTTCATTCAATACCCATGTTAAGTAGTTCGTGAAGTTGAAAGTCATCCGCCATCTTGGTACGTCCGCCATATTGAATTAAGATTAACGTCCGTTAACTTTTCGTATTCTACTTGTCAACCCTTTTCATTTAATACCCATATTGGATGGGTCAAGAGGGTAACGGTTTATGTATGTATGTATGTATGTATGTATGTTTGTATGTATGTATTTATGTATGTATGTATGTATGTATATGTATGTATGTTTGTTTGTTTGTATGCATAGTGTGCATAGTATGCATAGTATCTGCTCCATTACTTCGAAAAGCTAGTACATATTCATTGTGTCGAATGTACGACGTAATCAGTCGTCACACTTTTTCGTTACAAAAATTTTTGACTAGCATGCGTATAAAAGTTTTACTTCAAAACTTGCAAATGTTTTGCACAATACTGTATGTGCAAGATCGTTAGGCAGTATTTTGATGCAGCACATTCGGACGGTCATGGCTTAGGTCGAAGTAGTTATGTGGATCTCAATGTCATAAATGAGTTCGGAAGATTTTTAAAAAAAATTGAAGTTGGCTATTATGTTTATCAGCTCTGTGGCTACAACATGGTCAGGTTCCCATTCCTACACAAAAACGCTACATATCGCTACAAGACAAAGCTCATTTTGCCTATAAAAGCAAAAGCTTAAAGAGTCCCTGGCATACATATCTATCTAAATAATGTTATTTTAAATATTTACAAAATTTAAGATGTTTTACACTATGCGGTATCAATGCAAATGTAAGAAAATAAGTGGATATACATATGGACATTATATATGTGTGTGCCAAGTATATGTGTTTATCCCACATGTTGATTATGGACTATTTTTGCGTTCTGTCAACTTATTGAAAGTTCTTCATGAAGATAATATGAAAAACCATTCGATTGCAAAAATGAATGCTTGATGTGCTGTAACAATTCTAAAAAGTTCGTGTATAATAAACCGGCGATTTATATTTAGATTTTTGAATATTCGAAAGCTCTGCAACCAATGAAAAGCCCAGTTGGTTTCCTGCATCGCGAGTGAAAAGATCGTGCCAATATTCGAAATATTGTTTTAGCGAACGAAAAGAAAATGTGAGAAAAAAATTGTGTAACAAAATTTGTGGAATTAAATTAAGATATCTTATATATGCAAGTATATAAATACAAGTGTGCGTGAGTGTGTGTGTCATGTATATACTTGTGTTTAGTAACATAGAAAATACTTATATCAATTTTAAAACAGACAGATATACTACTCGTTTTCGGATTCACGAACAAATACATACACCCACTCGCAATTCCCCACAATTGCGTACAAATAAATTGATATATGGTTAAATTATAATACCTATATGTGCTCATTATATATAACCTACTATTTAAACCAAAAGTGTATAGGTACATATGTACATGATGTATGTATATATGTATGTATGTATGTAGATGCAGTGAAATTCTTAAAGCAGCGACCTCCAACTCTGAATCGCTAAAAAGGGATAGGAAGTATGCCAATTTTAATCCCAACTACGATTAATCTAACACTTTATTTGTCTTTCCTTTTTTTTTCTGGAATCAAAATCATTTGTAAGTATATATTTACACATCAATTGCCAAATCAAGGAATCTTCAAATTCAGTTTTGCTGTACCTATAAAAAGAGAAGCAGTCGACAAAAAAGAACTATATTATAAATAATTTTATATTTTAACATAAAAATATGAAATTTAATACACCTAATGGGTTGCTAATTTTACAAGAATACCTTATACAATTTGATTTAGGTTGAGATAGCGGAAGAATTCCCTGCCTCTGCAATTTCCGTTGACAAATAAATAATTATGCGATTTTCAAGATTTCGTATTACATTATGTACATACATAATGTACATTAGGGTCATGCATACGTGTATATAGTCACTCAATCTAAATGTAACCACACGTGGAGTCATCGTTTAAAATTATTTATTTTCTTACCAATCACCCTGCTCGCAAATATTGATCATATCTAAGAATATGCGCAAAGAATTTTTCAACGTTTAGAGCTCGAAAACGTTTGCTGGAAAGAATGGCGCTATATTATTATTTATTATTTTTTATGCAAGCGTAAAATGCAAAATGTCAAAAATATACACATACTTTGTGCTTCTCTTGACCTAAAAAGTATTCAAAACCGTCAATTGAATTTAATCATTTCTGTAGATCAGTTTGATTGATTCCGAGATTTTAGCGAATTCTACATCCGCTACATCCAAAAAGTCTCCGTACATCGACACATGTCCGCAATAAATGCTTCGATGAAATCCAAATACAATGATTAAATTGAAAAGAAAACATTTCAATGAAAGAGAATCTTTTCTTCTTTATTTCTACCAAATTTCATATACTTTCGCATTACTTACTTAACTTGAAGTTTATGATCGCAAACGTCCTGTACGGTCGTTTTTCAGAAACAAAATACGGTACAGCTACCGTTCCAAGGATCTTACGGTGTTTTCTGTATTATAAGTCATGCTGAAAGCTGAGTTAAGAACGATCAATTGTGTTTTCCTATTTTTGGTTAAAAAGTGAGTTTGTTTTTAATATGGAGAAAAATGAGCAAATTCCTACGCAACTAAAAAAATAGTGTGTTTATCTACTAAAAGAAGAAGGCAAATAATTATCATCTTTTGTGAACAAGGCTCCGAAAACAAGGGCGTGTGTGCAATAGCTGAACATCTTCAAACTAGAGGTGGAGATCTATCGATAGTCAGTGCCATCGATAGTTCCCGATAGTTGGCTTTTGACTATCGATAATTATCGATGTATATCGATAGTTTTTCCTTTTAAGGGTTAAATAAACAAATTTAAATGCACCATATTAGGTAAGCTTTTCTCACCGAGAGAGATTAGATTCTAAGTACTAATGCTTTTATTCCTGAGTTGCCGACTTATAAAACGGGGAATCCCCTTTTAAGTTAAGAGAATGACGAACAATAATGCTCCTTTTCCTACGTCTTTGACTCATAAAACGGGGAATCCCCTTTTTAAGTTAAAACCATTTTGAAAGTTGGCTTATAATCGGGTTCCTCTGTAAAATTTTAAATAAACTCCGTTCGCTAGGTATCGACCAGTTAAAGAAATTTTTGAAATTCTATATTTAAATGGCTATCGAAAACAATCGATTGTGGTCAAAAAGTATCGATTGTTTTCGATAGTGAAAACTATCGATTATAATCGATAGTGCAATCGATAGTTCTCCACCTCTACTTCAAACGAGTGATGAAATTAATGTTTGTGAGTAGACAGTTAGAAATATGAGTGTATGTAAAAAATCTGTTGAAAAGAAATGGTTTCAATGGTCGGGTCAGCAGCAGGAAACCATTCATCAGGAGATAGAACTAGTAAGCCAGATTGCAGTACGCTATTGAGAATATTAATAATATTTTGGAATACGTTAACATCTAGCGATGATAGTAAATTTAAAATTTTCTGATCCGATGGTCGTCGTATGGTATGGAGAAAGCACAATATTTATTTATTTAATTTAATTTAACGCCCACAGTAAAATACGGATAAGAATACGAGATGGCCTGGGGTTTCATGGCCTCCTCCCATTTCTTCAAATTAGGGTGAAACTTTTATCTTAAATCACTGCACCTGGATTTCTTTGAACTCTCCAAGCTTTAATTAATAGTAACACATTGGTGATTTTGCTTTCTTTTAATTTTATTAAATCTTGTTTCTAATTTTTTTTAACTACGTAGATCAGTGGTCGGCAGATTTTTTTTCGTGTACCACCTTCGCGTACCACCTCCGTACCACCAAGTATTTTTTTTTAATTACCATATATTGATCTTTTTCAATCAAACATCAAATGTTACATAATGTTAAATATTTATATTGTTGATGTTGATATGGCAGTAAGCATTAACTGTGTGTTTGTATTAACTGTATGTTTGCTAACTTTTTTCGGTCAATGAACTGATGCTTGGTTAAATTTTCGAAATAGCGACTCGCATAGCGTGGTCAGAATTCAAACGCTTTCTTCGCTTAGTTTTTATCAAAGCCATTGTCCAAAACGAAGTTTCACACAAATATGTTGACGAAAAATTAAGCAAAATTTTGAAAGCAGCTTGGCTCAATTCCTCGTATTCCGATTTCGATTATAATGAATTAGACAACTGAAATTTTCTCTTGCGTACCACCTCTGGTACGCGTACCATGAAATAGCACCACTGACTTAGATACATAAATATGTACATACATGTGTTCATATATTTTTTTTTATTTTTTGTTTCTTTTTTAATTTTTATAGATATGTATGTATATATACATATACATATGTATGTATTTTATTTTCAAGAGTGGCTTTTCTGCAAAAGATTGAAAAATTAAAATTTTGTAGTTTTCTTGTTTTTTTTTTTGGCATTCAATATCTATTATCGTGGCACAATTTTAAAGCATTGTAGAATCCTTCTTGCAATATTTTCGTTACCGAATCCAGAGATCAGCGTTCATTTTTGTTCATATAGTATAAAAAGTATTGGACCTAATTTAGATTCGTGCGGGACCCTTACTTTACTCCTTTTTCATCGCTGTAAATATGTTTATTTTGTCCTCGAGAGCTTCTATAACTAAGGTTTACTCTGATCCAATCCGAAATCCTTCTCCGAATCGTTGAAGAGACTCAGCAGTTTGATCGATATCGAATGCCTCGTTATATAGTTGCTAAGTATACTTTTTATTATATTGGTCATACGAATGTATTTAAATCATGGAAACCTAAGGATTTATTCGCACCGATAAAATGAAGGATGTTTTCGGGAGTTAGGTATTGTAGTACCACAATGATTTTTTTTTTGTTAAATTGATGTGAAAAAATAACGTGCTAAATTAATTGGTAATAAATGTATTTTTAAGGTAATTTTATAAACAATTTCACGATATTTATTTCTAAATTACATTTCTTGTTGAACGCTCGTATCTATTTTCGGACCTAAACCAGTATATTTCATCAAAAAATTTGAAAATGCTTTCACATTTTTTTGAAGAAACAGTATTTTTATCAATAAAATATTTCATTCAATAAATTTTATTCAATTAAAATTAACGAAGAAAGCTAATTAACAACCGGGCGAGCTTCAACGGCTCAAATGGTGTTGTCAATGGATGAATATAGGAGTGCAGCGACTTTTTAAACTAGTATCAAATCATTGAAGTTATAAGAAAGCAGAAAAAATTACCGAAAAAATCGATTCGTATAGCAGTTATCTCATTCAAATTGTATCAACCGTTGATAAGTTTTTGCTTTTCTGCCACTGCATTTGGCGATAAAAAATCATCTTCTTGACGCACATTTAGCATGCACCACAGTCCCTAATATTGCAATGTTGACATGTCTACTTTTAGCAAAAGCAAATCAAACCCAGAGATAAAATTTACTATGATGTAGGATTATATTTACTCAGCCACAACCAGTTCCTTACCGTGTCACAACTAATGAAAGAATGAATAATGTATTGTATGGATATGCACTGCAATCTCTCTTTTATACAAAACAAAATCGAATTCGTGAGTAAACATAATTATGAAAATTCAAATAAAAGAGCTTCATGAGCTACTTTATATAAAATGACAAAATCGAAAGAAAATACAAAAGTTCTTCATAATTCAAATAATAATTCAAATAAAGAAGCTTAATGGATATGTTTACTTCATGAGCTACTTCGTTTTTAAAAATGGCAAGTTTCGAAAGAAAATACAAAAGTTCATTTTAATTCAAATAATAAATCAAAGAAAATATTAACGTACTAGATGGAATCTTGAATTTAAGTGTTTGAGTTTTCAATAAAAATATTAATTGTGTGATAGTAAATATGAAAGATTTGGTGAACCGCTACAGCGTTCAATTTTTAGCACGTATTTACTGAACAATTTAGACTAAAAATACATATATATATATATACTTAATTAAATTGAATTGTCATTCTGGTCCGGGAATCAAAAATCATGTTTTTGCATATGCGAGCAGTTCGTTTTATTCTACTTTTGTCTGAAAACAATTTTTTTTCAATGCTGTTACTCGTACAGTATTAAAGTAGAAATAGGAATGAATTTTAACATTAGCCCACTCTACGTCGAACGGCATGTCGTCACATGCAAATGTCAGTGCATTGTGTGTTGTGTGAGCGACACAGCCGATACCAATCAAATACTGAAAATGCTATTCGATTTAATTACATTCCTAAAGACAAAGGCTTGATGAAGCAATGGGTTCATTTTTGCCGACGAAAAGACGAGTTCAGTGTGAAAACGTCTCGAATTTGTTGTGCTCATTTTATTCCGGAATGATATCAAAGGAATCTCTAATGTGAAAAGGAAATTAACCTAATTATGGCAAATTTATAGGACTAAGCCAGAAAAATGGGTATAAATTGAAGCTGGAAACTATTCCAACTATAGACCCAAATGCTAAAATGGTTTCCGTTTCATATTGCTCCAGGATCCAATTTCAAGCTACGCAAGAGATGAGAGCGATGGGGAAATCACTGAGAATTCTTATAAAAGAAAAAGAAACTAACAAAATATTAAATTAAAACATCGTCATACAGAACTAATTATTGTTTTATTTTGTAACAGACACTTGGCTAGATCCTTGCTAAGATTTGTCCGGGTCAACTGCTTTCACTCTAACAACATTCCACGTCATGACAGGAACTAATTGAGACTCTTTTGTAGAATTCCAACTACGTTAATTGTAACAATAACATCCCATACTGTCCAGTATCACAATGTTAAATGAATTTTCAATATTAAGAAAATAATTAGTAGATACACAAAACATGTACTAGCCGTCACAAAATACACTCGGATTTTAATTTTATCAATAACGATAATGTAATTATACAACTAAAAAGGCAAAATTCGTTTACATTTCAAAGCAATTATTGGTGAATTCATATAGAAAATAACCAGCTGTCAAATCGCTGGTCACCAGAACATTCGATTTTTGTACACCTAAATGCGTAATCTTGTATTCTCTCATTCCTGGTTTCAATCGGTAGAAAATATTTTTCTGGCCGCCACAAGTTTCTCCACCAAAATTGTTTTTTTACATTATCGGCGCAAAAGCGGATGATGTTCTTCTACAACGTGGTTCGATGCATTTGTGTACATTGACACATAATTACAGTCTTTTAAATCTTGTTCGAGCAATTGTTGGGCATGCGGTGACTATTGTTTGACATTTCTTTTGTTAACACGAAAACTTTTTCATTTTAAAATATGATTCAAATACTTTCATTGTACAATCGGACGACTTGAAACTGTGATTAGAGTTAATCAAATGATATGCCCACACTCTGTGTCTGTATGCCGAGTGATTGTATTATTCGTCCACTCTTCCCGTACAGGGCTTTGTTGGCTTTGCCATAGCCGGGTAAAAATAGAAAAGAAACAAAAAACAACAACAAAACCAAAGGTAACAACTTTCTGTTCTGTCATCACGATTAAAAAATAGAAGACACAAAATTTAAAACCATTGCAGACTCACTTTAATATTTGCTATCAGAACAGTAAGTAATTTCTCCACGATTAAAAAATATTAAGTAAGCAAAAACAACAACTAAACCAAAGGAATAAATGGAAATAAAAGACACAAAAAAAACCAAAGGAAACAAATACAACTTTCTTTTCTATCATCACGATTGCAAATAGAACAAAGAGAAACATAAAACGGTGCCACCGCCAAGAAACGAACCGGGAACCTATGCGATGAGAAGCCGATATACCATACACTGAGCTACTGCCCATTTTAAAAAATGAGTATCCAATTCGGTATATATTCCTCTGGTAATACTTTTGAAGCGCACACATCAAAGTTCAAACATCAAGCGGATAGACATATTAATGTCAAAAACAGTATAATACTGCGCCAAATAATATAAATACGAGCGTTATGCATGATGGATCGATAAGTGTAAAAATCACTAAGATCTGACATTTAATGGACACCTAACGCTGGTTCGGAAAAGCTTCCAATTTCTTATTATGTTGTATTACCTTGGAGCGGATATTCATAGATGATAAGATAAATTTCTTGGGAACAGACCTATAATATTTGCAAAATACTTTTCAAAATGAACCTAGGCTTCTTCTTCATTCCGTAACAACCTCATTCGGACTAAAACGAACATCGAAATCGGTCCAGCCGTTCTCAAGTTATGCGGTTACCAACGATCATCATTCCATTTTTATTATATAGATAGAATTAATTTCGAACTCGAAGAACATTTATTCAAAGAATTAATTAATTAATTAATTGAACAAGAGGAACAAACAAGTATTTATTTGGAAACTTCTACCGCCCAAACCGTAATATAGGTTTTTCTTCTCTTAACTCAGTAGGTACTGGAAATGTCTCAGCTTCTTTTACGCAAATATTTCTATGTGGGAATTTTAATTGTAACCTTCTAGATAAATGCATGTCAGAATCTTTTCTCAATACCATGTCATCGCTCAGTCTTTATCTTATCAACACGAATACTCCAGCCCATTTTACCAGAACTGCGAATACACTGTTGGATCTGTTCTTTGTAAGCGAACATTAAGGCGAAATCCTCATATATTCATACCAGGGATGAAAAATGGCCTTTCAGCAATGTATTGAAAGTTGAAAAAAGATTGTATTGAAATTGTACTAGTTGATTTTTTCAACTTTGCCTTTGCCAATGAATGCGTAATTATATAAACACGTTATTGTAACGGCATGCGACCACGGCTATACTCTTAAAATCATCGTTTCGTTTCATCTTTTTTCGTCCTTTTTAGTTAGTTTTCCCCATAGTCGGGTTCTAGTTTTTTAAACTTAATTTTTTATTTTCAACGTTTTAGTTGCACAAAATAGCTATATTCTATATATAAGTAACCAATGTTGTGTTCTACTTGTCAAATCATTACATTTGATACCCATATAAAGGAGGTCGTAACGATAACACTAATTCATAATCTTGGTGCGTCCGCCATATTGAACTCTTTGCTCATCGTATTCTACTTGTCGAACCCTTTCATTTGGTACCCATATTAAGGATGTAGTAAATATAACGGAAATCGGCCATCTTGGGGGCGTCCGCCATATTGAATTTAGAATGACGTCATATTGTATTGTATTCTACTCGCCAAGCCCTTTCATTTGATATCACTATCAAGGCGGCTGTAAAGAAAAAGAAAATAAGAGGTAATCCGCCATCTTGCTTGGTGCTTGGTCTAAGACACTCTACGCATCAAGACGAATCCAACGACACCTCATGTGTTGAAATCGATTTCATAGTTTAGGCTTTACGAGGTGACATCCTTACATACAAACAAACCCAGCCTGTTAAAATCATAACCGTTCTTCTGCGTAGTCGGGTAAAAAACAGTGATTGTAAACTGACAACAAAAAGGGATGTACAGTGAAATTGATATAAATTCCAATTTTAGTAGCAAAAGCAAATTATGTGATGTTTTGGTTTTTTTTAAAACATATCTAATTTATTGAAGAAAATACCTACTAAATTAGCAGCAGTGCAAATTGTATCGAATTTTATAATAGTGTATTTGTGTACTGAAACAAGGTCAATTGTATCGAAAACAGTACAATTGTATCGACTTTTGCAACCCAGATTCATACCGTGATTTCAGGAATATAAATATTGATCTGTTGTAGCTACTACGTGCTAATTGGCAGGCCATGTATTATGAAGATTGAGGAGACTTTAATGCAAATAATATGAAATGACGTCGGGATCCAGGTTAAAGACTCGCGCTCAAAGGGTTCCGTAGTTTGAAAACTAGTTATATTTTGTTTAAATAACTGTTTCGTTTCGTTTCGTTCACACAAAAAACGAAAACCTACCTCTATATTCACTTTACAAACTTTTCCTTACATAGGATAAAGCAAAGTCCCGATCGGTCTCATATTACATTTGTAGTAAAGGATCTCAAGAACCGCTGAATATTCCGCTTATTTCTCGGAAAAGGTTTATCAATTAGCTTTGAATTAGATACATTTTTAGTTTCAGAGTTTAAGGGACTTCAAATGAAAAACGAAAATTCGATTTGAAACAAACGGCTATTTCTTGAGAACAGCTTCTCGCATGTGATCGATATTCATTCTCAGCTTAACAACATTCAATATGCAGATTTTAAGACCAAAACCATATCTGTGCAATTATTTGAAGCTGAATAATAGTACAAAATGTATTCCAAAAATTTTTTTTTTTAATTTTTTTTTTCTAGCAGAAACTGAATCACAGCACTCAGTGGCAGTGCTGGGTGATCGTGGGAAAAATCCCTTTTTGTGGGAATTTGGAATTTGGAAGGGATCGAGGGGAAACCCTATGATTTTGCGGGAATTTTTTGGTCGTGTGGGAATTTGTTTTATTTATAAAATTTAAACCAAGAAAGGGTATAAGCAAGAAAATTCCAAACCATTAATAGTTTTTATTCACTTATTCCAATTCGTGAAGATAAAAATAACGAAACTCTCTTTAAAGTAACGCGTTTGAGGCCTTAATTTCTCTTCTTTTTTCTGTTTTCCCCAACACATTGTTTTAATAACACTACAGAAAAGTAAAATATTATTTGAAATATGTTATTTCAACCAGATTTTACCTGTTTGATCATGTTGAATGCAAATTCATTTATAATAGGTATTTATTAGGTCAGGTTTCCGCCATTCCAATCGAAAGATATCGATTTGATCGTTGGCATTATCGTTATGTTGGGGTGAGTTCATAATTGTAAAAAATTTTTTGTTAATTTACCGCAGCAAAATCTGTATATATTTAGCAATATAAAATAAGCTGCAAATTTGCACAACAAAAGGGGTAATTTGACATTTTTGAAAACAAGTCGAGAGTCGAAACACAAGTGCTGCCGGAACGTTTGCAATGGTAAGGCAGTTTTTCTACATTTGTGAACGCAGTAACTGCATTGCTGCGGTTTTATTTTACAATTATGAACTCAACCTTGATGCTACTCAAATAATAAAGGTGTACTTCATACACAATTTTTTTGTCATTCTCCAGTTAACTGAGTTATTTGGAGACAATATTCAACAAAGTCCCGAAAATGTGTCAAAAACCCAGACAACTTTTGTTAGTGATTTAGAGTGAAAAAAAGTGTTCCACAATGCCATTAGTACAAAATGCGCATTGTTTCAACTTCGCCACTAAAATTGGACACCAAGATAATTATAATTATAGTCCACGTAAAGCCGAAACCTCATTTTAAATATTTAACGTGAAGTAAGGTTTATGGATATTACATCTGTCATTAAAGTGAAAGAAATTCGTAAAAATGTTTGCGATATATGAATTTTACGGATTTTTTCTCACTGAAATAACAGATGAAATAATCCTAACTCACTTTAAATACTTAATGTGACTTTAATTTCGTCACGATTTGATAACGATATCGTGGACCTAAAGTCGACTATAATTATCAAAACTTTTTGTTACGTGCTAATATAATTTTAAATTGTACTCTATCCGACTATAATACTGCGATATTTTTTTTTTTGTTTAATTATAAAACCTATTAATCTACGTTATTTGGCTTTGGAAATATGTATGTAAAAATTAAAAATACTAAGTACAAACTTAATGGAAATTTTGTTTAATTTTTTTTCTGTGGGAAATAAAAAGGGAAAAACGAGATGGTATGTGGGGAAAAAAGGGAATTTTCGGCTCGGGTGATGGGACTTCTCTGAAAAATACCCCCCAGCACTGCTCAGTGGCAATCGTGTGGAGTTGATGATGAGTTTTTTTTTTTGTAAATCTCTCATTGCACTCATTTTCGTATTTCTAGCATACGTACGCGACGCGTAGTGGGTTTTTGATTTTTTTCAAAGCATACTGACACTGAGTAACTTTTAATGTGTATCACAGGTCACAGCACAGTGGCAATCGTGTGGAGTTGATGATGATTTTTTTTTGAAGTTGCGCTTCTCCGAAACGGCTTGCCCGATTTTTATGATTTTTTTTTGTGTATATTTAGTAGGTATAAGAATAGGTTGCAAAGTATATTTCATCTCGCTAGGTGGAGCTGGAGTCAAGTTATTAATAACTTCTATATTTATTGACCAAAAATGCTCATATTAACAATTATGTTGGTTTAGTACCAAAAAGAGAAATTTATAAAATCTGGACCCGATAGGTGGTACTGTAGTCAAGTTATTACTAACTTCTATATTTATCGACCAAAATGTCTCATATTAACAATGTATGTTTGTTCAGTGCCAAAAGAGAAAATTATGTAATAAAATCTGGACCCGACAGGTGGCGCTGGAGTCAAGTTATTAGATCTGTATTTATAAAAATGAATGCATGTATGTACAATGTACCTTTGCCTTTCATAGACTCGGAAACTACCCAATCAATTTTCAGAGTACGTTTTTCTTAATATAGAATACAACATAGCATCAATGCAGTTACTCAACAACCTGTACCTGTTCGTAATTCGTAATTTCAGGTAAAATGTGAATATGAAACATTTTGGTCAATTAATATATGTAGACAAACAGATAGACAGACAGATAGACAGACAAACAGCCAGACAGATAGACAGACAGGCAAACAGACAGACAGGCAACAGAGCATCCGATTCTTCGAACTAAATGACAATGTATGTATTGTAAGTAACACTATATTTTTCCGACACGGGCGAAGCCGGGCGGTACAGCTAGTACCTTTATATATAAAATTGAGCTGTTCGTTTAATACCTCAGAATTCATAAACTAACCATCCGATTGAGCTGAAACTTACACAATATACTTTTTCTAAAGTTTGAAGTGTTCGTACATCAAAAAATTTCAAGTTTTCTGTTAGATGGCGCTGGAACTCAAAACATTTTAAATTCACCGTACGATTAAGCTTAAACTTACACAATATATTTGTAATGAATTGAGAAATGTTCGTACATCCAAAATTCTCAAGTTTTCCGATAGATGGCACTGGAACACCAAAATTTCAAAACCACCCGATCGAGCTGAAACTTACAGAATGTATTTGTGCATTTGAAGTGAGAAATATTTGTATATATAAAGTTTTCAAGTTTCCCGATAGATGGCTATGAAAACCGAAATCTCAAAATTATTACTACAGCAATGCACGGTGACAGCTAACAGCTAACTTTTTATTTACGTGTAATTCTCGCTTCATAACAAATATATTGTCTAAGTTTCAGCTCAATCGGATAGTAACTTTCGAGTCGGCATTTAATACTCCACCAGAGTAATTACTATTCACAAAAGGTCACTCGAAAAAATTTCATTACATTTATGACATAAACACTGTTTTCAATGGGTGTAGCGAAGCGCACCGGGTTATCACTAGTAAGTAATATTATTCACTATGAGAAATTGGATAAACATTAAGAACGCGGCTGAGTGTGCAGCTGTTGGTATAGTTTTTTACACCACTGTATATTTTGCCAGTTTAACAGTTAATAATCAACACAATACTCTCTCTTGAATTTTAACTGAACTAATGTGTTCTATTCTTTTGCCCAAATCAATGTTTATTCGCTTTCTTTATCTACTTGAATAAACAACTACATACTTTTTTATATTGAATTCGGTTTGCGTTTTCTTTCTGCAACAGCAGCGCGGCCATTAACCTTACTGCCCGAACACAATGCATGCCGCGGCCGCATAGTATGCCGCGCTGTCAAAGTAAAAACATATAGAAACTCAATAGTGCGCCCACAATGATGTAGTTGCCGCGTAGTACAAGTTGGTCAACTTTTAACTTTTGCCGTGCGGCATTTGACAGCTCGCTTAAAAGCAAAATAAATGGAACGAGAAGAATTTCAGAAATTTGTTGAAAGTGTAAAAAAAAGGGAAATATTGTGGAATTTGTGCCATCCACAATATAAAAATATAAAAAAGAAGGCAAAAGAATGGCAGGACATTGCGATGGAATTTGGTTTGACGAGTAAGTATTCCTAATATAGTATTTTAGTTACTGTTTTCTTATGGGTTGTTGTTTTTGTTCGTTTTTTTTAGTTGAACTTGTCAAAAAGAAGTGGAAGGGCTTGAGGGATAGCTACTCCAGACATCGAAATAGAAAGAAAACTTCAGGGCAGGCTGTGGAAGAACGGGAGTATGAATGAAAATACAGCAATAGCCTGGACTTCCTTAAGGAGCATTTGTAGCCAAGGATGTTAATATCTATTTAGTACTAATTATTTATGACTAAAGCAGATATTTTATGTAATTTACAGGACTATTAGCAATTATCCCACTTTGCCGCAAGAAGATACCGTCACCCCAAGTCCACCTGCTACGCCGAGAAGTGAGAGAGATGAAATTAATACCCCGGAAGACCCGTTCGTTCTGGAGAGCCCGAATTTCTCCCAGAGTTCGTCCATTTCCTCTCGTGCATCAAGGAAGAGAACGGTAAATGTTGAGGAGACATTTGTCTCCACGATGCACTCTGCGCAGGAGTTCATAAAGAAACCTCGTGGAAGTGGATCAGCTCAATTTTCTACATCATCTTCTACTAGTTTATAAGATGAGCTATTTCGCCGCAGCCTTATGGAAATGGCTGCTACGGAATGAGGCAAAAATAGGTATGTTGTCATACTTATGTGATCTGCAGGCTCAAAATGAGACGAATATAGAATAAAAAAAGAAAATGTAAAAAAGAATTTCAATTTTGTTTTTATTTTTTGGAAAAAAAAATAATCCGTCAATGTTTTTCGTACATCAAACGCTTCACTTGCTCTATTATTCGCTCCACATCTACGAATGGGCAGCAAATCGTGGGTTTCCTAGCGCCACATTCCATCATATCGCTCACCATTCGTGTCATATGAATCGCAATAGTTCTCAGGGCAGTAGGAGTTGCAATTATACACAGTATCGGTTATTTTCAAAAAGTTGTGCAGTATAACGCATGCCAGAACGATTTTGTCCGCATTTTTTGGATGGAAATCGATGGATTTTCCCAGGATTCGCCAACGAGCTGCCAAAATGCCAAAAGTGTTTTCAATGATTCGACGTGCTCTCGAAAGCCTATAGTTGAAAACATCTTCCGGGTGGTTGAGCAGAATTCCGGGATATGGTCTCATCAGGTTAGGTCGTAAGGGAAAAACACTGTCGCCAACAAAATAATACGGTGCAACCCTTTCTGAGTTCGGCAGCTTTTCTGCTCGTGGTAGCTTTACATCGATTTCAAAAAAATTTTTCCCAACAGAAGAATTACGAAAAATTCCGTCATCACTCTGGCTACCGTAGGCTCCAACGTCGACAGCCGTAAAAGTGTAATTAGCGTCACATATTTCAAGCAAAACTATGCTAAAATATCCTTAGTAGTTTATGTATTTGGACCTTGAGTTTGGTGGACGTTTGATCTCGATATGTTTGCCATCAACACTCCCAACGCAGTGAGGCATGTGCCAACGATCGTTAAGCTCCTTGCTGGGATTTCTCCAATCGCATGAGTTGAGCCCTGTAATTTAAAGCGGTGACAAAAGTTCCCAAAGTACCTGGCACACTTCAACAATTATTTTCCGAACCGTTGACACACCCATCCGAAAAGACCAAGCCAAATAATGTGGAGATACTCCTTGAGATAAATACCTGCAAAACCAAGAAACATTAGGACCAAGGAAATTATTTTCTTAACTATTCACATTAGTTTTAGGACAATTCTACATTCTGGACTTATTGACTTTCGAATTGATCTTTTCCTGAGTGTTTTTGCAACCAGACTTAAAAGCAATTCGTATTGCATTTTGCTCATACGAGTAGATTTGAAAAATAGATCCGGGTCATAGTTTTTCATAAATGTGAACGTTGTCTCAAAAAAGCCCTTGGAAGTTATTTCCCTGTACAAAAGACGCACCCACCATCTCCGCTTTTTCTGTATCTTGTGTCCAAGGTAGCACATCTACAGCACAGCCATTAAAAAAACACATTCTTCTTGTTCATCCATTTTATTTTTGATATAGAAATAATACAAAATTAAGTTTAATACAAGAACATTTTTTTTTAAACTTTATTATTTCAATTTTCAAAACTCAATGACAATCAGCTGCTTTTCAAATAGTAATTCATTTGAAATGCCGCGCAGCACCATTGTGGCCGAATTTTTATGCGTACCTGGCGGCAACATTTGACAGCGCGGCCTCTTTACTACTGCTACGCGGCCGCGGCATGCATTATGTTCGGGCAGTTATTTGCGCTTCACTACTGAGTTTTGAGGTCCCAGGCAGGCTTGCCATATTGTGCGATATATCGCAAAACGTTCGGTTATTTTTTTTACTTTGCGGTATAAAATTTGATTTTGCGATATCGTATATTTTGCGCGATATTTGCGGTAGTTTGTGTCATTACTAAATGAAACATGTATCCCATTAACACGTAGAATCGAAGTTATAACCGATTAAATAAAAACATTTAACTTTAAATCCTATCCACTTCAATTAATTCCTTTCCGTTCAAACTTCAAAGTATGTCTTCTTCTTTAGTCAATTCTAAAAAAATGGAATTCAAAACTTGAATAACCATTAAGTTGACAGTTCTCATGCCACAAACGTGATTGTACTTTCTATTTTCACTTGGGTTGGTTTGGGAATTGTGATTGCAAGATATGTATCTAGACAACAAAGCTATTTTTAAATAAAAGAAGAGTTAAAACAAACTTATATTAATGAAAGACTTAGTGGATGATTTATGTAAGTAACATTAGCTACAATTACTACCAATCAGAGGCGGTTGACTAAAAACCGGAATGCGCCCAATCTCGATCTGTCTGTGGTGCCAATGCAACCCAACCTTTCTATAAATGTCAGTGCTGTCAATGCAACCCAGTCAGTTACTTGTAACATTTTTTTTTTTTTTTTCCGAGGGTAGGTGAAAATCTTCCATAGACACTATGAGAATAGCAAGCGCGTGCTCATAGTAGTGTCAGATTCTTACTGACCAAAAACACCACCCTTCGATATAAATTTGTTAGATACTGCAACTAAGTTATACTACTTATCAAGCAATTTTTCTATCACGAAATATAAACGTTTGGCAGGTTACTTTCCAATGAAAGATCCTGCATGTTCCGCAATTTAGACGCGGTTAATCCTTATCTCGCCAAGTCGAAAGGTTTTGTTCTTTGTAGTCGGCGCAATAAATTGCTCTCATCCAAAATAAGTAGGACTGTATTATTAACATGTCCGATTAGTCGGTTTCTATGTTTTCGCGCGAAGCTTCTAGTTTCAGCTTCGATTGTCGGAATTCCGAGATCACTGTGGATATCGTCGTTTCTAGCATACCACGGTGCTTGGACAATTTCTCTTAGCACTTTATTTTGAAAGGTCTGTAAAATATTGGCATTTGTTTTCTTGGTACAACCCCAAAGTTGTATACCGTAGGTCCACACCGGCTTTAGCACTTGCTTGTATAAAAGCAGTTTGTTCTCGGTACTGAGGTGGGAATGTTTCCCGATTAACCAGTACATTTCTCTATATTTGATTTCTAATTCTTTACGTTTCATTTTCACGTGCGAATTCCACTTCAGCTTTGCGTCAAGTGTCATTCCCAGGTATTTGGCTTCATTTGCAATGGGAATTCGGGCCAAATTTATAAAAATAAAAATCAGGACTTAGCGAAATATAAAAGCTTTGAGGAAGAAAATAAAGTACTCCGAATAAAGCTTAACGAAATGGATCTACTCTATCAAGATCTTAAGAAAGAGATAGATCTATTAAAAGAAGAGAATAAGGTTCTAAAGAACACACACTCGCAGAAAGAGCGCGAATGTGCTCCAGCACTATTAGATAGTCGGGAGTACCACACCGATGAAGAAGAGCTAGCACGCGAAACGAATCGGGTCCCTAAGAAAAGGCCTACTAAAAAACGGAGAGCCGGTTCTTCGCCCGAAGTCGTGCCCTTAAACGAAGAAAAGCGTAAAGAACCGCAAGAGAATCAATGTAAAACGCAATTTCGTTTACCGCCACCAATAAACATCGTCGGGATAACGGAATATAATAAGTTGCATAGCCTCCTTAAAGGAACGATAACATCGAAATTTAAGGTCACATCTTTGAGGAATAATGCGTGGAAGATTAACGTCGATGACCATGACGACTATCGCGCACTGTCCCAGAAACTTAATATCGATAAGATTCAGTGGTATACTTTCGAAATCAAGTCAGAAAGGCCACATCGTGTTATAGCAAGGGGACTTCACCCCTCGTGCACAAAAGAAGAGATTATGAGCGACCTTCAAGACAAGGGCTTTAAAATTCTTGATGCCGTTAATATCATCAAGAAGGAGAAGCAACAATCCGAAATAGATAAGGACATCTTGGTAAGGCGTGGACTTCCGCTTTTTATGCTAACATTCGATAAAGCTGATAGTATCGACGATATTTATCGAATTAAAACCATATTGAATATCGTGGTCAAAATCGAGCCCATGCGTAGAAATTTAAAAATAATTCCGCAGTGCAAACGTTGCCAAGGATTCAATCATACGCAAACGTATTGCAAAAAAGAACCACAGTGTGTGAAATGCGCCGGAAATCACCTCTCCCAAGACTGTCGAGTAAACAAGCAAGCCTCTGCAATCTGTGCTAATTGTAAGTGAAAGCACCCGGCAAATTATAGAGGCTGTGAAGTAGCCAAGGAGTTGCAAAAACGAAGAGATACACTCCATAAGCCTCAAAATAAAATAATAAAACCGCTAACTAAGGCAAATGGTAAGATCGGTCAGGAGAACGTAAATAAACAAAAACCACCGGGTACAGAGCGGAAGAAGGCGGTGATAGCAGAAAAGCCCTCGACTTCTGGTCTTAAAATAAATGGTAATGAAAAGCCATTAGAAAAGACATCGGGTAATAGCCCTCGGACAGCAGGAGTGCAGACCTACGCCCAGGCTGCAGCATCCGAAAAATCAAAAAACCTCGAAATCCCGACGGACCCTGCTTCTCAAGTTTTCTCAATTATTCTCGCAAAACTTGAAGAGCAAAGCAAAATAAATAAAATTATTCTCGATAGGTTGGTTAAGCTCGAGAGTTATTCACGGAAAACGCGTACTTCACCTAGAATATGAATGAAAAAAGAATGTTAAAAATATGTACTTGGAATGCAAACGGACTTTTGCAAAAACTTGACGAATTGGAAATATTCATGCGAGAAAAATATATTGACATTTGCTTGATTTCTGAAACTCACGTGAAAAAGGAATCGCATTTAAAAATAAAAGGCTATACTGATTACCACGCTTGTCACCCTTCGGGCAAAGCGAGAGGCGGATCTTCCTTGTTTATTAAAGACTGCATTGAACAATGCGAAGACCTAAAGATAGAGCTTGAAACTCTGCAACTGTGCACAATTCGAGTTAAAAATAGTCAGCGTACTATTAAAATCTCATCTATCTACTGTCCACCGCGTTCCGGGCTTGAAAAAAGTGATTTTACTAACTTATTTAAATCGCTGAAACCTAATTTCATTATTGGCGGCGATTTTAACGCGAAACATACGTTCTGGGGCTCTAGATACATCTCGCAAAAAGGTAGAATGCTCTATGGGGCAGGTATGGAGTACAGTTGTGATTTTCATTCGACGGGCAAACCGACTTACTGGCCAGCTGATACTTTGAAAATACCTGACCTGATCGATTTCTTCGTGGTGAAAGGAATATCTAACAACCACATAAAAGTTGAAGAGAGCTTTGATCTGTCGTCTGATCATTCCCCAGTTATTTTGACATTGAGCGAAAAACTATTATTTAACCGAGAGCCAGCGAAATTAACCGGCAGAACAACTAACTGGGAAGGCTTTAGGAACGAAATCGAAGTAAATGTTGAACTGAGCGTACCGCTTACGACACCCTATGAACTTGAGGTTGAAGTCGATCGCTTCGTTGAGATAGTACAGCTCGCCTCTTGGAATAATACGCCCAATCCAAGAAAAACGCCGGACAAATACGGTCTACGATATCCTTCTGAAATAAAAGAATTAATCAGGGAAAAAAGAAAAGCGCGTAAAAGATGGCAACAGAGTCGTGCTCCACAGCATAAAACATATCTGAATCGTCTTTGCAATTTGTTAAAGAATAGCATTAAGGATTTTAAAAATCGTGCGATAGGCTCTTACCTTGAAAGGTTAACAGCAAAAAAAAATTCCAATTATTCCCTTTGGAAAGCCGTAAAAGGCACCAAAAGGCCCAAAATCCCTGCGCCGCCACTTAAAATAAATCAAAATGAATGGGCAAGGGAAGATAAAGAAAAAGCGGATATTTTTGCCGGCCATTTGGAAGAAACCTTTAAACCGAACGTTGGTCAAGTGGTTCATGACAACATCAACATCACAAGGATGGTAGTTCCACCATCTGACGATTTAACGCGCAGATCTGCGACGCTTAGAGAACTCGAACGTGAGATCGCGAAACTAAAACCTAAGAAAGCTCCTGGTTATGATTTGATTACCGGAGAAATTCTCAAAGCCTTACCTAGAAAAGCATTAATTAAGCTTCTCCATATTATAAATGCTGCACTCAGATTAAAACACGTGCCGAGCCAATGGAAAGTTGCGGAAGTCATAATGGTTTTAAAACCAGGAAAACCGTCATATGAAGTAAAATCATACAGACCAATATCGCTTCTTCCCGTCATATCCAAAATTTTCGAGAGGATATTGCTAAGGCGTCTCCAACCGGTTATAGAAGAAAATAATCTAATACCTGACCACCAGTTTGGGTTCAGAAGTAAGCATTCGACGATTGACCAGGTGCATAGAATTACCAACGTAATCGAAAAAGCACTAGAAGAAAAAAAGATATGCTCAACCGTATTTCTTGACGTCTCGCAAGCCTTTGATAAGGTGTGGCACGATGGCTTGAAATGCAAACTACGACAAGTACTTCCCGCAAACCTATACGAGATTTTGAATTCATATCTCGGGAATAGACTCTTCCGTGTTAGAAATGGAAACGAATACTCAGAGCTCAAAGAAATTTCGGCCGGCGTACCGCAAGGAAGCGTTCTGGGGCCGCTTCTCTATCTGTTATATACTCGTGATATACCGAAAGAAGATGGCACTATCCTTGCTACGTTTGCCGACGACACCGCTATCCTAGCGGTAGGTAAAACAATCGAGGAAACGACTGCCAAACTGCAAAACGCATTGAATAAAGTAAATGAATGGACGAGGGACTGGCGGATCGCCCTTAACGGAACTAAATCTGTTCACGTGAATTTCACTTATAGAAAAATTAATGACTTGTAACATAGTGTAATAAATTAATTTTTATCAACTGGGTCGAAGAGTTCCAACCTGAACCAATACCAAACGAAGATGCAGTACAGTTTTGGGTCAAAGTAAGCTATAGAAAAAAAAAAAAAAACAAATGCCATTAGTGAATCTTAATTTTTGGATCTTAGTCAGTTTGCTTTAAGTGCACTTTCTTAGCCAGCAAGGACAATGCCATAGTGGAAAGAACATATTCAAGCATGAATGCAATTAAAAAAAAAACCTTTCTAAGATTGAAGTTACATTTTTAGAACCATCGATGCGCATTAGAATTCATTCAATGTGAATCAATTTTCTCCACCAGTTTTAAGCCAAACCCAGAAAATATTTATTCTTTCGTTTCCTTCGTTGTCTTCTGCTGGCTAAATGGAGAAAAAAATTTAATAAATTTTTATTTGTTATTATTATTAATGTCTAGCATTTTGCGCCTTTTGCGAATATTTTTTTATGATTTTGCGGTTTTTGCGAAAAAAAAATTAAAAGTTTGCGTCGAGCTTATAAAAATCTGGCAAGCCTGATCCCAGGTTCGTTTCCTGGCAAAATCCGTATTTTTTTTTTATATGGCAGTACAATTTCAGATAGCCTTTAATTTTCCCAAAATTATTGTTACTCGAATAGTGGTAATTTCTTTAATATTGGTCTAGTACGAGTACGAGTTAATCGGAAAAATAAATTTTTTTTTTGTTTTTTTTTTTTTTTTATTTCCTAAGTTAAATTTATACATCTGTCTGGGTGACACTTTTTATTCATAGATATGTTCTCTGGCTGGGTTATAGCATGTAAATAATCACAATATTACTTTTGGGAGTTAAGATAATAGTCAAAAAACTGCATATCCGTGAGGAAAATTATGATTATACAACCCCAACTCAATAATGGCGTATCGGATTGAAAAACCAAAAAATAGGTATACATAAAACATTCTTCTGCGTTGTCCTGAAGCTGAGCAATATTTAAAACAATTATTCAAATCATCACCCACAATTGTCCTACAGTGGAAACCACTGCCAGCAGTCGTGCAGCAGTGGGTATCAGGGTTCGGTCCCTACTCCAATCGAATTAGATCTACTCCGCTTTTTAAAAAAAAGAAAAATCTACTCCGACACTCCCCTTCGCTCAAAATCTACTCCAATTTTTTCACACAGAAAAATTCAACCAAATAATGGAATGCCAGCACTGATCATTTGGAAAATCTTTTTTGAAAAATCTGTGAATGTCTAAATTTGAATAGAATACGGTTTTTTCCCGTCGTTTTCATTTGTAGGTATCTGTGTATTACTATTTTCAATTACTGGCTAGTTTGTACAATTCTGTTTTGTTGTGTTGTCTTGTTACTTTCAATGTAAAATAGAATAAGAACTAATCCTAAATAGAATTAGTTTAGTCTCTACACTTCTACAGCTATCGGGTACTATGAGCTTAGCTGCGTTAAAACATGTGCTACCAAATAACTTTTCTCGAAAAGTCTTATGCAAAATGTCAAATGAAAAAATTATGAAAAAAATTGGACAGAGAATGATGTCTTCAAAGCAGAAATTTATTATCAAAAATAAAAGCTAAATTGAAAAATTTCTGAATACAAATATCCTGTTTTCTAATTATCCAAAGACAAATAAATACTGCAATTGAAGTGTCACTACATCCAGTAGTGCCAGGTGTATATTTAGAAAATTTAAGCCGTGAAAATCGTTTTATTATGCGAGATTTTTCTTAGCCTATTATTGGTAACAAAAAAACACGCTTCTATCTACATTGCGTTTGTTCCTACGTAAACCGTATAAATTTACAATCGCGTAAATGCACTGTCAAATTTTAAATGAAACAGCCCGGTAAATTTCTGTGACGATTTTGATTCGGAAATCAGCCTCGGAAAATTACACAGCTATCAGAAATTGTGCTACTGTCAAATTTGAATTTGTTCGAATTAAAAAGGCTAAAGGTGGAAAAGGAAATTGAAATCAAAAGATTTGAATATCCAATATTAATAAATCTTGTATCGAAGTCTCCTTTTACAATCTAATAAGTGTTTTCTTTTCGCTAGTTTTCGGGATTTTGATATGTTTGGTGACAGTTTGTTGACAGTTGCAGAACAGCTACATAATTCAATTACGCAACTTGATTCCAAAGGAATATTCATTTAAAGCACCTCGTAAATTTACTGAACTACGAGATGCGTACATTTATCAGTTTAAGTGAATACCCTTATTGTAAGTAATGTAAGTTTAACCCTTTCCGTCCAAAATTAAGAAATTTATAAAAAAAAATACAAAATTCCATTTAAATACAACCTTCAACTGAAAAGCATAGTAGGCGACGATGCAAAAAAGATGTGTCTGATGTGTGAAAGGGGCATTATGGAAGGGTAATAGGGACTATACTGTGTGATTTTCTTGAATGGTAATTTTGTTACCGCATTTTCGTTGTGCATACATACATACATACATATATGTATGTATGTTTATGCGATGGCCCGACGGAAGGGCGGGAAAAGTACATAGATAATTTCGCTGGTTCTTGTGATGGCAATAAAATAATTTCTTTGAAAACGTTAACTTCATTTACAGGGAAAACGATTGCGATTGCTTTTATTTTTGTTCTGGGCATGCGCGCATTGGTCCACCGCACACGAGATGTACCTATTATACCGGCAGAAAACCGGTTTTGTGGGCAAGTGGACTGAGGTCTGAGATAAGAAACGGCAGAAAATCTTCTACCGAATTTGAGCGGTTGAAGGGGGTAGAAAACTAATACATACACAGCTTTCAAAATATTAGGTCCGCATATATACTACTACATTACAAAACACTTTATGGACATGTACCACAATACAACCAAAGAATAGTAGAAAATCCCGAAAACCAAAATCCCGAAAATCCAAAATCCCGAAAATCCAAAAAATCCCGAAAACGAAAATAAAAATTTGTTTGTAGGAAGAATAAAAATAAAAAAAAGCTTATTTAACATATTAAATAAAACTAGTATGGCCTGTGGTCGAAATTCGACCGAATGCGAGAGAAAATTTATTATTTTACTACTGTTTTTCCTGGCTAAGGTGCAACATTTTTGAAAAAAATTACATGCTGCACTGCATGGCAGTGTGTTGTGTTGTGTTTAAGGCAGTTTAAAAGGAGTTGAACCGTTTTGCCTCCGTCTATTTATATAATGATAAGGATACCTAACAAACTTCAAATAAATAAAGCATAGCAAAACAGCTCAAGTCTTATTGATATTGACAAAGCAATATCTGATACAAGTCCATATCGAACGCAATCTCCATTAAAAACTTATTTCAAATCGCTCGTTACGTTCCGCGTAATTTTTTTAATTTTGTTTTCCTTAAAGTTTTCTTATTCTTTGGTTTTCTTTTTTCATCTAAAAGAGCGATTAGTATACGCCAATGTGTGAAACTAAAATCTAATCTATCAGCTATCAAACTGAATGAGATCAACACAAATGAATGCACATTGGGAATTGTAAAATATTACAACACTGACGCCAACGGGAATGGACAAACATTTGTCTACTTTCCTTTTAAAAAAAAGTCCGAAAACGGAATCCCGAAAAATTATATAACATGAAAAATTTGCGCAAATTGGGAGGGAGGGTGGATACATCATAGTTGGTATGGGAAATAATCTCTGTTAGTTACCGTTTGCTTACAATGCTTATTTCTTCCTCAACCATAGGAATTTTGAGGTAATTGACATTGTGTCCATGACTATTGTTCGTAGAATTTTTGATTGTTGTCTTTGGATAGTTTTTATGTTTGACTTCTTAGCTGTGCCCCAGATTTGAGATCCGTACGTCCATATTGATTTTATAACAGTTTTGTATAGCAATATTTTGTTGTGTGTTTATAATGGAGAGTTTTTACTTATTAGCCAATAGAGTTGTCTGATTTTGTTCGTAATTTGATTTCGTTTTTGCTGTATATGATACTTTCATGTAAGCTTGCTGAGTAGATACATTCCGAGGTACTTCGGTTTCGTTATTTATTTTTAGTGCTTCAGGCATGTAATTTGTCTTTGTTGTAAATATAACGTTTTGTCTTCGTTTATTTTTATGTGCCACTCTTTAAGCTGTTTTTTTAGTATCGTCTAATATATCTTGCAGCTGGACGCTCGCTGTATGAAGGCATTTGTTTGAATAGAGGAGTATGGTGTCGTCAGCGAATGAAGCGATCATCGATGTTGTCTGAGTAGGTAGAGGAATATCTCCTGTATAAATTTTTAAAAGAAGTGGTCCAAGCACGTTGCCTTGCGGTACTCTAGCTCTTACTTACTTAGGTGGCGCTACAGTTCGGGGTGAACCAAAGCCTCAACCAACAACCTCTTCCAGCTAGCCCGGTCCTTAGCTAGCCGCTTCCAGTTGCGCACGTCAAGTTGGCTGAGGTCTTGTTCTACTTGTGTGCGCCACCTTAGGCGAGGTCGTCCTCTGCTGCGCTGACCCTCCGGGTAAGAGTCGAATATTCTCCGAGCCGGAGCGTTGATGTCCATACGCTCTACATGTCCTAGCCATCTTAAACGCCCAATGTGCAGTTTTTTGACCAGGTTGATGTCGCTGTACAGCTCGTACAGTTCGTGGTTGAATCTTCTCCTCCAGAACCCGTCAACGCAAACGGGACCGAATTTCTTACGAAGGATTTTTCTCTCGAAACAACCAAGGATATCTTCATCCGCTTTCGATAAAGTCCATGCTTCAGCTCCATATAGCAAGACTGGGATGATAAGGGTTTTATATAGAGTCTCCTTAGTCGATCGAGAAAGGACTTCACTACTCAATTGCCTTCTTAGCCCAAAGAAACAGCGGTTGGCAAGAGTAATCCTTCGTTTGATTTCCGATGAGATGTCATTTTTGGAAGTTATGGCAGAGCCGAGGTAGACAAAGTCATTTACTACCTCGAAGTTGTAGCTGTCTATTGTGACGTTCTGTCCAATTCGTCGATGTTGGGTGTCCCTTTTTGTTGACAGCATATATTTTGTTTTGCCCTCGTTTACCGCTAAACCCATTTTAGCCGCTTCCATATCTATACTCGCGAGCGCACCGGTGACAGCTCGCTGTGTTCTACCAATGATGTCAATATCGTCGGCGTATGCAAGTAGTTGAAAGGACTTCTGAAAGATCGTTCCTTGTGTGTTGGCTTGTGAGTTTCGAACAATTCTTTCAAGAATGATGTTGAAGAAGTCGCATGACAGTCGCATGAGCGCGTCACCTTGTCTGAATCCTTTTTTAACATCGAAGGTCTCGGTGAGGTCATTACCGACCTTGATGGAGCAGCGAGCTTTCTCCATCGTCATCCTGCACAGACGGATGAGTTTGGCAGGGATGTCACAACTAGACATGGCTCTATACAGTTCATCCCTCCATATGCTGTCGTAGGCGGCCTTGAAATTGATGATCAGGTGGTGGGTATCGACTTAGACTTCTTGGGTTTTTTCCAGGATCTGCCTGAGTGTGAAAATTTGGTCTATGGTGGACTTTCCTGGCCTGAAACCGCACTGATAGGGGCTAATCAGGTTGTTGACGAAAGGCTTCAGGCGTTCACATAGTATGGCAGATAGGATCTTGTAGGCGATATTGAGGAGACTGATGCCTCTGTAATTGGAGCAGTTGAGGGGGTCTCCTTTCTTGTGGACCGGGCAGACGATGCTGAGATTCCATTCATCTGGCATACTTTCATCTGACCAAACCTTGGAGATGAGTTGATGTATGCTCACTACCAAGTCATCTCCAGCTACTTTAAATAGCTCTGCGGGTAGACCGTCAAATCCAGCAGCTTTGTTAGACTTTAGCCTGGATATTGCTATCCGCACTTCGTTTTGATCAGGTGGATGGGGGTTTTGGCTATCATCATCTAAATTGAACGGTACATTCTGCCTAACAGCGGAGTATTGGTCTTCGTCACCATTATACAGTCTGCAGAAGTAGTCTTTCCATATTCTCAGCACCGACTGCGTTTCCACTACGATATTTCCATCCGCGTCTCTACAGGTTTCTGTACGGGATTTGTTTTGCTGGCACATTCTTTTTACCCTCTGGTAAAACTTCCGTACATTGTTCCAGGAGTAGCACATCATTCGCGGCACTTATGATGGCTTGCTGGCAGTGTTGCCACTGGTCTTCTGTACTAGCTGTTGCTGCGGTAGGACTCGTAGCGAGAGATCGGGATATGCGTTCCCTGTAGGCTCTGGTGGTGTCTTGCGTTTGTAGCTTTTCGACATTATACCTTCTCACAGTATTTCGTTGTTGTGGCGTTGTGAATATCCGCATTCGTACCTTGGCTACAACAAGGTATTGGTCCGAGCCAATGTTGGCCGTCCGGAAGGTTCGGACAGTACTCTAGCTCGTATTGGGTATAATTTTGATGATGCGTCCTTGTACTTTACATAGAAGTGTCGATTTGTAAGGTAACTCTTAATTACTAAATAAAAGTCAGTAGGGAGAAAGCATTCAAGTTTTTGAAGTTGTCCAGGGTGCCACTCGGTGTCAAATGCTTTAGCAACGTCAAGAAATACTCCAACGCAGACTCTTTTTTCTTCCAGATCTGTTAAAATTTTATTGATCACTCTATGGATCTCCTGTATTGTCGAGTGTTGCTTACGGAATGCAAACTGGTGGTCCGGTATTACATTTAGTGTTGTTAGGATTGGTGCCAAGCGGTCACATCATAGTCGCTGAAAGATTTTGGACAGAATTGGGAGTAAGCTTATTGGCCTACATGATGTATGGTATGGTTCCGTCTTTAGCGATTTTTGGTATAGATATTATTTCAGCAACTTTCCAAACTCTCTAATCATTGCATTAAAAATGTTTCTCAGATACTGGAGAGCTGGTAATGAAGTATTGGTTCTTTATTTTTTTCACTGCTTTCCATAGTGATGGACTTGCCATACGTCCCGGTTCGACCGGGACAGTCCCGGTTTGAGGCTGCTGTCCCGGCGTCCCGGTCGGTTTGGCATTTGGTCTCGGTTTTTAATTTTTTCATCAAAATGTATTTTGACGTAAAACAAAAAAATGCCAAACCGTCTGGAACTTGACCGTGCGTCTAGCTCTACATATTTTCCTTTTCGCGAACTAAAAACAAACATGTTATTACTAATTAATCTTTTTTTTTCATTTCCAAATTATTTCGAACTCAATTACTCAAATTCTTAGGTATTTTTGTTGTTATTTTGAAATGTTTTTAGAGTTTCTTTTAGTTTTTTTATTGCAAGGTTTCACTTATATTTATCCGCAGGCGCTCTTGTCGCTTCCCACTTTTTTCGGAGTTTTCTTTTTTCTTTAATTAATTTCTTGATGTTCTCAGTGGTGTTGTGTTTCTATATTTTTTGAGGATTTTTTGGTGTTGAATAGTAATTATGTTCATTATATTTGTCATCTGGTTGATCAATTGTTTCATCATGACTTTGAGCTCAGTAATGTCATTTGTTTCAACTGACTTTAGTTGAGGCTGTAGATCTGGTAGAGGCGATACTACAGCAGTAGCAGTTGGGTTGGGCTTATCGGTGTTTTGTTTCGTTACAAATATACATATGTATGTGTTACCTGCGAAGCTAATAGCTTATCTGCAGGTGGTTAGGTTTAAAAATGCAATTTAGCTTGAAAGTTTTAGGTTGGTTAGCATTTTTTATGAATCTAGCATGTTAAGTTACATACAATTTATTAACAAAACAATAGGAAATTAAATAAAAATGAGAATTTAGTTTTAAGTTATGGAATTCAGTCTTAAAAAGTACATTTTGGTTATCTTTTTACGATTCTTAAAATTTCTAATATTTTTAATGTTGCTCGGTGAAGAATTTATAATTGTAGGCATTATGTGGGCAAGCTGTCTTCTTCCGTAATTGTTGTTTATTGCTGGTAGCTCGAGAAGGTGTTGAGCTCGTCTTCGCGTATTTTGAGCATGATTTATCGGGTGCTGAAAACGAGAGTCATCGTTACATCTAGAAAACATTATTATTTTTATTTATAGTTTTCAATAAACGACGTTGAATATTAAATATCTTATCGAGATGAGTTTTCGATGCATTTCCCCATGCTAATATTCCGTATTCCGAGCAATAGTTGAAGAATTAGTGTATAATTTAAGTATTTTAAGTTATAATGTTGCTGGATTAAAAAATAAATTAGAATATACAGAATTTTTCAATTATGTTAATAAATTTGATATCATTATGTTATTTGAAACCCATGTTTTAATGAATGAAGAGAAGAGATTTAAAAATTTATTTATTAATTATGAATTAGAATGGATACCTGCTGTTAAAACAAGTATATTTGGAAGAGGAAGTGGCGGTGAACTTTTTGCTTATCGTAAAAATCATAAAGCTGAGGATATACAACTCAAAAAGTTAGAAGAATCATATGTCTTTGAACTGAGAAATAATAATAACATATCATACATAATACCAACATACTTAAACTGTAGCCATTGGCAACGAGACTTCGATAAACTAAACGATTTATTAAATAATTTAAATTCATCAAACTTAATGATTATTGGAGACTTCAACGGAAGAATAGGCTTGTCACAAAACTATACTTTAAGTGGTTACACGCAAAAAGCAGTGCATAAGAGCCGCAGATCAAAGGACATAATAGGTGATATGATGCATTTGACTGCCGAATTTTGAATGGAAGCTGCGTTGGCGATTATTATGGCGAATATACCTTTCTGCGAGGCACAGCTTCTACAGTTATTGATTATTGTCTTGTTGCTGGTGACTGGTGTTTGCAGTTGTGCGACCTCCAAATAGGATTACAAACGTTTTCTGATCACATGCCACTGGAAGTTAGTTGGAGCATTTCAGTTACCTCAAGTAATGCAGTAAATGCTAACCAGCTTAATCTACTGCCGAAGCTTTTCTGGAATGATAGAAGTCTTGAACAGTATCAACATAATTTAAATAAAGAATTAGAACAGCTGAACCGAGCTAGTGCTTCACGTAGTATTGAAATTCTTACGGAAATTATCAAGAACGCTGCACCATCAAAAATGTTAACAAGGAAGAAGAAAAATAGTGTGCAAAAGTGGTTCGATACTGAATGCATGAAAGCCAGATGCAAATCTTTCGCCTTTTTAAAGCTTGTAAGGTTACATAATGACAACATTTTTAAAAATATGTATGCTATCGCAAACAGAGAATTTAAAAGCCTCTGTTACTCAAAAAAGCTAGCTTTTGAGCGACAAAAAATAAGTGCAATTAGTAGTGCAAAAACCTCTGCGGACTTTTGGAAAGCAGTTAAACAAATAAATGGAACAAAAAACATCATTGCCCCAAGCCTACGCGCCCAACAGCTAGGAAACCATTTTAAGAGCCTCCTTAATAGCGTGCAAACATCCCTTCAACACCAATACGCAGCTCCCCTCTTTGTTGATGAATTTCTAGATGCACCATTCACTTTAGAAGAGGTCCAGCGTGTTATTGCGAACGCTAAAGTGAACAAAGCTCCAGGCGAAGACCGCATCCCGTTCGAGTACTACAAAAACTGTACAACTGAGTTTGCTGCAGCTCTAACAGAGGAATATAATCAAATTTTTGAAACGGCGAATATCCCAGAAAGCTTTAGAAAAGCGATCATATTTCCTCTACACAAGAAAGGCGAGTATGACAATCCTGAAAACTATAGAGGAATATCGTTTCTAAACACTTCAGCAAAACTGTTTAGCGCGTTATTGTATAACCGACTTACGGTATGGGTGGAACAAAATAAAGTCCTGCATGAATTCCAAGCAGGGTTTAGATCAAATCATTCAACTGTAGACCAAGTATTCACACTTCTTAATATTGCTGAAATATACAAGAAAAGGAATAAAAAATTGTACATACTATTCGTAGACTTTCGTGCCGCCTTTGATTCCATAGCTCGGGAAGCACTCTTTTATAAGTTGCACAGAATTGGAATTTCGAGCAAAATTATTAGGATTCTAAGTGCTTTATATGACAACAACTTGGCGATGGTCTGGGATGGGAAATGCGTGTCGGAGGAATTTCCAACTACAATGGACGTTAAACAAGGCTGTATATTAAGTGCGTTGTTGTTCATCTTGTTCATCAATGATATAATAGACAATATTGGGAGTGGAATAGAAATTAACCGGACGTTTATTCCTGCTTTAATGTATGCAGATGATTGTGCTATTCTTGCCGAAACAGTGAACAGCATGCAGCTTATGATAAATAGATTGTCAGAATACTGCAAAACGTGGAATTTGTCTGTAAATTTAGGAAAGACAAAAATGATGATAGTTCGAAATGGAGGTGGGAGGTATTCGAGGAATGAGAAGTGGACGTATGAAGGGGAAACTATAGAAGTGGTAAAAGAGTATAAATATCTAGGAATATTGATTAAATCTAACCTGAACATGAGTAACCACTTTGATGCCAAACTATCTGAAGCAAAACGAGCAATCAGTTCAGTATGGGGAAGATGCATCAATAATAAATTCGTAGACCACAGTTCAAAGCAAAAAATAATACGTTCTACTGCAAAATCTATAATGTTATATGGAGCTCAGGTATGGGGATACTGCCCATTCAACACGGTCGAAAAGTTTATGCGCTACTGCATCAAAAGAGTGTTCAAACTACCGAATAACACCCCGAATTACATGATTTATCTAGAGACCGGGATGGCCCCTCTCTTTCTTGAAACGCTAAAACTGCACTTCGACTACATTATAAAAGTCATGAAGATGGAACATCAAAGGCTACCAAAAATAGTTCTCTCCCACCTACTTTCAACAAGAAGTAACTGCGTGGATGAATAGGATAAGTTAGCAAGTAATTGTGGGTTTAACATATGTATACCAGAAAATGAACAAGCAATAACTCTGAAAACTCAATTTTACAACATATTGGAAAAAACAGGAAACTTTCTTTATGACTCATATGTTAACGAAGCTCAGTCATCGCAACACAGAGCGTATTATAGCAATTTGAGGTACAATATGAACGAAGCAACTTATTTTACAAACAGTAACTCAACTATGACAATAAACACTATTTTCAAAATGAGAGGTGAACTAATTAACTTAAATTATATACCACACAGACCTGAACTTCCAATTATATGTAGCCTCTGCAATCTAAGAGAAAGAGAAGACGTGTTTCACTTCATCACAAAGTGCCCTATTCTCGGAGAGTTCCGTAAGACGTTCTTTGGATCAAAGATACTGGAGTTGGAGGATACAATATGCATTCTGAACGGAGAACGTGGCTGGGCGGTGCTGTACAAATTTGCTGTGAAAGCAATACATTATAGGAGATGCATAATTGATGAAGATTTTTAAGAAAAAAAAAAAAAAAAAAGAAAATGTTTATGTATATATTTAATTTTAACAATATTCTCTCTTCTTTCGTAAATTATTGTAAATGTCAATCTGGTAGACGGCATTACGCCAAACCATCTAGGCTTTAAGGATAATTTTTGTAAGAAATGTATTAATGAAATATTGAGTCAATAAAAACTAAAAACTAAACTATATTCCGTATCTTAAGCGGGATTCGGCTAATGAATAGTAGACCTGCCTCTGGACATCTGTGTTAGTGTATTTTTTTTAGGTAGACCATTGCAAAAAGAGTACTTCTCAATTGAAGCCGCAAGTTATTGATATGCTCGTTCCAGATGAAGTGTTCATCAATTGTGATACGTAAGTATTTTATGGATTTGACGACTTCAATAGCATCACTTTTACACGTAGTTGGACATCCATCATTTTGGTGATATATTTTAATTGTAGCTGTTGGTTTATTTGGTGTGTGTATGTGCATTAACTTCGTCTTTGCAGAGTTGATAACCAAACTATGACACCATATCAAATTCATCCTGCATTGTTTTTATGGCGATATCAAGACTTCTATGCTTGACAACAATTGCAATGTCATCAGCATTGGCAAAGGCTGTAGCATTTTTGAACATACGTAGAAGCTCGTTTGTGAACAGGATGAATAATAAAGGACCCAATTTCGACCCCTGTGGTACGCCATATAGGCTCTGTGTTTTTCTGCTTATTTCATTAGATACTTTCACCCTTGCTGTTCGGCCTGATAGGTAGTCTTGAAACCAGTTAGCCGCCTTCCCCCTTATTCCAATTCTGTATAGGCTTTCTAAGAGTTTTTCGTGTACTAGTGTATCAAATGCTTTACTGAAATCAACGAACATTATAAGTATATGATGGCTCATGTTCAAGCCCACGGTTACCAGATTTAACAATTCTCCCAGTAGTCGTCCTGTACTTCTTCCCTTTTGGAAACCATACTGGTTTGATTGCAGAATTTTATGTTTCTTAATGAAAAGTGTTAAACGGCTTACTACAACTTCTTCTACACACTTGTCTACTACGGATAAAATTAAAATCGGTCTGTAGTTTCCTATATCTGTTTCACTCCTCCTTTGTAAATGGGGCGAATTAAAGAGGTCTTAAGCAAATTAGGAACACGACCTTGATTGAGACTTTGATTTAATATTGTTTGCAGAACTGGTGCTAGCATTATGACATTAGTCTTAAGATCTATTGGTCTTATGTTGTCGATTCCTGGACCTTTATTTGTCTGCAGACTGCACAGCATATCTCGCACTTCTGTCTCACTGATTTCTTCTAGGAACAAAGATTGGACGATATACAAATTTTGGTGACTCAACGTCTTGTGGTTGCATTTATGGATAATTTTAGATGCTTGGTTTGAAAATTCCTCAGCAAAGTCATCTACAACTGACGTAAGGTCCTTATCTTTAGCAAAGTTATTTGCAATTACTTCATCTATAGATAACTTTTTTCGCCCTAGAATTTCATTTATGAATCCCCAAGTTTTTCGTGGATCATTTTTAGCAAGTGCAAATTGTGTTTTATAGTAGCTAGATTTATCTATGAGTATGCGTTTGTTTACGAAGTTTCGAAAGTAAGAGTACTCTTTTTTATAACTTTGATTATGTGGGTTATTTATGTATCTTCTATATAGATCATCTCTTTTCTTACAGATGCTGATCAATTCGGGCGTTACCCAAGGCTTATTTGCTCGCTTTCCTTTGTTCGTTGTTTCTGTTGTTGATTGTGTATATATATTACTAATTTTTTCGGCAAACTTTCTGTAGAGACACTCAACATCGGATTCGCAACAATTCGCTCAATCAATTGATTTACTTTATGTTGACTAATTTTACTATGCCTTTTATGGACAGCCTTACAGTCATTATTGTCAGTAGTAGCATACATGATAGCATAGTGATCAGATATACCAGTTTCAATAACTGCCGATGAGATACCACTTGGCGTGAGACTGACGAATAAATGATCAATCAGTGTTGACGAATTGGTGTTTAGATTTACACGTGTGCTGCCTCTTATGACATTCATTAAGCCTTTAGATGCCATAATTTCCAAGTAAGTTATTACTTGAGAGTCACATAAGTTATGTAAATTTATATTCATGTCTCCCAAAACTATGATTTCTCCTCTGTTTTTAATATGCATGTCTAATTCTTTTATAAATTCCGCGATATTTAACTTGTAATTAGTTAATGGTGCCATACTTATTTCCCCATTCCTGCAAATGTTCATTTGGAACAAACCTGTACGTTTTGGATGCAGGAAAAATGGAGCTTGTGTTATTCACTAAAAAGCATAGCATCCCTCAAGTAATATTCCCAGCCGATAAGAATGGGTAGGAAATATCTGTCTTAATGACAAATCCGCATTGGAAATCTACACAGATATCCAGTTAGTATCTCTAAACCAGATATTGAACAGATGAATGCCCACGCTGTGCTGGGTTTCTGGTCATAGTGATGAACCAGGTAACTGTGAGGCAGACGACCTAACCAGAAAAGGAACAAAACTTGGATGTTTTATCACAGAAAGTGAACCCCATGTACCAATAGAAACAATAGAATAAAAACTCTCAACGCAAGCTCTACAACAGGCTAATGAGAGATGGCGTAATATTGACACGTGTAGCTGTGCCAGACAGACTTGGCCACGGCTAAACCAACATAAAACTTGCCGCCTGCTAAAAATAAGCAGAGCCCATATCGGCATACTAGTTGGACAGGTCATTGTGCAATAGGCAGATATGCAAGCAGACTCGCCAATGACTACTGTCACAGCACAGCTGCATGGATGAGGATGATAATACTTCTTTGTAGACCTTCAAGATATTTCCTCAACAGTTATCAATAAAATACGGAAATTCATCCAACTTTCAAAATGGTTCCAGGAGTAGCGCTGAGAATCCGCTCATGTTGCAACACAATGGACCTACTTTGGTCTAAGTGAATCCTACGAAATATTGTGGTCTATCTGCTCTAGCGATGGCTACCTATTCAGTTCATCCCGTATGCTGGTGCTTAAGCCGAAAACGATTCAAATATAAAGAATCAATAGACTACAACACAGAGACGAGTACTCAAATCTTCTTAAAGCAGAAGCTGGAGTTCCCCAAGGAAGCGTCCTTGGAACTTTATTATATGTATCTAATATATACATCCGACATTCCTACACCTCAGTCAAGAAACGCAATGATTGCGACATAGACCAAAATTTAACTTGGAAACAACATATACTCACAAAACGTAATCAAATCAAGGATAAATTTAGACAACTATTTTAGCTGCTGAGAAGAAACTCGGTTCTTTCTATAGACAACAAACTGCTCATTTAAAAGACGATTATTAAACCAATATAAACATACAGACTTCAGCAGTGGGGAGCAGCGTGTAAATCAAATATAAACATCATCCAAAGACAGCTATCAAAAATATTAAGAACGATAATAGACGCTCCATTGTATATTTCCAATGACGACATCCAGAAAGACCTCAAATTATTGACAGTAATTGAAGAAATACAAAAGAAGAGCACAAAACACCAAATCCGGTTATTAATCCACGATAACAATTAAGTCAACTCAATCCCGCTACAAGAAATAACCCGAAAAAGAAGACTGAAACGCCTGAGACTATCAGACCTAACTCAAAGACATTAATAAAAATTATAACTATTGTAATCTTTACTTTTTGAATACTCGCTAATAATTAAAAAACCCACCTTATTGTAAAACAAAGGTATGTAAAGGCACTGGTCTTATAAGCTATCATATCCTGTTATGTAACAACAATTACAGTCCCATATGTACAGACGTAAAGAAATAAAGGAAACAAAAAAAAAAGAGACAGTTTTTGAAAGCACAAAACATATTTACTTTTTCAATCAGTTAATTCACATTTAAAAAAAAACCGACATCAAAAGACGAATATTTACTTCAATGGTCCCGAAATAACGAAGAAATTAAAATCTTGACGAAAGCTTTTTCATAAGGAATGAAATTATCAAAGACGCAAAAGCTCTCTGCCACTTTATTCTCGATTTGGTATTACTAGCGACACCTTGCAGCATAACTGCACTACTGGACTGGCGCTACTATAGTAATGTATATACAATGGTAATACGGAAACATTATAAGTTCGCTCTAACTCTAAAATATCTGTCACGATAAAAACTTCAAGAACCGTTCTACCTAAAAACTTGAAATTTAGCACACTTATACATTATGGTGGTCCACATATTTGAGACAACTAATCACTGAAAAATATTGTGAAACAACTACACATTTGGGCAAAATTTAAACTCAAAAGAAAAAAAATTCTGAAAATATATCATGTGGGATATCATTCGAAAGGGCTCTGAGCAAAAACAGGGAAAGTGCGAGTCAGAATAATATATTTATAAGTTACTCTAACTAAAAATAGACATGAATAGCTTACGAGTTAATCGGTTGAGAAATTTTCGACGTGAATTTCTCAAAAACTATACAACTTACGCCGCAAACACCTAAAAGTTTTTCACAGTGCCCACCTCTTTCGAATGTCTGACAAGCATCAAAGAGTATCATTTGTCACGATTGAGCTTCTCAACTCGCCTTTCGGCAAAAAACTGTAGGTCCATTCCATTCATGCAAAAATATAACACGCACACACAAATGGTTGCGAGAAGCAGGCCCAGGTTCACCTCGAGCTGTAGCGCCAACTAAGTAAGTATACAACTTACGAGATTCCTTAAAGTTTTATTTACAAATATAGTTAATCATCTACAAGCTATGACTTTTTTCATATTTTTGACTTCATTAGTTTCCGAGAAAACAGTAGGGGGCTAACAGAAAAAGTAAAGAATATTTGTTTCGAGCCGTTTCGAATGATGTTTCACATGATATATTTTTCAGAATTTTTCTTTTTGAGATTTTACCCACCCTGTATAGTTGCTTCACAATATTTTAAAGTAATATGTTGTCCATATGTGGACCACCGTAATGTATAAGTGTGCCAAATTTCCAGTTTCTAGGAAGAACGGTTCTTGATGTGTTTATGGTGACATTATCGTGACATACATTTTTGAGTTTTTGAGAGCGAACTTATAATGGTTCCGAATTACCATATGTTACGACTCGCCAATCACAATAGACCCCTTAAACCTAGCTCTGATCATTCATGAATACTGCTAACCTTGCTAACAAATGTAATTCAGAAGCAAGTCAGACCCACCACAAAAGTTACGTTGTATTTTTTAAAACGAAAATTTCCCTCCATTTCTTTAACAAGTTAGTGTGTCACAGCTGCAGCGACACAATGTGGATGGAAATATGTGAAATAATATTAAACAGTTATTAACAAATTCTATATTCAATTCAATTCAAAACAAATTCTATATTTATTGACCAAAATGACTCGTATTCACAATATATGTTGGTTTAGTGCCCAATGAATAAAGCTGGACCCGATAGGTGGCGCTGGAGTCAAGTTATTAACGAATTCTTTTTTTACTAACCAAAATACATCTATCTATGTATATATCTATATGTATCTATCTATATTATATTATATCTTTTCCAAAATTTCAAAAATTTTGTATGTAAAATAAGAAAAGTCTATGTGTTTATATGTGTATTTTTAAATATTATATTTTTATTTTGTCATAATCTTGTATGTTGTTGTCATAATCTTGTTGGTTTTATCAGAAAGACATCGGAAAAAGACGCCAGGCTCATCAGCGTCGTACAGTTGTTCGTTTGTGATTTCCATTTCATTAATTTTTGCCCACAAAGCATGAATAGATTTTGTGCCTGTTGACGTGTCGCTAAAAAAAATTTGTGAGCACCGTGGTGTAGTGGTAAGTGCATTGGACTTAGTAGCCAGTAGCGGCGTTAGGGTAGGGCTCGGTTGGGCGACCGCCCAGGGCGCCAGACATGAAGGGGCGCCGATCCAGTTGCATATTATGACATTGTTGCATTCGCGTCAGCGGCCAAGTTACCTGTAAGAGTCTTAAATTCCCTAAATCTGCCGACAAAATCATTAAGGTTACAACACTAGAAAGCGAGTTCCACTGTACATTTTACCGAGAATCCCCGTCAATAGAAAAAACTTATTATTTATTCCTCTTTAGCATTGTATTAAAAAAAACCAGTATTATTTTTGACTTATTAAGAAGCGAAACACAGCTCACTACACCGGTGCACTTGAAAAAATTTCGAGTCTGCCATTTGTTTAGTTAGTTTATATGACTTTTATTTTCATTTTTAATTCATAACATTCAATATAATTCTAAGTCTATTATGGTTTGGCCTATGGCCGTCTACCAGATTGACAATAGTTACATTTATATTTTTGTTTTTAACAGAGAACAAAGAAAAGGGCAATATGTATATACATTAAACATTAAAAATCTTCTTCAACTATACATTTTCTATAACGAAGAGCATTTGCACAGTAGTTGAAAAGTAAATCCCAGCCTCGGACTCCATTTAAGATTTTAATTGCTTCACCTAATTCCAGGGTGTACGAATCGAAGAATCTCAATCGAATTTCTTTTAAAACTGGGCATATTGCAAGGAAGTGAAATATATCCTCTCGTATCTTCATATTGCAAAGATTGCACAAGACAGGTAGCTCTGGACGGTGTGGAATGAAATTCAAATTTAATAGCTCTCCTCTGATTTTAAAAATTGCGCTGATCTTTTCTATTGAGTTACAGTTAAAAAAGTAAGTTTTTTCTGCTAGGTCGTATTTCAACTTGCTGTAATATGTCATATACTGGGAAGACTGTGCTTCCGTTACAAATCGATCATACATAGTTCGACCTACTTTTTGCAATAAGACGTTGAGTTGTGCTTTTAGATGTTCAGGTTGCTCATCGGGTGTTATCGTTATGGTTTCTCCATAATCTGATGCAAGGCGTTCCCATTCTTGAATGAAGCTTGCTCTACTTCTTATTACACTCTTGAGTACAACTTTTGGCAGTCTGTCATTACGCATTGCCATAACTTTTACTATGTAGTCGAAATGTAGTCTCAGTGTTTCCAAGAACATAGGCGGTGCACCAGTCTCTAGATGCAGCATATAATTAGGCGTAGCACTTGGTAAACGAGTCTGCCCTTTGTTTGGGGTACTTCAGAGGTTGTTCACATTGTTTCCAGCTTCTGTTCATCGATGGAAAATTATATCCATTCGCTTAGGACACTGCTATGAAAAACGCAGTCAAAAACGTTGGGAAGCAAGAATAAGCAGTATTAAAGCAGTCCATCAATAGACATGGATCTCGATAAATGCGGAGAAATGTTGAAAAAATACAGCGCTTTCTTGGAAGAGTATGAAAAGACAGGCTTTAGAAGCGTCAATCTAACAGCGAAGGAATGGCTGAAGAACTTGAAACTGAACTTATATTTAAAACCACAACGAGAATTCAATGCGTTGAACGCCAAGCTGGTAAAAATGGCCGCGACGAGCCTATAGCTTCTCCAGAAAATACATTTGAAGAAAAAAAAATTGAATGTCAATGGTGGTGCAAGGTGCTGTTCGAAAATGACGAAATGTGGAAATACATACACGAATTTCTATTGAATGAGATTTCATCGTAATAGAATATACATACATTGATACATATGCACGACGCACGTGCATCCAAAATTGAATGATCAACAAAAACATGCCTATGGTTAAATCCTGTAAAGTAAATGGTTTACGACAGAAGTAGTGAAATGTATTTTTTGGATGCGCTTGGAGGCACAGGAAAAACATTTTTGATTTCATTGCTTTTACCAGCTATACGATCATGAATAAAATAGCATTGGCACTCGTTTTTTTGGAATTGCTACAACTTTATTGGGTGTCGCTTGAACAACACCCTCTGCACTAAAACTGCTATTGGAAATTGAACATGCAGTTGACCGAAAAACCCTAAGGCATCTGGAATGGCAAAAGTTTTGCAATAATGTAAACTAATTGTATAGGATGAGTGTTCTGGTCACAAGAAATAATTGGGTGCATAAGATAGAACATTGTAAAATCCACGAGGAAATTAAGAACTATTTGGTGATGCTATTTGCTAATAGCAGCGAATTTTCGACCAACCCTAACATCTTTGGTCTTATGTACAAAAAATTACTTTAACTGCAAACATTCAGAACTACACAACAAAAGTGTTTTTTCTTAATTATTGAGAAACTCAGATTTAAAAAAGTAATAAAATAAATCCGTCAAATTTCAAAAATATTTACTATTTTTAGTTATTAAGAAAAATAGGTACGGAAAGAATATATAAAAATTAAAAATGAACTATTTTAGCTCTTTTCTTATAACTTTTCGTATTTGTGTCTCTAACAATAGGCCAACAATAGTCACCTAACATATTTTGGTCCCAGTACCATCGGCAATTTCGTTCAAATCTTTTAGAGTTCACCATGGTCACTCTTGGCATAAAATGGAAAATCCCCAAACTTATAAATCCCCAGCTTTTGAAAATGTACAAACAAAATATTTTGTGTTTGGGGACTTTGTGTTTGTGCATTTTTCAAAAGCTGGGGATTTATTTATTTGGGGATTTTAATTTTGGGTATTTAGTTGGTCTCACAAACGCTCGCCGTGCTCGTCGCTCACATTTCCGGGGTTTTCAGAGAAGAAGTCGAGGTGCGAGTGTAAAAAATTTCCAGGGCCATGTTAATGCCTATCTGGTGAAAATTAAGTAACAAATCAGCAACTATACTCTGTTCCAATAGAATTGTCAGTACAGGGAAGATAGGATGTTTGCCTCTCAGCCTGGTTGCAAAAGCTTACATAAATCTGTCGCTCTTTTAAGCTCACACTGGGTTACCGTAGTATGCATAAAAAATCACCGCAAATCGGAGAGCAATTCATGTAGGGTTACCATTTGCTGATTCAAAAACAACAAAAATTACTGAACATAATAAAGAGAATTGTGTACATAGTGGATACCACCTCGATTTCAATGAAATTTTAGTATGATGTAGAAAGCATTTTTTCGAGTATTTTTATGTATGAATGTAACATATCGAAAACGATTAGTTTACGAGATATAAGCTAAAACTAAAAAATAAATTAATATTCATTTCCGCACACAACATCTACCTCGCGCAAACAAAAACTTTACTAAAAAGCACAAAAAGCGAAAAATTATTTAACTACATTTTAACTGATTCCCCAGAAAAATAAGAAAATGAAAAACACAAAAATCAAGCGGCAACATCCTCACATACTCAAATACATTTTTTGGTTCTCAAAGCACAAAATCCCAAAGCTCTTTGACAAAAACCACAGAAAAAGCTGTAAAGATTTGCGTCGACTTAATAATGGTAACACTGTTTCATGTTCGTGTTTTCATACACACCACGACGGTTGATGGCGGCCACGCATAATCACGGTTGCCAGATTGGGCGATTTATCGTTTTGGGCTATCTTTTTTCAAAAATTACGATGAAAATTCAAAAGCTAGTAGCCCAATGCAATTTGGGCTACAAATATTTTCCATTTACGATCTTGGGCGACTTTTTATTTATAGTTAAAATTCTTTAAAAAAGACATACAAATTTGATTTTAGTGACGCGCCTTTAGACACAATTTGAGATATGCTGTGGTGAATTGCTGATCGCCTTTAGAGTATCTTTTGATCACCTCAGTATTGGCCCCTATAGTTGGTTAACAGGCGTAATTGCCGTAACTTGAGGACTCATGAAAACTCAGGCAGTAACGCCGAAGATAGCTCAAATAAATTCTGATTTTATTCTACGATTCCACTTCACACGTTTTCGTCACACGTGCTTAGTTTGTGTACGTGTGCTTTACAGTGGTGGTTGATACACCACAATACGTACTGACCAACGCAACGTGATAAATGCTGCAGGTAAGTTGATTTTTGGAGATATGTAGGTACTGGTCATTTTGCTATGCAGGGGCCCAACTATGTAACTCGATTCTACTTTCGATTCTATTCGAAAGTTGTTTCCGATTCTACTTTCAAACCGCACTACGTATGATATTATAATCGAACGTTAGTAATGCCAACTTTTTCCCACAAAATTTCCGAATTTCGAACGAGTATCGCCTTGTGTTTGACAGATAAACTAAAACTAAAGTAAATAATTATTTATTGTGATTTGTGAAACAAGGAAATAATAATGGGTATACTACACATATTAATATGGTGCGTGTCGCATTTTCGTTTTTAGACGAAAAAAACCAAGATCGCAGTGGTCAAATTGAGAAAACACGAATTCGGGATAAATCCAACGTAATGAATGGAGCTGTGTGAAAGTGTTCGTTTAGAATATGTACATTTAATAATCAAAACATTTGTTATCAAATGATTTAATTTAAGTTTAATAAAAAAAAGCCCAACTTTCAAAAGATGACTTTTTGTATTTGCTGTACGGATTTTCGTCTAGCCTCCGGGGTTCTCAAGTATCCTTTGTATGTACATATATATTCCACAAGAATCTCAAATTGAGGCATCTTCTTGTTTGTTTATTTTAAATGATTACCTACGCACAAAATATATTTTAGTAGTTCTATGCGATATATAATAAAATATGAAAACATTTTTCACCTACATTTTAGAAAATTTCGCAATCCGGCAGCTTACTCGCAAACACATTTGCATTAGAACGATTATTTGCGAATTCGAACGATTTTGACATTTACTTTAGAATTAGGTAGTACCAAACTTCCGAAAACAAATATGAAGCTCGAGATTCGTTCGATCTTCGAATACTAGAATTATAGAGTACGAATTTTGCGAATTCGAACATTTTTATTGTAGAATCGAGTTACAATTATAGAGTTGGGCCCCAGTTACTATCTCAAACCAGTAAGTAATGCTGTTGTCGAAAGGGTATTTTCAGTTTTAAATGCCGTAAAAACCAAATCTAGAAATATACTGTCTTTGGCATCTCTTGGTGCAATTATACGCATAAACATTGATTCAACCGTTAAAAACATACAAATGTTGCAATGACTTCGAATCAACACCACATATGGTAGCTAAATGTACATCAGAAATTAACAAGAGTGATGATGATACTACCAGTGATTTTTAATTATTAATTAATTAATTAAATATCATTATTAATTATTTATAATATTTTTGCTAAAAAAAACTAAACATGTTGCCTTCAAACGTAACTGCCAACACTTGGCTAATTTGTAAACATAGAATATTTTCAAATAATTACAGCCTGACTATATTAAATAGTTTATTCATTTATTTTTCGCTGTTTCTAAAAAGAGGTCAATTTTGTCTGAATATGATATAAAGGAACTTTGAAAAAAAATGTATTTCATACGATATTTGGGCTACTTATTGGGCAACGATTTTGGGCGACAAAATTTCTAAAATTGGGCTCTTAAAGCTCTGGAGTTTCTGGCAACCCTGCGCATAATCAGTGTGCCGTCGATCGTGTTTCCGGCTGGTCATGGTGGGATGTATGCGGATTTGAGAAAAATTATAAAAACAAAACGTGTCTAAGTCAGTGGTTTGATTTTTTATTTCAGTGGCAATTTTCCAAATTGAGTGCCATGTATACATGTACAGGCACCATTTGTTAAAATAAAGCTCCCCCATAAGGCCTGTACTGACAATTTTATTGGAACAGAGTATAATTGTCAGTAATTACAATTTTTTTTTGTTTCGATGACAAGTCGCAAAGATTTCCAAGCTGCTTTTTCCATATTTGAAAGACAGTTTTCAAACTTGTCTTTCTCAACATTTTTTTAATTTTCGGCCCAATAAAAACACCTACTAGGAAAATGCTTTGCGTTAATCTGTTTTGTTTTGCTTTATTTAATGGGGGTACTCGCATTGAAATGTGTGTAGTATTTTATGCTTTAAGAAAATGAAAAAATTGGTTTGGTTACCTAACACAGTTTTGTTCTATTCAGTGTGGGTTCACAGTTAGGAAAATATCATGTAAAGAATCTTTTTGACATTTTGTAAACGAAAACTTATTCAATTGAACAGTTTATTACATCGAAATTGATCAATGTATACGAAACTCACTTCGCGGTTATTCGAAAATAACATGGGTTGTATTCAGTAACAATGACGTGCCAGAAAAAGAGTTTTTTTTAATAAATGGAATTCTACGTTGAAAAACAGAACAGCAGTGATTGCTTCCTACGACTTCCTTTCTGTTATACTATAAGAACCCCAAATGTGTGAGTGCGGGGGCAACAGCTAGTCTGGGTGTGAGTCTACTCATAAGAAAACAATATTTATTTATTTATTTATTTATTTCATTTCATCAAATGAGTATACATCAACTGTTCTCTTTAGATTACTGGTACAGTTAAAATATAAACTTAGAACTACTGACTAAACCACCGGAAATGGAGCTCTAAAACTAATTTATTCTTAAATGAACTCCTACTGAGATGAAAATCTAAAAGACTACAATAATTATTTGACTCTCGTAGGCATCTAGAAATTGGTTCATTGTAACCATAATTTGCTCTATGATAAGGTACATAAAATAAATAACGATTTCTAAGAGCTCTCGATGGAGCATATAATCCAATTAATGAAAGCACAAAAGGGCAATCAATATGACCGGTAATCAAATCGCGAATAAACATAACAGAAAAATATTGCCTTCTTACGAAAAGAGGCAAAATTCCAAATAATTTGCACCTCGTTTCATAAGAAGGCATTTCGATATTCCAGCGTAATCTACGCAATGCAATCCTTGTTAAACGTTTCTGGATCCTCTCAATTCTGTTGGCATGTATGTTATAAAATGGATTCCAGATGGTACTACAGTACTCAAGATTTGATCTGACAAAGGCAAAAAATAGACATTTAAGAGTATAAGGATCCTGGAAGTCTTTAGAATTGCGTAGTATAAATCCTAGCATTGAGTTACCTTTGGCCACTAAAAACTCAATATGCTTAACAAAACTAAGTTTATTGTCAAAAATAACTCCAAGATCTTTTTTGGAGGAAATAAAGGACAGTGAGACATTGCCGATCATGTATGTGAAAGGAATTGGCGAAAGGTTACGACAAAAAGTAAGGCATTGACATTTAGAAACATTTAGATGAAGGTCATTATTGAGGCACCAAATCGAAAGCTTGTCAAGATCTTCTTGCAAAAGAGTACAATCCTGCTCAGAGTTTATAGGCCGGAAGACTTTTAAGTCATCGGCAAACATTAGGCATTGAGAATTTACGAACAAGTCAGGAATGTCATTTATAAATAGAAGGAAAAGCAAAGGGCCAAGATGACTGCCTTGAGGTACACCAGAAGTCACATAAATAGGTGCTGATATTATGCCATTAATACGGACAAACTGTATACGTTCCTTAAGATAGGAGCTAATCCATTTTAAGAAGTTAGAGTTAAATCCAAATTTAGCTAGCTTGCGAATTAAGATATCGTGATTAACGCGATCGAATGCTTTAGAGAAGTCGGTGTAGATGACATCATATTGTAGGCCTTTCTCGAAGCCATCCAGAACATGGTGACAAAAAATCGAGAGATTGGTAGAAGTAGATCTTCCTGCGACAAAACCATGTTGAAAGGGAGAAATAAAACTTTTCAAAAGAGGTGTTAGTTTATCACAGACTAGTTTTTCAAAAAGCTTGGGTATTGCCGAAATCTTACAAATAGGACGATAGTTAGTGACATCATGTCTAGATCTGGACTTAAAAACTGGTGTTAAAAAGGAGTTCTTCCAAGTTTTTAGAAAATGTCCGCTTTGAAGGGATAGGTTAAACACTAAACAGAGAGGTACAGAAATCGCGATAGAACACTTTTGTAGTACAATCGGCGGGATGCCATCGATACCAGGATTCTTGTCTAGTTTTAATAATGATAGGGCTAAATTAACCTCAGGGATTGAACACTCAAGGTTACCAACATTCAGATAATTACAAGACAAGATATCACAAGTAACTTGTGAAGTGGGAATACCACAAGTATAGACAGACTGAAAGTGACTAGCGAACATGTTACAAATTGTTAAAAGATTAGAAGAAGATACATTATTAAGCCGCATGCAGTTTGGAATACCATTGGATACCATTTAAAAGAATGTTTGCACACACTTCTATGTAATTTACATATTCCATTTGATTGTTTTGAAGTTTATTTTCAATTAATTTTTGATCATTTATTCCAATTTGTAAACATTTTTTGAATTTCTTTATATGCACAAAAACTCATAATGTATCTATGGATATGATATGTGTAGGTATCTTACTATAAAAATATATTTTATAATCAAATTTGCTGCTTGGCATACAATGAAGTACATCAGTGACGTTTACTCTAAGGTGCGCAGGTGTTCTCCGCACACCCCAATGAAATCCATCTTTATGAAAAATTTATTTGTTTATATACATGCGCTAACAATATCTAATTGAGTTACAATTCAAAAATACTTAATTAAAAATAATGCTTTAACATCCACTTTTGTTCACTCTGTTGTGCCGCACCATCCATAGCCAAATCAACCAAACCAAACACCGCAGTCAAAATCGCAATACCGAAATGTATATAAACTATTCAACATAAATTGACGTTGAACGAAATGTTCTCCTCTTTTCGTAAGTAAATTGAACGGTGCGCGCCGTCATACATACATACTTTCAAACCTCTATCCAGCAACCTATCCAAACCAACTTTTTATTAAATTCAGTTCGACGTCGACTCGCCCGGTTGTTCTCCACTTACTAGCGCACCAACCCAAAGGAAATATCCATATAAAAAAAAACGTTCTACCACATTCAAAGTCCCAACAATCGTCTGTACAATAACATGAATTTGGGTTCTCCAGCAAACTGCGCACCCGGGCTCGATACAACACATTTTCTTTAGCGATGAAGATGTTAGTTGTGGGTATTATGTTGCTTCTCATATTCTGTTTTGTTTCGCATCAATTTGAGTTCCCCAGCAAACTGCGCACGCAGGCAGGCTCGATACAATACATTTTCTACCCTTTTCTTTAGCGAGGAAGATGTTAGCTGTGGCCTGTGGGTATTTTGTTGGTTTTCATATTTTGTTTTATTTCGCATGTTAACGTTTGTTTGGTTGAATTTTCTTCGATTCTCTTCTCCTGATATTAGTTATTTGTTCGATTTCGATGTGCTCTATATTTGTAGAACATAATCGACTGAAGCGAAAGCAAAAAGCAACACAATAATAGGCGTGTTTTTTTTCAAATATTTGCATTGAAAACATGTTTCGGAAACATGTTTATTCTTACATCATCATTGATCATTCGCATTTTGGCAATAGCTAGATATGCATGTCGTTCTTTTAAGCCAAATCGTATAAGAGAAAAATGACCTGTCGATGCGCTATTGAAAATTTATTGAAGAAACCATTTTCTCAATTAAATTCGGAAGAAAGACTGGAAATAATTAGTTTTGGAAGGCCAACACCGTCTCTTCCGCATTTGATTTGTAAGGTTTACCTAGTAAAGCTTTTACTAGACATTTTTAGATTCCTAACTATGAAAGAAAATTTTGGTTGTGTGGTTGCCCCGTTCTTAATAAATTATTTTGTTGGCCTTGTTTACTTAACATCCTCGTCGTGGTCCTGAAGAAAACTGAGTATATACATATGTACGTTATTATTCAACAAAAAAAAAAGTAGAACACCCTGTTTGAACATCACGCCACGTCCCTGAAGTACATACATAGATAAATAATTTGAATAATATATGTAGATAGATTATGTAGATAGTCTCGATGTAAAAAGAGGCATAATAGTAGATAATGCATTTTTCTCACGTTTATCTATTAATTTTTATTTGCTTTCCAAAAATAAGTGCGTTATACATTTCGATTTGATTTTAATGAAATTTTGGAATGAAATCTGTCCAAAGATAATACAGTGGTGGGCCAATATAATGAATGATATAATGTCCAGTTGCATTCGCTATATCAAAAAATTCGTAAAAATCGAACACATTTTCCTTTTACGAAACATTAAATAAATGTACAAATACTGTTTTTAATTCATAACACTTTTTTAATATATTCATAAAGTCAACAAAACAAGTTAAAAAGCAGAAAAAGAAGTAAAAGAAACTAAAACAAAATTAATTACTTTCCCTTCCTTTTCCAAAAAGCAATCGCCAATAAGGACATGCTTTTGAAAACGTTCAACGCAGAAATTTGTAGCTATTTCCCGTAGACTTATTAGAACAAGTTTTTCAGAACTTCCAACGTTGTTCTATTTGGCTCAGTTAATACACTATCAACGGCCTTGAGTGTTCCAAGATTCCAAATCCTCCGCTTATATTAGCTTAACTAAGCTTACCCTCGGTTGCATGTACAACACCCAAATATTTCCATCGATCTTTTCCTAAACATTATTATATTTCTTGGGTAAAATTGTCTCTTTCTATTTTTTTAAAATTTAAAGCATGTACACAGATATTGTAGCAACATTCGTTATATCGAATATCACTTTTTTGTTCGTTCGCTATATAGAGCTGATAATGCATTTGAAAAATGTGTACGTTATATCGATCATTCATTATATCGGCATTCGCTATACTGGACCACCACTGTAATCAGTACATAATACTTACTTGTTGCATGCATCAAAATCAAACCGGCAAACAAAAAAAGGTTATGAGGTTTTTTTTAAACCCATAGACATCTTCTTTCTTCTTTCTTTAGGTGGCGCTACAGTGAACCAGGGCCTACTTCTCGCAACCATTTGTGTGGTCGTGTTATATTTTTTTTGCACGAATGGAAGGGACCTGCGGTTTTCTGCCGACTCCGACCGGGAGTTGAGAAACACCTCATGATAAAAGAAGGGGTGGCACCGTGAAAAATCTTTTAGGTGTTTGCTGAGATTGAACCCGGACAGAATGGCGTAGTAGTCCAACACACTGAGATATATACATACGAGTGCATATATCAATGTCTCATTTCCCAGTGGGAAATGAAGACCTTCCGAAGGACTGTAAAAGCCCATACCAAGATGCTCAAAGCACTTACTAACTATATCCTATATGTCTCTCCGTTTCTCTTTTACATATAATGTCCGCAGATGTCATTCATATGCAAAGATTACTGTGAAGTGCTACTAAATCGCTGCAGGGAAGCCAGATGTAAGCGCATGCGCAAAGATTACTATGAAGCGCTTATTTCTTGCTTCAGGGGAAGGTAGATGTATCTTTTCTACTTACTTACTTACTTACTTAGTTGGCGCTACAGCTCGAGGTGAACCTGGGCCTGCTTCTCGCAACCATTTGTGTGTGCGTGTTGTATTTTTGCACGAATGGAAGGGACCTACAGTTTTTTGCCGACTTGATGCTTGTCAGACATTCGAAAGAGGTGGGCACTGTGAAAAATGTTTAGGTGTTTGCGGCGGGATTCGAACCCAAGACCGCTGGCTCAGTAGTCCGACGCACTAACCACTTGCGCTACGATGCCCACCGTATCTTTTCTACTGTAACAGAATAACTTATGTACATACATCATAGAACAATTCTTATGCATAAAAAATAACAAAATACTTTTGGGAAAATTCAGTTTTTTTAGAAAAAACTATAATAAATATTAAACTGCTTCCACTGAACAACACTTGACTGAAAACTAATTTCACAACAGACCGCAATTTTTCAAAAATGTTACTGCTACTGTCTAGACAGCAATTATAATTCATTCTTCGCAATTTGTACTTATGGCTTCCCAGGAGCTTCCTTACAGTACTGCATCTCTAACTTCTAGAAGAGTAAGCTGCTGCGTTGTTGGTTCGATATATAAGTATATTTTTACTAGTCGTTAAGAAAATCAAATTTTATTGAGTTGTCTTACAACTTTGCATAACACATTATTGTTACATATAAATTTGTTAAACTTGTAGTTATAAAATTCGATAAAAATGGATACGTATGCAGTTATGTATATAGGGAGAGACCAATTTTTACAAACGCACTAGTAAGAAAAGTACTAATACAAGTGTACTCGTACTCCAAACCATTAGAAGCTTTCATTTGGGTATTTACTCTTTTCCAGTTTATATCTTTTATATGTATATAGAAAAAGTGAAATAAATGTGTGCCTATTTACAGAAAACGAGACTCATCAACTCCCACGTTGTTTGTGTCTACGTCGTCGCTTATCACTTTGTAGTACATTATGTATTTATTTATTTAAAAATGTACTGAATTATTTGTATATACTGCGCTACAGAAATATAAAAAATATTGCAGTATTTAAAAAGTTTTGAAAGCATGATTTAACCTATTTATATATGAGAATTGCCGGCTTTTCAGCTGTGAGGCTATTCATAACTCAGCTGCTATCACTCAGAAAAAATAGAATAGTCCCGATGAGATAGATATACAAAGCATTTATAGAATAGAAATTCAAAGGTCGAAAATAAAATATTAATCATTTTACAATACCAGAAAGCTTTCAAAATAAACAATAAAATATAATAGATTTCCGTGATTAAATAATGTTGAAATATTTTATTACTTTTTGTTCAATTGATCATACAATGTGACTTGTTTGTTGTTGTTTCAGGCTCTTAAAATCTTAATTAGAGGTAGGATTCTCCTTTGTTAAGTTAAAAATAATTGAATTTAAGTCTTACTAGTGTGCCCGTGAGAAAACTCTCGGAAGAGAAAATCCAACCCCCAAAATCATATTTTCCATCCAACATCCAAACTTCCCAATTGATTTCCATCTGTCAACTGATGGAAATCCCAGGAAATCATACGGGAAGTGTTAATTTTTTTGGAAGTTCATTTTGGGTAAAATATTTGTTTCGATCGGTTTTTTAATTTATAAAAATTTATAAACTGAAAGTGCAATTCGTCAGTGCTCAAGAAATTATCTTTCTTTTGACACCTCATTTGTTAAGATTGGTAAAGTATGAGAACCGCAAATGGTACCTATACTACAGAAATAATAAACATAATGTATATGATTATTTATATTTCATTCACCAAAACTTCTAACCCAAAAATATTGTGAAACAACTATACAAAGTGGCGAAATGTAAACTCGAAAGACAATTCTGAAAAATTTATCATGTGGGATATTCATTAAAGAACTCAAATCTTTGACTTTAACCCATTAATGCCCGCTGTACTCAATTGAGTACACCCACTTGGAACCTTTTACTTTGATTTTTAGTTAAACTATTTATCATTACAAAGGTCATATGGAAAAATTAAAATTTATTTAGTTTTTTCGTCATTAATGTGAAATTTTTTTTACTGTACTCATTTGAGTACAGTGAGCACATGACTATACAACTTTTTTAAAAAAAAAATTTTTTTTCTTTAATGCGTTACAGTTTGCACGTGAACGGGAAAATAATTTTTTAGGGTTCCGTACCCATATGGTAATACGGAACCATTATAAGTTCGCTCTAACTCAAAAATGTCTGTGACGATAAAAACATCACCGTTCTTCGTAGAAACTTGAAATTTGGCACACTTATACATTATGGTGGTCCACATACATGGACAAAATATTACTAAAAAATATTGTGAAACAACTACACAGGGTGGGTAAAATGTGAGCTAAAAAAAAAAAATCTGAAAAATATATCATGTGGGATATCATTCGAAAGGGCTCGAAACAAAGATTCCAAAAATATTTTGCTCAGTTTTTTCTGTTAGAAACTTTGGGAGTTATTGTCAAAAATATGTGAAAAATATCATACAAAAAGCACCAGAACTTTTTCTCAGAAACTACTTAGGTAAAAATTATGAAAAAATCATAGTTCGTAGGTGATTAACCATATTTTTAAAGAAAAATAAGTAAGTTGTATAGTTTTTGAGAAATTCACGTCGAAAAATTCAATTTCATGTCGAAAAATTCAATTTCTCAACCGATTAACTCGTAAACTACTAGACCAATTTCACTGAAATTATCACTATTCGATTAACAATAATTTTGGAAAAATTAAAGGCTATCCAAAATTGTGCTGCCATACAAAAAAAAATTAAAAAAAATTAATAAAAATACGAATTTTGCCATTAAACGAACCTGAGACCCCTGAACTCAGCTACACACTCAGCCGCGTTCTTAATGTTTTTACTTGTAGCTTATCCTTCTAGATTATTTGTATTATATTATTTGTATCACATTAGTAATTTTTCAGTAGTAAGGCAACAAATAATACCGCATCTCTGTAAATTGTGCAATAGTATCCAATAATGTAAATTTTTTTTTGCTACAATAAAGAAAGAAAGAATCCAATTTCTCATAGCGAATACTATTACTGATTATAAGTTTGTAAAGTGAATATAGAGGTGGGTCGTTTTCGTTTTTTGTGTTAACGAAACGAAACAGTTATTTAAATAAAATATATGTATGTAACTAGTCTTAAGACTACGGAACCCTTTGAGCGCGAGTCTGACTCGCACTTGGCCGGTTTTTTTTTTAATAAAAATCACTGTACTTTAGCTATGGGCGTTAATGGCTTAATCTTAACAAGATTACATTAAAAAATGTATTGCGTAATGTAGTTCCTCGAACATAAATTCTAATAATGTATATTTGTTCTTATATTTGTTTATTTATTGCTAGTGGTAGTGTTGAAATGTAGCGTAGCCTAACCACTAACACCAGCACTAAATGATGAGCCTGTTGATGCATATTTTGCCCTGGCAAATTTCTTCTTGTGGTTGTTGATTGTATTAAGCACACCATGACACAGATCTGATAGTGTTATAAAAAAAGAAAAGATTTCAAAAATGTTTTTCTCAATTTTTTCTGTAAGAAACTTTGGGAGTTATTGCCGAAAATGTGTTAAAAATACCATTACCACCCACTTATCATTAAAATTAAATTTCGCTAGCGTTTAACTCATAAATTAATGCACCGATTTTAACGAAATTATAACTCTCTATCAATAATTATTTACGTAGTAGACTAGACTTTTTAAAATTGCATTAAAAAATACAACCAATTAGTAAACACGAACATGATTTTGCTGCGACTCGAACCTCCAACCTAAGTGGGCCTGTGAATAGTTTTGACAGTGATTTCTTTACTATGATCTTTCGATGCATTTGCCAAAAGCAAAACTACAATATTATTTACCTCATCGTTAATATCATACGAAAAATAAGAATACGGAACCCTTTAAGCGTGAGTCTAACTCGCACTTGGCCGGCTTTTAATTCTTTCTATATATCCTTTTCTAATATTCCTAATCTTTAGTACAAACTCATTTCGCCGTATTAGCAGTTAGACACTAGACGGCTCTACTTTAACTTATTATGAACAATACAAGAATTTCACTACTTATAGTTTGTTATTCAATAAATATTTAGGTTAGGTAAGGTAAGCGGGCTGATGAGGATAGTTAGATCCTCATCACACTTAGGTTCATGTGAACCCATTGTGACACCCATAGTGTTTTCCCACCCGTGATATCAGTGTCTTGATTCCAACCATCCGGATCTCCTGGCAAACTTGAGCAGACCTGACGGTGAACGATCAGATAGCTCGTCGATGTGTCCGAAGACAAATTTTCCTAGGGTTCTATTTCTTAGTTGGCAGAGGTTAGGGCAGTGACAGAGGAAATGGGTTGTGTCCTCAGGAACCTCTTCGTCACCGCATCCTCTGCATAAGTCATCATCGTTGAGTCGTAATTTTTTCGTGTGATATCTTAGTATATTGTGGCCAGTTAACACTCCTATCAGTATTAAAAAAGGGATTTCCTATCTTTCTGTAGAAGTTTTTTGGTTTTGCTTTTATCGTACTCTGGCCACATCCTTCTTGATATTTCACAGGTAGTTAGTGATTTCCACCTGCTATTACCTTTCGATTTTGGCCTTGAGGTTGCAGAGTGGAGGCTGAACCGTGTAATCTGCCTGCTCTATATCCAGGGCTGAGCCCTTTCTGGCCAATTCATCCGCGGCTTCGTTGCCTGGTATCCCGCTGTGGCCAGGGACCCAGCAGAGTTTTACGTTGTGCTGCGTGCCAAGAACCTTAAGCTCTTCGCAGCAACATTTCATAAGCTTAGATGTTATTTACGTAGCAGCTAATGCTTTTATGGCCGCCTGGCTGTCAATGTAAATTGTGATATCCTCTCGGGATATTGTCATCATTGACACCAATTGGGCAGCCTTTGTCACTGCTAGAACCTCAGCTTGGAAAACGCTGCTGTGGTCTGGGAGTCGTGTGGAGCTGTTGATTCTTAGATCTTCCGAGAAGCAACCCGCTCCTATACCTATTTCCATTTTTGACCCATCAGTGTAGATGGATTTAGACTCATTTTATACTTCGTTGTTCTCCCATTGTTCTCTACTTGGAAAGGCCCACGAGAAGGGTTTATCGAAATCTAAGTATGGGACAGTGTAGTCTGAGTTGACGTGACCATTGAGATAGTTGCTAAGTATCTTGGTGTGCCCATATGCATTCGGTCTCCAGTGTTTTGACTGGCTTATTCTGAGAGCGCTCTTTGCTGCTGCTTCCTGCATGTAGAGATCTAGAGGCAGGAGGTTGAGAATTGTTTCCAATCTCGCAGTCCTCCGTATGTTAGTATTGGTCTAACTATCGTACATCCACAGTGTTATTCGTGGTCTGGATCCCCAGTTTTTCACGAAGAACCTACTGCAGGTATAAAAGGCAACTGATGCCTTTTTCACTCTTTCATTTGATGTTCAGCTTCCAGTTAAGCTTCCTGTTAAGTATGAGTCCTAAGTGTTTTGCACTTTCGGACAGTTTAAGGGTAGTTCCCTCAATGGGCGGCAGCCTGAAGACTGGTATTGCTCTCTTGTTGGTGAATAGCACTAGTTCGGTTTTTTGAGGGTTGACCCCCAGTCCGCATTGTTTCGCCCAATTGTTTAACGTATTTAAAGCGCTCTGTACTAGTTCGCTGACAGTATTTAGGAACTTGCCCGTAGCAAGTAGCACTACATCATCCGCATATGCAGTTGCTTTAATCCCACTGAATCTAAGTCTTAGAAGTAGTTCATTAACGACCATGATCTAGAGAAGGGGGGATATAACTCCTCCTTGCGGCGTGCCTCTGGATGCCATCACTTTTTGACGGGTTCCCCCGAGTTCAGCGACTATGTGTCTCCTGTTTAGAAGACTAACTATAAGTCTAGTGACGATACATTCAACATGGTTGTCTTCCAGCGCTCTTTCAATGGCATGTGTCTTGACATTGTTGAATGCCCCTTCAATGTCAAGAAACACTGCAAGCGTGTATTCTTTAAAATGCAGGGATCTTTCAATGGTGCTGACTACATTATGCAGCGCTGTTTCCATGCCTTTGCCTTTGGTGTAGGCATGCTGTGCCGTAGAAATATTGGTGTGGTTAAGCTTGGCGCGTATGTTTGCACATCAATCAGCTTCTCGAAGGTCTTCAGCATAAATGATGTAAGGCTTATGGGTCAGTAGTCTTTTGCAATAGTATGGCTGGGTTTTCCGGCTTTAGGAATGAAAACCACTTTCACCTCTCGCCATGTTTTTGGTATATGACCACAGCTAAGACTGTTTTGAAAAATTCTTTCTAGAGTTGGTGCTAATAGGTGCTTCGTTTTCTGCAGCATGATTGGGTACATTCCATCAGTGCCTGGTGATTTGAAGGGCTGAAATGACTCAATCGCCCACAGAATTCTTTCTGCAGTCACCATTCCTACTGGTTTACTCATCTTCTCTTGTGGTTGGATGTTCGTGTGCAAGTTTTCAGCCTGATTCGTCGAGCATCCTGGAAAGTGTGTGCTGAGCAGAATTTCCAAGGACTGAGAATAGGATTGTGTCCAGTTGCCGTTTGTATCCTTAAGATACCCGGGTACTGACGGTTCTTTTTCAAGGATCTTCCTTAGTCTCGCCGCTTCTGTGGTGCTCTCAATTTTGCTGCAGAACATACGCCATGAGGTGCGTTTGGAGCTGCTTATTGCGCTCTTAAATTTCCTTTGACTGGATTTGTATTTTTCGCAGTCTTCTTCAGTATTCAGTCTTTTTGCCACGTTAAAGAGTTTTCTTGTTTCTTTCCTCATGGATGAAAGCTCTTTGTTCCACCACGGCGGTGACTTTTTATTGGGTATATTCTTGGAAGGACATGCCTTTATATACGCGTTATTGAGGATAGTGCATACTTCCTCGAATACAGCGTCGATTTCTTGTGGTGTCTGTGTTTCTTGTTCTTGTAGTTTACTACTATTTTTCTCTACTTCATTGACAAAAAGATCCCAGTTGGTTTTTCTGGGATTTCTATATTTTGTGCGTATGGTTTTAGGTTCATTTATCTCGAACTCAATGATTCTGTGATCCGAAAAGGATACATCGGTGGAAACTCTCCACCGGTTCACAGAGAGAGAGTCTGAGTTATTTGTAAATGTAACGTCTAGGACTTCCCGCCTATTCTTTGTAATGAAGATGGGTTCATCCGCAATGTTTGCTATCAACAGATTATGTGCTATTACAAATTCAAAAAGAGACTCACCTCTAGGATTGATATCCGTGGTGCCCCATTCTGTATGATGGGAGTTGACATCGCATCCCATTAGCAAGTCCCATTTTTCGTGCTCTGCCTTTCTCACAAGTCTGGCAGTGTCTTCAGATGGTGGTCCATCCGCGGAGTCGTATGGCATGTAGATAGATGCTATTACAAGCGAGGGTTTTCCCTGTATCTCATATTTAACAACTATCTGGTCACTGTTGCTGTATCTAGATAAAAGAAAAAGCTTAATATGTTCTTTGGAAACATAGCGGAGTCGATAGCGGAAGCGCACAGCTCTTCCGGGTGGAACCCGATCAGGACCCGGTCCTTTATTTGTATCGATGCTATTCAATGCCAGAGGAATTTCTTCCTTTGAGAGCGCTAAGCATCCAATAACAGTGATGGGATGAATTAAACTATTAAAATTAAAGAACCAGCAGCAGAAAAATTGGAAGAAAAAAATTTCGCGAATAAATCGCAGGTAGATTTACCAACTTGCGATACCTCATTCTGAAATTCCGTTACAACGATACAAGAATCTATTAAAAAAATCGTATTCTTTTCTAAGTCGAAGAAAATTAATTTTATCAGCAAGAGAACCAGAACTTTTTAATCTTTTGAAGGCTTTAGATTTCAGATTCTTTAAATGGCCTAACTGTGAATTAAACCACGGTAGTTTAGGGGCTGCTTTTTTCCTTGAGGTTGGTACGTACATTTCGAATGCGGAGTTCAAGATTACTTTAAAAATACGAAATTTGTCACTAAGATGTAATCCCAAAAAGCGATTGTGCCAATCGATAGAATTAAAAAAATCATTGAGACCTTGAAAATTGGCTTTTCTAAAATTAAAGAAAGGTAATGTGTTACAATAATTTATAGTTTGAAACTCATATGATTCGAATTGAATAACTAAAGCTTTATGATGAATAGAATTGTTGAATAAAGGAAATTTGTCTTCATATAAATTAACTTTAATATCGCTTAGAGTAACAAATACTAAGTCAAGAATTCTATCTAAACCATTTTTGATAACATTAATTTGAGAAAGAGAAAGAGAGGACAATGAATCAACAACCAACGATTCAATATCATTTCTGACATTATATGCAATAAGAGCTTTATCATTGCCCATTGTCCTCCACACAACATTTCCAATATTAAAATCGCCCAATATGACTGGAAACTGATTGGCATTCAGATTGTTGCAGATATTAACTATATTTGACACATGAGAATTATAAATTTCAAAAATGCTACTTGGAGCAATATAACTTAATAGAAAATAATATTCGTTTTTAAAATCAGCTGAAGCAACGCAAATGCACAATTGTTCGACGACATCTGTATTGCATATTAAGAGAAATTTCTTTACATACAAGCGATGAACGCACAGCTAAGAGAATTCCACCTCCTCTACTGAATCCAGTGGAGAGGGCGCGATCTCGTCTGAAGAAAACATAATGGGGACTAAACAACTCTGATGACAAGAAGTGAGAATTAAGCCAAGTCTCTGAAATGGCGATGACGTCGAACTCATGAGAAGAGGCGGCAAGGTATAGCTGGTTTGTTTTTGTTCGCATGCCACCAGCAGGGTTGCCGCGAGCAAATTTCAAAAAGCGTCCAAAACAGGGGTCCAGAAGCAAAAAAGGGGTCCCACTTATATTTGTATGAAAAAATGCAATTTTTCGAAAAACTGTATCTTATTGCTGAACTTAAAATAAAATAAATATTGGGGAAAAAATAACAAAGATAAAAAAGCATGTAAGCAGAACGAGGTTTTGGAAGGGAAATTCTGACTAACAAAAACACTTTGTTGATTTCATCACTGGTTGAACAAAATGGGTGTGTTTTAAGAGTAAAGTACCATGTTTTATAAGTAAAAGAAACATGAAATGAAAATAAATTGAAAAAAGGGTCCCAAATTTTTAAAATGCGTCAAAATCGTAGTTTTATTGAAAAGTGGGGTCCCGGGTCCCATCGCCGAAAAAGCGTCAAAATGACGCAAAAGCGTTCCAAACGGCAACGCTGGCCACCAGCATTTTGGTAGTACACAGACAAGCAATTGGAAGAGAGGGGTGCATGAGATGAAGGCCTGCGGTTAGAGTTCGATGCAGTGGGAGAAATTTATTTTTGTGTGGAGAACATTGGTGGTGTTATTGTTGCAATTCCATTGTGTTTATCTCCTCCACTTCTTCGTTTTTTGCATGGAATTTAAAAACTCTGACGTGAACGTTACACGGCCAGCTATCAGCGTTCAGAGTATTATGAAGAAGAGAAAAACGACGAGACGGTACAGCTAATTTAAAATTTATAAATTTAAGAGTGCTGAGATCCACATCTTTTTTAATAAGCGGCATACAGATCAGCTGATCAGCTGGGATTTGAAATGTCTTCGAGCAGTATTTTATTATTGAATCCGCAGACGTCGATAATGCGAATCGGGAGAGATGAAGCCACTTAAATGAAGGTATAACACCAATATTAAATTCACTTGAAGGATTAATTCCGACGACACGTTTACTGAGCAGCTTGCCTATTTCGTGTGATGGTGTTTCCTTACTCGACTGAATAACTGGGGCTTTTTTACTTGATTCGGTGAATATGAGGTCAGCAGCTCCAGGGCGATGAGTAGAATCCAAATTGGGAGCAGTAGCCAGCTCCGTATGATGATTTTCGATAATATTTGTAGCAGCTTCAGTCACAGCCGAGGGCGGTAATAACAGTGGTGGAACAGCATTATGCAAAACAGAATTACCATCGCTTTCAAAAGCAATACTCTTCGAAACAGAAGAAAGATCTGCGTTTGCCTTTGATTTTGGCGAAAGAGAATTACGGGAAAAGTTTACTGTAATTTGGTATAGAGATATTCTGCGACCTGAGGAAGGACATAGGCAAACAAACTACCCGCAAGCTGGCGCCAGAGTCAAGTAATTAACAGCTTCCATATTAATTAACCAAAATAAGTCATGTTTACAATATATTTAGTATGCTCTAATTAAAGAATATTTGCACCGAATAGTTACCTGTGGTGAAAAGTAGAATATGTATGGACCTAGGCAGTGGTTGGATGTACATACATATGTGCACAACTAAAACACACGCGCAATTCATCTCTTCACCTTGGAAAGTTTATGGTGACAGTCTGATAGACTTTTCATTTCATTAACCACGAGAAACGATAAACCCCATACAATTTTCTAAGGAAATCGTCATAGGTAGTGCATGCAATGGCATGGTACGATACTATTACATGTCAATGTTAAACCCCATGCCTTACGTGTAACAGTACAAAAGCTCTTATATTCGGGACTGGAAATTCTTCCCCATCCACGGTACTGCTTCAGTCAGTCTTAAGTCATTTAGCCACCAGGAAGTCTTCCAATGCCAAGCAAAAGCCCATAAAATTCTTTGAAGATATCATTGCGTTAAAAATTCAGAAATTCTTAAAAAATGAATACTTATCATTTGACGTCAGAAGAGCGTTGTAGATGCCAATGCCTTATATTATTTTGATTAAATAAAAAAGTATAATTGGCTTTTAAATGTTTGCTCCTAAATCGAACATTTCATGTGGTACAACCAAATAATAGTAGAAAAATTCTACTGTTGTTCATTCACACTTTGAGCATATGGTGTGATTCAAAAAGGTTTGCCGGATTTTGGCGGTTCTTATTTCTACCGAGAACCACATTACTAGAGCAGCGTTTTGCCTAGTAAGTAACGCGACTGCTATTGGGCGCGGGCGAAGTCGGGTGGGACAGCTAGTAAATAATAAATATTTAAGAATTCCATTTTTTTATAAATTCTGTAGACTTCATATCCCATAAGGATCGCTTTTATTGCATTTCATTCGGGTTTTAGTTTTTTAAACTTAATTTTTTATTTACAACTTTTAAGTTGTAGTTGTTTCAAAAAATATGTAGGGTGTATGAAGGTAAGTAATGTCGTGTTCTACTTGTCAAACCCTTTCATTTGACACCCATATTAAGGAGGTCGTAAAGATAATGCTAATCCACCATCTTGGTGGTAACGATGCTCTGCCATATCGTGAGCGCCCGCCATATTGAATTTTAATGACGTCATATGTATTCTGCTTGCCAAGCCCTTTCATTTAATACCACTATCAAGGCGGCTGTAAAGAAAAAGAAAAGAATAAAAATAAGGTGTCCCGTCATCTTGCTTAGTACGTCCGCCATATTGAATTTTTCTGTAACGTCACATAGCTTAGGACACTCTCCGCCTGTTCAGTAGCGTTGATCAACTCAAAAATTTTTGAGGAAGCTGTCAATAAACAGAACCAGCTTGGACGATGTAATAAGATCACACTGGTCTGGGTTCCGGGCAATCTGATATCCCGGGAAACGATAAAGCTGATGCTCTGGCTAGAGCTGGATCAGCGACCCATTTTATCGGTTTTCAGCCTGTTATTAGCTGCAGTTCAGCTCACGCTAGAAACTCTGGCTAGAGCTGGATCAGCGACCCATTTTATCAGTCTTCAGCCTGTTATTAGCTGCAGTTCAGCTTACGCTAAAATCAAGCTCCTGGAACTGCTGCGACTACAACACTATAACCATTGGCACATGCTTAGGTCATGGCGATAGGCCAAAATGTTAGTAGACGCGCCCAGGGCAAACAGAACTAAGTTTCTGTTACACCTTAGTAGAAATGACTTCAAAATCCTCACAGGACTGGTCACTGGGTTCACTCTCTTAAACGAGCACCTGAACAAAATTGAAATCAGAAGCTCGGGCCTTTGCGAGATGTGCCTGGAAAAAGAAGAGACAGCTGAGCACTTTACTTGCGAGTTTCCGGCCTTTGTTTGGATCAAAAAGGCCACTCTAGGCAATTACGTCCTACGGGACGTTGATCTACTGGAGCTCAAACTTGCTACTTATATTGCTTCGCTTTGCGAAAGCGACGGGCAGATTTAGATCGACAAATAGCTCATCAACAAATCGCTGATCCAGCGAATGGGGTGGCACTTCACCAAAGTACAATGGGCCTACAGGTCTACGTGCTTGTTGTCTCTACGAGATAGCCCCCTTCTAAATACAATACAAACAATACACTCTCCGGATCAAGACGAATCCAACGACATCTCATTTGTTGAAATCGGCTCCATAGTTTTGGCTGTACGAGGTGACATCCTTACATACAAACAAACAAACAAACCCAGCCTGTGATAAGATACTCATATGAACATAAATGTCCTTTGACCCGTTGCCACAATTTTTATATTAATTTTGTTTAACTCTTGAAGAAACTGGCCCTTTAAGTTGTACACTCTTCTATTTAATTCTTCTGCACTAGTATCGAAAATGTGGGTGATTTCATTCCTATCTTTCTATCTTTACATTCATAGGATTTGTAAGGATAAGTTTTAATATCTCTGATTTTGTCCAAACTATAGAAGCCATGGCGCTCGGAAAAAAAAACACAAAACTGACAACTGAAAATTATTGAAAACGCAAATATGCTCAAATTCTATTTCTCGTTAGCAGAAAACTTACAGGTGCTCATGCGTAAGCTGTGAGAATTCCGTAAGGGAACATGCTTATACAGTTTCAGTTTTCTCTCAACTTATAGTTTACCTAAGTTGGTAAAATTTATTGTAAGCCACTTACAGAGTTGTTTACACTGGTAATATTTCAAAAGTTACATGTAAAGTATATATGTACATATGTTAAGGCAAATGACGGTCAGGGAACTATATTTGTTACAAACCAGACCATAACTTTGATGGACCTCGCTAAGATGTGGATTCAGATGAATATATCAGCAAAAGTAGTTATTGGTCTGAGTTTGACCACTCTATGTGTGGCAATGTTTTGTTTCGTTATGCAATTATTGCTCTGATAGATTATGTGTATATAAATTTTGTTTTTTCTTTTTCATTAAATTTCTAAAAAAAAAACTAAAAAAGTAAGCAAAATATACAAAAGTAACCCTGGCCTAGTAACAAAATAAAACAAAAGTAAACTATGCAAACTTACTTAGTACTTAGTTGGGTTCCCTTTTTGGGTAATTACAGCAATATTCCTTGGCGTTTTTAACCATTCCTGGTGGAAAGTGTTCCCTAACTCCTTTACAATCCTTGGTCTTAAGGCGTCCCTAAATAATTGCCCACACATTTTCAATTGGACTCAGGTCTGGGCTCTGAGGGACCAATCCATTACTGAGATTTCATGTTCCTCAAACCACTTCTTTACAGACCTAGCCTTTTAGAAAGGTGCATTGTCCTGCTTGTAAACAGCTTGCCGGTAATAGTCTTCCGTTCAGGTATGATATGAGATAGTTAGACAACATGGATTTGCATGCTAGCGCATCTAAGTTGCTTTTTATAAGGACAAGAGGTCCAACTCTACTAAAGTCACCACAAACCATAACGCTGCCTCCACCAAATCCCACCGTATTTTTGGTGTACTTAGGGTCCAGTTCCTTGTTTGAGAGTCGTCCTATATAAGTTCTTCTATCAGAACCATTGAGATTGAACTTGGATTCATCGCTCCATACCACTGAATTCCAAAAAGATGGAGGAGAATCAATATGGTCTTTGGAGAATTCTATTCGCTTCTTCATATTACCATCTGTAACATTTGGTTTCTTAAGGCTCTGGCATCCCCCGAATGTTATTTGCCAAAAGCCATTGTCGGACCGTCATAGACGCGATGTTTCCTTCACAATTGGCTAAGCAACAAATGAAGTCATTTGAAAAGCATAATTAAAGGATTTTCCGTAGACATTAAAAAAAGTGGCTCCGGTGGGTTAGCAATTTCTTGCAATCTAACTTTTCCGCTTAAACAACACATCACGACTGACTCATGTTTCCATTTAACTGCTTTGCATTGTTGGCGAACTTTTTCATTCAGTCTAGTATCACAACTGGACCATCAATACATTTTCTTTCGTGGTTATAATTACACGCATACCATAATGCCGATCCTTCTTGTTTAATAGAATGTGTTTGTGCCGCGCGACTCGTAGTTGCATATTGCCGCATTTGAGTTAATTCAGTAGCAGCCCGTCTCTTGGACGATTGTTTTTTAGTACGAATATCTGTTGATCTTTCCAATGGAGTTTCTAAAACTCGAGTGGCACGTGAACGGTCCCTCATTTGAGAAAGGCATTCCTTCCGTTGTTGCTCAGATTCTTGTTGCAATGCTAAACGTTTATTATTTTCTTTTGAAGCAGATCGCCCCTATGTATTAATTTTTCGCTTTACCATTTTCATTTTATTAGATAGATAGATATCGAATTATTTGAAATGACTAATTAAATACACAAATTAACGGTTTGAATTCGCAGTGGAAACTTAAGTTATTCCTCCCCAAATTCTACTTAGGCAATGATTCTTAATTAACAGGAGGTGTAATATTTGCTTGCATACTTAAATTTACCATTACTGTAGATCTTCGCGATTAAAATTAGTGTGAGGTAGCTGATAGGAAGCTGATAGAAGATCTTTTCCGCTAAAGCCTTCAACAAAGCAACTTTTTTCAGTCGAACATGAATTTTTTTATAATTAAGTCGCACTGTAGTTTCCATTGGAAAACATACCTGCCTTATCGTTCAATTATGCAAAATGTTTTTGTGTAAAATTGATAGATAATGTTACGGTGCTACTGACAAATTCACTATGATTGACCATTAACTATGAAAATAAATCACTCTCTTAAATAAACAGTACGTGCTTACCGCCAAAACTTCAAAACATAAAACATATGTACATATCTGTTCCAAGCCCTGCATTTACTTATCATATAAAAAATTGCAACCAAATGTATCCAGTTATTGAATTAGATCCCAATCCCGTACCATACACGCATGTACCGCAAACATGCATACCCATTGATGCATTGACGGTGGCAATGGTCTCCACTGATCGTTGTTGCGAAGGCATACAAACGATATTTCTTTATGTTATTACTTTTCTCACAGAAAATGTACAAAGAAAATATACATATCAAAATCTTTGTTTTTAAATTATTGAAAACAAATATGTAAAAAAAATTAATACGTTTTTTAAGAACAAATATAGAGCAAGGTGAATGCCCAAAAGTCGAATAAATACTTTTCTTTTTCTCATTGAGAAGTTTTTTATTGAAATATATCGACTCTTTTTTATCCATTTTATAGACTTAATCTAACCAGATTCGATTGCAAAAATCGCATTTAGATCCATTCAGTAGTTTTTTTGTTTTTGCAGCACATGCATACATACTTTTTTTTAGACTTGTCTTTTATAAAAGTACTGATGATGATGATAACTACCCAGCAAAAAGAGTAAAGCTTATGTAAGGCTTATGTCCATATAGTTTATTCCTTAGCAGAAAAGGCTTCTTATTCATAGGGAACATCTTTTGAGTACAAATATCCCTTATGTTATGGCTTATTTTTACACAAGCCATGTCCTAGGCAATCAGGTATACACTTTTATAACTTACACATAGCCTTATTTTAACCTTATGAGAGGCTTAATTTAAGTCTTTTTTAATGCTTATTTCAGTATTTCTTAGTCCTTAGTTTAAGGTAAAAAAAAGTTGTATTCATTACTTATACAAGCTTTTCTATCAGCTTTTGTTAGGCAATATATTTACTGTATAAAGCTGTGAAACTCATTATTTTATAAGGTAACTAGCTGATCCGCCCAGCTTCGCCCATATACGCAAACACCCGCGTTACTCACATTACAGATAATTGCCAACGTCACCTGTGGGAAATTTTTGTGACTACACCAAACTATATTATTTCATTTAAATTTAATATTGTTGATAAGAAAATTCTATACGGGGAAAACTAAATTTTCGTAAATATTTGCACCCCAGGGCCACCTATCGGGTCCAAATTTTGCAAAAGACTTTCTTTTTATTTAAATATTATATGGTGTGAATTTGAACCAAATCGGTCCATAAATAAAAACTTTGAAAAAGCGACCCCAACACTACCTAGGGGGATATAACATAAACAAAAACCATCCGGAGCATCACACGAACATATGGTGTGAATAAAACGTGGATAGCTTCAGTGGTTCAGTCGTGATAGTCGGACATACATACGCAGCAACGTTTTTATATATTAAAGATTAAATTATTTCTGTTGTAATTTTTATTATTAGAAACATTCTTTTTATTATTAGGTACATTCCATAGAAAAACCATTTACGACTTCGTATATGCCTCTCATTAGAATTCGAAATCTTACATATACCTTATAGTGACGCTTAGATAAGCCTTAATATAAGGCATAATTAAGAATAACTTTATTTAAACTTTAAAAGAGAGAGAACATACCTAGGAACTTATTTATAACTTACTAGCTGACCCGTGCTCGCCTTGCTTCGCCCTCCTGCCACTTTTACGACAAAACATAGAATTAATATATTTTTTTTTGTTGTTTTTTGGCTACGGGAATTTTTTCCTTAGCGGCAGCACTGGTCACTACTTCTTCTACCACTTCTTGCGTATATATTAGATACTCCAATTCACTCTCCCTTCAATAATACACTCTTCCTAGAGTAGGATAATCCTTCTGCTTCTACTTCTACATCTATTATTCTCTACCCCTCCCCCTCTTTAATACTTCTCAGCTTTGGAGTTCATTCTTCTCTTGGTTCTTTATGGGGATCTTATTGAGATGACATTTTACTCTGTTTTGTTCAGAACTTCTGAAATTGTTTTGTTATCCCTTTTCATTTATTCGCGATCCTTCCTCAGTGAACTTATTTGTAGTTTGTTTTCCCCTGACATACACTTTACCAATAACTTATGTAATTGAGTTCATCATCTGTTATGGGTTTTGGAATAATTATTATGGAAGATCCTGTTTTGTCCAAAAACAAAAACAAAAAAAAGTAGGTATCATGAAAACCCCTCTGATCTAGCTTCATACATATCTGCTTTTGGTCATATATATGTACATATGCATGTATGTAGGTACTGTGAAATATAGAGATTCTTTCTTACCGCTTATCGCGAATGCAATTGGCTTGCGTTGTGCAAAATATTTTAAGGGTAGGAAGTGGTTTCTTCCCCGTTTTTCATTTACTTGCGTTTTCTTGAATTTGCCAATGAAACACTACTTTTTATACAGTCTTATTTTATTATTAACAACATAACAGAGTAAAAGCATTTACATTATATAAAATAGCTGAAAAAACCATTTAAGTTGTACATACATACGTCATTCAATAATCAATAAATGAATGCAAAGAATGCAAGAGACTTCAACTGAATGCAGAGTGCAAATGAATGCAAATGAATGCAATGAGTGCAAATGAATGCAAAAAGAATGCAAGCATTCAATTGAATTCACAAGAGATAGCATTCATTGATTGCATTCAATTGAATGGTACAAAAAAAGAATGCAATCTTTTGAATGCTTAATGAATGGTGATTGCATTCATTTTTTTAAGTCTCAAATTGAAGTCAATGAAGGCAATCAAAAAATTGAATTCATTAAAGAATGCATTTCCAAATGATTGCAGTCATTTACAACTCTGAATGTATATATGTACATATATTTAATAATTTTTATTTTTCGTTCTTTTATAGATTGACGAAAGATTCTTATACATTTTTGGTGGAAACTTTTAACGAACGTAGTCTTAACCTAGTGCTTACTCCGAAATCGACAGAGAGCTGAAAATTTAAGTATTTTTTAAGTAAGGTGATGTTTGTTTTACTTTTTATAAAGAATTATATTGGTTATATAAAATAAAAACTCTTGTATATAATAATTTAAATTAATTTAATTAAACTAAAATATTTGCATTCCTATAGTTTTAATTGGACAACCAAATTGAAAAAAATGTTCTTCTTGGCGTCAATTCTAGTTTAACAGAATTAAACAGTGTAATTTTAGTAACATGTTCGCAATCCTGTGAAGCCATACATTTTCTTCTTAACATGGGTTTACTACGATATCTAGAAAAAAAAATCTAGAAAAAAAAAATCTAGAATTAAAAAAATATTGAAAACAAAAATCTAGAACGTACATAGAATCTAGAAAGAACAAAATCTAGAAAAAAAACTAGAATTACCAAAATCTAGAATTAATATGAATTTTTGAGACAATGGTTACAATCGCGCGCGCTAATTGTGACCATTGTCTCAAAAATTCATATTAATTCAAGATTTAGAATTTCTCTAAAGTAGAATCAAGTAGTGTAGAACAACACTATCCATGTGAATTAGATGTCAGCAGATAAGGCAAGTCAGGTATGATTATTTAGTATAGTTTCGGACGGTCTCTAACCACAACGTCGCGTCGTTTGCCAAAAAAAAAAAAAAAAATTAGAGTAAACGAAATCGTTACAAACAAAGGGTGCTTGAAAATTGAAATAAACGGATTTATTTATCATAAAAACAAGTGTATTAAAAAACAAATTTTATTGGCTATGCGAGCTAAATAAATTACATCATTGTGCTATTTCGCCAAGAAGAATAAATTATAAGATGAGCAGACGATATTATGGGTTTTATTCTTGTAAAAACTCTCAAAAAAGAAAAAAAAATTATCTAGAATTTACTTTTCATTTTTCGAGATTTTTCTAGATTTTTGCACATTTCTTTTTAATATTTTCATTATAGATTTTTTTTTTTTTTGTCTAGATTTTGTACTTTCGAGATTTTGTCACTCTAGATAATGTCATGATCCCTCTTAACATAACAGTGTCACAAAGCAGTTCTCTAAGATACCACCTAATTTGCAACCGTTGGTTTATCCATCCTAAATATACAGTGGTGGTTATATTTTAGGGACATTGCGTGTCTTTTATCGAATTGCGTGATAAAAATGGAAAAACTTCGGAACTAATTGAATAAAACACTTTTTATTAAAAAATTGTAAAAAAAAAAACTTCGACAAGCAGTAGAACCTCGGAAAGATGAACTATTCCAAAAGATGAACTACCCAGAAAGATGAACGGAATTTTTTCACCATGATTGCAGTATTCTAAAAGATGAACGGGTTGATTTTTGGATACTCGAAAAAATAAATGCTCTACCCATAATTTGTTTTCTCTATTTTATTTGTGTTTTAGTTATTCATAGTAGATTCATATTACCGTTATTCTTTAGAAAACTGTTCTTTTCTGCTTGATTTTGCATTTTTGCATTTCATTTTGTTTGTTTGCATACCAGTGTGAAGTGAATGTATGTAGAGGAAAGATGCCACCATTTCAACGCCGAGTAAAGTTTTTAAATTTAAAAGAAAAGTACAAAGTGTCGAAAGACATCTTAACCAAAATTAAGTACTTGTTTTTTTTAACTTTTCACTCTAAATTCTATCTTTGACCAGCTTCCATAGATTTTCGATCGGATTTAAATCCGAGCATTGTGCTCGCCAAAACATCAGATGAAATGTTTCGTATTTAAAAAATGTTTTCGATATGTTTGTCATATGGTTTGGATCATTGTCTTGTTGGCATATCCACCGAAGTGGCATTTTATGCTCAGCATACGGCAACGTGATATCCTGGAGTATGTGTTTATGTGTTTCCCGAATCCAAAAAATAAGACCTACACCATACCAGGAGAAACATCCCCAAATCTCCTTCATGTTTGACGGTCTTTACGGTATATTTGGGATGAAATTCCTTATTTTTCGGTCTTCGTACATATAGTCAGCCAACCGATCATATTAAATTAAATTTAGACTCGTCGCGCCTTAAGATATTACGTGATTTTCTTGCTCTTTCTGCTCCACTCCAGTCTTTGTGATCCTTTGCGTATTTTAGACGATCTGCTATGCTTTTTTTGCTAAGCAAAGGAACCTTTATAGCAGATCTACCAAAAAGGCCGACTTCTTGCAACCGTCTGCAAACTGTGTGTGCCGAAATATCTGCGTTCACTTCAGTTTTTATGTTTCGAGAAGAATTAAACGGATTCTGCTAGATTAACAATTCGGCGGTCGGTTTGGGCACTTGTTTTTCTCTTTGGTCTCGTTTTCTTCCTTCGAAATTGCGAAATTTCATAGAGTAAATGGAACTTTTTTATCATAATTAGTAAGAATAATGGTGTGTTGTATATATGATATATAAAAGAGAAGCAAGAAGAAGAAAGAAGAAACAGAAGCGTGCAAAAGTATACATTGTCCCTATAAATATGACCACCACTATACATGTCATTGGACATTTTCAAATCTTTACACTCGAAATAAAAATCTAAGGAAAATAGAATATGTTTATACATATATTAGGCGTGTTTTTTTTTAGCCTATATAGAATAAACATGTTTCAGCAACATGTTTTCTATCATACTAATATATAAATCTCAATGTGACGCTCTTACCTGTCAATCTTACGATTCGATAAACATAAAAACTAATGCACACAATGAAGTAAAACTTCGTATTCCAGTTCATTAACATCCTGTGCCTATTATAGGCTGATTTTTTAATTAATTTATTCGCAATGTTATTTAAATTAATGCAAAAATAAAAACACTTACAAATGCCACTTTCTTGCAAAATGCCACTAACTCAAACTACAAATACTTATAATCCACACTTGTGGATTGTATATATTGGTAGATTGCAAACCTTGGGGTGCGTTCGCACTCTATTTGATTCTTCGAACTAAATGACAATGTATGTATTGTAAGTAACACTATATTTTTTAGACACAAGCGAAGCCGGGCGGGACAGCTAGTATAAAATACAACAAAACCTTAGACTCGATAATTATTTTGTTGTATTATGAATTTAAATTTTTTTTTTAACTCTACATAGGCTAAAAAACACGCTTATTATTAATAAAATATGTAATATATAAATATAATTTTGTAATTTCCTGGCTTTGCCAAAATGATTTAAATACTATTTTTGCTGCTTCAATAGGAAAAATATTGCAAAAGTGGATCAGTCAGACGAACATCATACTCAAACCGGTAAGCAAAATTCATATTACCATTTATATAAAATTATTTTTAGCTATAAGTAAACATTTAAAAGCACTTCTAATGCTATAATATTTTTAGATTCATTTGAGAACAATGCCGAAAGCCTTAATCAAATTAATACTGCTAATGATGGAACACAGCAATTTTCTATTACTAACATAACAGATAATGCTTCACTAATGGTGTGGAATAACAAAATTACAAATATGATAGAACATAATGATTGCGTGGAGCCACTTGTGGCTCAACAAAACTCTTTTCGCATGCCTGGCTTCTTTCAACCTTTACCACAGATAAAATATGAAACTACATTCGAAATTCTTCTCGTTAAAACTAATTACCCCCCACCACCACCACCTCCTTTTATTGAGAAAAGGGTTTTTGTGGATACTGAAAACCTTGAGAGAAAATCACGCGAGTTTCTTGACGACATCCTATATGACACATTTGGCTTAGATAACTCATTGCGCACTGCTAAACAAAAGATCCGCTATATTAAAAGTACTGTACAAAAATCAACCGATACTACAAAATATGCTGAAGATACGGTGCAAAAAGCTAAAGCTAGAGATTTTATTCATATTTTTACGCCTCCAATATCTAAAAAGAAACCGGTTTATGAACTAATTGATGTACCATTATTAATTGAACCAGAAGAATCCTTAGCAGGTGATTACAGGGAACGAAGTGCTTTAAACTCAAGAGATCCGAGCGTCTGTGCTATGGACGAATACTCTTCATCACGATATTCCAGGCGATCAACGAAAGAAAGTAAGTTTTTTTTTATTTTAAATTAAATAATGTACTTATTTATGTATTTACTTATTTTTAAAAATTTTTTATTCTAAAAAAATGTACATTAAAGTATTAAAACAGTTATATACATGAAAAAAATTAAACTAACCTACTCTTTGGTACACAGTATAAATTACATAGTAATCTAGTACGAACTCACCGCACACAATTAGTTCCTTAAAACTTCTCTATTAGTATGCAAATTTACTACTGTTGCTTCTTGAAACACTCAATTCAGATTTCATTATGAAACAATTAAATTTAACAATGTAGCAAAACATCTCTTGAAAATAAGCGAAGTATATAATGTATTTATAATCTTGACTTGAATATTTGTTACTTCTATTGAAAGGTAGTATATTATCTTTTTTACTGTTCGTGTTGTCACAGACAAGCGGCTGCTTAAAGCAGTAGATTCTTTTAATCTTTTAGCTAAAGGCATTTACCTATAGATAATTATTTGTCTCATAAAAAATGTATCGTGTTCCGAATGATACGACAGTCATTCATAGCCGATCTAAGCTAATAAAATGCAATGGAATAAAAAACATGTTAAAAAAATGGACACTTAATTATACCTTCACTTTTGTGGACGACTGTATGTACATACAAAACATATGTACATACATATAATTTACGTAATGTATAATGTGTTAAATCTGCTCTGTTGTTTAACTAGAATATATTGTATATCTTACTATAAAAGTCCCAATAATAAAAGTCTTAGGTTTTAAAATTTAGGCCGTGAACGAAGGCCATACGAACTAACGCCATAATGGCGTTAACTCACTTTCAAATGCGAATTAACGCCATAATCCATTTACGGCGTAAATCCACTTTCAAATGAGAAGTAAAGCCATCACTTCAATGTGAACTAACGTCATATGGTGTTAATTCACATTCGAATGTGAACTAATGTCATAAAATGTTTTTGAGCTCTGAAGCACAGCCAGTGCTATATAACAATTTTTCTTAAACTTAAAACTTAAAACGGGGTTGCAGGGGGGCAGCATGCCCCCAATACATATTTCACCGTTAATGCACAAAACTTTGCAACCGATGTTACCTGGTGAATACCTTATATTTAAATGGAATCTTTAAATCTTTAGTTTTTAATCATAAGATAGAGTAAAAGCATAACATTCGAAAGAAAGCACAAAGATCTTGGAAATGAAATAAGGCCAAATTGGCTTTGAAAAACGAAATAAGCAAAACTGCAAAATTTGACAAATTTGGCTTAGTTACAATTTCAAAAGCAAAATAACGCAAAGTTTATTTTTTTATTTCGTTGGGCCTTATTTCACGAATTTGAGAATTTAAAACAAAAAAGTCGCGCGATTTTCTTTTAAGTGGAACTTCTTTTGGGACTTTAATTCACATTCAAATGAGAACTTATGGCGTTAATTCGCATTTGAAAGTGAATTAAAGCCATTATGGCGTTATGGCTTTCGTTCAAAATTTCAATACATTCGAATCCGCTATCTACCTGTCTCACTGGAAAGAATCGGTATGGAAATGATCGTGTAGCCAGCCACTCAGAGTGACAGATATCAGTACTGGCCAGGGTTCGGAACCTACTCCAATCGGAGTATATCTACTCCGCTTTAAAAAAAAAAATACAAAATCTACTTCGCACTCCTCTTCGCTCAAAATCTACACCATTTTGTTCAAACAGAAAAATTTAACCAAATAATGGAATGCCAACACTGATCATTTGGAAAATCTGTTTTTAAAAAATTTGTGATACTAAATTTGAACAGAATATAGGTTTTTTTTTCTCGTCGTTTTCATTTGTATTTCTGTATTAATATTTTCAATTACTATGGCTAGTGTGTACAATTCTGTTTTGTTGTGTTGCCTTGTTACTTTCAATTTTAAAATACAATAACAACTAAACCTATAGGTATAGAATTAGTTTAGATAGCTATAGGGTATTTTGAGTTAAGCCACGATAACCCCTGTGGTTCCAAATTACTTGTATTCAATCGAAATCGTTATTTTTAGCGTAATTTTTTTAAGCCTATATAGGTTATAAAAAAAACACGAATTCTGTCTCCTTTGCTTTTGTTTTGCAAAGCTTTCTTCTTGTATTTACAAATCTACTCCGGAAATTTTGGTTTTGGTCTGCGTTTTTATTTAATCTACTCACAAATTTTATTTCTGGGGTCCGAACCCTGGTATTGGCAGCACATTTTCTGTTTTCTTAATTTCAAGCGATTTTATCTGCTACTCCTCAAAACATTTCATTGCAATTTTACTTATTTTAAAGTGTGCATGTCGGGGATTAATTTTTCTTTGTTAACTTATTCTACTTGTTTGTATTCATTGACAAAATATTCTAAGTTTGTTTAAATGAAACATATTTCTGTTAACCGAAGCCTGTTTAAAAGAAATTTTAATTCAGTTATCCGAAGCCCGTTTAAATGAAAAACACGATTAATTCAAATAAAAACAAAATATTTCCTCATTTCATTTAAGTGTGGAAATTCTCAGATAAAAATTAGAATGAAGATTTTAAACGTAATGAATATGATGAAGATAAAGAAATAAGTCCAGTAAATAAATGGAAGAACAGTTTATGACAAGGAACAAAATAACGAATGCTTTATTTAAAAGTTAAAGAGTTTGACATGAGATACAAATAGCAAAAGTATTGCCACGGTACTTCGAAATGTTAGAATATTTTAAAACTGGTTGTAACTTATTTTAACATATCGAAAAAAAGAACTGAGAACTTTTTTAATTATGTAGACACTTATTAAATTACTATTTAAATTTTAAAATATAACTTCCAGCAGTTACTTCAGTTCAATAAGTGGGTACATAAACCTAAGATTTGGCAATTCATTTTGGTAAAAATCCGAAATAAGGAGTGATTTCAAATTGTTTCTGTTTTTTGTCGTAATCTTAAAATCGTTCGGTATTCGGGCTTTTAGAGTAATATGCATATAAGAAATTTTATGATAGACATATAGATCCCAAATCATAGCGAATTTTAAATATTTCTGGATTTCTATATTTTAGATCATTTACAACTATTATGAACAAAAAAAATTGGTCGTATACCTAATAAAAGCGTGTGAGCATAAAATCGCGTAATACTGGACATAAAACAAGTAGCTGAGTATTTTTATTTAAATTAATACGTACAGGTAGATTCTACTTACTTAATTTTTTCAATTTTAAATGGCACTTGTTAATGTTTTAGATAGTAGAACACAGAAAATAACAGCTAAAAGTAGATTAATAAAAACAAGTTCATATGTTTTTCAGAAATATACATGCATATGTACATACAAAGTAGAATATCGTAGTAGTTTCACGTTTAGATAATAGTGAATGACAATTTACATGAACATTATATACTTATACACATGTAAAGTTTATGTATTTACTTGTATTACCTGGCCCTAATTTTACCGTTCACTACCCAATGTGTTGTTTTATGATGACTGCATGTTTCTAAAAAAAACGTAGTATCGTGTCTTGATGTTATTGACTTTCCATACCAAATATTACCAAAACCCCCAAAAGTTTTCAATAATCGTTAGACATTTTTTTATCACTGCATAATGTAACTGGGACGGCACGTCCTCCTTGGGGCTTTCATAAGGAAATTTAAAATTATAAGTACAGTATAAAGTTTTCCTGACTGAATCACGTACAAATATTTCGCATTTTTTGTAATCACTCTAATCACACTAATATTATAAATGCGACAGTAACTCTGTCTGTCTGTCTGTCTGTCTTTTACTTTTTCACGCCTAAACCGCTGAACTAATTGTAATGTAATTTGGAAAAGAGATAGTCTGTCCTTTTAGTCCTTTTCACGCCTTAGCCGCTCTGTCTATCTATCTGTTACCTGTGCACGACTAAACGACAATCACAATGAAATTTGGTATAGAGATAGTCTAAGACCTGACGAGGGACATTGGCAAACAAATACCCGCTACGTGGCGCTGGAGTCATGTTATTCACAATATATATTGATATAGTGTCAAAAGAAAACTACAAAATCTGGACCCGATAGGTGGCGCTGGAGTCTAGTTATTAACAAATTCTAAATAAAGGGAAACAAACAAAAAAAAAATCGGATCTAAGGGACATGTTTGTCCCATGTTGAATGGTAAAGAATTTTATCAAATTCTCAACTGTAAGACGAAAAAGTTAGGCTCTTATTAAATAATTTTGCAGAAGATTATCGCCTGTGGTGAAAAGTGGAGTATGCATAGACATAGGAAGTGGTTAGATGTACATACATACATAGGTGCATATATGCAAAACTAAAACACATCACTAATTCCATTCTTCACATAGAAAAGTATATGGTGACAGTCTGATGGACTTTTCATTGCATTAACCACGAGAAACGATAAACGCCACACAATTTTCTAATGAAATCGACACAAGTAGTGCATGTAATGGCATGGTACAATACTATTACATGGCAATGCTAAACCCCATACGTCACATGTAACAGTAAAACAGCTCTTTTATTCGGGATTGGAAATTCTTCCACATCCATGGTACTGTTTCAGACAGTCTGCATCTAAAGTCATTTAGCCACCAGAAAGTCTTCCGATACCAACCAAAAGCTCATAAAATCATTGCGTTAAGAATTCTTAAAAAATTGGTACTACAGTAGAATCCCGATTACCTGGATCAAATAAAACCAGCGGTATTCCGTATAATTGAAAATCCGGATAATCGAAATGGAACAATAACAAACAGTATGTCTGTTTGGTAACTCACGAATTCGTACAAATTCGTAAGATTCTTACGAATTTCGTGTTTGGTAACCTAAAATATTCGTAAAAGAGAAAGCCAAATGACAGTTCGAAAAAATTCCCCTCAACTGAGAGCATACATAATAGGTCCGTTCGCGTACTTTTTGCACTAAATATGTGTTATCTGTCAATTTTCGAAGAGTGAGGGTGAAATTCTCTCAAAGACAGAAAAATTATTATTAAGCACCAAAAAATGAAAAATGAATGTAATTTCCCAGATTTGAAAAATTTCTTGTGATAAAATTCGTAGCATGGGGAAATTGCTAACTCTCTCGTGAGCACTCTCTTTTATGAAAACCAAGAAATTTTTGCGAACGCTAACGGATTTTCGTTACTTTTCGTTATTTTTTTTAGATTTTCGTAGTTTTGGGAGTGTACGCGAACGCACATAATCTTACACCGTCTTTTTCTTTGTGTAAGGTTGAACAACTCTGTCAAACCAGCTGAAAATAATTGTAAAATGTCATAATCTTCATTTTAGTGGAAAGCAAAGACAAATTTACAGGTTTTACGCACGTGTTTGGTTACTTTTCTTACGAATTTTCCACTGCTGAGAGGATTTTCACCCACTTTTCAAATTATTTATTATTTGACAGCGACGTTAAACCTTAAACAGAAAAGATACAGATACCAAACAGACCCCCTATCGCGCAAAAAAATGACACGGTCGGAGGCGGAAATAAACTCGTCGTAACATATCTCGTTCCCCCGTAAAAACATTTTTAAATCGGCAATTAGACCCATAAAGAATGAGTCCGGATAATCGGATATTCGGATAATCGATGTTCGGATAATCGGGATTCTACTGTACTTGACGTTTGACGTCGGAAGAGCGTTGAAGACGCCAACGCCTTATATTTTGATTAAAGATAAATGTATAAAAAAGTATTTGGGTTTCGAATGTTTGCTATGTACTAAATCGAACATTTCATGTCTTACAACCAAATAATAATAGAAAAAATATGCTGTTGTTTATTCACACTTTGAACATTTGGTGTGATTCAACAAGTTTTGTTGGATTTGGAGGCTCTTATTTCTACCAAGAACCACAGTACTAGAGTAGCCTTTTGCCTAATAAGTAACGCGACTATTTTGGTACACGGCGAAGCCGGGCGAGACAGCTACTGAAAAATAAATAGGAATGGCAAGAATCTAGAATTAAGAAACATTCTTCTGTTGGATACATGTTATCTGTTTTTAGCATACGCTGAACTGCAGCCAATAACAGGCTGAGGACCGATAAAAGGGGTCGCTGATCCAGCTCTAGCCAGAGCATCAGCTTTATCGTTTCCCGGGATGTCAGAATGTCTCGGGACCCAGACCAATGTGATCTTATTACATTGCCCAAGCTGGTTCACTTTATTGACAGCTTCCTCAAGAGTTTTTGAGTTGATCAACGTAGCTGAACAGGCTTTAATAGTTGCTTGGCTATCAGAGCAGATTTTGGCTGTATGGCAAGGAGTATTGTCCAGGTGAAAAATAAAGTGTCACCAAAAAGCTCTAGCGCAGAGGGGTCTAATTTATATTTAAGAACCCGTAGATAAGCTACTGCAGTGACTTTCGATTCTAAAAAGAACATTCTACTTTCTACGTCTCCAGAGGAGCATCCCCGAACTATCACACCTTCATTTTTGGGGCATCCGGAAGTGGCATTCAGAGTTTAATCTTTGCTTAGGTTCTCCTCGCGCAAGAATCCTCCCATCTCCATCATGCAGCTTAAGTTTTGATTCGTCGGAAAAGATAACGTCTTGAATCTAATTAAGATGCTTCTCGGCCCAAAGTAATCGTTTTCCTCTGACTCCTATTGGAAAATCTGCCTTCAGTACTGGCTTAAGTCCTCTAAGCTCAGCTTTAACGAGCCTTTCTCTCACTTAGCCTGCTGAATTTATTTCTCATTTAGCTCGAAATATATCATTCTTGATATCCACTGAAGTCTTGAACCAATGCCGCCGGCTTTGGAATACAAAAAAACTATCTTCGACTGGGGTCATCTTTCCTGGCCTCTCCTGCTACGGGTATTCCCGGTCTCACCTTTTTTTAAATTCCTTGCCACAGTTCATTGAGCAACATTAAATCTTTCAAAAAATTTGACGGGTTTTGACGTGACAGACACAAAATATTAGATTTTAAGTCGGGACTGATTTTCCCATTTTTTGTTTTTTTAATTACTTTGGTAGCTCTCATAAATTCCAAGAACTGTCATGCAAAATAGTAAGAAAAGGTTTGAGCAAAATTTTTCGAACGGCACTGTATGAACACATGTTATTAAAAAATAATGTTTTTTTTTAACTTTAACACATTCATGGTATGTATATTTTGACTTGTGTAAACATACAACTTTACATTTTTACATAAGTTAAAGGTATCGATATCACAAACCCCCAAATTAAGTGTTTTGAGGAAAAACGCTTATGTATCTCACAAAGGTCGTTCAAAGTTAAAAGTTTGAATAATTATAGCTATTCTTTTACTTTGAATGATTTTCCTTAATTTTAAATAACTCTATTTCTAAATACATTTATATTCTATATATTATCTTCAACAAATGTTGTAGAGAACATTTAAGAAGGGATGTTTTTTGTTTTGCTTCAAGTTCAAAGCTTAACTTCCAATTGCTTGCGTTTTGTAGTACAAAAAATTACCCGTTTATTATTTTATTGCAATTTTTATAATCAGAAAATATAAACAAATATGTATTAACATTTAAATTTTAAAGGAAACATCTCATATTCGGGTGAGAGGGAAGCTTCACAGAGTAGCTACAGTGGTTCGATAACACAGTCATCCCGACTTGGAAGAATTGATTTAACTCGTGCAGAGGAACGGTCCTCGATATTTTCTTCTAAAGACAAACGTCTTCAATCGAAAAAAGAAGATTATTCCTTTTCTGGTAACGAAGATTATTTTACTAGGGCAAAATCAACTGCACGTAGCGAATCTCATGATGATCGCTCTTTGAAATCGCTCCAGAAACCAATAATTACGAAAAATCTTAAAAGTACACACGTTAAAGGTAATTAATTGTTATGATTGTAAATGAAAACTTGCTAAGTATAGACAACAAAGTAATTACTTTCTTTCATTTGCAGCTGGGGAAAATGCGGTTTTCGAAATTCAGTTTGCCGAGAAACCAGGTCTAGTTACATGGCTCAAAGATAACAAGGCAATTAATGATGCATTAGCTGATAGGGTGAGCATTACAGAAAATGAATTGAATTACTATCGTTTAACAATTAAACACTGTAGGTAAGTTTTACATTATTAAAATCACCTAGCATTGAGTTTAAAAATATAAAAAACACCTTTTAGTGAAAGTGATTCTGGAATTTATACAGCTAAAGCTATTTCTGGCACTGAAAGCACATCGAGTTCCACTCAACTAATAATAGGAGAAGGTAGCTAGCCACTGTTAAAGAAAAGAGAAGAGTTAAAGTGTAAATTATTATGGTTTTTAGATAAAAGCGAAGCGGGGAGAACAATGGATCAACCACCCACATTTTTAGTTAGTTTGAAGGATACTGAAATGCTGGAATATACTTTCTTCAGATTTTTAATTAAAGTTATTGGCGATCCAAAACCCAAACTTAAATTGTAAGCATTTTTGTTTTAATTTTTGTTCAAACATTTTTTAAATACTGATGAAATATGAAATTATTAGCTTTAAGGATGGCATCGAAATATTGGAAACTGAAAGGATACAGGTTATACGAGATAAGGACTACTTGGGATTTTATGAGCTTGTAATAACAGAAGTACATTCAACTGATGCGGGGGTCTATTCATGTGATGCTGAAAATAAATTTGGAAAAACAACTTGTCAAGCGAACGTTACAACAATAGGTAATTAAGATATAACAATTTTTAATATTGGGAAAATGTATCACAAATAAACATATGTATTTAAAATTGATTTTAAACATAAAAAAAGTGTATACATTATTATGTCATAAAAGTCAATATTAATTACTACATATGTACATACATAAGTATTATATGTATAAAATAGCGCACTACCATTGAAATAAACACTTAAACACGCAAAACATTGAAAGTTAAGTGACCACACGTTTTGAATTTTACGTTATTTCGAACTTCGAAATTTGTCTTATAAGAAGTCATAATGTAATTTTTGTATTTATTGCAAATTTATTATATTCCTACTGAAAACTTTTGGCAGCGTCAGCTAGTTGTGCTTTCTTTTTTCTGGCCCGGCCGGCGCGGCGGCACACATTGCTCTGCCCTTCCGGTAGGTTACGTTAGATTAGGTTAGAAAAGTGCTGTGAGGCTTAGCCATCACAAAAACACTAGGCACCATAATGGGCCCATCGCGATCCCCTGGGACCATCGTATGATGGCATTTAAACCGAAACACTTCCATCAAAACATTTAATTTCCCTACAGAATTTTAGAATTCTATTGTGGCCAGTTTGGCCAGCCTCCTCCAGTGTATTAAGGAAGTAACTCCTTAAAAATTTCTTACGAAAGCGGGCTATAGCCTGACAATCACAGAGGATATGTTCAATATCCTCCGATGATCCTATGTCGTTGCAGTATCTGCATTCGTCCGTGTTTGAAAGACCCTTTCTTTTGGCATATTTCCTTAAGAGACAGTGCTCGGAGAGTATATTTATTAGAGTTCTCAGCTTTGCCCTATTCAGTCCAAGGATAACCTTGGTTCTTTTACGGTCTATGGCCGGCCAGAGAGCCTTGAATACCCTATGCCCTTCAATTTTTGACCATCTTTGGTCCGTCAAACTTATGATCGTGTTATTCAGTTTTGCCCTAACGCCGCATGATGGCGTTGCTATGTTCATAACCGTCTCGGTTAAAGGCAGTGCCCCTCCTTTCCTTGCTAGCTCAGCCGCAAGTTCATTTCCCTCTACGCTGGAGTGTCTAGGCATCCAGCAGAGTTTTATCCTGTTGTGTCTGCTTAGTGATCTGAGCACAGAGCGACATTCTTCCACGATTGCCGATTTGACGATTCACGATTCTAGTGCTCTAAGAGCAGCCTGACTGTCGATGTGTAGATGATGATAATTTTATCCATTACTATCTGAACCCGGTGCGCTTCGCACCATTTAACTTTTCAAAATTTGTTATTCGGGTATGATAGAAAAGAAGAACATAGTAGCAAGCAATCACTGCTGTTCTGTTTTTCAACTTCGATTTCCATTTTTTTGTGTCTGTCTGTCTGTCTGTCTACCTATTTGTCTCTCTGTCTGTCCCTCTGTCTGTCTGTCTATTCATCTATCTATCTGTCTGTCTGTCTGTCTTTCTATCCGTCTGTCTGTCCGTCCGTCTGTCTGTCTGTCTGCCTGTCTATCTAACTATCTGTCTGTTTGCCTGTCTGTCTGTCTGTCCGTCTATCTATCTATATGTCTGTCTGTTTCTCTGTCAGTCTGCCTGTCCGTTTATCTGTCTGTCTGTCTGTTTGTCTGTCTGTCTGTTTGTCTGTCTGTTTGTCTGCCTGTCTGTCTGTCTATCTTTTTGCTTATTTGTCAGTCTGCCTGTCTTTTTGTATGTCTGTCTATCTATCTATATATCTATGTATCTGTCTGTCTGTCTATATATCTGTCTATCTGTCTATCTATCTATCTATCTATCTATCTATCTATCTATCTATCTATCTATCTATCTATCTATCTATCTATCTATCTATCTATCTATCTATCTATCTATCTATCTATCTATCTATCTACCTATCTATCTATCTATCTATCTATCTATCTATCTATCTACCTATTTATAAAAATAGTGGTATAAAAGAAAACATACATATGTACATACATATGTACATATAAATATAGATCTACTTACTTGACTCCAGCGCCACCTATCGGGTCCAGATTTTATTATATAATTGTCTCTTTTGGCAATGAACCAACATATATTTTGAATATGAGGCTTTTAAGGCCACAAATATTGAAGTTTTTAATAACTTGACTCCAGCGCCAGCTAGCGGAATGAAATATACTTTACGATGATTTCTCATACCTGGCAAATATACACAAAAAATTTCATAAAAATTGGTCAAGCCGTTTCGGGAGTTCGATCACAAACACCATGACATGAGATTTTTATACAGGGTGCCTCAGTTAAGAGGTATAATCCGTTAACTGGAGATTCCCCAAGTTCTAGCGAACAAAAAATCGTACGGCAGGGGGCTCTATTTTCACCCCCCTCCAAGTTATAGCCCCTCAAAGTGGGGCATCTTCGATTTGGAGGTATAACCACTTTAAATGATATAACTTTTGAACTATTATAGCCACAAGAACAATTTTGTATTTCTTCAAGAGGTAATTTAGTAGCGCATAAAAAGTATCTAAGATTTGTTTAATTTTATGCAGCCAAAAAAAAGCTATAGCTCCTTAAACTCAAAATTATGAAAATTTGCTGCTCTACCTTTTTACTTAAAATGCTTTTTTCTCAAAACTTTTGCTAAATAATTTTTTATTTTTTTTTTTTCAAAACTTTAATCTTAACTAATTCTCTTAAAATTATGTACAATAACTTTTTCACGTACAATCACCAGAAGTTATAGTAAAAGCGATTTTTTGTCAGACAAAAATGATAAAAAAAAACCATGCCAAACAAAGAATTACTGAACGAACGGTGGGTTGGTCGATTTAGCCCCAACCTTTGGCTGTGATAATTCTGTGTTTTGCATTTAACATAATGTTCTACCTGTTGTTCTTTTACAGATAAGGAGCGCATTGTACGCCTTTCTGATTCTGTCCTTTGAATTTAAATTCCAATTAAGCTTTCTATCTAGAATAATACCAAGATACTTTGCGTGATCTGATAAACAGAGTTCAGCACCGTCTAGCTTGGGGAGCTTGAACGTTGGTATCTAGTGTTTTCGGGTAAAAAGAATTAGTTCCGTTTTGGTGGGGTTGACGTTAAGTCTGCACCCCTTTGCCCATTTACTGATGGTCGCCAATGCGGCTTCCATGATTTCACTCAGTATATTAATGAATTTGCCTTGAACCACATCATCAGCATAGGCGGTAATGCCGATGCACAAGAGCAGTTTCCATTGATTTACCTTTTAAGTAAGCGTGTTGTGCTTCATCAAGTTGCCCTTTGTCACACTTACCACGAATATGGACATCCAGAAGTCTCTCAAACGTCTTTAGCAAAAACGATGAAAGACTGATGGGTCTGAAGTCTTTCGCAGTAGTGTGTCCTTGTTTGCCGGTTTTGGGAATGAATACTACCTTCACCTCCCTCAATGCCAGGGGTACGTATCCTAATTTCAGGCAGAGCTTGAAAATTTCCATAAGCTTCTCCTTGGCTATATCCGGAGCTTTTTGAAGCATTATGGGTATAATGTCGTCCGGGCCGGGAGATTTGTATAGAGCGAAGGACCAAATGGCCCAACGTACCTTTTTCCAGCTAATTACCTCATCGATTCTTTCCTCAGTTATTGTTGGAGAATCGTCACCGATTTGTCTAATTAACTCCTCATATCCGGGGGTGAAACACCCTGGAAAGTGAGTTTCTACCAAGGTTTCTAGTACTTCTAAACTATCTCAGCCCACGTGCCATCACATTTCCTGATAAAGCTAGGAGCATTTACCTCTTTTGAAAGCAACTTTCTTAGCCTAGATACTTCTCCTGTCCCTTTGATCGTTTCGCAGAATTTCTTCCACGATTTTCTTTTTGCCTGCCTGATCAGATACTTAAAGAGCCTTTTACCTTCTTGATATTCGTTCAATGAATTATTATCGCCTGATAGTTTTGCCTTATTATATAGTTTCGTAACTTCCTTTTCTTAGTATCTACCTCTTTCCTCCACCATTTTGGTTGGACTCTTTTAGGTATTTTGCTAATCGAGCTCGCATTCTCAAAAGCCTTGTTAAAGGAGTCGTTGAGATATTTTACCGCCCTATCAATTCCAGTAAAATCGTTAGTAAGGTCGATCTGTTCCCTGAGATATTGTCTAACTAGTTCGTTGAACTTTAACCAGTTAGCTTTCCTAGGGATCCTAAAAGAAGTACGTTCCCTAAAATGGAAGTTGAGACTGAAGCGAATCCATCGATGGTCTGAAAAGGATGCCTCGTCTACAACCCTCTATTTTTTGATTACTACTTCCGTGGTGTTGGACACCAACGTAATGTCTATAAACTCTTGCCTATTTCTGACCACGAAGGTGGGGATATTCCCTTGATTACAAATTGTAAGTTTGGACGATACAATACACTCAAAAAAGCACTCACAGTGGGCATTAGCATCACAGCACAAGCGTCCATTTATCCTGCGATATCAGCTCCTTCAGCTTTTTCGGTACATTAGCCGCAGAGTCGTAGGGGAGGTATGCAGACACCACACAGAATGGTTTTCTGTTCCCCGGTTCACACAATATTACTGTGACATCACCGAAGCTGTAATTATTCATAAGAAATGCCTTAATATTAGTATTTATTAGAATATATGCCCTGATTTTACCTTCATTTTTCTTGTAGAACAACGTATGTAATGCAAGTTTATCTGCATCACTTCCATCATCTTTGGGTTCTTCTACCTCCCTGCCCTTTCCTTCAGCAATGGGCTTGACCATAATGCGGCCCATGCTGTACCGAACCGTGCCATTCACTCTCTCCAGAAGGTGTAGTGAGTCTCGGTTAAGGATCAGTAAAAAGTGCTGCCCATACTGCCGTCGTGGTCCTCTTTTTATGACCTTCTAGGTATCGACCTTCAGTTCTCTGTCCTGCACATACAGAAGGCCGAGCAGTCTTTCTGGGAAAGTGTACGGACAGGGAACGCAGACCCATGCCTCCGGGATGACGAGCTTTATCAACTCCGTCATCGTTATGCATCTTAGAAGGGCCCCCTCGCACATCTTCTCAGCTTCCGTTATAAACTTACTGAGAAAGAGGACTGACTGACTGTTCCCACAAGCAACAACCTTGCGCCCACCATCCCAACTAGCTCCATCGAATTGAATTTCATTACTCTCTGTGGTGGATATTTCCTTCCACAGAGCATCTTGAAACTTTTCTTCGATGTCTTTCCACTGGTCCCTAATAAGATGACCGCAAGGCTCTCGCCCGTTTATAACAGTAACGAGGAGCTCGTCTTTCGGGTCGCCGAGCGAGCGATGTCTTCACCTTTTTCGCCTCACTCAACTCGACGGCGTCGTCCGATCTGCCCCTCTTACTTTTGAACTCAGCCCTCTTAAGCCCGGTAGTTGCCTCTATCTGTTAAACATTTATTTTAGTATTAATTGCCTCAATATTTACCTCACTGTTGGGCAATTTCTGATTTACCGTTTTAGGCAAATTGGTATTTTCACCGACTTTGTCTCCGCAGCCTTTTTACTTTCGTCTAGCTGCCTTTTAATAGCTTTGTCGACCAAGACTGCCTTAGCCCGACTAAGCTGCGCTTTCTTCCAGTCACTCATCTCCTCTGGGTTTCTTCGTCAAACTTTTGCATCTTGCGCCTAGCGTTGCGCAAGAGCAATTTGGCCTGTTGATGGGCATTTACCTTAGATGACCCTTGCTTTGCCTGGGAAAACTTTAACGTTTCCTCAGCTTCGTCTACCTTTTTAGTCTTACCAGGGCAGCTAGTGAGAGTCCCAGCCAAATCAGTAGTGCCCTAGTTTGTCTTGGCGGTGAGAGTCCTATCTGCCTCCTCACCGTCGCTCGCTAACAAAGCGTTCTTCTCTAGCTCTCTATCCAAAGCGGAGATGGAAGACAACGCGGTTGACGTTCCATCTCCTCTTCTGTTGAGAGCACGCTTCTCGTTGTTAAAATGGAATTTGAAAGCAATGGCGACAGCACTCTTTGCGGAGTGAAGCCCTCGCCGGCAGCCGTGGCCTCTGCCGACACTTGAGCGGATATCCCCGTTCGAATTTTAACAGTTTCTATTGTCTCTTCCATTTTTATATTTTTTCCACAACTTGTTTGGGTTTGTGTTGGGCTTACTTAGTTTTCGACCCGCAGCTGGATTGCTGGGGGCCACTTAAGCTTCCCCACCAACAACAAGGTGAAACCCGGCGGAAGAAGAGGTGCCCCTCCGGTATGTTGCGCGACTTCGGTGGCTTAAGTGTCGATCCAGTGAGTACAAGAGAGTGCATAGTTACCATTAGTGTACGATACTTAAATAATATTTACCCCAAAATACATTAGAGAACACCTATGTACAATGTACATAAGCAACAAAATATTTTGTTTGGTAATGCTGCTGGCATTGCGATTCTCATGTTATGCAAGTAGGGGCTAGGAAGATGATTCAGCTGATATTCGCTAGAGTAGAGACTTTAGTTGTGTTGCTGTTTCATCAGCATACGCATCGAGGAATGGGAGGGAATGCGTACTTTTTTTTATCAGCATGCTTCTGTTTCGTCGTTTTTTGAATTAAAAATTAATTGTTTGAATAATTCTTTTATTTCCAACCATGCAGTGGCTTCTTTGTTTTCTTTTCTCTTGATACGCATTATTTTCTAAAAAAGACACATGAACATCAAATTTGTGTGTTCATTCACAAATTTTTTTTCTATAAATGGTTCACAATAGCCCTCAATCAATGACTTAAATAAACCACCCTTAAATGCTGACTGCGAAAACGAAAACTTCTTAAGTGAAGTTTATGTTTAATCCTATGCTTAACTAACACTGTGTGACATTTTTCCGGTCATCGTCTCGGGCCTAAGATTTGAGCATTGATCCTGAAAGTACTTACCAAAACAAAAACTCTGCATCGTTCGTTTTGCCAGATTGGCTGCCTAACGTATCTTATAACCTCATATTGAGCACTTTTGTTTTTTTTTCTCATGGTTATATCTAGGTTAACCGTAGGCGAAAAAAAGTGCAAAAAACAAAGCGATCCAAGAAAACTGCATCCAAGGCCTCAGAATCGTAAAAATGCCCAAAGAAAGAAAAAGCGTCAGAGAAAGAGCGAACAATGAAGAAAGAAAAAAAAATGCGTATAAATAAATAAATGCCACATTCTCCACAAATATCTAACATTTAAAAATCTCATGTCACGGTGTTTGTAGTCGAACTCCTCCGAAACGGCTCGACCGATTTTTATGAAATTTTGTATATATTTGATAAGCATGAGAGTTCTTTGTTAAGTATCTTTCATCCCGCTAGGTGGCGCTGGAGTCAAGTTATTAACAACTTCTATATTTATGGACCAAAAATGCTCATATTCAAAACATATTTTGGTTCAGTGCAAAAAGAGAAAATTATAAAATCTGGACCCGATAGGTGGCGCTGGAGTCAAGTTATTAACAACTTCTTTATTTATGGACCAAAAATGCTCATATTCAAAATATGTTTTAGTTCAGTGCAAAAAGAGAAAATTATAAAATCTGGACCCGATAGTTGGCGCTGGAGTCAAGTAATTAACAACTTCTATATTTATGGACCAAAAATGCTGATATTCAAAATATATTTTGGTTCAGTGCAAAAAGAGAAAATTATAAAATCTAGACCCGATAGGTGGCACTGGAGTCAAGTTATTAACAACTTCTATATTTATGGACCAAAAGGGCTCATATTAAAAATGTACAGTATTGTGCAAAATATGAGCAACCGCTTGGCCTTCGTACTTCAAGTCACTTTTTTTCATACTTTTACGTATAGCAGGAAAATAAAGCAAACGGAGACTTGAGCAATGGGGTGAGACTGTTGACTGTTTTAATTCCTAGCTTTTGAAAAATTAACAAAAATCTGGGGGGCTCGTAAATAGATAATAAGGATCATGAAACTGCTTGTGCAAAATATAAGCAACTCTTCTTCTAACGCAAAAAAAAACTTACATAACGGGGAATTTGCAGATAGTTTGGACTCTAAATGCAGTGTATTAATGACAGGATTAGTTTTCTTTAAATTTGTATTGACATAATGTGCAGAAACATTACTTCGCTGCAATGGCTTGAGTTTAGTGTCATAACAGTTGAAAATTAAAAAAAAATCGAGCATTATAACGGTAAATTCAAAATAAAATACGGATACTATTTACGAATATATCATTTTATGGCTAATAAAAGAGATCAGAGATCACATATTATATTTTTTTGTTAGTCTAAATAAACTTAAAACCTATATTTTTTTTTTACTTTATTAAAGTTTATGGCCTTAATGGCACTCCATACTTATTTTATTTTTTGTGTATGTGAATGATTTAAATATATTATTATGTGTATGTTATGTGTTTCTTTTTAATATTAATTTTTTATTTGATTTTGAGAAAATTTTTATAAAACCTCTTTCAATGTATTATTTAAATTTTTTTTTTTATAAAATTTATGACTAAGAACTTAAATCTAACTAATACTAAATAAAACTAATTAAAACTAACTTACATCTAAATGTCTCAGGACCAGGCCCTGCCATGCGATCCCCATTCCATCGCCCAAACGTCAATTTAACGAATAATCAGTGAATCAAAAATCATATGGCAGGGCCTGGTTTGGCCTTATTATATGCTAGCCTAAGCCCATTCAAGCCACCAGTATTTTTCCCGATTGAGTCTATCAAAATTATTCTTATCCTTTTCAGGTATGCTCACGCAGTATCTTAAGATAGCATCGCCATCCACCAAGCTTGTAGGTACACACCTAATTCTTTTATCATTTGCCCGTCTTGCAACATGGTATATTATCGATACGTTCGTTAAGTCTGATAGATAGCCATGAGCATCCAGAAATAAGAATGCTTCAGGTGGTATGTATCCACTTTCTAATGTTTTTCTGAAATACTCAGGGTTGGGATAGAACAAGCCCGAAATGAGTTCGTTTTCCATAACATTCGCCGACCGGGCAAAATGATTCCCAGAATTACATTGTCAATTCTGGACACACCGGAAGCATCCAATAGTTTTTTATTTGAAACGTAATGCCGAAAGTCGGAATGTTCGCTCCTGTGCATCTGTATGCAAGCTCTCAGGCACTTTCTTTCAAAGATTCTTATTTTTTCTATGTATGAAGGGTTAATGTTCCACCATACTACCCTCGCGTAAGTCAGAATTGGACGAACAAATGCTTGGTAGCAAATGATCTTCACATCGGATCTCAGATAGTTGGAGTAGAAAAGCTTCTTGAGAGACATAAATGCCGCCCTAGCCTTTTGCAACTGTACATTTATGTGTTTTTTTTTCAAAACTATATAGGCTTAGAAATTTTTTTCCATGTTAATTACATTAACAACTAAGCCTATATAGGCTTACGAAACCTGGATAACTATCCAGTCTTAGGTGGTTAGCCTGGATAGAAAACTGTGCTACCAAACTGTTTTTTGTCAATAAAAAAAAAAAAATTAAATTTTTTGTCAATAGTTATCGAAATTTCTATCGAAATGTCAAATATGACATGAAAGTGAGGGAGAAATATGAAGACCGGTAGCTATCAACCAAACTCTGCTGTCATTTCAAATTGAAATTATTTCTGTTCATTTTAAAATGGGTAGAAAAGAAAGAAATACGAATTTATCCGACAAAGAAAAGAAAATTATAATGAATTAAGTGAACATGTTCCTTATTTTACTATTTAATTGAATTAAATTTGACGAAAAAAAATTCTGTCCAGCAACTTATTAATGAGCGCTTGATAACTACCGGCCTTACTTTCAATGAAAACAATGCCGATGTGAAACTGTCAAACGTCAATTAGCATAGTCCTGCCAAGTCACTGTTCAGCGTTTCTTTTTTTTTCTCATTTTCCGCTAAGCCTATATAGATTTGAAAAAAAAAAAACGCCTATTATAGTACAAAAATATGTCCAAATGAACCCCTAAATATTTCACAGCAGTCTTTGACTCGATCTGAAGACCATTTGAACTCATTATTTTGAGGTTTTTCCTATTATGTCTCAAATCTGAATTTCCGCGTCTTATTGGGGCGCGGAACAGTATGTTTTCACATTTTGAAAAATTTATATTAAGTCTCCATTCAGTACAAAACCTATGGAAACTGTTAAATTTGCCTTGAAGCCTTGTTTGAATTTCATCAATTCTCGACCCGCTTGCATACAGTATAACGTCGTCAGCAAATGCTATAGAATCATCCAGTTCCCTGAGTATATCGGAAATATAAATATTAAATAGGTGCGGTGCAGTTACTGTGCCCTGCAGAAGACCATTTTTGACATCGAAAACTCTAGTCGTCGTGTATTTTCTATCTGTTACAACAATTTTTTTGTCATATATCATTGCCATGACCATCTTTATGAGATGTGAAGGGAATTCATATCGTATAAGTTTGTATATTATCCCGTTGATCCAAACCGTGTCGAAGGCTTTTTCGATATCCACTAGGCAGGCAGCTGTACTTCTATTAGCGTTTAAATTCCAATTGATATCTGAAACCAATTTTGTGACAATATGCACTGCCGAGTGGTTTCTTTTGAACCCAAACTGGTTCCGCGGTATGGTCGCCTTTCTATCGCATTCGTATAAAATTGATTTACTAATGACTACTTCTAAGATCTTCCCGATATTAGGCAGAAGATTGATGGGCCTATAGCAAGAAGGATCAGAAGGATCTTTCTGCTTTTTGATTATTGGATATACCTTCGACATTTTCCAGTAACTCGGGAAGTAGTAGCTGTTTAAAAGATTATTAAAAATAATACAGTACGACCGTATGATATCATTCGGAATATGCTTAAGAATGATGCTAGGAATATTATCTACACCGCTTGACTGCTTGGTGTTGAGTTTTCTAAATGTGTATGTCAGTTCGTCTAATGTTGTGAAATAAATGTTAGTCTGTTCCGCTGTTAGTTCGTCGGCTTTTAATCTCTCAGTAAATCTTAAGAGAGTTGGCACTTCGTTATTGCGAAATCTCAACAATCCATTCCGTACTTCATCAGTTCTGCAGCTAGAGAAATCCCTAGCATGAATCGCCTCAAAATGGGAGCCTATCAGATTAAGTTTATGCATCCCACTATCTATCACAAACTGGTTATCGTGGATGGTCTGATGCGAGTACAGTTCGTACGCGAGCAATCGAAAATTAATTTAATTTTTTTTTAAATAGCTTTTTTTTCTAAGACCTTTTTGTCAGATCCTTTTGTGTAAGTTTTTGCTCCTTTCTTGGTCTGAAATATTGAATTTAATTTAATTTAATTTGCTTAATACAAGCATAAATCTTAAACAATCTAAAGCTTAAGGATATAACTTAACTATACAAAATTTACAAAATTTAATTTAATTAGCTTAATGCAAGCATAAGTCTTAAACAATCTAAAGCTTAAGGATAAAACAACTACACAAAGCAAGCAGTTACCTAAAACTAGGCACAGGGAAACTTAAGAGCTATATTAAGACTAAGTTTGGCAATAAAGGTTAATGAAATTAGAGTGTTAACTAGGTCAGGAGGAGGTGGGGGGCCTGTAAAGTGCGTTACGGAGAGATAGTTTACTACAATTGGAGTTAAAGTTAGGCATACTATTTGCCTTACGAAGCATTCTGGATATTGGTTCGTGGAAACCATAATTGATGCGATGAAAGCCAATATGAAAGAGAGGTACAGACCTGAGGTTTCGTCGATTGGTGTTAAGGCAGATCATTTCAAGAAAGACCGGGCAATCGATGTTGCCGGTCAAGAGTTGGTGTATAAAGAGTGCATCGGCAACATCCCGACGTTTTTCGAGAGACTGTAGGTTGATCAGTTTTAGGCGGTCGCTGTAGGGTGGAAGGTTGTAGATGTCAGCTCAAGGAAGACCACGTAGGGCAAAACACATGAACCTGCGCTGGACGGCTTCGATTCGCCTGATATGTAATTCGTAGTAAGGGGACCATACTTGGCTAACATATTCAAGCAGAAGCCTTACGAAGGTGATATACCGGGATTTCGTTTTAACCAGCTTTCGATTGCTCGCGTACGAACCGTACTCGCATCAGTGTTCAAATTAGGCAATTTTACAGTTTTAGTTGAATTGATGATCGGTGCTTTTTTAGATGAGAAAACGGATTTCTATATCAGATCGACTTGAGGTTTAACGGTGTCGCCGCATTAACGTCAGCTCTATATTGCTCCTGTTACTCTGATCTCTTCTATTAGCCATGAAATAATATATTTATAAATAGTTTCCGTGTTTTATTTTGAATTTACAACTTTTTACCGTTGTAATGCTTGATTTTTTTTTAAATTTTCAACTGTTATGGAAGACACTAAGCTCAAGCCCATGCAGCGAAGTAATGTTTCTGCACATTATGTCAATACAAATTTGAAGAAAACTAATCCTGTCATTAATACACTGCATTTAGAGTTCGAACTACATATCTGCAAATGCCCCGCTATGTAAGTTTTTTTTTGCGTTAGAAGAAAAGTTGCTTATATTTTGCACAGGCAGTTTCATGATCCTCGGGCTTATTATCTATTTACGAGCCCCCCAGATTTTTTTTAATTTTTCAAAAGTTAGGAATTAAAACAGCCTCACCCAATTGCTTAAGTCTCAGTTTGTTTTATTTTCCTGCTATAGTCGTTCGGGGCAAGAGTACACATTTTGGACTTTGGGCTTAAATTCTGAACAACAGATAACAAACAAAAAAGACTATTATTTGGTAGCTCTATATTTTAGGAACAAATTTATACAAAAATATTTTATGTTTTTTAAATGTTTCATATGTTTTGATCATAAAACCAAAGTAAGTCAAGTTGCGCACTCTTGCCCCGAAGTCAGGGTAAGAGTGCGCAGAGGTATGGGTAAGAGTGCGCAACCAGTTTAAGTCACAGTTTTTATAGTTTAAATGGTTTGAAACTGTGCTTTCGCTCAAACCAAGTTCTTCGGCAAAGTTCTTCTTATAAAATCTGGACCCGATAGGTGGCGCTGGAGTCAAGTTATTAACAACTTCTATATTTATGGACCAAAAATGCTCATATTCAAAATATATGTTGGTTCAGTGCCAAAAGAGAAAATTATATAATAAAATCTAGACCCGATAGGTGACGGTGGAGTCAAGTTATCCTTACATAGTATAAAGCAAAGTCCCGATCGGTGTTATATTACGTTTGTAGTAAATGATCTCAAGAACCGAATAGATTTTAACGATTCTTTTGGTATGAGATTACTAATTTCTCGGAGAAGGTTTATCAATTAGTTTTGAATTAGATAAATTTTTAGTTTCAGAGTTTAAGGCACTTCAAATGAGTAAACGAAAGTTCAATTTAAAACAAACGGCTATTACTTCAGAACAGCTTCTCCTATGTGATTGATATTTATTCTCAGCTTAACTACATTCAATACGCAGATTTAAAGACCAAAATCATATCCGTGCAATTACTAGAAGCTGAATAATAGTACAAAATGCATTCCAAAGTCGTTTTTTTTTTTTAAATTTTTTTCAAGCAGAAGCTGAATCACAGCACTCAAAGGCAATCGTGTGGCGTTGATGACGAGTTTTTTTTTTTTGATTTTTTTTTTCAAAGCATACTGAGTGACTTTTTATGTGTATCACAGCACTCAGTGGCAATCGTGTGGAGTTGATGATGAGTTTTTTTTTGTAATTCTCTCATTGCATTCATTTTCGTATTTCTAACATGCGTACGCAGTGGGTTTCTGATTTTTTTTCAAAGCAGACTGACTGACACCTGACAGTGCCTTTTTATGTGTATCACAGTCGCAGCACACAGTGGCAATCGTGTGGAGTTAATGATAATTTTTTTGTAAGTCGCGCTCCTCCGAAACGGCTCGACCGATTTTCATGAAATTTTTTGTGTATACATATTTGTTAGGTAATGTATAAGAATAGGTTGTAAAGTATATTTCATCTCGCTAGGTGACGCTGGAGTCAAGTTATTAATAACTTCTTAATTTATGGACCAAAAATGCTCGTATTCACAATATATGTTGGTTCAGTACCAAAAGAGAAAATTATATACAGTGCACGCCGCTTAATGTGGTCACTTTGGGACCTGGTTAAATTGATAAAAATAACCGATGATAACAATAACCGATGTAGAAGGGAATGGGTAACTGAAATATAAACTAAAAGAAGTGTATTTTATAGGTAGGTTTGTATTCATACGTAGATATGTATGTATTAAACAAAAAATAAGATTTGAATGCATGCATACAGACACAATGCCGCCGTGCAAATTCCCAATTGCTGTGTTTGAAATAGCCTGAACAAAGAATAGAAATGCAAGGAAACTCTTTTGTCACGCTTTTTCTTAAGACTTGCGTGCATACAAACATACGTTGCGTTGTTTCCCAATACACAAGTCCCTCGCTTTGCGCGACTTTGTTTTTTGCGCGGTTTCACTTTTGCGCAAAATGGAATTGTCTACCAAAATTCGATTTTTCAGGAACGCAACATCCTAAATTACATGAAATTCATATTTCGCTTTGCGCGGTTTAGCTTTGCGCGAAAGTGTTCATTCCCCTTACCCACTGCGCAAAGCCGGCAACAAACAGACACCAAAGTGATTCCGATAAGTGTTCCGTTTTGCCAATTGGGGACGGAACACTAAAAAGGATCGAGCCAATCTTGTACTTGGTGTGTATACATCGTTGCCCAAATATAAGCTACGACAAAAACCATTTATCCTATACACTTACCTGTCGCGTTTCATCGTAGTTTGGATTTTAATAAATTAAAGTAATGTGGATCCTCGTGACAGCGATAAAGAGTCTTCATTAATATCGATAGATAGAAATCAAAAACAGAATTTTTAAATTATGAATTTATTAGATCTATAATCTTATTATTATTTGTTTTTTATCATTTCTTACGTTATAATTGTAAGATGCGGAAAAACAGCATACGTTAGTTATGATTTATGACTGTTGTTTTTAACATATTTCAGAAGACAGAAACATATTCGGATCGTTGAGCGGACAAATTCTCCCAGCAGGTGAAAAACCTGAATTTTTGTGGAAAAGGAATGGAGTTGATTTTGATCCAGAGGAACGATTTAAAGTACTTTTTGGCGAAGATGAAGATTCATTAGCACTGGTTTTTCAACACGTTAAGCCAGAAGATGCGGGAATATATACATGTGTTGCTCAAACATCTACAGGAAATATTTCTTGCAGTGCAGAATTGACAGTTCAAGGAGCTATACAAACTTTGAACAGGGAGCCAGAGAAGCCGACCCTGATTATTGAAAACAAGGTAGCGAATGTAGCTGTAGGCGGAACCGCCATTTTGGAGTTGCAATGTAAAGGTTTCCCTAAGCCAGCTATTCAAATGACACATGATGGCGCTACCATAGCCGTCGATACTCGACATAAAATTTTATTTGAAGATGCGGAGACCATGTCGGTGCTAATTAAGAATGCTAATACAGAAGATGCTGGTGATTACCTTATAAGTGCCAAAAATGAGCTAGGAGAAGCTACGAGTCAGATAACACTGGTTGTACAAGGTTGGTTCATAATATTATTTTGCTTTCTTTTTTAATAAAATTAATTATAAGAAAAAAAAAATATATATTATACATATATGTATGTTTGCACATATATCTATGTAAATACATCTATACATAGTATAAAAGGAAGTCCCCAAAATGTGTCTTTCTGTATGTACAGGCTAATCTCGAGAACCTCTAAACGGATTTAGATGCGGTTTTCACTATTATGATCTGCATTTCCTGGCGGAATTTATGGGTGTACTTAGGTGTACTTAGGTGTACTCCAATATTTATAGGAGCTGAGATTTTGAGATCGAAGTGGCAGAAAATTTTCTGTCATTACGCAGCCCTAACTCAACACTGGCTTATTGGATTTATATCCAAAAAAAAATTGTTATAGTAAATAACTTTAAGATCCATTTGAGGTATAAATCATCATTCTGCGTTATCCTGGAGCTGAGCAAAACAATTTTTCAAAGCATGGCCCACAATTTTCTTTCAGTGGAAACCACTGCCAGCAGCTATGCAGCAGTGGGAATCGTTGCAATGGTGTGTGTGTGTGCGTGCTCTGATGTGATCATTTGTTTTGCACTTCAATGTGCTACAATAATCATAAACATTTGCGGCTCTCACACTCACCCAATCTTAACAAATGAGGTGTCAAAAGAAAGAGAATTTCTTAGAGCAGTGAACTACATTTTATAAATATTATTAACAGATTTAAAAGAAAAATACCAAAAACTGATATTCTCCTGTTGTTTTAAGAGTTTATTTTGGTTAATTTTTTTTTTAATTCGAAAAGTAACAATTTCCAAAAATATAAGTTTATTAAGAGCTGGAAGTAAAACATTCTGTTTTTACAATAGGCGTGTTATTTTGAAACGTAGCTAGTAGAGTTGGGCTAAGTCGTGAATTTATATTCACAGGTATAACTGTGAACGTGATATTTTATTCACTGTGAATATAACCCGTGAATGTGAATTCACGACGATGCGACTATGAAACTACATAAACTACTATAAAACTACATACATACAATGAATTAGTGACTATGGAATGTGTAAATATGCATGTAAATACGTTTGCATGTGTTCTATCCTTATCAGTGCCGTTAAAAACACTTCGACGCAATAATTCAAAAATATACTTACCCCAGAAACTAATGATATTAACGGATGCTTGATTTCCATATGCCTTTTCAAATTGCACAAATTACATTTTGCGAAACTTTCGTCTAATTCAAAGAATTTCCACAAAAAACAAATTTTTCTTCGTTTTGTTATTGGCGGCATCTTAAGCCTTTTTTTTTTGTCTTGAATGCGTTGCGTAGTCCTAAACACCAAACAAACAAATGCGTGTACATTTCCTTATAATCCCATATTCGCACGAACAGAACTAAACTAGCACACTGAAATTCTAAGAACCGCTACAAATTTCAACCTTCATCCCTTTTTTCAACGGAAATACTCAATGCAACCCAGCGAACAATATACATAGCACACTATACATACATGTCTGTGTGCGCAAGGCAGCATTATTCAGTATAGTATACACAATATCGTTCACCGCGTTCTGCTTTGTTCTACGTATCATTCACTGCCTCGCACCTCAGGTTCATACTCACGACCGCGACTTTTGTTGTGACATCGTTATTTGGGAATTCCAAACTGTGACGTGAAACTATTCACGTCTTAGCGATTCACTGTTTGTTTCCAAGTCGTTAACAGACTGCGACTGTTATTTTTCATTCACGGTGAATAATTCACTGGTAGTGATTTTTTGCTCATCACTAGTAGCTAGCCAGTCGTTCATTAAAACAATTCCCAGCCAGCTGAACCCAGCTGACTTACCTTAGAGTTGGTATGTGTGATATCGGTCATATGTGTGTGATTTCGATCAGCTGTTAAGTGTGAACTGTCAAAGTATTCGGCATTCAACCAAATCGATTTTTTGTTATTTGTTGTGAAAACAATTAATTTTGGTAATTTATTCAATGGATAATTTACATAAAGTATATGAAATCATAATATAGTGGATTATTTCTGTGAAACATCATTTAGTAATTGAAATTATATAATTTTCGTACACGGCAGTCTGTCAAATGTTCTACACATCGCTTTCAGCGCCCCCTGACGATGAATAGGCGTAAAATTCCTAGCCAGCTGCTTTTGGCTGGGGATAAAATCAAGAGTTGTAGGCAGCTGGTTGTTGTATTTGTTTTACGTCTGAAATTTGACTTTGCTAGCAACTACTGGCTAGCTACGTTTCAAAAAACACGGCTAATAGAAGACAATTTTGAGTTACAACAGTATTGTATTATTAGTGCGATATGTATGTATTAGACACCACTAAAAGTCCAGTTTGCAACCTTCCCCGAAATAGTGATAAAGCTAGAGTCTTACGTGAAGAATAATAGGTGAGCCCACCTAAGTTATGTAACGGCACCCGATTTAGAGTTAGAATCTGGTGGAACGTGCATGCACAAAAAATAAGTGATTTTTGTGGCGTATACGGCTAAGCCATTCTGAAGAAAACTTTGAATTTTTCAAAAACTAAGAGAGACTGAGCTTTTCTTTAACTCTGATCTGAAAGTCGATATTCTGAAAAATATTTTGTAAAAAAATAAAAAAATCTTATCGACTAGTTTTGCTTTTATTGAACCGTGAACTTTAATATGCGATTTCCCAAAAAAAAATGCAAATGCCGTATACGTCAAACCAATTCTAGGGCGACGAATTACTAAAAAATTATTTAAATACGCTTTTGAGGAAATAGGTCAAGTTTTGCAAATTAGTAAAAAGTTGCAGGCGGGCGAATCGAGGTGAGCACGGGTCAGCTAGTATATATTATTTCTGTAGTATAGGTGCTATTTGCGGCTATCACACTTAATCAATCCTAACAAATGAGGTGTCAAAAGAAAGAGAATTTCCTGGAGCAGTGACGAATTGTACTTTTACTTTATAAATTTTAACAAATCAAAACAAATATTCTACCCAAAATGAACTCCCGAAAGAATAAACACTTCTGTCAACTGATGGAAATGAATCCATTTTGGTTGATGTATTGGCTATTTGGGAATCGTATGGGAAATATTTGTTGTTTTGAGAGTTCATTTTGGTTGATATATTTGCTATTGATGCAAGTGGTAGTGGACAAATACATATATCAACCAAAATGAAGTTTAAAAAAAACAAACACTTCCTATATCGGGATATCCATGAGTTGACAGATGAAAATCATATGGGAAGTTTGGATTTTGGGGTCTGGATTTTTTTTTGCGAGAGTTCTCGCATAGGCACGCTAGTTTTTGATTGTTTTCGTAAGATAGATAGATAGCTGCTACCCGCCCGGCATTGCACATGCAATTTTTTAAAATTTGAATTTGCTTGTACAATCATTTTCATCTCAGTGTGACGCTCTTGCCTATCAATCGTACGAATCGATAAACACAAAAACTAATCCACACAATGAAGTAAAACTTCGTATTCCACTTCGCTTACATCCTGTGCCTATTATAGGCCGATTTTTAAATTAATTTATTCGCAATATTATTTAAATTAATGCAAAAATAAAAACACTTTAATAAATGCCTTCTTCTTGCGAAATGTCACTTATTCAAATTCAAACTACAAAGTCTTACAATCCACACTTGTGGATTGTATATATTGGTAGATTGCAAACCTTGGGGTGCGTTCGCATTGTCTTTGATTCTTCGAACTAAATGACAATGTATGTATTGAAAGTAACACTATATTTTTTAGACACGGGCGAAGCCGGGCGGGACAGCTAGTACCATATAAATTATATTTATGTGGATTCCGTATACTGGCTGAAGGGTACAGTAATAATATTAAGTTCAAATGCTAAATTAAATCTAAATTAACAAGTTACTTAATTGCTAAGCCCTACCTAGCAGCATTCCATTCCGGATGTCCCCCGTTGGCGACTGGGTCTATGGCACGGTAAAATGTGCCGTCAGCTTTCAGAGGGCAAATACCTATCGGTGAATTATGCCAACCATGCGCATCCGGGTTCAATATGAGTGTTACCGTTTAACTTATATATTAAGGAATTTTATTTTGCCGAATTCACCCTCTTAGCGGATGTCTGTGTCATTATAAGAATGTCCTGTCCAAATTTCAGCCTTTTAGGTTCAGCGGTTTGGTCTGTCAGTCAGTCAGTGAACTGGTTTATATATAGAGATTTATATAATTAAGAATTTTTCCGAATTCACCCACTTAGAGATGGAATTGCAAAAAATCCTCTCTTAGTGGATGTCTACGTCATTATAGAAATATACTGTCCAAATTTCAGCCCATTAGGTCTAGCGGTTTGGTCTGTGCATTGTCCGTAAGTCACACTGTTTTATATGTAATGATGTTATGATTAAGGATTTTTCGGAATTCACCCACTTAGAGATGGAATTTCAAAAAGTCCTCACTTAGCGGACGTCTATGCCATTATAGGAATGAACTGTCCGAATTTCAGCCTCTTAGGTCCAGCGGTTTGGTCTGTGCGTTGTCCTTTAGTCACACTCTTTTATATGTATGAAATAAGGATTTTTCCGAATTCACCCACTTAGAAATGGAATTTCAAAAAATCCTCTCTTAGCGGATGTCTGTGTCACTATAGGAATGTCCCGTCCAAATTTCAGCAATTTAAGTCCAACGGTTTGGTCTTTGCATTGTCTGTCAGCCAGTCAGTGAACTGTTTTATATATAGAGATATATTGTAAACTAAAACTTGTTTATAATTTATAATCCATATAATAGTTTATATTATAATTTATATGATATTTTTTGTGATAAAGGACTTGTTAATTGTTAAGCATACGAGAGATTGCTTCTTTGCATTTTATTTTTTGGTGTACCGTGTACTGGCTTATGTGCCTTTGCATCGCCATCCATTTCGTCTAGTAACTAGTTTATGTGCTTGACAAATTTTCCAATAAGGACCAAAATAGGTTCTTCCAAATATTGATGAACCCGATGTGACCCACCTTTCTCGTGCTTAAAAAATTGTTTATTGATTTTTTGCTACTTACCGCAGGTAGTACGATACAAACGGTAGAAGTAAAAAAAATGCGTTCTCAGGACTAGAACGCTAATAAAAAGGGTGTATAATAAAATATATGTTTAAATGTAACATTAGAATTATAAACAGATACTTTCTGATAAGTTATTAGATTAAAGGTATTAAGATTTACAATTAATTTTAGAATTCTATCTAAACTTTTAAACCTAGCTTTAAAATCCCATACTTTATTTAATTCAATAGAAATCTAAAACCGTTTAAAAATAGAAGAGACTTAAAAGTAACTATTATTAATAGATTCAATACTATAGCATTAATGTTACATATTGTTATTGCACTAAATTAAAATATTTAAATAATTTTCGATTTTAGCACCACCAAAAATTAAAAAGCCAACCAATGTGACTTGTTTTGTTGGAGAAACTATTGAAATGGAGGTAGAAATCGAAGGGTGCCCAAAGCCAGCAGTAAAATTGTATAATAATGGCAAAGATATAGCATCTGAAGAATATGTTCGAATTACGTCTACGAGTGCTGGCAAAAGTACAGAGAAAGTCAAAATTGTTGTTTCGGATATTCATTTAGAAAACTCTGGATCATTTTCCATTACGGCTATCAACGAATTAAGTCAAACTTCAGAATTTTGGGAATGTGAGGTGCATAGCGCTCCGGTTATAGTTAAATGCCTAGAAAAAGAATATGTGTATGGAGAGGATGAAGATGCCATGTTAACACTCAGAATCGACGCTTTTCCGCTACCGACAGTAAAATGGTTTCAAGATAAAACCGAAATTAACACCAAAGATATAAAGTATACAACATCAGTCGATGGGAATACTTACACCTTAAAAATCAATGGAATAACAAGAATCGATGCTGAACAATATTCTATTGAAGTTAAGAATGAGCATGGTTCCGCGCGTGATGAAACCAACGTGCGCGTCAAGTGTCCACCGCAATTTAGGAAAAAATTACAAAACATTACCGTCACGGAAGGTGAAATAGATGTTAAACTAAATGTAAATGTGGACGCATATCCTAGGCCAAGTATCAGGTGGTATATTGATGGTATCGAAATTGATGAAAAACGTAAAGAATTTAGACGTACTGAGGAGGGTGATGATTTCAACTTGGTGTTAAAAGAAGCCAACATTTCAATGCAGGGAACCTATACGTGCAAACTAATGAACGCTTATGGAAGTCTGGATAGTGAATGTACTGTAAATGTTAATTGTGAGTATTTAGGACATGCCTAGCTTATGTATATGAAAATATTACCTTAATACAATTAATAAAAATATTTCATTTCTATGTAGGCAAACCTAAAATTAAGAAATTCTCCAAAGACTGCGAAATTCTTGAAGGCAGTACATTGACACTAGAAGCAGAGATTTATAGTTTACCTGAAGCCGAAGTTCAATGGTATAATACGAAACTATGACTTACTTGCATGAGTAAATATACCCTGTATTTATTTCATATAAAAGGTATAAAGATGGACAGGAAGTATCAGCAGACGCCCGGATAAAAATTACTCGTGACTCTAAGCGGAGTGAATCGTACTATTTCACATTGAATTTGTGCAAAACTTCTGATGGTGGAATTTACCAAGTCAAAGCCACTAACCAGGAAGGCTATAGTACATCGAAAGCAGAAGTTGTCGTTTTGAGTATGTATCTTAAATTAATTTGAAAATAAGTTCATTAATTAGTTCCGGCATCAAATTCTGCGATTGTTTGAACGTAAGAGTATGCTACTAAAGTTTCTCGCAGTAACTTTTATTCTTCAAAAAGCTAAAACATAGCTCCTTAAAAATGATTCAAAATGACGTGCGCTGTCATTTTTGTGCAACATAAATACTGCGGGCGGTTTTTGGCCTGCAATGCACATATGTAAGTACAGGCATTCCCCGGTTAACATCGTTAATGCGTTCCTAGAATACACGACGTTAACCGAACCAACTTTGTGCGAGGCAAAGAAAATAAAAACATTTAAGACGGGGTTAGCCTCGGAAAAAAATATAACTTATTTTATTTAATTTTATACATAAAAAAATACATATTTCTACATTACAGGTAATTTATTTTTTACTAAACCTTTTAAAGCCCATAGATTGTGAGATTGTTAACTAATATCGGTCTGATTTTAAAAGTTACTGTTGCATTTCGACCTGGTAATAATGTTAGCCTGTCCTTTGCAGCCTAACGTCCAGGGGCCTGTACCACAAAATAACAAGCATTGTTAAAAAGGCGAATTTTAACAAGTAGCAAGCTGTTCGTCGTACAGAAACTCGTGTTACTTGTTAATACAGTCAAACCTCCATAAGTTGAACCTCCTTAAGCCGAATTTTCTATTACTCGAAATGGGGTTTCGGAACTTTGAACCAAGACTTCAGTTTCCCCACATTTTACACTCCATAAGTCGACTCTCTGTAAGTCGAATCCCTCTTTAAGTCGAACTTTGTGACATGTTTCATCATGTTACTTTCATAGAAAATTCTCTCCATATCTCGTACAAAAGAGATGAGAAGCAAAAGAAATTGAAATTATGTACATATAGATATAGTAGGCTAGGCACAGTTTTTTTTGTTTGTATTTGTAATCAAATACGAAACATAGTAGCTTCTACATTTTGCAATTGAGTTTGCTCGTGTCACTTTTATTGTAACCTCATAAGTTGGTCGTCGGTAATTTTTAACCACTTCGTTCAGAAAAATGTCGCCGCGCAAATTAAAAACTTAAAATTTAAAGAAAAAATATTGATTTTTGACGAAATCTGATGAAGTAAGAGCGGCATTTAAAAGTATAAGATGTTTTCTTGATACCAGTAAAGGGACTTCTCAACTATACAACATATACAAGAGTTTCGACATGATTGAAGATTATTTTAAAAACATTATAAATAAACGTAAGCTTCAAACAACAATTACCGATTTTTTCAAAGCCAAGGAATAATTATAAAGTTAAAGTCTAAATAAAAAACAATCAATAATAAACACATCTTTTCATTCAACTGAGCATGTGTACTCTGTTTTCTGGGTGCTCCATAACTCGAACACTCCATAAATCGAACACATTATTTGATCCCGTGACGATTCGACTTATAGAGGTTCGACTGTATTTACTTTTTATCGTCTCTAATATAAGATCCACTTGGCTTTTTTCCTAAAAAGTGCCGTTTCGCATACGTTAAAAAATTGTGCAGGGCTGTAGCCGCCGCCAGTTGTTAGAATTTCTATAAAGGTTTCTTGAAATGTTTGTATAGATTTTACGTTAGCATTAGCTACTTCTCCCCAAAGCTTGACATTGCAGATGACAGATCTTTTTTTAAACCTATTAAACCAACCACGGCTCGCAACAAAAGTTCCATTAGTTGAAGACTCACATGCTGTCTCCGTTAATTTGTCGAACAGTCTTCTCCTGTATGTATTCTGTTGTATAAGCTACGTACTAAGAGGAATATTTCGATCCATTCCATTTTCCATTCGGACCATCAAAACGCCTCGGGCTTAGCAACTTTTGTGTCGATAGAGAAATGCATCTCTGATGCACATCTTTATCTTTTATAATTGCTCTTGCTGAAGTTGAATGTACACCAGTACATAGTTCTGGCTATATCTACAGCTCGTTCACCAGATTCGGAACGCTTTATAATGACTAGCATTGTTTTGACTTAAATGAGCCCCTTTCTGTTTAGGTGTACTAGCGGGTTATTTTAAACATATGTTATGAATCAATTCTATACAAAAGCAATCTGCAGAACAAAGTTAAGAACTATGAACTGCCCACTATTGGTATAAAGTTCTTATGCGCAATTATAAATGCATGTCTAAAACTGCAATACTTCCCTAACAAATGGAAAAATGCAAAGATTATTCCTATCCATATAGTTACCGCCCAATCAGTCTTCTGAGTAGTTTAAGCAAAATCTTAAAAAAAATTATCAAATGTAAGCTGATTGATTTCCTTGACGCCAAAAACATTATACCAAATAAGCAATTTTGGCTTAGTTTTGCTTGATGTGGAGAAAGCTCACGATAGGGTGTGGCACGACGGACTTTTGCACAAGCTCCTGAGCTACGAATGTTTTTTGATTAAAACCATACAAAGTTTCACGTTTGCAGTATATGTAAGTAAAGCCTTTTCCTCTGTAAAACCTATACACAATGTTCAGTTTTGGCACCGGTATTATACACCATATATGTTGCTGATTTTCTAAATGACCCAAATTGTGAAATAGCAATGTACGCCGACGATACTGCCATCTATAGCTCTGACAAACTCCGACACCCGATCGGAAACTCTTTACAAAATGCACTATATGATATTATAGACTTATAGAGTACCCACTTTATGAAGTGGAAAATTTCAATCAACGCTAACAAAACGCAAGCCATCTTTTTTATTAGAAAAAGTAAGGTTTCGCTCTTACCATATGGCCAGCTAAGGCTAAATAACTGTGATATTCCCTGGGTTAGTTCTGTCAAGTATCTAGGTGTATCAGTGGCGTAGCGTCCATATAACCCGATTTCTACCGACTTACCTTTTAAAATTCTATCTTTCAACAATGTTTATCAGATCTTAATGAATAAACATAATATGTGTGTATTCCTTACACTTGCGTATGCACGCAACCCAGTCGCGGATGGCATGCATTCCAGAACTAGTTCTAGAAGTACTTCTAGGGAGTCGGAACTACTTCTCAACTCGATTCCAGCACGTGTAAAAAAGGCATTACATTAAGCATTGCATGTCATAGGTCGGGAGCGATCTCTTCTTAGAAATGATGTTTGTCAAACATATCGTACAATTCGAACGCTAACCCTAATTTAGTCGTCCAACAAGTGTGTCAAACAAATCGTTCAATGTGAACCCCGCTATTATCCATTCACAAACACACAAACTTCCATTTCGTGGAAAAAATAACACGCACACACAAATGGTTGCGAGAAGCTAGGCTTGGTTCTGTAAAGGACTGCTGACGCCGTATATTTATTTATTTATTTTTTTTCACAATTATTATCATCATTTCCTGGCGGACTTTATAGGTACATATATTCTGAATACTCTATTAGTTATAGGAGCTGAGAATTCGAGATCGAAGTGGAAGAAAATCAAATTTTCCGTCATTACACAGTCCTAACTCAACAATAAGGGCTTATTAGATTTAAAACAAGTTTCATTTTTAACGCGCGAGAGTCTCATGCACTTTTTTTTTAACTTATGTAGACTTAACATGTTTCAGGAGCATGTTTTCAATGTAAAATACAACAAATCTTAGCCTATTGAAGTGAAGCTTATAAGAACAAAATCAAATCAAGAACAGTGAAGAGTGTGAAAAGTTTGTTTATAAAACCCTTACGTTAGTTCTGAAGGTAAAGGAATTGTGTGTTTTTATAGCTTTAATTTCAAATTTATGTTAGTTGAAAATGGCATTATTAAGTGTAGATTGTTGCTTAATTGTTTTTCTTTTGGAGGAAGCTTATGATTTTAGTAAGCTGAATTTTCTTTAAAAAAAGGAAGCAGATCTATATAGGACTAGCTGATGTACCCGCTTCGCTGCGCATACAAAAATATTCTCTTTGTATGTGGATATATGTGTATTTGTAATAAATTGTCTGCTGGAAGGAGACTTCCAGTTAAATGCTACACTTGTCCTTGCACCTTAGAAGTTGGCATAAATACTTGCTTCACAATGGCAATGGTCTCCACTGATCGTTGTCGCGAAAGCAAACAAACAATATTTCTTTATGTTATTACTTTTCTCACAGAAAATGTACAAAGAAGATATATATATCAAAATCTTTGTTGTGAAATAATCTAAACAAATATGTAAATTTTATTTTAATAAGTTATTTAAAAACTAAGATAGAGCAAGATAAATGCCCAAGAGTAAAGTATAAACTTTTCTTTTTCTCATTTAGAAGTTTTTTATATTAATATATTAATTTTTGTATCCATTTTATAGGTTTAATCCAACCAGAATCGATTGCAAAAAAACCCATTCAAACCATTCAGTAGTTTTTTTTTGTTTTTGCGGCACATACAGTGGTGGCCACAGAATTAGAAACGATAATCGCCAACGCATATAGGTAATGGGTTCTTTTTTTACAAGCTATATTCTCATGAGCTAGTACCGTTATTGTGGGCACCGTAGCGCAAGTGGTTAGTGCGTAGGACTACTGAGCCAGCGGTCTTGGGTTCGAATCCCGCCGCAAACACCTAAACGTTTTTCACAGTGCCCACCTCTTTCGAATGTCTGACAAGCATCAAAGAGTATCATTTGTCACGATTGAGCTTCTTAACTCGCCGTTCGGAGTCGGCAAAAAACTGTAGGTACACACAAATGGTTGCGAGAAGCAGGCCTAGGTTCACCTCGAGCTGTAGCGCCAATTAAGTAAGTACCGTTATTAGATTACTGTTCAATTGTTTATTCTTTTAATATGTTTTCATGAAATCAGGTGGTTGTCAAACTGGCACAATTGCAGAAAGTTCGGCTATGGTTACAATTCGCTGTGGACAGAGAATTAGAAACAATTTTTTAAAGTGAGAACTTTGTACAAAATACTTTGATTTTCGTGATGTAAAAAATATTTCTTTATTTGTTTTGGATTGCTTTGTTAATATTAATTAAAATACAGTAAAAAAATCGGTGAGAATAAATCTTGTACTCCAGAAATTCGAAAGCTATTAGTCCAGAGCTATCAAAATGAAAAGATGTCGATATCGTCAGTAGCGAAAAGGTTTAGTTGCTCAAAGAAGCTTGTTTTCGGAGCAATACAAGTCTTTAAGAAGATCGGAAGTTTTGAAACCCCCAAAAGAAAGGAGATTGAACGAAAAACTACTCCAAAGGAAGACAGGTTAATTTGACGAACAAGTAAGGCCAATACTATTCTTACGTCTACTAAAATTAGGGAGATTGTTGAACCTCAAATTCACCAAGAACTATCAGCTAGGACCATTAGGCGTCGCTTTCCAAACCATAATCTTCGTGGATGTATAACCCGCGAAAAACCGCATATGTCAACGAAGAACATAAGGAGGAGACTTGATTTTGCGAAACTGCATATCCGAAAACCATTCGGTTTCCGGAAAAAGTGCTTTGGAGGACGCCTGAGCGACGAACCCGAATTAATCGTGTTTAAATCCGTTAGTAAAGTATATGCCAGGCGTTTGCATTTTGTACAAAGTTCTTACTTTAAAAAATCGTTTCTAATTCTCTGTCCACAGCGAATTGTAACCATAGCCGAACTTTCAATTTAAAGTAATGTGCAAAGTGTTTTATTAAAAATGCAAAGTTCTCACGACTTTGCACTTTGCAATATTTCAGACCTTTTTGCAAAGTTAAAAGTGTAAGCGTTTCACCAACCAACATGGGAACTTTGCATTTGTAATCGAGTTTTGCAAAGTTGCAAAGTAAACGCTATGAATTCATATTTTGTGCTCTCGCATCGGCCTTAGCTTATAAAAGTCGACCTTTTACAGAGAGAATATTTAAGGTTTCTGGAGAAGTTGGATGTTAGTAAGCATTTTTTTCAGGCTAAAAGTAAAGGGAAAAATTATACAAAAATAGAAACTGGGAGTAGAAGAGCGTCAGTTTCAAAAATTGTCGATGGAGATATTCTCGACGTAATAGAAAGTGATTCACCTACGACTAAACGACTAAATTCGCAGGTGGCTTTAGAGTTGTTGTGCTACCTGCAGAGGCAAATTCTCAAGCTACTTAGCTTGAGCTGTTAGGTTAGGTTAGGTTAGCGGGCTGATGAGAATGGCTACATTCCCATCGCACTTAGGTCCTTGTGGACCCATTGTGATACCCATAATGTGTTCCCACCCGTGGTATTATTGTCTTGGTTACAGCCATCCCGAAGCCCTGGCAAATTTCAGCAGGTTAGATGGTAATCCATCTGATAGCTCGTCGATATCTTCGAAGAAGAATTTACCCAGGGTTCTATTTCTCAATTGACAGAGGTTAGGACAGTGACAGAGGAAATGGGTTGTGTCCTCATGTGCCTCTTCATCACCGCATCCTCTGCAGATGTCATCATCATTCAGTTTTAATTTCTTCATGTGGTATCTTAGAGCGTTGTGCCCAGTTAGCACTCCTATGAGCAAAGACACCGACTTCCTGTCTTCTTGCAGGAGTTTTCTTGTTCTAGCTTTGTCGTATTTTGGCCACAACGTTCTTGATACCTCGCAGGTGGTTAGTGATTTCCACCTGTTGTTTGCTTTAGTTTCTGATGTCTGTTCAATTTTGGCACGAAGGTTGCAGAGTGGAGGTTTGACCGTCCCATCTGCCTGTTCTCTATCTAGGGCTGAGCCCTTTCTGGCCAATTCATCCGCAGCTTCATTACCTGGTATCCCTCTGTGCCCAGGGACCCAGCAGAGTTTTACATTGTGTTGCGTGCCGAGAACCTTCAGCTCTTCGCGGCAACACTTTACAAGCTTCGATGTTATTTGTGTAGCAGCAATTGCTTTTATGGCCGCCTGGCTATCAATGTAAATAGTGATATCGTCTCGCGATATTGTCATCATTGACACCAACTGGGCTGCCTTTGTCACTGCTAGAACCTCAGCCTGGAAAACGCTGCTATGGTCTGGGAGTCGTATGGAGCTATTTATTCCTAGTTCCTCCGAAAAGCAACCCGCTCCTATACCTATGTCCATCTTTGACCCATCTGTGTAGATGGACTTACCATCTTGAGGTACCTCGTTTTTCTCCCATTTCTCTCTGCTTGGAAAAGTCCAGGAGAAGGGTTTTTCGAAGTCCAAGTATGGGACAGTGTAGTCTGAGTTGATGTCACCATTAAGGTAATTGCTAAGTATCTGGGTGTGTCCATATGCATAAGGTCTCCAGTAATTTGATTGACTTAACCTGAGAGCGCTTTTTGCTGCCGTCTCTTGCATATAGAGATCCAGAGGCAGCAGGTTAAGAATTGCTTCCAGTCCCGCTGTTGGTGCTGTTCTCATCGCGCTGGTTGTTCCAGTGCAAGCTATTCTCTGTACTTTGGTCATATCTTTGAGGTTGCTGATTTTGGTGACAGCTTGCCACCAGACTAATCCCCCGTATGTAAGAATGGGTCTGACTATCGCTCGGTACATCCATAGCGTTATTTGTGGTCTACAACCCCAGTTTTTCCCGAAGAATCTACTGCAGGTGTAGAAAGCAACTGATGCCTTTTTTACCCTTTCTTTAATATTCAGCTTCCAATTGAGCTTTCTGTCAAGTATGAGGCCTAAGTATTTCGCGCTCTCAGACAACTTGAGGGGGGTACCCTCAATATTTGGTAGCGTGAAGGGTGGTATCACTCTTTTGTTAGTGAACAACACTAGTTCGGTTTTCTGAGGGTTGACCCCCAGTCCGCATTGCTTCGTCCAAACGTTTAGTGTGTTTAAGGCTCTCTGAACTAGTTCACTAACAGTGGTAAGGAATTTTCCCGTGGCAAGTAGCACTACATCGTCTGCATATGCTACTGCTTTTATTCCACTGTATCTAAATTTCATAAGCAATTCGTTATTGACCATGATCCAAAGAAGTGGGGAGATGACCCCTCCTTGCGGTGTGCCTCTAGATGCGATCACATTTTGACGGGTTCCCCCGAGTTCAGCAATGATGTGCCTTCTGCTAAGAAGGCTAACTATCAGTTTGGTCACGGTGCATTCAACGTGGTTATCTTCTAGCGCTTTTTCAATCGCATGTGTCTCGACATTATTAAAAGCACCTTCAATGTCGAGAAATGCTGCCAGCGTGTATTCCTTAAGGTGTAGGGATCTTTCAATCGTGGTGACTACATCATGTAGCGCTGTTTCCACACCCTTACCTTTAGTGTAGGCATGCTGCGCCGCGGACATATTCATGTGGTTGAACTTACCACGTATATGAACCTCAACCAGCTTCTCAAAGGTCTTTAGCAAAAACGAAGTAAGGCTAATAGGTCTATAGTCTTTTGCGGTAACGTGGCTGGCTTTCCCAGCTTTGGGAATGAAAACAACTTTCACTTCTCGCCACGCTCTGGGTATGTGCCCACACCTAAGACTGTTCTGAAAAATTTTATGCAAAATTGGTGCCATTAGGTGCTTAGTTTTCTGCAGCATGATCGGGAAAATCCCATCAGTGCCTGGTGACTTGAAGGGCTGAAATGATTCGATTGCCCAAATAATCCTTTCCTCAGTCACCATTCCTATTGGTACCGTCATCTCTTCTTCTAGTCGATTATCAGTTTCCAAATTGTTGGCCGGGGCCGCGCATCCTGGAAAATGTGTTCTAAGCAGGAGGTCCAGAGACTCAGAACAGGATTGCGTCCAGTTACCATTGGTATCCTTAAGATAACCTGGTGCTGACGGTCCCTTTGCCAGGATCTTTCTTAGTCTCGCTGCTTCTGTAGTGTTCTCAACGTTGCTGCAGAAAGAACGCCATGAGGTGCGTTTTGAACTGCTGACTGCGCTTTTAAATTTCCTTTGACTGGATTTATATCTCTCCCAGTCTCCTTCAGTATTAAGTCTTTTTGCCGCATTAAAGAGTTTTCGAGTTTCTTTCCTCATGTCTGAAAGCTCTTTACTCCACCATGGCGGTGACTTTTTATCACGCATGCTCCTTATAGGACATGACTTTAAAAATGCCTTATTGAGGGTAGTACTTAACACCTCGGTTGCGGCATCAATTTCTTGTGGTGTTCGTGTATTTAGTTCTAGTAGTTTGCTTTCAGTTTTCTCCACCTCGCTGGCAAACATTTCCCAATTAGTTTTCCTGGGGTTCCGATATTTTACCTGGGGGGGTTTGGATTCGTCTATCACGAATTCTATTATTCTGTGATCTGAAAAGGATACGTCAGCGGAAACTTTCCACTGACTCACATGAAAAGAACCCGAGTTGTTCGTAAGTGTAATGTCTAAGACTTCCCGCCTATTTTTGGTTATGAAGGTAGGTTCGTCCCCAATATTAGCTATCAACAAGTTACGTTCAATTATGAATTCAAAAAGAGACTCACCTCTTGGATTGATGTCGGAGCTACCCCATTGCGTATGATGGGAGTTTGCGTCGCATCCCATTAGCAGGTCCCATTTTTCTTTCTCTGCTTTCCTCACCAGCCTGCATGTGTCCTCAGATGGCGGTCCATCCATAGAGTCGTGTGGCATGTATACAGATGCCATCAAAAGTGAGGGCTTACCCTGCCTTTCGAATTTCACGACTGTCTGGTCACTGTTACAATACCTGGGTAAGAGAAAAAGCTTAATTTGTTTCTTAGCAACAATGCAGGTTCTTGTCTTACTTTCAAAAGCATTGGTCTTATATATTTCCAGGCCTCTTAATTTTAATCCCATAATATTGCCTCGGACAATCCAAGGCTCTTGTATTAGGGCAACATCAATATCCCTGTTTCCCATGAGGAAAACAAGGTTGGCACTGGCCGCCTTACTATGATGAAGGTTTATTTGTATTACCTTCATCATTGCAATTGGAGCCATCTTTTCCTTGCTGGACTGGTCCAGCAATGGGCCTGATCTTGCATCGGGTAATCCCAACGCGTACTTTATAATTGCTGTCACGGAGTAGCGGCATCGAGCGATGGCTGAGAAGGATGGTTACTTCCATCCCAGTCTCAGTATGTTCTCCCACCTCTAAAACTTCCCAGTCCTTGCTAAAGAGTTCAGGGTTGAGTAGCCGCAGGTATCTTTCAATCCTATCCTTCGGGAGATAAGGACCCGTAAGGAGCAAGCGACCTTTTGGTCGAGTGAGGCTGATAAGCTCATTTTTCTCGATCACCTTCAGGTCGGCGTTAGCCCACGGAGCTTTGGTGTCGGTAATAAACTTTTTTAGCCATTTCAGCGTATTGTCATCGTCACATTCCATGACTTTAAACCCCTTGAAGGTAGTCAGCTGTCCAAAAAGTGGAAATGGTTCCGTACCTTTAAGGAGAGCCTCATTCACACCGTCGAGGATCCTAATTTCTAATAACTTCCACTGATTGTCAGTCAGTTTCCGTTCTGGGTTGCCATAGTCAACTATAGCTACCCGAAGATTCCCTCTGACAATGTCAGCGTGGGTTCTAACTCTTTTCACAGGCAGCGATGGAGAGATCGTCTCATCATGCCTACCTCTCTTTGAGCATCCCGCAGCTACTTCCTCAGGTTTAGACTCACATCTTTTACCTGCAGCAGTTGAAGGTTTCGAAGTGCTTCCCGCAGCTGAGGTGGGAGGCGGAAGGCCGCCCTTCCTCGCCGCGACCAGCCTATCGTTAGCTCTTCCAGAGGCATGTGCCCGAGGTAATCTTATTTGTCCTACTGACCTATCTACAGCTGGCCCTATGATTTTCTTTGTAGCTTGAGCTGTAGCTTTACTTGTCCCGTGCATAGATGCGACTCCATGATATTAGCTCCATTTCCAATCAAGCATATGGTACATAAAAGTTGTTGCAAGGGAAACCCTTTGCTTCGTAGGGGTTTCACTATGAAACCACGTACTAAATAATTTTTCTCTACTTTTCTAGTGGTTTTGTGATGAATCCAAGTTGATTTCTAAAACGATAAAAAAAACATCTCGATCAGTTTTGATTGCGTCGAAATTGATACATTGCGCATTAACATAGTTTGATTGCTCTTATCATTAGTAGTGATTTATTTGTTCGGTGAATAATTAACGAAAAATTGGATTTTTGTCTAAACGATAAAATATTTTTTTTTGTATCACAATATTTAAAATAATAAATAGAGAAAAACAAAAAATACAATTTTCGTTCTGTAATTAACTTAATAACCTACTGGTTACGTGCTGTAACCACTTTTTTAAACAATAATGAAAGCCTTACACAAATTAATAAAACAGATTTAAATGATAATCACAGGTTTTCTACAAATTTAAAATAAACAATTAACATTTAAAAAAACAATCAACATTTGAAAACAATTTATAGGTCCGGTAACAAAAAGTTAAAAAAGTTAAATTAATTATTTGGCTTTTAAAGTTCAGCATAATTATACCAAATTTTAAATAAAACAAATTCGATTTGATTTTTTGCTAAACGGAAGCTTTCCAACGTAGAAGAATTACCAAAATCAAAATTTCTTAATTTTCTTAATTTTATAAATCTTTATGTACATTATTATTCTTTCCGTTCTCAATAATGCTTTGAAACGACTCATTTTAATTTGTTAACTATATATTTACGAATTTTATACTACAAATGCTTAACTGCAAATCAAAATTTTTCTTTGCATATTATTGATAAGCTTTGCATAGTTATAAATACAAAGTGCAAATTTTATTTGGTTGGTGAAACGAAATGAACGAATTCTCTGCAAACTAAAAAGTCTTTGCACTTTGCAAAAAAATACTTTTCTCTTTGCAAATGAGAGTTTGGTGAAACGATTTTTGCAAGAGGAAAATTTTGCAACTTTTCAAAATAATAACTTCGTTTCACCAAACGCAAATTTGCAAAGATAATTTGCAAAGTTGCAAAGTGTAAAGTGAAAAGTGGTTGGTGAAACAGGCCCCAGGTCTCACAAAATAAGACGTTAAAAATGATGCTTAATCTTCCCTATTCCTACTCCACACAAATATTACACGAAGAAACTGGAGTATTGCCGATCTCAAGGAAAATTGAAACTCTAAATGAAAAATTTGTTTCTAAATGTTTAAACTCAGAGAAATAATTAAAACAAAATCTTCCATCGTAAAATATCTCTTTAAAATTAAAATTTTTGTTCGTCAATTTGTTAATTAATTTATCTAACCTGTACAAATAATCATCCGCACTTACATCAATATACGTCTTTATTAATTAATTTATTTATTTATTTATTTATTTATTTATCTATTTATTTATTTATTTATTTATTTATTTATTTATTTTTTTTTATTTATTTATTTATTTATTTATTTATTTATTTATTTATTTATTTATTTATTTATTTATTTATTTATTTATTTATTTATTTATTTATTTATTTATTTATTTATTTATTTATTTATTTATTTATTTATTTATTTATTTATTTATTTATTTATTTATTTATTTATTTATTTATTTATTTATTTATTTATTTATTTATTTATTTATTTATTTATTTATTTATTTATTTATTTATTTATTTATTTATTTATTTATTTATTTATTTATTTATTTATTTATTTATTTATTTATTTATTTATTTATTTATTTATTTATTTATTTATTTATTTATTTATTTATTTATTTATTTATTTATTTATTTATTTATTTATTTATTTATTTATTTATTTATTTATTTATTTATTTATTTATTTATTTATTTATTTATTTATTTATTTATTTATTTATTTATTTATTTATTTATTTATTTATTTATTTATTTATTTATTTATTTATTTATTTATTTATTTATTTATTTATTTATTTATTTATTTATTTATTTATTTATTTATTTATTTATTTATTTATTTATTTATTTATTTATTTATTTATTTATTTATTTATTTATTTATTTATTTATTTATTTATTTATTTATTTATTTATTTATTTATTTATTTATTTATTTATTTATTTATTTATTTATTTATTTATTTATTTATTTATTTATTTATTTATTTATTTATTTATTTATTTATTTATTTATTTATTTATTTATTTATTTATTTATTTATTTATTTATTTATTTATTTATTTATTTATTTATTTACTTACTTATATATTTATTTATTTATTTATTAATTAATTAATTATTTATTTATTTATTTATTTATTTATTTATTTATTTATTAATTTATATTTCTTATTTATTTATTTATTTATTTATTTATTTATTTATTCATTTATTTATTTATTTCTTTCTTTCTGTCTTTCTTTATTTATTTTTTTTTCTTTCTTTCTTTCTTTCTTTCTTTCTTTCTTTAGTCATGTATCTCCTTCATTATTTGTGTATTTATTTACTTATTTCGTTGTTTATTTATTCATGTATTTATTTATAGTTATTTTTTTATTCATTTATCTATTACAATAGTTTGTCCAACTTATTTGTGCATACAGATCATTTATCTATTACAATAGTTTGTCCAACTTATTTGTACATACAGATAGATAGATAGATAGATAGATAGATATAGATAAAAAGATAGATAAATAGGTAGATAGATAGATAGATAGATAGATAGATAGATAGATACAAATTTTATTTCATAGAAATTCAAATTGATACAACATTTTTTATATTTTACATTAGTTATTAATACAAAATTCAAGAAATAATCTAAGTGACATTTTTTATTAAGTATACTTCAAAGTATTAAATAGTGTCAAATGCCACATCAAAGGACATTACAAAATAATTATTATTAAAGAGAATGAAAGAAAGAATTATACGATAGATATTCAAAAATAGATACTACAGAGCAAAATAAAAAACTATAATTACACCAGAATGTCAGAGAAAACGGATCCTAAGTTAGCATAATCTAGCTCTAAAAGCCAATTCATGAGAGACTTCTTAAACATAATGAAAGAATTTAAAGCGGTAAGATGAAACCAAATAAAAATTACGCAAAGCAGTAGTTCGACAGTAGGGTACAGAGACAAGATTCAAAAAGTTTCCTCTTAGATTATAATCAGAAATGAATCTGCAAATAAGGTTTCCCGATCTCATAAAGAACGTCTTTAACACTTTAAAACAATAAAGATGATGGACTGGAAGAATTTTCATATTACGAAACAATGGATAACTGGGACTACGGCGGTGTTTACGGCATATTTTCCTTAATACATTTTTTTGCAAAACAAACAACGGAAGAATTTAATTTTTATACGCACCACCCCAACAAGCAATACCATATTGAAGTTCATTTATTAAACTCGGTAATCCATGCGACGCCAGAAGGGCCAAGTAGTTTGAAATAGTATCACTATTATCTAGCAAGTTGAGGTTGAAATCCCCCAATATAATTAAATCTTTTGATTTTAAGTTTCCTAAGAGGCAAGAAAACTTCTCAATGTACGCTATCACATTAAACATATGCCGTCTATATACACACAAAAAGACATATTCTACATGATTAATTACAATAGAAACTTTTAGAATGTCAGCACTAATAAAATCGACACTCTTAACATCACTAACTACGTACTCCTCTTTAACAAAGCACCCTACACTACATTTCGGTTCGCAAAGAAATTAAAACCAGGCAATTGGTAATCATTTTTTTCGAAGCCGTAAATCCAAATCTCAGACACAAAAATAATATCAGGAATGCACAAAAAAGAATCAAGATGGGAGGCGAGAGAAGAAAAGTTTTCTCTTAAACTTCTGACATTCTGGTGGACAACAAACATTTTGTTATTACAATATGCACTATTACTAAAAACATTATCACAGTTTGTGCTACTGAGATCGAGAATGGAAAAGTCATCGGTGATTTCATAATTAATATTCATTTAAAGAAAAATAAATTAAAACAAAACACTAAATAAGTGCAAGATCATTAAACGATCTGATAGAGATAGCTTTTCCACCCTCCTCCTTCCTAACAAGTATTTGATTGTCTTGGAACCAAACAAATTTATAATTTTTACGCTTTCTTACATCTTTGGTCTGCATTAAAAGAGCCTGAGTATACTTAGTAAGTGCATTGTTAAAATACTGGTGCCCTTGCTGCTGCTGCTGTTGTTGTGGCCGCTCTCGCTGACACCAATCATGTTACTGTTGAGGTTTTTCTTCTTCTTCGCCTTCTCTCGCATTACTCGCTGTCTGGTTGAGAAGTCAGAGAACCTGACACAGATGGTAGATTTGGACGTAGAATTGTTTTTTCCTTCTTTGTTTCGCACTTTCTTCACATAACATCTCTCAATTTTATCGTTGGGGACAACAATTAACAAAGCATTTTCGAAGATTAGCTTAGCCTTGTCTAATGCATTTTTTTCGTTGACGTTTGGCACGCCGACAATTTCAATGCAGTTGCTGAGAAGGTGCTGTTGTTGCCAATTAAGTCTATTCTGCAGTGATTCAACCTTGGCTTTCAGCTCCACATTTTCTGTCCGTAGTTCATTTAGTGATATTAGGAAACGGTTGTTAGTTTCCTTCAACTTAGAAAGCTTTAAATAAATCATTGTTTTAAAGTGTTAAAGACGTTCTTTATGAGATCGGGAAACCTTATTTGCAGATTCATTTCTGATTATAATCTAAGAGGAAACTTTTTGAATCTTGTCTCTGTACCCTACTGTCGAACTACTGCTTTGCGTAATTTTTATTTGGTTTCATCTTACCGCTTTAAATTCTTTCATTATGTTTAAGAAGTCTCTCATGAATTGGCTTTTAGAGCTAGATTATGCTAACTTAGGATCCTTTTTCTCTGACATTCTGGTGTAATTATAGTTTTTTATTTTGCTCTGTAGTATCTATTTTTGAATATCTATCGTATAATTCTTTCTTTCATTCTCTTTAATAATAATTATTTTGTAATGTCCTTTGATGTGGCATTTGACACTATTTAATACTTTGAAGTATACTAAATAAAAAATGTCACTTAGATTGTTTTTCGCTGTCATCTATTTGTGTACACGACTCAGCTGCTGTTGATTGTCCAATGCTGCTATATTTTTGCATTCGATTAGCGTTAGATGAAGACGGTGCACTATTGATTTTTGCTTCACGCTGCTTGTTGTTGTAGTCAGGAACTGGTTCAGGCACACGCATAGATCTACACCTACGCACTCCACATTTGTCACACCGAAACGGGTTACCAGAAGATTGAATAAACTCTGCATCTTGTTCAGTGATATTGACGCAAGAGATATGAAAAAAACCCAAGTAGTCATTGCAAGATATTTTGGTTGTACAATTTCTTTCAATTTTCTCAGAACAAAGAGAGCACTGCATTTTGAATAAAAGTAAATGAAAGTAGTTTTCACTTTTCAGAGAGATGCGCACCCCACAACTCAAGAGAGAACTGAATACTTAAGTATCTATTTATTTATTTAGTTATTTATTCATTTCATTGTTTGTTTCTTTATTTATTTATTTATTCGTTTATTTAGTTATTTATTTACTTATTTATTTATTTATTTCTTCACTTACTAATTCATTAATTTCACCATTAAACGATTGTAAAATTAGTACATATTTTCAGTAGTAAAATCTTCTATATTTATAAAAATGAAACATTGTTTGTTTGTATGTTATAGACTCCGAAACTACCGATCTGACTGAGTTCAAATTTTTAGGAAAATTTTGATATTTTTCTGAGAGTGTTTCTGTGGAGTTTGGTCAAAATCGGTGTGCTAGGAGCTGAGCAAGTGGCAAAAAGGGGGTAAAAAGCTATTTTTCTGTCTTTAAACAGCTCCTAACTCAACCAACTTCAACCGCTGAATACGAATGTGGAACGCTTTACCAAATACAATTGTTCCCTTCCGTTACGATCTGCAAACATTTAAAACAAATTCGCATCGGTATCTCCTCTTTCATCCTACCTAAATTTCCCTATGGCCCGCGCTGTGCAAGAAATTTTAAGGGTATTCATAATCCCTTTAGCGCGCGTGAATTATAAAAAAAAAAAAAAAAAACAATGGCTTATCGGATTGAAAATCAAGAAAACAGGTGGATTTAGTAGAATTTCCACTGATTCATTTGAGCTATAAATTATCCTTCTGCGTTCTCTAGAAGCTAAGTTATGCTCAAAACAATTCATAAAGTCATAGCCAAGAATTTTCGATCAGTGGAGACCGCAGCCAAAAGTCATACAGCAGTGGGTGATGTAATAGTGTGGGTTATGTGAATGCTGCTATCTATTCGGCGCCGCGGCTATCTATGTTCCTTAGTATGTGCGACAGGAAGGGTTGAATGTTCAGCGATGAGCTCTATACCGGAATACGTACATACATATGTACATACATACATATTTATGAACACAAGTATGTATATAACGAGTAGGAATAAAAATTATCAAACCAAAGCGGGTAGATATGTATGTACATAATACATATAGATCAGTGATCGATGGCACAGGCAGGTACTCCTTTGGTGGCGGCCGGCGATGCTGTTAATATGTACTGTATATTCACCGATGAATTTTAATAGGAAAACCTTAGTGCGCATGTAAATAGGAAAATCTTAGTTGGCAATACATGTGTATGTACATATTTGTATTGTATATATGTACATATATAGAAATCACACATTTTTTTTATAAGGGTATTTTGTTTGGAAAATATCCTTTTATAGTTGCTGCATATAAATTTGTATTTATGTTTTTTAGTGTGTTTCTATGGATACAATGTTTGTCATTTTTGGCACACACACTAATCACACTAATATTATATACTAGCTGTTGCTGGGCTTTAAATCAGTCCCGTTGTGTGATTGTAGTATGATAGAAAGGAAGTAGTAGGAAGCGATGTTATTTAAATTAAGATTCTAAAGAATTCTGAAGTCAATACATTATAATCTGAACTTATTGGTTGTTCCCTATAGATGAAACGATTACATAAAAAAATTGATGGAAATGTAATATACCTGTGTACAAACACATCTACACACATATAGGGTAGAGTTGCCTTATTCCGGCCGTCTCCAGTATTCGGCCACCTGTCATGAAAAGTGTCGTAATAAGTGAAATTGTTGTCGTACTTCATATAATGGAACGGAGACTGTTGACAAAGAGATGACAGATCATTTTAAAATTCGAACCAGAGAAGTACGACAACAATTTCACTTATTACGACACTTTTCATGACAGGTGGCCGAATACTGGAGCAGGCCGGAATAAGGCAACTCTACCCTATGTACATAATATGTATGGTATGGGCATCAAATAATGGTACTTTCTGGTTTCTTATATCTAAGAGCTTTACTTAATGTTCATAGTTAAAGTAACATTATGTAAACGCCGAAGATATAAGGCTTTGATGTAAGCATTAATCGTGGAGAGTAACTGGTAAAGTTTGTCTGAAATCACCAACTATTTACTGATTTTAAAATTCAACAACGCCTACCTACCCCTACTACAATATGTATATGTATTTGTGAATTGAAATAAAATGTGAAACTTTATTCTAAGGTATCCACTTAACGACTTAACCTTATGGTAACCAAATACCGTTGTAAACTGACAAAAAAAAGAAAGTAAAAAAAATCGTGCATTTCCCCCTTCCCGTCGATCTAGATCCGCACGCTGATGAAGCAGAAACACAACTAACTAAAGTCGGTAACAAATATCAGTGGGCACCGTAGCGCAAGTGGTTAGTGCATCGGACTACTGAGTCAACGGTTTTGGGTTCGAATCCCGCCGAATACACCTTAAAGTTTTTTACAGTGCCCACCTCTTTCGAATGTCTGACAAGCATCAAAGAGTATCATTTGTCACGATTGAGCTTCTCAACTCGCCGTTCGGAGTCGGCAAAAAACTGTAGGTCCCTTCCATTTGTGCAAAAATATAACACGCACACACAAATGGTTGCGAGAAGTAGGCCCAGGTGCACCTCGAGCTGTAGCGCCAACTAAAGTAAAGTAAATATCAGCAAAATCATCCCTCCTCTACTTTGTGCCACAATCCCACAAAGCATTAATTATTAACACGAACAACCCTCTCTCAACAGAATGACGGTCAATGGCAATGGTTTCCCATCATTCAATGCGCGTATGGGTAGAAAGAAAATTAAAGAGTAAGCGATAGCGATGGATTTGTGGCGAAGAGGAGAGCATAACATCTACAAAAACAACCCAACAGACTGACGATCAATGACAATGGTTTACCCAAACATTATGACCAAATAATAAAAGCGGAAATTGGAATAATGCGAATTATGGAATCAAGGAATTGTATGCTTTGTATAAAAAGTAGCCTAATCTCTAAACCAGGAAGTAGACTATCTATTCCCGAAAGTCTGTTAAACCGTTAAGGTGTTATTGAGCAACAAACATCCAAACATCCAAACATCCAAACATCCAAACATCCAAACTTTCACATTCATATATTAGTAGGAGTAGGATAGGATAGGATAGGATAGGATAGGATAGGATAGGATAGGATGGGATAGGATAGGATAGGATAGGATAGGATAGGATAGGATAGGATAGGATAGGATAGTATAGGATAGGATACTGCTATTAGTGTATTGGCCGTATCTTAAAATGCTCCTCATTGCATTATTTTGTAACTTTTGCAGTCTTTCAATTTGTCACTGGTTACGAAAATAATATTGTAGAGCAGTACTGGAAAATGCGGCTTTACTATTGTGGTGTAAACTGTTATGGCTGTCATCGTGTCCATTTTTTTGCGTATTCTTTTGAAAAATCCAATCTTCTTGCCAATTTGTTTGCAATTTGCAATAATTTACGTGTTCGTGCATTTTTAATTCTTCGTCGATTAGTATTCCCAGATACTTCATACTTTTCACATTTTCGATTCATTCGTCGTTTATTTTTAGGACTGTTTCACTGTTCAGTTGTATCTCTATTAGTTTAGTTTTCTGTTCGTTAAGTTTTAGTTTATTCATTTTCAGCCATGTTGTTAGTCGACTAATGTCATCTGTTAATTTAGTTCTGCATTCTTCTGCGTCTTCTTCTTCAGCATAAATGAGCGTATCGTCCGCATATAGCACAATTTTACATCTTTCTATTATGTTTGGTAAATCGTTTATGTATATAAATAAATAATAACGCACCTAATATTGATCCCTGCGGTACTCCTTATTTACAGTCCTGAATTCTGATATATTCCCGTTGACTTTTGTCCGCTGTGTTCTATTTGTTAGGAAAGACATAAACCATTTAATTTCTTTGTCTCTTATGCCAAATGCCATATACATAAATAAAGGGTGATTTTTTAAGAGGTTGAGAACTTTTTTTAAAAAAAAAACACAAAAAATTCGAAAAAATGAATGAAATATTTATTTGAATCGATAGTTTGAACCTTGCAATTTAATGTTTAAAGATAATTTCAGGCAAATGTTGACCGCGGCTGCGTCTCAGGTAGCCCATCCGCTGAGTCCAATTTTGGCATACTCTTTCACACATATCGGCCGGTATCTCACGAATGAATGCATGGATGTTGGCTTCCAGTGCGTCAATCGAAGCGGGCTTGTCCCTATAGACATTAGCCTTGACATACCCCCACAAAAAATAATCTAATGGTGTCAAATCGCACGATCTAGGCGGCCAATTGACCGGCCCGAAACGTGAAATTAACTGTTCACCAAACTCGCCTCGCAATTGCGCCATTGTTTCGCGTGCTGTGTGGCATGTGGCACCGTCTTGTTGAAACCACATATCATGCAAGTCAAGAACTTCCATTTCGGGCAAAAAAAAGTTTGTTATCATCGCTCGGTAGCGTTCACCATTGACAGTAACGCTGCGATTCGCATCATCTTTGAAGAAATATGGCCCAATAATGCCGCCGGCCCATAAACCGCACCAAACAGTGGCTTTTTCGGGATGCATTGGTAGCTGTTGCAATGCTTCTGGCTGATCTTCACTCCAAATGCGGCAATTTTGCTTATTTACGTACCCATTCAACCAAAAATGAGCCTCATCGCTGAACACAATTTTTCGATAAAAAAGCGCGATGAACATTTCGAACCGAGCACGAATTTTGATAGTAAAATTCAATAATTTGCAAGCGTTGTTCATTTGTAAGACGATCCATGGTTAAATTGCAAACCAAACTGAAGCTGTTTGACAGTGACACAAGGTACTAAACACACGTCAGCTGTCAAAACCAGTGTTGCCAAAACCAAACCAGCTAAAAAATCACCATTTACATTTTTTGTATTAGTATCGGTCAATGGTTTCGAACGCTCGTTTAAAATCCAAGAAAAGTGCCATAGTTTTTTTTCTTTCTTCCGCCATCCTTCCATTCATTCACGATGTGATTTACCGCTGCCTCATACGAATATTTTTTTCTGAAACCTGACTGATATTCCGATAGTAAGTTTTGGCTTTCTACGTATTCCATCAGCTGTTTCTTTACCACCAATTCAATTATTTCTTCCAGTGTTCTTAGTGTGTTTATAGGTCGGAATTCCTCACAACTTTTTGTTTTAGGCACTTTCTCTACTGGTGTGATCATCGCTTCTTTCCATGATATAGGGAATACTCCCGTTGAAAGCGATTCGTTGATTATCTCCAGGATATTGTGCGCCAGCTATCTAGAATCATCCTAGGACTTATTTTACGTCCGTTCGCGTACCCTCCCAAAACAACGAAAATCCACGAAAAATAACGAAAAACAACGAAAACCCGTTCCCGTACGCAAAAATTTCGTAGTTTTTCGTAGAAGAGAGTGCTCACGAGAGAATAAAAAATTTCCCATGCTACGAATTTTAGTCCAAGAAATTTCTTTGGGGTATATTATGAAAACGGTCAAATCTTCATTTTTTTGTGCTTGATGCGTTCAATTACTTTTTCGTGATTTTTCTGTCTTTGAGAGAATTTTACCCCCACTCTTCGAGATTTGACAGAAAACCCATATTTAGTGCAGAAAGTACGCGAGCGGACCTTTTATCAAAGTCATACTTGTTTTTCAATGTTTTGCATATTGTTTCCCGTTCGACGGAATGTAAATCTACTTTCCACTTGGTTTATTTTATTTCTATATTCTACGTCTTCAATTGAATTTGTAATTTCAGTTACACTCTTTATGAAATATTCATTGAACTTGCTGGCGATTTCTAATCCATTACTACACTCGGTTTCATTAAATATTACCTTTTTAATTGTAGTTTCCTTTTGCTGCCTTAGCACTAAGTTTTTTTATTTCCTTCCACATTTCCCTTTGTCCATTCACACCTTTTTTTTTTTTTTTGTTAATGTACTGATTTTTTGCATTTACTATTAGAACCTTGTATGCGTTTCGCGTTGTTTTGTACTTTTGCCAGCAATCGTTACTGTTGATCCATTTTGCTCTGTGATATTTCTCCATTTTCTTGTCCTTCAATTGTTTAAGCTCATAATTAAACGACTTCTTTGTTTATACCTCTCTATTATTTTCAATAGTTTTTTTGATTTCAATGTTTTCATGGTCTGATATTTTGTCGCTAGTTCTCGCGTATGCTGAAAGATTTTGCATATTTGTTATCACATAATCTATTAATGTTTTTGATGTTGCCGTAACTCTCGTATAGTCTTCCATTTTTTGCATTAGGCAGTTATGAAAGAGATACCGATGCACATTGGTCTTAAATGCTTGTAGATCGTAACGGGAGGGAAAAATTGTGGTTGGTAAAGCATTCCACATTCGCTGGCTATTTCGCTGGAGCACTGTTTGTGGGCACCGTAGCGTAAATGGTTAGTGCGTCGGACTACTGAGCCAGCGGTCTTGGGTTCGAATCCCGCCGCAAACACCTAAAAGTTTTTTCACAGTGCCCACCTCTTTCGAATGCCTGACAAGCATTCAAGAGTATCATTTGTCATGTAAAGCTTCCCAACTCGACGTTCGGAGACGGCAGAAAACTGTAGGTCCCTTCCATTCGTGCAAAAATATAACGCGCGCACACAAATGGTTGCGGGAAGTTAGGCTTGGTTCTACCTATGACTGCTGAAGCCAAATATTTATTTTTTTATTGTTTGTGGAAAAGGCGATAAAACAGGGAAAGACAAGAAACATTACGACGGTGTTCAAGGTAGTCAGTTGACGTTATAGCGCAACATGGTTATGCTGGGCAACATTAAATGGGGTATACGTATACATGTACTTGCACAAAAACGCCATGTACTCGTATGTACATACATAACTGAAAGTACAACCTAAAGTATATTATTTTGTACAATAAATACGTAAATTCAAATACGGTTCAGAAATTCACTTAGTAACAATTCCAGTAATTCTTGTTAACTTCAAACATGTGAGTTTTCTATGTCGCAAGACAAAGTTATACCAACTTTTGTATAAACTTAAATTTAACGCATGATTTGATGTTGAGCTAAACAATGAACGGAAACTATAGCGATGGTCATTAGATGTAGGGTTTTTGAGAAATCCCCTACTGGACCAATATTAATGAAATTATCAGTTTTTAATCAACGATTCCTTCGGGAATTAAAATTGCGCTAAAATAAATTTAAAAAAAATACAGTCAAGTGCAAGTCGTACTATCATTAGATCTTCAGTATAATAAAAATGAAATAATGATCGCTGGTAAGCGCATAACTTGAGAACGGCTAGATCAATTTGGCTCATTTTTATTTTTAAAAGTTCCTTATAGCCCGACGAGGAAAATATCGATAGGTGGCGCTGTAGTCAAGTTATTAAGAACTTCTATATTTATTAACCAATTTAACTCATATTTACAATGGGTCGTTTTAATAAAAACAAGCAATTACTTCAAGTAAAAGCCCTAAGCAAAGTAAAAGCATTTGCTCGAAATTGGTATGAATAAAACTTAAGCTTACTTGAGCAAGTTCGAAAATTTGAAGTGAGCATTTGCTTGACATTTGACAGCATATCGCAGAACTTATATTTTGCAAATTATTCAGAAGACACAAAAAAATATTTCCTACAGAAATAATTTGAATTAAATAAATTAAATGTATGCTTAATGAAATTGATTACCTAAATTAATATGTGTTTAAATGTGATTTAATCTAGTGGTCACAGTCCACTAGTCCAGTGAAGTTAACTTGATAACGGTGGTTAATTATTTTCTTTGCGATCCCGTTGACCATTATGTGGGCAGCGGTCAACTATGGAATTTTCCATCGTCCGATGTTGTTTCTGTTTATGTTGTTGCTGTCTTAGAACCGTCCGATGTTGTTCTTGTTTATGTTGCTGTCAAATCAAAATCAAAACAAAATCATTTTAAAAATGAGTATGCAATAGTAGGTATTTCAAAAAATAGGTGTTGAAACCTAAATTTTAAAAAAATGTCTGACGCACGGTGTTCCTATATGCACGAAGATATAGCATGTCCACAAATCACTTAACTCATATGATCTGGAGCGCATCTATCGCGAAAGAAATTCAAATGAAATGGTATCAAAAAATGTTATCGACGAATTGGACAAAATTGACGACGACCATAGTTTGCATGAAACAGAAGTGGAATATTTTGATAGTAACCTTATGCCTTTACCACCGTTTTTTAATCATTTAATCAGCATCGCAAGGGAATTTTATCCATTCTGCTGCCTTTTAATTATTTTGTTTTACCAACAATCAAGGCAAGTCGGTCGATTTATGGCTAAAAAGTACGAAGCAAACGCTCAGAGGCAGCTAAATAGCAGACTTGTAATTCTCAGAGCAAATGCTTAGATTTATGCCTTTTATTCACACAGTATAAGTATCTAAGTTAATATATTGCGCAGGAAAAATGGCCGAAATTCGTGCCCTTTCTATAACTGCACATACTGAGTTTAGCGTTTAATTCAATTTCATTTCTGAGTTTGGCGTTCAAAGTCATTTGTTTTTGTTTTAAAAAGTAAACAACAATTCGCAGGGCACGTATGGCAACCATCTTGTTGCTTTTTTGACAGGTGCGCGAACTTGATCGAAAATGAACACTCTGAGTATATGTACTACCTTATGTGTACTGTGAGTTATGTGTACTTGCTGAGATTCGAATCTGCAACCCTTGCTCAGTAATTCAGTCCCGAACTAATAGAATCCGTCGACGTCGTTCCGTTGAAGGTTCACCTATTGCCGGAAAGAGCCTTCCCATAAAATCCGCCACGTTGAAATCTGCCCCAAAACACTCTATTGCATGTATGTAACATTATGTGGATATATTTACTTATATGTATTTAAAAACCTCCCGATAAAATATGCTGTATTTCACACCATTTTAAGATATCACATATAAATTTGAATGAGAGTTAGTTAGGCGCTTAGTACTCATTTTTTATTATTATTTTTGATTCATTCAATTTTATAGTATAGCAATAGCAGAACTATGCGTTAGGTAATAACGCCCAGAAAAAACTCGAACAATTTGTTGTGGTAATTTTTTTTTGTCATTTTGGGTGTTATTTCCTAGTCAGGGTTAGTTTTATAATAAGCAATATAGCCCAAAATAACAAATGGAAATATTTGAAAAGGAAATAATGCCCCAAAAAAAGAAATATCACCTAAAATAATTAAGACAAAATGAAATAACACCCAAATAAAATTAAGAATCGCCCAAATGACAATATTGTTGAGTAATGTCTACTAAGAATAGTGCCTAGTGATTGAAAAATGCAAAGCACTCAAAGTTCGGTGACAGATATTGCATTGCAAGCCTCTTTGCAGTTTTGAATAAATTGGACTTCACTATTAGTTCGAATGCCTTTTAAATGAAACAACAAGAACGATTGTACCAAACTTAATGATTCCCGAGGCGACCGCGTGCCGTGGCCGTCGGCGCGGCACTCCTTGTCGGCGTGAGACGCCCAAAATGGAAATATCGCCCAATTTTACAAAAACAATTTCCTTTGAAATTTTTTGGGCGATATTGCCTTTTTATAACTTGGGTGATATTGAGTTTTGGGCGTTAGGCAAAGTCTTTTGCTGCTTTATTTCCACCTTGTTTATTTTTGGGCATTAGGAAGTTTTTTGGGCGTTATTTCCTTGGGCGTTATTGCCTAACGCCGCAAAACTATTATGTAGTTCTTCGTCAATATCATCAAAAAATAAGAATATGTATCGCACTTGGCCGGTTTACTCTTGCTGACCTTCATAAGTAATTGTAACTTAAATGCTTTTTTTTATTTTAGCTGTTCCGGAACTAGTACACGGTGATCTATTTGATACAAACACCTTTGAGTCTTTGCCTCTCAAATATGAAATTATTGCTCGAGGTATTCCAAAACCAGAAGCTGAATGGTACCACGATGGAAAACCAGTGGCCGCTACAGACAGAGTTATTATGTCTCAAGACGGGGTATGTCGTATGTTATAAATATGAGCTGACTTTTTCGTATAAATTTAAAAATTCTTTATTATTTGATTTAATATGCACTCCCTACATACATATAATTTATAAAAATGAAGGAAATAAAATGAACATATTCATACATTATATTTCTAACATTTTGTTGGTTATTAAGTTCATGCTCTTAGATACTCTCATCAGATTGTATTTTGTGCGGTATATATAAAACGCAGAGTCACGCCGCATCCTGCATTTGTAAATAAGATAAAATAAAATGTTCATTATAATGATAGGAAAAATACAAACTGGAATTCAAAGAACTAAAGCTTGGAGATGAGGGTCAATACAAGGTTATTATTAAAAACAAATGTGGAGATAAGTCTCAACAAGGCATACTTTCACTGCAAGGTAGAAACAAATCAATTTCAATGAATAAAGTGTAAGATAACAATAACATACTTGATTTCAGGTGTGGCCGAATATCGAAAGCCAATTTTAATAAAAGGATTGCAGGATACAACGGAAACAAAGGGAAACCAGCACACTTTGTCTGCAGTTCTTACAGCGGATCCTACACCAACTATTACATGGTTAAAGGATGGTAACGTCATTCAGCCAGATTGTAATATTGAAGTAGCCGTTATCAAAAAGGAACTTGAACATGGCCTTAAAGAGTTCACTTGCCAGTTGATATTTAAAGAAAGTACGTTAGTAAGCCTTTTAAGTACATATATTTTGGATACTAACACCGTTTTTGTTTTTGTAGCTGGTCATTTTGATACAGGACGCTATGAGATTCGAGTAGAAAATTCTTTTGGAGTACTGAACTCCAGTTGTTGGCTAGATGTACTCTCAAAACCAGAAATAGTGGGCTTGAAGGACCAATTTTGCATTCCATCTGAGGCAGTCGTATATGATGTCCTAGTTTATGCAAATCCTAAACCAAAGGTTACGTGGTCAAGGCAAAATGAAAATCTTTGCAATAATGAGAATTTCGAGGTTATTGCTGATGTTGAAGCTGAGAAATATAGACTAGTAATTCACTCTGTGGCGCCTTCAGATGCTGGCCTTTATACAATAACAGCATCTAATAGTTGTGGTACTACAAAACAAGATTTCAAATTAAATATTCATGGTAATGGGATTAATTGCTTAAAAATTATTTCACATAAATATAACATGAGTATAAATATTTATAGTTGAGAAACCAGCATTTATTATTGCACCAGAAAACCAACGCATTAACGATCATAGTCCGATAATAGCGCAAGTTCAAGTTCACGGTATACCCCAACCAAAACTTGAGTGGTACAAGGATGGAGAGCCCATTGATTACAATTCCGAAGATGATAAGAAAAAGAAGATATACAGTGTGGAGACCAAGGAAATAGATGATGATCAAATTCTCAGTGTACTTTCGATTTCAGATTTTAGACCAAGTGATGCTGGAGTTGTAAGTATGGTTTATGAGTATTTTTAAATTCATACACACAATACATACAATATTCTTATAAATATATTGCTTCATATTTCAAATACATACATTTTATGTATCAATTTATCATACATATGTCCATACATCATTTTATGTTACAAAAAAAAAAAGCATAATGGTTAATCGATATCGGTGTATTTGTATGTAAAACGGTTACGGTTAAGAGTTCAAACTGTCAGTTATCAGCAGGAATGATTTTGTCGGTGTTTTAGCTGTGTACTATGCAGTATTCTGTTCTTTTGGAACGATTGTAATTGGAGAAAATTTCAAAAATATACATAACTAGCTGAACCGCCCGGCTTCGCCCGTGCACATAAACAGTCACGTCACTCACTTTTACAACCATTTGAACTTTAATATTACGAACAAAATGAAAAAAAAAAATCTCATACAAAATGTATGGAAAATCGATTTTTCGGAATTTTCCGATTTTCCTGGAAATTTTCTGGAATTTTCCTCCACAGTGTCCTTCCTTGGGCCAATACGAATCTATCAAGCCCAAAATCGTGACAATCAAACGATCGGTTCTCGAGTTATGCGTGCACACACGGACGTCAGTCTATTTTATATATATAGAAAGATGAGTACGTTCAGGTTTCTAGTGACTACCTACTAGCTAGTCAACAGCGCCTGATTGGGTGAGAGACTTTATTTCTACAGACTTCGTATCTACAGAATTGCGAGTTTTTTTGTGAGGTAGTGCAATAGACAAGAAATACTGTCCGAAACGCTAGTCAAATGAAAAGCTGACATAAGGAGTTAGTATTTGTGAACTGCACCGCTGGACCTAATTTTTTCGGATAAATGAAGTTGTTTGATTTTAACAAATCAAAATATTTAACAACTTACACAGTGTGCCAAATTATGTCCAGGATATTTAAAACACGATTTGATGTTTATTTTTTGATGTTTTTATTCCAAATATTCTCCTCCCGATTCAATATACTTGTTACAGTGATTCAATAGTGATTTAAATGCCTGCTCTAGCTCATTTTGCGAAATTGCCTCCAGTGCCCGTGTCGAAGCTGCTTGAATGGTCGCAATGTCGTCAAAAAGCATCCTTTTAACTTGGTGCAGTATCTTGCAACAGAGACCAACTTTATGATTCGCGATATTCGTATTCGAATACGATGATGTCTGGCCATCAAACGCTTCAAAACTTCAAAATAATATGCCCGGTAATAACTGTTTGACTAGTTGGAATGAATTCTTTGTACACGTGGGCAAGGCTTTCTTCGCGTTTTTTTGACATTTCTTTTTCTACTTCTTCTTTGTTTTTCGAATTTGCTGTATTACTTCTTTGGCTGTTGATGTGAGGACAACATTTGAATATAGCCAATGAATTGAAATGGAGCAATGAATTAACTAGCGAACTAATTTTTAATTATGAAATTATATAATATAATATATAATATATTTCCGCAGAGTCCAATCAATTATTTAGGTCTTCCAATATTATTTTTGTCTTTGTTTTAAATTATTTTATTATAAAATTCAACACTGAGCACTAAGGATTGAATAAAAGATAACTGTTAATAACACGCGAAACTAAAGAATCTGAAATAGGCTTCGTGTAATAAACCTTACTTACTTATACTACGTTTACACCAAACGAAACCCCGAGGTTTCGGCAAATTCATCCAAATCTCCGAGGTTTCGCCATACATTTTCGAGCTTTCGAAAGCTTGAGATTTCGGCGAAATTTTCTTGAAATCTTCCTCCGTTCCTCCGTCCGTGAGAGGGCGTCAAAGCGAACAAGTCTACGGCGTGAACTTCGGTTTATTTGGGTGTTCATTTATAGATGTCAAAATATTAAATGCCAAAATAATTGTGGCCAATTGACAGGACACCGAATAATCGAATAATTCGATTGTTCTCCGCTCTCTGTCTCTGTTATATTTTTCCATATTTTATCCGTTTCTCTTATATTTTTATACTCTGAATGAGTTAAATAAAAGAAAATTGGATTTATTTTCAATTTCAATAAAAGTTTCACAAAATATTTTGACAGGCGGTACGCGGCCAACGTAGCTTGCTGCGGTACAAAATTGTTAACCGCCGTTAGTTCGATTGTAAAAGAGGTTATTAAACTAAAATTGAAGAAAATCTTTTTATTTTAAATATCAATGGTTGCATGCGTTCAAATTTCAGATCCAAATTCAGAAGTCACACTGATGCCACGATGAATAAATTGAGACATACATGTCTACAATCGACCATTAATATACTCGCCTAGTAAAATAAATTTTCTAGAATACTATTTGATAGTTACTCGATTGTTTTCTGCTAACACCGAATTGTCTTTTTATTCGATTATGAAACTAATTCTCAATCGCCCATAGTTTTGCCAGCCACTTCAAAATTAGGCGTTTTTTTTCAAAACTATATAGGCTTAGAAAATGTTTTCCATGTTAATTACACTAACAACTAAGCCTATATAGGCTTACGAAACCTGGATAATTATCCAGTCTTAGGTGCTTAGCCTGGATAGAAAAATGTGCTACCAAACTGTTTTTCGTTGATAGTTATCGAAAATTTTATCGAAATGTCAAATATGACATAAAAGTGAGGGTGAAATATGAAGGCCGGTAGCTATCAGCCGAACTCTGCTGTCATTTCAAATTTAAATTATTTCTGTTCATTTTAAAATCGGAAGAAAAGAAAGAAATACGAATTTATCCGACAAGGAAAAGAAAATTATAATGAATTAATTATTAAGTGATCATGTTCCTTATTTTACTATTTAATTGCATTAAATTTGACGAAAAACAATTCTATCCACCAACTTATTAATGAGCGCTTGATAACTACCGGCCTTACTTTCAATGAAAACAATGCCGATGTGAAACTGTCAAACGTCAATTAGCATAGTCACTGTTCAGCGTTTTTTTTTTCTCAATTTCCGCTAAGCCTATATAGATTTGAAAAAAAAACACGCCTATTGACTGCTGAAACGTCTTCAACTCGGTGTAAACGGGTTACTGATGTTTTGGTGAATGTTCATCGAAATCTCGAGGTTTCGGCTCGGTGTAAACGTATTATTACTTACTTACTTAGTTGGCGCTACAGCTCGAGGTGAACCTGGGCCTGCTTCTCGCAACCATTTGTGTGTGCGTGTTATATTTTTGCACGAATGGAAGGGGCCTACAGTTTTTACCAACTCCGAACGGCGAGTTGAGAAGCTCAATCGTGACAAATGATACTCCCTGATTTTTGTCAGACATTCGAAAGAGTTGGCACCGTGGAAAAACTCTTTAGGCGTTAGTGGTAGTCCAACGCTCTAACCACCACGACCACGGCGATAACGCTTGCGGCACAGAATAACAGTCCAAAGGAAAATAGCCAAATCACGCGCGTCAAACTCAGGCGCAGTGTAATAACCGTCTTCGCTATCGAAGAATGTGATGCGCATTGTCTTGATTTTTGAAGAAACTTTTCGTGTTTCCCCCAGCGTCCATCTGCCGCCCGAAAACGTGTATGCCACTTGAAAACAAATGTTCTACTAAAACAATCTTCAGGGGATACTTGTGGCAACAATCGGAATATTTCTGATGCATAGATAGTTTTTTACCAAGTTGTGTGTGGAATTTAATGACCGCTCTTTGTTTCATGCTTAAATTCCAACATCAAATAAATTGATGTTCCGGAAAAATAATTTTTATAATGGTTTAATGTCAACCAAATGTCATGGAATTTTGGACAGATATTAGAGAAAGATTCAAGCTTTCAAACGTGTCCGGGATATTATTTGACACTTATTTGACTCTGCTCCTACTAGTGATGTAAAAAGTCGTTACTTCTGAGTATTCATACTCACTCGTTACTCTTGCCCAAGTAATCACTCGAAAGTAACGGATACTTTGTACTCATTGGTACTTGCCGTCTCTTCTTTATTTTTCACTAGGTCGGTACGAGTACGAGTAGATACATATGACTGACTTACGTGCCGTTTATTTTGTTAATGGTTCTTATCAACAGAATTATATTTTATTTTTATTTTTTTTTAGTTTTACTTTTATTATTGAATTTTTTACTTCAATTGTTTCTGTTGCCTTGTATTAAAAGTAAATAAATAAACTTTAAGTACATATTTGCAACTTTTTTTTCAGGGAAGGTAGTACCTACTAGGGATTTCGATTGTAGGAATGTATGTATGTACATATGTACTTAAAATTATTTGACACCGCTCTCTCATAAATGAAAAATAACAAAAAAATGTATCCATTCAATATCTATCTATCTATCGTCTCAGTCAACACTTTTGCCAAACATATTGCATCGTGGTGGTTGTCTGATGATATAAAGAAAACGAATAAGAAATACATATGTATGTATACCATTGTCCCATCGACAGCAATTATCTCTGTCTGCTAAAAACTGATGAATATCCTCTCCATTTGCATCTCTCTTTTGCATTGGCACGGTTATTTGTATTCGAAGTTATTCATTTGTTTAATACAGTTGGGATCGAATGAGTGAGTGAGTACGTGGTAGGTAATCAGTTACTGCAAGTACATTCATGTATTCGTTACTTTGTAACGAATGAATACATTTTTTACACCACTAGCTTCTACAAAAAGCAGTACACTTTAGAGGAAAAAAAAAGTGTTCATTTTCAAAGTTTTGATTTTATTAAAATTAATTCAATTACTCGACGAATAAAAAAAATATTATTCGTCTACACCAATGGTCCTTAACCGGTGGTTCGTGGACCACTGGTGGTCCCTGAAAGCAACCGAGGTGGTCCGCGAAGTGATCCTGAAATTCCTACTATAGCCAGTGCATAACAGCACAAATTTGTAAAAAATGTCAGATCAAGTTATTTTAGTTGTCAAAATGAGAACTTCATTGTCGATTATTGAACTTAACTAGGTCCGTTCGCGTACCCTCCCAAAACTACGAAAAGTTACAAAAACCTGTTCGCAAAAATTTCGTAGTTTTTCGTAGTTTTACGTACTCACGAGAGAGTAAGAAATTTCCTCATGCTGCGAATTTTACAAGAAATTTCTTTGAGCAGATATGTACGTACATATATGAAATCGGTAAATTCTGTCGAATCACATACATTTTTAATTTTTTGTTATTAACGCGTTTGTTTACCTTTCCGTAATTTTTCTATCTTTGGGAGAAATTCACACCCACCCTTCGAAATTTGACAGTAAACATATATTTGGTGCAAAAAGTACGAACGCCTTCTGCTTTCCAAATTACTCATCAGAGCAGTCATCGAACAAAGCTTATCTCACTTAATTTTCAAAACTGAAAAATGAATTCAATTGCTATTTTCCTGACTCCGAGGACAGATGTATCCTTTCATTGTCAACAGTATTCTGCGGTTGGTCAACCTCAACAGTATACAATCACAAAAATCCCACTAAAATTGGAGGTATAATAATGTTAAATTGTCGACAGTAAAAAAATACTCTTGGTTTCGAATAATTTAATACCTACGTGTTTTATTTATATGTAAAACAACTTTATAATAAGTCTGTTCAAAGCTGCTATTCCGGGAAGAAAAATACAGAAAATTACACGGTTTTATGTTCAGTTAGAAACGTTTCTGTCCGAAACTGATCTGCTTTGTGTTCAGTGATGTTTTCAGAACAGAAAAATACATGCAATTTTGAGAGATTTAAGCCCAAATGGAAGAGATCGAAATTCAATCGGAAAAAAGGCAAACTGTTATTGTATAAATTCCCAATACACACCATAGTTAGGAAAACAGTAAGTAAAAGAATCATCCATGAAGTTGTTATTTTTGACAACTAACATATGGCTGTAATTTTCTCTTTCAACTTGATTAGACATTTTTCACAAATTTTTACTGTTTTGCCTTTTTTCTCATTGAAAACATTTAATAACTTTGTTATATTTCCGCCAAACAGTTGGTGGTCCGTAGCAAGACAAAAACTTTTTAAAATGGTCCCTCACTTCTAAAAGGTTAAGAACCACTGGTTTACACCGACTGAATCGATTGACATACCACCAGGACTAGTGTTATTATTAGTTGTAGATGTTGGTTGTTTAAAGGTGTATTTTCTTGACTGCCGATTTTGCGAAGAAGCTCTGGTTTGAGTCTTCAGAAAATCAAAAAATTCGATGCAGCTATATTCCATGATGTATTTTATACACAGAATTGATTTCAATGTCGATACATGAAGATTTGTAGACTCTACTTTCCATATTTTTTCAGCGCTAGCAAAAATACGTTCAACTGGAGATGATGAACCGGGTAAACATAACACGTATTCGATGATTTGAGAAAGTTCCATATATCGCACGCTGTGGGTGTTCATATGTTTAAAAACTTCCACCCATCATTCTTCTGTTGTCGCACTTCTTGTTGCCCACTCTGTTCGCTGCAGTATTCTTCACATAATCGTATTGTATTAAAACTTTCTATGAATTTTTGATGTTAAATTGTACGACGTTCTTTCGGCAACTATTTTCATTGAAGCATTTACAGTTTTCCAATCGGGAAATGATTTTAACACGATTCATGAAAGCTATTAATATGTTCGAATTGTTCAGTCCTATGGTGAATAGCAAAGTTTTTTTTCCCTACGAAAAGCAGTACAAAAAGCAGTACAATTTCTTTGGAAGGACAGGAAGCAGAAAAGCAGTACGTTTGGCAACATTATGTATTTACATACATATATATGTAGTTTAATTTTAACAAACTCATTTTTTTCGTTTTGAATAATTTAAATAGATACATATCTTACCTATTTAAGTTTTAGTTTAGTTTTGATTACCCAATGATTATTTTATAATATTAACTCACAATTACCTTTTTGCTTAAATGTTAATGGTCGTTTTTCTCTCTAGAGAAAGGGATTCGAATTTTTGACATGCTTAATTATGCTCAGAAGTAAATGTACTCCGTAAAACAGAAAATATGAGATGGATTCCCAAAAATCTAGGGAACAAAATCACACAACCAATAAAACCGTAAAATATTATAGAAAAAAAAACTAATACAGAATTCATTTTTATTCACTTTATTTTTTTTTACAATAACTGTCCATAAATATAGAAAATGTCCATTACAGACAAAAAAAAATAAATTGACATTTGATAATGCCATAGCTATTATAAGTTATACCTCCACTATAATTTACAGAAGGCACCAAACATTGGTGTTGGTGAGATATTCGCTCTCCTGCAGACCTGTGGTCGAAGACTATTCATCTTCAACAGAAAACTTCGAACTTTGAACTTTGAACACTTTACAACACTTTTTTCCTGTCTAGTTTCTAATGTTCGTGTTTCTGGGTCCAACTCAGGCGCTTTTTCTTTTATTTTATTTCTCTTGGTCGGATTTTCAGAAAATTCCATATTTTTCACTACACCTTCATAGAATTTTAAAGTTATTATAGATAATTATGATTTTTTTTTTTTTGAATCATACTATCCTCACGCTTTACTATATTTTTCTGTATAGTACTCAGCGATTGCAAAGAACGATGTTGGAACAACGGAAGAGAAGTTTGAGTTAAAATTATTGCAAACAGCTCCAGCTTTTGCAACACCTCTAAGCAAATCGATAGAAGTTCCACAAGCGCAACAAATTGCTTTAGAAAGCGTTATATCGGGAAGTCCAGCACCAGATGTAAAATGGTTCAAGGACGGCGTTGAGTTACATCCCGGAGAGGGGTAAGTTAACTTTATTATGATTATGATTATGATGAATCTGGGGTGAGTGTCCGCTAGCACTGCGACCGGAGTTGATCTACTGTGCCCCTTTTTATGTCAGGAGTCGTACAGAATTTTTAGAAATTTGATAAGCCCTATGACTGGAATACTTTTGTAGTCTTCATTCGTTAATATGTACATATTTGCCTAGTATCATGGCTCTTGTTTTTGCTAGAGGGCACTCTGACCTCTGAGATCAGGTGCTCCATAGTATCTTTTGTTTGTTGACTGAATCTGCTTCATTTTTATAATCTACATTCTACACACGCTAAAGGGGATATGAATACCCTTATAATGTTTACACACAGCGCGAGCACATGAAGTACAAGAACGAGAGTTAGACAAATGGGCGTAAAGATAGGAAACTCAGATATTAGGTTTCAACTAACTCTATGGATGGTGTCCAGGATAACTGAAGAGTTTGGTGTATTATTAAAAGTTTTGTTCTTGCTTATGATTCACAGAAGATTTTCCAAATACATACCGCCATCCCCTCCTGCTGGTGTTATGCCTTCGCAGTAGGTTTTGACTTCAACTTTTGTATTGTATTTTATTTCGTTTGTAAGAATTTATAATACGTTATCGCACAATTTACAGATATATACAGAGATTTAATATTAACATAATAATATTTTTCTTCTGAACCATTCTATGTAAGATTTTAATAGACAAGATGTTAAATGTAGTTTTTGAGGAAAAAAAAACCAGAGAAAACCTTAATTTAAGTGTGGTACGCGTACCAATATATAAATATGTATTTATAAATAAATGATAAATAAATAAATAAATAAATAGATTTATAAGTGAATAAATATATTAATAAATAAATAAATAAATAAATAAATTAATAAATAAATAAATAAATAAATAAAGACGAAGACTACCACTGCGCCATAGCCACCCCCCAGTCTGTGTTGCTGATTTTCTTTTTGTAGAGGTGGCTATTGCAGATTGTATCCCGTCAGACCTGCGCAAAGAATGTACAATTTTTTTTTTTTAGTTTTAAGGTTACATTTGTTTTTTTTTTTGTTGTGATTGAGGATTTTTTTTGAGTGCTTCAGGCCATCTAAGTTTTTAGAGTAACTTTTTAGTTGGTTCGTTGTCCATTCTGCGATGACTTTCTTGGTGTCTACTCTTGTTAAGTCAGAGCGAGGGCCTGGTCCAATAAATGGATTGTTGGCTTCTTTTTTTTTGGCCAGGATATCAGCCTTTTTATTGCCCTCACGTCCTTCGTGCTCTGGCACCCATATCAGTTTAACTATGGCTTAGGTTTAAGCAGCATTCTAATGTGGCTTTTGATTTATAATTGTGGCTTCCTAGAGCCTTTAGTACAGTATCTGTCAGTGCATTATGGATTTGTGCGGCTGTATTGATGGCAGATAGTTCCGCTTGGAAAATTGTGGCATCTTTATGGAGGGATATGTGTCTTGGCCCCACTACTCCCGCTCCGACGCCATTCTCTGTGTTTGACCCATCTGCGTACCATTGTTGGACATCGCTCCTGATCTCCTTGGGTTGTTTGGGAAAAATGCTTCGTAGTTTTTAACGAGGCTCATTGTTAGGGCCATGTGATCGCTGGCACTGGCCTTGTCCTTAGCTAGATAGACATTGTTTAGTATACCCAGATGCATCTTTAGGTTACCTTCTTTGAATTTATAGATCCTATGAAGAGCAAGAGTTTGTTTAGCTGCTTCTTCCTGTATTGCTAGGTGAAGTGGGGTGATGTGCAGTAGGGCTTCCAGACCTGCAGTCGGTGTGGTTCTCATTACCCCTGTTACGCTCAAACATGCTAGTCTTTATAATTATAATATCCTTATTATTAAAAATAGGATATACATTATTTGTTGTTTTTTAAACATCTCGGCGGTTATGAAGTATATAAAATAATTTGATAAGTTATTTTATCCTTCTGCGGCAGTATAAACCTTACTCGAGTAGCAAATACATAGTATTTGCAATTTTTATTTGAGTGGTAATATTATTGAATGGGCAGTTAGAGAAATAGTTCGCCAGCAAGTTTAGTATAATTTTTAAGCAACCGAGATATCTGCCACGCTTTCGCACATCTACTATTATGCCCAATATCACACTTTGACGATCTCTTATGTTTTCACACGGAAGAGCCTTTCGGTTAGATAAGAACATAAGATCTCATATATAATTGCATTCTAAAGTATTTGTGCTTAAATTTATCAAAGCGATAGAACATATTTTTTTGCTCGTCTTGAGCTTTCTTAATTTCATTGGTAATTCATATTGCAGAATGCTCGATTCTAATACCAAATTGGTGATATGATCGTTTTAAAGTTCAATGTCCTGAGATTCTTTCTTTTTTCGATATATATGCGCCAGAAAGAAACCTTAGAGAACGTCCATTTTTACGTAATCGAGGTTTTAGATACAATTATGCTCGCAATGACCCAATCTCTAGATGCTCTCTATTATATAATTCAGCAAGTAACATAATTGACTTTAATTTAAATAGAAACCAATTAAAATGTCGCCTTGAAAATGAATACCTTCTTAATTAAATTATGTGTGTATATATATCTGTAAGGACATGTTTTCAGTAGATAATTATAAATAAATAAATAAATAAATAAATATATGCACTTCAATATGTATTATTTAAAATGTACGTTCTCGATATTACTGACAAGAGCAAAATTGGTGTGGATGATTTAAGAGGTTTTCCGAGCTTTGGGACCATTATAACCTCAGCTACTTTCCATTCCCGTAGATTATACGACCTGAGCGAAGCTTACAAGGGAATGTAAAAGAATTTGATTATCCTAGTCAACTTTTTATAAACCTGTTCTGTAGGTAAATCATATCCATGAGCTTTGTTCACCTTTAGTTTTTTGTTTTTTTTTCATAATGAAGTACATGCTTTTTATTTCATAATTGTCAAGTATCGGGCATCAGAGCCCTTTATCAGCGTTTGACCTTCACATGATTTGAAAATTTCCAGTAAGAGGTCCGCTTTTTCATTCTTCACTTTGGCCATAACCACTTATAATTGAAAGCGACCGCGTTTTTGGTATTACATAACCTAAAATAGCAACTACATAATTTAAACTTTTATTTACAGTTAGTCCTTTGAGGCATAAAGAGATTTCTTTATTTTTAAAATCCCGAATCACTTTTTAAATTGTGCTACATACTCGTAGTCTAATTCAGTATATTCGCTAGTTTGGTGGTAGTAATAAGAAATAGTTAACAATAGTAAAACAATTGTGACGCTAAAAAATGATATTTTATTTATATTTTGAAACTATAATTACAGTATCAAGTTGGAAAGTACTACCGATGGCAAAATTCGACTAGATATTGAGCATGCCAAGCCTAGCGATTCCGGTTCCTACAAACTGGTGGTAACCAACCCCAATGGAGAAATTAAATCCCTTTGTGCTGTTGCTGTGAAACGTATGTACCGATTTATACAAAATAAACAAAAATATAACACATCCCCAAACAAATTCATTTACCGTTATCCAGCGGAACCTATGAGCCCAACCTTTATTAAACCATTCGAAGACATAAAAGTTGTTGAGGGATCTCAGGCAGTGCTTGAAGCAGAAGTTCTTGGATTCCCATCTCCACAGGTTTTGTGGTTTAAGGATGGAACACCTTTGCATCCAACTCAGTCTCTTAGTTTTGTTAATAAGCCAACAGGCATTATTGGTCTAAGGTATGTTGTAAAAACGTATATGAATAAATTTGTTGAATATCTTAATTTCGGTATTGCAGCATCGACCCCGTCAAACCGCAAGATGCTGGGTGTTATAAAATAATAATTTCTAACAGTGAGGGTGAAATTGAGAAGAAAGTTAACGTCGAAGTTTTGCCAAAGGATATGAAGCCATCGTTTGTTGCAGATTTACAAGATATACAAAGTGTCGAGGGATACCCTGTTAAATTAAATGTCAAAGCTGTGGGATTCCCAGCTCCATCCCTTAAGTGGTATCATAATGGGGAAGAAATTGATAACAATGACAAACAATTTGCCATAGTTGAAAATCCAGACCATAGTACAAGTTTAATTATAGAAAAAGCCTCACCGGCAGATTCAGGTCTATTTGAAGTAGCTGCATCAAATGATATAGGTGTAATTACTTCGAAAGGAAAGCTTTGTATTGTGCCTAAAGCAGATGAAACATCTGTCGAGCAACCACCACAATTTGCATCTTCTCTACGTGACGTTAACGCTGACGAGGGCCAAGAGCTGTGTCTTGCAGCTCCATTCGTTGGAAATCCAGTACCAGAAATAATTTGGTCGAAAGATGACATTCCTATATCGCCAAATGAGCGCATACTAGTGACCTGTGATGGAAAATTCGCTGAACTGTCTATCAATCCAGCTTTGCCCTCGGACTCGGGAACTTACAGCTGCTTACTTGCGAATCCACTGGGAGAGGATATTTCCCATTGTAACGCCAATGTTCGAAAAATATACAAGAAACCAAATTTTACACAGAAACTTATAAATCTCCAACAAGCTGTCGGAAAAGATGCAAAATTAGCAGTCACTGTCTCCGGCGTTCCATATCCAGAACTGTTTTGGTATTATCAAGATAAGCCATTACAAGATAGCAACAAATACATTTTGAAGGTAATTTTTATAAGCCAAATTAAAAAAAACATGTACACTTCCAAAACTACAAAAATCTACGAAAAATAACGAAAACCCGTTCGCGTACGCAAAAATTTTGTAGTTTTTCGTAAAAAAGAGTGCTAACGAGAGAGTTAGAAATTGTCCCATGCTACGAATTTTACTACAAGAAATTTCTTTATATGAAAACTGTCAAATCACATATATTTTTCATTTTTTGGTGCTTAAGTCGTTCATTTATTTTTTTGTTGACCGAAATTGACCGATAACATATATTTAGTGCAAAAAGTACGCGAACGGACCTATAGTATATGCATAATACACTGCGGTTCACTAGATTAGAAGCAGCCAATTTTGGGAAATGAAAATGATCTATCTTCCGATGTAGGGTAGTTCGAGAACAAAAAAAAAGTATGGTGAAAGAAAGAGTGGTTTCTGTTGAACGCAATGAAAAACTCAAAAATTTTAAGAAAATAGGCTAACTTACTTTTGAGTCATGTTAGTTGAATCAGTCAGATGCGCATGCAATTAAATTGGTTCATAAGATTAGAAGCAGTCAAATTATAATCGTTTTTTGTGAAGAGATTTTCTTTATATAAAAAGTGAATTTTGTCAGTAAGAAAGGGTTTACATACTTAGTTTTTTCTTCAAGAATGGTAAAAAAAAATTGTTTGACATATTCAGAGAGGGCGAAAATAGACGATTACCATTCGGAAGGCTTGTCAAGGCGTGCTATAATTGGCAAGATCGATCGGAGTGATCATGCTGCTGGTAATTATTTAAAGGATCAACAAATTTATGGAAAAAATTACAAAAGAAATGTTTCCACGGCCCATAAAGCTGCGGAAAAAAAACCAAAAATTGTCCGATTAGCCTCCAATTCAGAAGTTTCGACAGTTAAGATCGGAGATGTAGCTGGTGTTACCGCAAGTAAATCTGCAGTAAGTCGTGTGATTCGTACTGCCAAATATCAAGCGACGTAAGCTGAAGAAAAAACCACCACTTAATGCTTCGCGAAATATCCAAAGCTTACAATTCACAAATATCCACATGACCTGGGATGTGCAACAAGAATCAAGTTCGAATAGCTCGAAAAAAGAGGTATATTCTGACAAAACAAAATTTAATTTAGATGGACAGGATGGCTATGACTATTACTTCCACGATCTAAGAAAATAGAAGCTCTTTTTAAACCACCATCATAGCAGAGAAGGGTATAGTTTCTTATTACAGTATCCGCCGTTCGTAATTTGCAATCAATTTAGTTGGAGTTTTTTTTAAATGTAGATAGTTGTGGTACATATTGCATTTGTATGTGGTACATGTACGCATTTTGTCATTTAGTTTTATATACATATAAAAGAAGAACACTTATTTGGCTCCGTAACCACTACCAAAAAATATGTTTGGCTGAGCGAATGAGCAATATTGGCAGCAAAAAACAAAGCGGCTACTCAAAGTGACATACATATCAATCAGGCTAATTAGTTTTAATACAAGTCAGTGAACACTGTTAAGAATCAAGATAACGTGGTGTATCATTACGCTACCGAATTTTTGAATTCACTGGATTTGGCAGGAATGCAAATATACTGGAGCCTAAATGGCTGGGCAGATTTGCTTTCGGAATCGGAATTTTTATTCCAAAAATGGTGGAACTTTACTTAAGCGGCCTTAAGTTTTTTTCTCGAAAACGGCTCCAACGATTTCGTTCAAATTTCATATTTGAGTTAGCTTAATTTCATATATACATATACTTAGTTATTTATGTTGGTTAACAAGCAAATATTAAATGTATAAATTTTTATTATATAATTTTTAACTTATACAAAATAATAACTTTTTTCTTAGAATGATGGCGATCACCATATTTTACATATTAAAGACCTTACCAACGATGATAATGGTTCTTTCAAATGTATTGCTAAAAATAGGGAGGGAGAAGACATCACAAGCTGCCGGTTAGACGTAGTTCCTGAAGCGTAAGTAAAACTCCAATTTATAAAAAAAACTGATTTAACAATTGGTACCGTTTGACTAATAGGACTAAACATTCACGTTCCGAAGCGCCATCATTTCTGAAAAAAATTGGTGATACCGAAGTTTCACATGGTATGTCGGCAAAGTTCACAGCTTGTGCAACAGGATTCCCAGAGCCTGAGGCAGAATGGTTTAAAAATGGACAAAAGCTATTTCCATCGGAAAAAATATCATTCGATTATGAGCCAAATGGTATTCTGCGCTTGCATATTAAAGATGTTGATGACTCAGATGTTGGGCGTTACTCCTGTAGAGTATTTAATCCACTTGGTGAAGACGTTTGTGAAGGAGAACTTTTCTACGACGGTAATGAGAATAAATGTTGATTTCGGTCACAAAAATAAATATAATTCTAAGATAGTAAGTAGTGTAGGTAGGTAGTTAGGCTGTATGGCATATCCTGTTCTGCATAATTAGTACATTTGTGCCATTTTGTATCCACAGCTTAATTGACCTGGTTCACGAGGAATTGAAAAATCTTATGAAGTTACAGAATTCTATGTCGAAAATTTCTGAAACGTCTTTAAGGAAGTATCTGCCAAGTGTATGATGTCTGGTTCTGGTCAATGCCGGGCATTCGGAAATAGAATAAGCTTCATTCCGCAGTTGCAGCAGTGGGTGTTGAATGGGATACCTAACCTTAGAGCCTGAGTGCCGATTGACCAGTTACCCGTAACTATTGCTACGATTTTGATCTGATAGGTCGTGGGATCTCTTTTTATTATAAATGGGCCAAGTCATCCTAGAAATGAAACTGTGGTTGAGGTTTTTTCATCTAGAGTTGGCTTGTGATGGAAGTTCTGGAGGCTTTTGCTCTTCGAAAGTCCAAGGGAGGAGGAAATAGAAATTAAATATAAGACACAATTTTAACCCCACAAAAGTAAAATAATGGCGCAAATTTATAGTCAGCCCACGAATAGTGCCCATAGCCAACTATAGTTATAGCCAGCACTAAATAAAAAAGTATGTGTAGTTAGTATCGACTTAAGAGTGTTATTGTGAAGTGATTTCAATGAACAAACCCAAACGTCAAAATATTTCATGAGAAGTCTAGTACGTTTCAGTACTTTTGTTTTGAATTTTCAAACTGTCAGTGAAAGTATCAATAAAAAAAAAATGGATTTTCATAAAGAATCGAAGGTAGGTATTAAAATATTTTACACTGAAAATTTATATTAAGACGCTGGATATAAATACAGATAAAACGAGAAAGGACACACAACTGGGATTCTGTGGAAAGAGAAATTCTGCGGCAGTTTGTGGAACAGCATTTGGGAGTAGTCGAAAACAGAGGCAACGACATTAGGATGATAAGGAGAAAAAAACCGGCCTGGGACTCAACATCATAGAGTATGCTAGCTGCTGGGTACAAGAGAAGTGTCGACAAACTCAAACAGCAATGGGGAAGAATGAAAATGATTGCGAAAAAAAGGATGAATGTTTGTTGGATGGAAATCATTAGCGTTCATATTTGTCAAGCGTGCTATCAAACATCAGTTCTCATTCGAATTTCAACTTGGTGGACGTTTTAATTGCAGTTCTCGAAATCGATGAGATTTGGGAAGATGATGGAAAAAAAAGAAGAAAAAAAGCAAACAAATAAGAGGAAGAAAATTTGGACTAAGAAATGGTTAAAAGAGTGCCCAAAATTTGTATAATACTTTTTTTTTTTTTATTTTCTTTTTATATATTTCCCTTTTTATTTGCCATTATTTACGGCATATTTACGGCAATTTTTATTTTCGCTTGTAATAATGCGCGCCGGTTGAAAACTTTTTGAAAATGAAATTTTCCATGCCATGACAAGCTTCACAAGCGTTCACATTACCAAATTTGATTGTCAAACCAGCATAATATCAAAATATTTTGAAAGCTATCCTGCATGTTTGACAAGCCGCGTTCACATTATGAAAAACAAGGCAATCATGCCATGCTTGTCAAACATGTTTGATAATGTGATACCCGATAATAGCATATACATTCCAGTTGTCGACACTTCAGATGCCCTCGTCCAGGCGATGATAGCTGATGACTTGGAGGAAGAAGTCATCCTTGTTGACAGCAACACAATACTTGATGTTTCCTCGGTTACTGTACCATCTCCTGTCATCGTTGCCTTTTATCCAAGTTTTCCACATCCACAGAATCCCAATTGTAATAATGATACTGCAGTTGGCATCAATGCTGCCGAGCCAAGCACTAGCAGGCAAAGCGTAATTGCAAAACTAAGGCAATTACCAAAAACCAACAAAACAAAACAGGATGTGATGGCAGCACGGCAACCCCAAATCGAGGAGGAAAGGACTCGAGCAACTGAGCTGCATTTGCTAGAGTTGGAGCACCGCAATCAACTGCACTCTTTGCGAATGAAGCGGTTGAAGGAAGAAATGGAACAGCAGCGGGAATTACATGAAATGTTTATGGGAGCAATGAAGAAAATGTAATATTGTTTGTGATTTAGTTAAATTGTTGTTTATTATTATTCTTAAATTGTAAATATTGTGATATATTTTAACTTTGTTTATTATTTTTCTTTGTAACTTGTTTTGTAAATTCAATTAAATCTGATATTAAAAGATTTAAAAAAAATCTATTTATGAACTGGTTTCTAGACACTCTTCCACTAATTTCAGCAAGGTCGTTGATGTTTTCAGCAGAGAGTGATTGCTGCTGGCTAGTATTAGGTTCTGCATTTTCGATGAAATTAATATTTGGCTCCTTGGCAATGTTAAGCAGCACTGCCACAGCAACAATCATGTTCTTTGCAGTGCTTAGATCGACGCGTAGTCTTTCTAAAATCGCACGAAATTTCGACTTCAATTGTCCGTTTAGGCATTCAATTTTGCTCCTTGTTGCTGTATGGCTATTGTTGTATAATTCTTCCTTTCAATTTGAAGTATTCCTGATTGGCGTTAGCAAAATATTAGAATATGGGTAACCTGCTTCACCAAGCAAAATCCTTCTATGAACATTTACATTTGCTTCCAGTCTTGATTTTAAAATGGAATTATTCCATATACTAGAGTCGTGCCTGAGGCAACTATATCAATATTTTTGCATTTGGCATCGCAAACAATTTGTACATTAAGGGAGTAATAGCCTTTCCGATTAATGTAGTGGCCAGCCATAACAGGTCCCACAACTTTAGTGGGACTTTTAATTTGCACATGGGTGCAATCTATTGCTCCAATTATTTTTGGAGATCCAGAATTTGTATAAAATTGCTGCTATCGAGCTCAGCCGCTGTTGGAAGGACATTTAACGAAAGTAGCAATGCGATCCGCTTCGAAATAATTTGGATTATTCTGCACACTGTTGGTTGTGAAATTCCATGCAAGGATCCTGGAATTGCAAATGTGCAGTACTACTTGCCAGTAGATAGTCATTTGTTAGCAAATCTTACCAACATCACATTGATGGACATTTCTTCCAAAAAAATACAAAGCTTCCAGCAACTGTAAGCAGTGGCGATTCCTGGTCTTTAGCCTTGGGTTGGCTACTTGCTCTGGAGAAAATAAAAATTGTTAATTTTTAAAATTTATTAATTAGGTACAATATATGTACATATGTACTAATGAAAAATGTTTTTATGTCAATTTCGACAACTTGTAAAAAATTGTGTAACACAAAACGACAAGTCCGTGAGCGCTTCGACAATTGTCGCGAGGAAAGATGACAAGTGGGATATTATATAATTTCCTCCTTTCTGTAACAGAACACGACAAGTGTCAAGAAACACTTGTAGAATTGTGGTTCAATTAGGACAGGTGATTGGAATATTGTCAAAGGCTGACGAGTGCATTTTTATGCAATATTTTTGAAAAAGCAAAATGCTAATATAGAAATAAAATAATATTTAATTAAAAATGTACTTTTCTGAGTCTGAGTTTGATAGTGACAACAGTGAACCTCGTCACCAGTCAAAAGTTTTTAGCCAAGAATTAATTTTGATGTAAGTGAACATTTGTTTATTGAAAAATTTCACTTATCTCAATCAACTGCACATAATCTTGCTACCAAACTAAGCAATAAAATACAGTCCACTACTTGAAATAGCACTTTCTTTTCGTCCGCCGTGATTTTCGTCGTTTTTACTTGTAAAAGACTTGTCAAAGAATGCCGACAAGTCAAGGGAAATTAATTCTTTTGACAAGTCCAACGGTTTGAGTTCTGTTACAGAATTAATTTCTACTTGCCGGACAAGCATAGTTCGACAAGTGAATTAAGACTTGTCGACTTGTCGCGTTGTGTTACAGGCCCCAGGGCTAAGCTCTCAACATCATCGTTTCATTTCATCATGCGCCGTACTTTTCAGTTTTTCCCGTAGGCGGCAGCTTTCCTTGCCAGCTCATAGGCAAACTCGTTGCCTTCTAAGTACAACAGACTGACCAGGCACCCAACATAGTCTTACAAGGTTGTGTATAATGCATACAGCATACCTAATGCCCTAAGCATTATCCGGCAGCTCGTGACTAGTGCCATTTGAAAGTGAACTATTTTAGCACTGTTAATGTTAATTTCATTATCATGAAGTACGACTAGAACGTCTGCCTTAAATACGTTGCAGGCACCCGGGAGTCTTAAGGAAACTTTTAGCTCTGGTTCCATGCAATAGTCCGGGAGGACTTTTTAGCCGGGTAAAAATAGAAAAGAAACAAAAAAAAACAATAACAAAACCAAAGGAGACAACTTTCTGTTCTATCAGCACGATTGAAAACTAGAAAAGAAACAAAAAAAAAACAACAACAAAACCAAAAAAAAAAGAAATTAAACTGCCCTCGTCGAGAAACGAACTTGGGACCCGTGGATGAAAGGCAGACACTCTATACAACTGCGCCAAAGCTCTATACCAAAATTAGTATCCAATTCTGCAATGGTAACAATTTTGAAACGAAATACATAATCAAAAAGAACACAAAAAAGTATGTATGCATACGAGTATACCTTACCTACCCACCACTTCCAGCCTGATATCTCGTTCGTCTGTCATAGTCAGGATTTAGATGAAGCGATTTTTCCAGTTTGTCGCCTCTGTTTGTGGATGAAGGGGTTGAAAAGAGCGGGGAACGAAAATGTCGTTTGGGTCGCTGGAATTCCAGGCGATTTCTCTGTTCTCTTTTGTTTTCTTTCCAGTTTTTGACATTTGCTTGTGTGGTAACATATGCGAATTGAGCTAGACACGGCTGTTTGTTGTTGTTTGTCGTCCCGAATAAGTCGTCTCGTATGTACAATCCCTACGAGAACAAAAGAGAATTGAAAAAATGTCGCCTGGAAAATTCGTTTCATCTAAATCCTGACATAGTTGGCGCTTATTTTCGCGCCAACCCATTCGTTTATTTTACTGGGCTTCGCATACGACAAATCAAACACCAACACTATGGTATATTTCATATATATATATTTCAAGGGATAGTTTTTGCATGGGAGTTTTGTATTGCGTGCGAGAAAAATTGATTTGATAATGGGTAATTCTAGTTTTCATGCACTACTCTTCATAATTACTGAAGTTCGTTATTCGTTTCGTATAAAATATATTTCATGGCATTTATTCATCTAAAATCTTGGTTTGGCGCCGCCAACCTAGCCAACTGAGAGAAATCGCCACTGACTGTAAGTCTGTTGGAATCGGTAGTCCACGATTCGTTTGCGGTACATCCATATCTAACACTTCACTCAAAAACTTTGCTGTACCGCGAGTAAAATTCTTCCTCCTCTAAATCATCAAATGGATTTGATCGCGGTCTGTATATTTTTGGCCGTGAAATTAAGTCTAAGTCTTCAAATATTCCAAAATCGCGATCCTCCGGAAATATTTCCAAAACAAAACACTAAATAACTCAAAGAAATCAAATCAAACAGTCACCTATAGCCGTCTCTAATTATTTAAAGTGACGTTTGACTCATTTTAAATTTCGAGCCGGCTATAAGCTTAGAGCCGACTATAAGGTGACTATGAATAGCAAAACATATATTTTAGGTTAAGTAGGTGAATAAATTCTTTTATCGTCGGCTCTATCTGACTATGAATTTGCGCCAATATATCTACGAGTGAAGGAAAATACTGACAGCATCGACAGTTAAATTTAATAAACGCTCGGTAGCTGCATACGTATGTAGCTTTTATCAGTAACCAAATGTTTACCAGCTACATACGTTGTACATATGTATGTATGTATGTATATCCGAGAGCTGAGTATCTGCCGAGTGTAGCTTGGAAGTTAATTTTTGTAAAACATTTTGTTTCTAGGTATCCTCAACGTAAAATGTGTCTCAAACTTTACACATACTTTTTTTTCTGTAAGAAGGTGGAAAGCATCGAAAGCCTGTGCGTGGGACCTTAGCCCTTACTAAAACCACCTCTGCATCCGACCACGTATCCCCACGATACCGCTGGGTGGTTTTCAGCCGCAGCTGCTTCTTTTTTTGTCCGCTTGACCGGATAGGTGGGTGTGAGTGCACGAAAGTTGGGCTGTATGTTTGTAATCGTATAAATGTCACATGTCAGTTTGTTGCATGTATAGGTCTTTGATTGGTGGTGCATGCGTGCTTGCATGTACATATGTAGGTTGTAAATAGGTTAAGTGTGTTCGAATTTGGTCTGTTGTTAATTACCGGAGTTTGCAGATTCTTCGTTTCTAGCTGCCCGTTTTTCTAGTCGTAGCTGCTGCATTAATGCTTGTGATGACTTCATTCTCCCATGCTTCGCTTGTCTCTAGCCTCGCTTGTCTCTAGCCTCGCTGATGATTCGCCTTTCTTCTAACTCGGTTGCGCGTTGCGTCCCTGACTTTTTCGCTTATATTCTCATTAGGCAGTGAGGTAACGGGTAACGCTCTGACTATACAGTTCCAGTTAACTAAGTTAAACGCGTTTTTTTACTTGACGTCGAGCGTTACGACGGCGCAGTACTACTTTGTTCCTCCTAGCCACCTTCGTCCAGCGATTGATTTACGTGCGATGTCGCACACTTGCTTTATTGCCTGTATGGTGCTTCACTTCTTTCTGAAGCCGAACTGCTGCTTGGAGAGTCCCAAGTCTCGTTCAGTGTATCGCTCTAGTCTTTCTCTTATGATTTTTCAAGGACTTTACCTAGCATATCGAGCATATACAGTACAGATGCAGAAATTCACCTTCCACTTAGCATGTCGTAAACAAATGCGTGAATTTCCCTCGCCTTAATTTGATCGCTTCCTCCAAGACAAAGTTTGGGATCCCGTCTATTCCTGGCGTTATGTTTGTCTTTATCGCTGCTACAGCGTGTACATGCACTTACATACATACCTACATATGTATACACAAATGTCCCACTGTTATTTTTGTTTCCTACTTGTTATATACATATGTATGTCTATAAACATAATATGTATGTTATGTATTCCGGCATCGAAAATACACAAATATGTGCGTGGAAATAGAACAACGATATTCGAAAATGACTTTACCAGAATGTAATAGCACGTTAATAGAGGAAACATAAAACATCAACACTGCGCGTATGCGCAGAACAAAGGGGAAAGAGTTAGCGATAGTAATGGAAATGAGTGCCAAAGTCAAAGAGCATAATATCAACACCACTACGCTCTCTCAACAGACTTACGGTCAATGACAATAGTTTACCGATTAAAATTTGATTAGGAGAACTAACGAAATACATTTTTGCGAACTCACACCCTTATGCTAGGTTTCTACTTGTCGATTTGAAATTGACAAACGACGTATTTTTACGTCAATTAGAAAATTGGCAATTTCAAATAATGATAAATATGTAAGTAGTTTTTAATTATTTCCACTTGCCAATTTTCTAATTGACGTAAAAATACGTCGTTTGTCAATTTCAAATCGACAAGTGGAAACCTAGCATTAGGGATGGAATCTTAAAAAATCCTCTCTTAGTGGGTCTATTTCATTATAGAAACGTACTGTCTAAATTTCAGCCCTTTAGGTCCAGCGCAAGGTATATAGATTACATGGTATGCTATTCCGCGATTAATTTTTCGTTTGTTCTGCGCATGTACGTCACTTGACGACAACTATTTTGACGTTTATGTGAAAATGTATACAAATACGTGTAGTTTTCGGTACGCGCTTCTAATTTTTAATAATAAATTGGTTTTATGTGCTATGTTAGAGTGCAATCGCATTAATAAATAAAAGCTCATAGATCTAATACCCAGAAGCAAATGAAATAAATAAATTCTGTCGTTTCCGCAATGCAAAATCCATTGAAGAAATATGGTGACCGTCAAAAATGCGACCAAAAACACAAATTTATTGTGGAAAGATTTTGTGTAATTGCGTAGTCATTTGCAGAAGATGCTAAACAATTTGCTAGAAACAGTTTTAACATAATACATAATACATAATACAATATACCAACATGTCTTCAAATGAAAACCCTATACTATAGGAACAAATTTAGACACTGAGCCCAAACGAGACTTTTAAGTACCATAATTTCTCAATGAAATTTGTTCTTATGTACATATGTTTACCTTAGTTTAGCCACAGATATAACAGTTTTTCTGACAGCATATAAGACTTTGAAGAAAGTAATTTACGTCAATTTCGGTATTAATAATTTAAAGTGGTATTTTACACAGCTTCAATTTTCATTTTATTAATGGCTTATATATTCGAAAGCCAAAAAATATCATCTTTAAATAAAAAAAACTTAAAATACAAATTTTCTTTTTATAACTTAAGTTATAGCCTGACGGTACTTTGGAGTACGACCTTCAAAGTTTGTCCCTAGGAGTTGAAATGAGATTGCAATCTTAAATTTTTAATTTTTATTTTTAAATGGGTTCTGACCCGCTAGTTGCGAAGGGTACCACAAAGTCAGTTCAGAGAACCAGAGGCTCAATTCTTTTGATGAAGTTGAGGATCTCACTGGTGGAGATTTTACGAAAATCCATGGTCGTTAGGATTTCTCCGTGGAAGCGTTGTCTCCTGAGGGCACAGAGTGCCATGCAGTCACATAAAATATGTTCCGCAGTTCCGTCATCTTCCATACAAAGACGACATTCAGTTTCCTGAATAAGACCTATTTTGTTTTAGTGATATCGAAGATGGCAATGCCCTGATAGAAATCCCACTAATCTTCTGATATCATTTCTACTGCGAGGTAGGTTGTTTCTGGTTTATTTTGGAAGGGTTTAATGGCTCTTTTCGCCTGACGAAATCCCTGGGTATTTTCCTAATAAGAGATACATAGGTACACAATCATGTTACTTTCCCAACTTTCGATTTTTTAAGTTTATAGCTGAAATTGGAATGTTACAAAACGGCTTAGGGCTGCTAAAGGACTCAAACGAACCTTTCCTAGCCTGTCCGAGAACCCAATAAAGTTTGACTTTGTTTCTATGGGAGAGGTCTTGGAGAGTATTGAAGCAGTTCAGGACTTGGATTTGGATTTGGAGTCAATCAGGGTTGAGCATAGTGCTTTTATAACTTCTTGAATATCCGTATATGGATGAGGACACCTTTTATTCCTGATTCGAGGATTACGTTGGCGCACACTTGAATGACATGAATTTCAGCTTGAAATTCACTGGGATTTTGACCCATTGGTATTAATTGAAGAGAGGTATCAAGGCCGATTAGATCGGCATATGATAGTTGACTACTGCTGGGGGATGCAACGTGATTGTCCCACTACACCTTATTCTCGAAACTCACGAAAAAGAAAGTTTTTATGTAAATTTGTTTTTTTCTCTACAAGTCAAAATCTAAAAAACTACACGTAGGAAATCAAAATTTTTGCTATCAATTTAATCAGTATAAGGTCCTAAGTTAAAAACAAATTACAGCTTCTTGGCACCAAAACCAGTGTATTGATACTGTTGCAACCAAACACTGCACATTAAACTATTTCACCACCAAAATAAGGAAGTAGGAAGCGGAAACAATACACTTTTAGAACACTTTTCATTGAAATGCGTTGTCTTCAGGTGACGTCACAAGGCAAGAGTGAGATGCAAGCAGATATGCGCAATAGCATACCTTGTATTTCTATATACCTTGGGTCCAGCGTATTGTCCTGTGCGTTGTCTGTCAGTCAGTTAGTTACTGTTTTATATACATATGTAGATGTATCTTAATAGGTATACATATTTCAAAAATAAATTGAGTAGATATTCTTGAATAATAGATATGTTTAACATCAGTTCAACTTATTATACTAATCAAAATTTCCGCGTATTTTCCTAGCATCCTCCGATCCAAGACCCCATTCTTCAATTGGGGATCAATATGTTGACTTTAACAAACATAAAAAATCTGGAGTGCCAGCTCCTCTCTCAGAAAGCCCTTATATCTCTAAGATGACAGAACGACGACTGAATGTTGCTTGGAAACCTTCGTTACCATTAATGCCAAGATATCCCGTAACATATCAAGTAAGTTTTCTATTACCTTTAATTTAGATTGTTACTATTTTTTTGTAATTCGTCTTACAAGGTTGAAGTTATGGATTTACCTGAAGGAGATTGGCGCACAATAAGAACTGGAATTCGTGGTTGTGCACTTGATATTAAAGATCTAGATCCACAACGGGATTATAGGATAAGAGTTCGAGTAGAAAATCAGTTTGGTGTTAGTGAGCCAAGTCCATATGTGCAAACTTATAGGTAATAAGTTAAATGTGGGAAATTATAATCCTTAAACACTTAATAATGTGCTTTCAGGAAAAAACTTGTACCAGAAGCGCCAAAAATTTACCCATATCTTCCGCCAGGGATTGATTTTAGGCCCGATATTTCACCGTACTTTCCTAAAGACTTCGACATTGAACGACCTGCACATGATAAATTGGCCCATGCTCCACAGTAAGTATACTATAGACGTACATTCATAAGTTAAATACTATCACTATGTACCTATATTTACTTGATTGGACCGATACCCATTTACAATCATATCATATCATACTAATATATAAATCTCAATGTCACGCTTTTACCTGTCAATCTTACGGTTCGATCCTGATCCGGATATAGGCCGATTTTGAAATTAATTTATTCGCAATATTATTTAAATTAATGCAAAAATAAAAACACTCTAACAAATGCCACTTTCTTGTGAAATGTCACTTATTCAAACTACAAATACTTACAATCCAATTCACTTCTTTTGTGGAGTGTATATATTTTGAACTAAATGACAATGTATGTATTGTAAGTAAAAATTAACATACCTATGTAGCTTATTATTTTTAAAATGAATAACCTAATGCTAATCAGTTATACTGCTTAGCAGTATGAGAAATGTTTTTCTTTAATATATATAATATTTGTAATTTTTTGTTCCACATTTGACGCCAACATTTTTTGACTCCGTTATTGCAACAGCCTCAATAAAAACAGCTGACCGAATTTCTATTCCACAAAAATGGTCAGTACAGGGAAGATAGGACGTTTGCCTCTTTTTCTGGCTGCAATAGCTTTCATAAATCTGTCCCTCTTTTAAGCTCTCACTGGGTTACCATAGTATGCATGAAAAATCACCGCAAATCGGAGAGTAATACCCATAGGGTTACCATCTGCTGATTTGAAAACAACACAATTTGTTGAACGAAAAAAAGATAATTGTGTACAAAGTGGACACCACCTCGATTTTGATGAAATGTTGGTATGTTGTAAAGGGGTTGTTTTCGAGTATTTTGGTGTGTCAATGTTATATATTGGAAACGATTGGCTTACGAGATATAGGCTAAAAACAAAAAAAAGGTCACTATTCGTTTCCACACCCAGAACTTATCTCGCGCAAATAACATTCATTATAAATCACAAAAATCAAAAAAAGCGTTCAACTTCATTTTAACGGTTTCACCAGAAAACCAAGAAAGTTGAAAAAACAAAAGCCATGCGGCAATACCCTCACATACTCAAATTAATTTTATTGTTTCTCAAAGCACAAAATCCGAAAGTTCTTTGAGAAAAAACACAGCAAAAGCACTAACGATTAGCATTAAATTAAAAATGGTAACACTGTTTGATGTTGATATTTTCTATATACACAGCGATTCGCAGCCACACATAATCATTCAGCCACCGATTGTGGAGTTTGCTGGTCATGCTATAGTGGGATGTACGCGATTTTGTTGTAAATTATAAAAACAAAACCTGTGTAAGTCAGTGCTTTGGTTTTTATATCAGTGGCAATTTCTCTAATTGAGTGCCGTGAAGACATGGACAGGCACCAGTGTTTGAAAAAAAAGGTCCCCCATAAGCTCTGTACTGACAATTTTTGTGGAACAGAGTATAGTTGATTGCATTTAGGTCGGACTGTACCAAGTGGAATATAAAATATTGTAGTGGAATATAAATATTCCACTTTTCAACATCAACATTCTCTCCTTAAAAGAGCTTATTAACTCTAATAACGCGCTTTAGAATGTTTTTTAAAAATGTCAAGTAAAGCTTATTTTCGTCGGATATATACATTTCGCTGAGTAGTTCAGCAGTATGGCATCTTTCATTTGTTGCAGCTAATTGAAAATGTAATTGCAATCAGTCCCACCGCTCTAAAATTTTATCAATAGCGTTAAATCTGGCCAGCCACCGTGTTCCTGATAATTTATCAATTTTTTAGCAGATTTATTGGAGATCAAATTATAAATCTTAGAATATTCTAATTGCCTTTTTGTACTGTGAGAAAACCAGCTATGCGTATCTCTAACTAAAAACTCTAAATTCCTCGGCAAAACCTTGGCTGCATTTTCTGCCGCAAGGTGGAGAGAATGGCAAATGCACCTCACAACAATCAAATCAGGAATGTCCTCTTATAATATTGTTATGACAGAATTATGCCTGCCTATCATTACGTTAGCGCCATCAACTCCAATTCCAATTAATTGATCGTAATTTAGCCCATCTGTAATTGATTTTTTATTGCTGCAGCGATTGTGGCTGAATCCCCTTGCGTGATTTGAAGTAATCTATAGAATGTTGTTATGACTTTCTTCTTTCTAAGACTAAAATATCTTATGATAAAACAAAGAACCTTTTTATTGTCAATGGAAGTACTTTCATCAACTATCAATGACAAAAAACTATCTCCAACATCAGCTATTTAATTGACTTAAGAGACTACTAAGGTGGTCAATAGTATTGATTGAGCAATGTTCAGCAGCAAACGCAGCCAGCTTAAGTTCAATTATTTTCCTCTTAATACTTACAGCTGGCTTTATAAAATTTGTAATCGGTTGAATATTAGCAACGGTTATACTCTGTTTCACGGTTATACTCTGTTTCACGAAATCTTTTGGATCAAGTCCCGGACGCTTGGTTTGGACTCCCATTAATTTAAACAAGAATTCAAGTTATGACAAATAAAAAAGTCTTGCGTTTAAAAATTGGTTCATTTTCCCACTCCTTCTTATACTTTTGCGTAGAATTGATTCTACTCTTTTCTTTTGGCATTATGTTTGAGGTTTTCTCTTTTTTCAATTCTGCAATTTAAATTTAAACTTCACTAAACTTTCAAAAATCCGTTTCAAATTACCTTTATTTTAACCGCAGAAAAACAATGAATAGATAATTGACTTGACACATCATATTCCCTCAGTTTTCCATTCAACTTCCAAATTCCAATGGAAATCTACGCACAATACGTAATTGTGAGAATGTGTGCGTACTATTTTTCTTTACGTATGCTGGCAGTCTTCACACTGGCAGCAACGAATGGTTGCAGTGCTCTCAGATGTGTTATTTCATAAGTATTTATCAAAAAAATAAAGAAAAAATGTAGGTATATCGGGGAACTTTAAATATTTCATTACTTAAGGCTTCATTTTTTCTAAATGAAGTTGGTTGAAATTTTGTCTTTGAAAATTCCCCCCAGATCTCCCCCTAAGTAGGTTGTCCCCCTAGATTCGCCCCTAACGACCAAAAATACCCCCAAATCTGGGGGGAAAACCCCCAAACTGGCAACACTGAATGGAAGGGACCTACAGTTTTTTGCCGACTCGGAACGGCGAGTTGAGAAGCTTAATCGTGACTAATCATACTCTTTGATGCTTGTCAGGCATTCGAAAGAGGTGGTACCGTGAAAAAACTCTTTTAGATGTTAGACCCGGCAAGGAGTGACCCGGGCAACTTTGCGTGGTAGTCCAACGCACTAACCACCACGGCCACGGTGACCACTTAGATGTACACATTTACCCGCGCACTGTGCTTGAGGCTGAAAGTTCTAGGGCCAAAAGAATAAACACTTCCTGGGATTTCTATCAGTTGACAGATGGAAATCATACGGGAAATTTGGATTATGGATGGGAAATTTGGATTTTCTCTTGCGAAAGTTCTCGCACGGACACATTAGTTGTAATTAAATTTCTTCATATGACTTTTAGTGCACCGAACGATGTTATCTCGAAGAACGAATTGAATTTGCAAATGTTGTGCAAGAAGCGCTTGGAATCGGATGTGTAAATGTATTTGAATGAATTTAAGTTTCGTCTGTTTGATGTACATATTTACATATGTATGTATGTAAATATAATTTTGAATTTTCCCGACATTAAAAATAGATACGACTCTGGTGGAGAATAAAATGCCAGCAACACTAACTCAAACATTTTAAAATTCCTAATTAATTTTTAAGTTCTGTACATTACATATATATATACATATATCATTTGTAAAAAAAAAAAAATATTTATACGGATATAATGAACTTTTCGGCTAGATATAGGAACTGACCCAACAATCATTAGTTCATATCATAAAAGATACACGTTCGTTTAAGTGCTAAAAACTCAAAAACCAAACTTACACAATACAATATTTTATGTTTTTGTTATGAAGCGCGAAGTGCACGTAAATCAAAATTCAGCTGTTAGCTGTCACCGTGCATTGCTGTAGTAATAATTTTGAGATTTTGTTTTTAAGTGCAATCTTTCGGAAAACTTGAAAACTTTTGATTTTCAAACATTTCGCACTTCATTACAAATACGGTTACATCCGTGACAACATCCGATGGCGAGGGTTGTAAGGTATATGGCCAAAAGGGTCATCCAATTTATTACTGCGAAACATTTCTCAAAATGTCAGCTAGCGAAAGGCTCAGATGGACCCAAAAACGGAATCTCTGCGTAAACTGTTTTAAGGCAGACCACACTGCAAAGACATGCAACGCGCGATGCTGCACCAAATGCACAGGAAAACACAACATTTTGGGAAAACCAACAAACCAACAACAGGATCAGAAGACTTCAGAAGATCAAGGAAAATTAAAGCAATCAAGGGAGAACCCGCGACCGACAACTGTAGCCACCATAAACCAAGTAAACAACAAACAAGGATATCTTCTGCTGGCAACAGCCAAGGTTCTAATCGTAGCAAACAACGGGAAAACATGTGAAGTTCGAGCCATTCTGGATTCCGGCTCTCAGATAAACTTAGTAACTGAGAGGCTTATTCGACGATTGGCTCTATCACCAACACCATCATCACTATGCATCGAGGGCATCGGCAGGAGAACACGAACCACAACGCAACGAATCAATGTCGAACTACAGTCGAGAGTAGGAAAATTCGCCTGCAGATTGGAAGCATTTATTCTACCCAACATCGTGTCACCACAACCCACACAAAACCTGAATACTGCGACCTGGTCTATACCTGAAAATATCAACCTAGCTGATCCCAACTTCCACCGATCCGACAAGATTGATGTTCTGCTTGTGGCGGAATTTTATCATCTATTCACTCGACCAGAACAGATCCGAATTGGGAACAAAATGCCCATTCTTCAAAACACGGTATTTGGTTGGGTGGTAGCTAGAAAAATTGGAGACCCAGCTTACAATTCAACAAACGAACTCATAGAACGATTTTGGAGTATTGATGACTTCGACAATACACCAATGCAAATGACGTCAACAGAAAGACACTGTGAAACACATTTCATCCAACACGTATAAAAAACTGATGCCGGCCGATTCATCGTCAGACTTCCGTTTCGGGAAAATGGCTCAGTCTTAGGAGATTCGAGACAAACAGCCATGAATCGGTTCCTAGCATTGGAGAGACGCCTCAACAGAGACCCCAAGCTGAGAGAGGGTTATGTGAGATTCATGGACGAATATGAATCGCTCAAACACATGGAGGAGATCAACCCGGACACCATCAAAGGCCCACACTTCTTCATGCCGCATCATTGCGTAATCAAGCCAGAGAGCAGCACAACAAAACTACGTGTAGTTTTTGATGCATCTGCAAGGACATCATCCGGCCTATCGCTCAATGACATCCTTCACACCGGACCCACAGTACAAAGCAAACCATTCTCCATACTACTTCGATTTCGCCTACACAAGTATGTCTTTACAGCCGATATTGAGAAGATGTACAGACAGATCATAATCCATGACGAAGATCAATGTTATCAACTCATCATTTGGAGAAGACGGCCAACGGAGTAGATAAGGTACTTCAAACTTAAAACCGTAACCTATGGAACCTCGGCAGCACCCTACTTGGCCACTTAATGTCTACGGTATTTAGCGACCCAAGGTAAGACGTCGCTTCCAACTGGAGCTCAAATCCTTCAAGATGACTTCTATGTGGACGATTGCATCAGCGGAGCAGACAGCCTTGCCTTAGCAATGGAAGCTCAACAACAATTAACTTCGTTACTTAACGGCGCTGGACTCAAACTCCGCAAATGGTGCGCAAACCATCCATCATTGCTTAAGGACATCTCGGTTGTAGACCAAGAAATCAGCCTTGACTTCAGTGAATCTATCAACTGTGCGATCAAGACAAGACCTTAGGTGTGATTTGGCAACCGAAATCCGACCAATTATGTGGAAGAGTCCAAATCTCCAATGTTGTGTCAATCACGAAACGCTCAGTCAGTTCAGTCCTCGCCCGCATTTTCGACCCACTAGGAATATTTGGCCCAGTGATCGTTAAGGCAAAGATATTCATGCAACAGCTCTGGCATATGAAATTCTCATGGGACGACGAACTACCCGAACACTTAAGGGACGAATGGATGACTTTCAGAAACAGCATATCAACATTGAATCAGGCAAGGGTTTCCAGACATATCTTCAATCAGGGGAATCCAACATCCGTACAAATCCACACATTTGTGGACGCATCAGAACAAGCATATGGGGCGGCTGTGTACCTACGGTCAATATATAAGGATCGAACAATAGTGGTGAGGCTACTCTGTGCTAAATCCCGTATAGCTCCAGTAAAAAAACAAACGCTTCCTCGACTTGAACTGTGTGCCGCGGTCTTAGGAGCCGACCTCACAGCCAGGGTCAAGAGGGACTTGAGATTTCAAGACACTGCAACATTCTACTGGACAGATTCGCAAATCGTACTCTCATGGATAAATTCAGCATCATCATCATTCCACACATTTGTTGCAAATAGAGTTGCGAAAATTCAAGAATGTTCATTGGCAACCCAATGGCGTCACGTCGCATCCAAGGAAAATCCAGCAGACCTTCTATCTCGAGGAATATCAGCAGCTAACTTTATGTCATGTAGCATGTGGCTATACGGACCATTCTTTCTGCATGGAACTGAGGCGGCATGCCCACTCCATTCACAAGCCACAAGGGAGTTAGAAACACCATCTGACCTAGAAAGGAAAAGGAAACATATCGTTGCCATAGCATTGACACAAAACGCCACCAAGCAATAATAAAACAATAAATATTGAAATCAGGTGCCGAAAAAAAATAAAAAAATTTTTTTATCAAGTTATTGATAAAAAACCGGTTGTATCTTTTAAGATACACTGGGCAATAACCCCTCAAACGCGCTCTGAAAATGATTTATTATGAATACATTATATCATTTCACATAATATAATTGCATCCGCATGATATTTTTTATCAATTTAGTGCTACGAATTCATAATATATTTGATAAAAAAAAAAACTCAATTTTTTTAAGTTTTGTTAAAAAACATTGCAGCCAATAATTGTTTAAATAATAATTGCAATTTGATAGTTAAGAAACTGAGTATTTTATTGGAGGTAGAATTTGAGTCAATAAACCCAAAAATATAAACTTCGAAGCTTAAATGCTAATATTAACGATACACTCGGCATTTAAGGGTTAACCGACTTAAATCGGCCGGTTATCGATTTCTCTGGTTAACTAGCCAAACCATGGATTCTCTGGTTAAAATTTTGGTGAACAAACACATTCGACGGTTACCGGCTGGAATAACCATTGATTAAAGTTAACCGAGGCTGAACAGACCGGCCCTAGTCTATTAAATATAGTTTTGTCGCCGGGATATCGTGCCATTTGCCATTTTCTATGAGCTCTTCTCTTTTCTAATATTAGTTCCCTAATTTCTATGGGATATTTTATCGCTGTTTGTTTTTTTTTTGATGATAGGTCGGTGTACTATCTTCTGCTGCCTGTTGTATATCGGCAATGAATCGGTCCACCTCAATGGCAATATGGTTTGTTGTAACCAATGGAGATCTAAGGTTAATAAATAATTGAAGTAGTTCTTTAAATTTACACCAATTCGTTCTTTTGTTGGTAAGTCTTGCGTTTATAATCTGTTCTATTGACATCCCGTTGACCGTTAGGATTACAGGTGGATGATCTGACGACAAATAATCATCACTGGTTTCAACTTTCACGTCCTTTCTATTGATGCCCTCGGTTAGAAAGAAGTCAATGTGATCTGGTATTTTCGCTGGGCCAGATGGCCAATATGTTGGCGAACCAGTCGAAATAAAGTTGCAGTTAAGACTTCGCCCTGTTGTGTAAAGCTTCCTGCCCTTTGTCGTTATTTATCTTGACCCCCAGTAGGTGTGTTTTGCATTGAAGTCGCCACCAATGATACAATTGTTGCCTAGAGTTTGGAAAAGGTCATTAAGATCTCCCTCGGTAGGTGAAGGCTTGGGTGGACAGTATATGGCAGCGATTTTAAATTCTTTGTTTTTAGTCAGTATGTTTATTGTAGCTACTTTTATGGATTGTTTTGCTATTTTGGCCAATTCATAAGGTTCCAACACACTTTTTACAATTACAACACTGCCTCCCCTGGCACCGTCAGCTGGATGGGAAAGTGGTAACAGAGGTGCCCAGGAATTCTAATCTTTGTTCCATGTTTGAAGTGGGTTTCAGAAATCAGACAAACATCAATGTCTTCATTGCCTAGAAATATCTGAAATTCAGAGATATGTTGGTGTAAACCGTTTGCATTCCAGGTCGCGACTTTAAGATTTTTAATCATTATTATTTTATTGTTTTTTTCCTGAGGAAACTTCTTTACTTAGTAATTCAATTATTTTATCTTGTTTATCCAATCTTTGAATAATAGTAAAAAGCATTTCTTTTACTGATTTTTTTTTCTTCCTTACGTGTATTTTTCACAATTTGGGAATACGATTTGTTACTCACAATTTGCGTGTTTGTTTTAGCAGCGATTGATATTTTGTCTACTTTCTTGTTTTCTATATTTACTTGTTGCTTGTTATTATTTTTGGGTCTGTTTTGTTGGTGTTTGCTAACAACTCTGTTTTTCCTCTCTTGGTATTGTATTGCAACCGGACAACCTCTGTAACTAACTGGGTGATTTCCATGACCGTAAATACATTTCGCTTTGCCATTTTTCTTTAGTGGACAGTCGTGTGTTGGATGTTTTCCTTCACATTTAACGCATGCAAAATCTCTTTTGCAGTAGCTTTGCGTATGCCCAAAGGCTTGGCATCGTTTGCATTGAGGTATTGATTAGGCCTTTTTCGAAATGGCTTGATCTTAGCAACAATACCCATTATTGATTTTGTAACGTAAGCCTTTTTGGCATCTTCCTGATTGTTGAAGGAGAGCATAAAAAGACGTAGTTTTATACTTTTTGTCGTTGGTTCCCCATCAATGCCTGTTTTAATTAGGTTTTTGGCTTCTAAAATTTTGAATTATTTGTTCATTAAGTCTTCGGCAATATCCTGTTCATCACATGAAAAGTGAAGACCTCTGGCTACTACTTTAAATGGTCTAGTAGCTTTAAGTACCATTGCAAGTTCATTTTCATTAGTTCGTCAGTGATTTCTCTATAAGAGTCACTGTCGTCAACATTTAATTTCCAATTGTTGTTGCTATATGATGTGAACTTGCATGTTTTCTTCGATTTTTGTTCAATTATTCTTTTGAACTCACCAAATCTGTCTACTCCAGAGATCATAATTTGTGGTGGTAATGGCTGTATTTTCGAGACGATCTTCTCAAGCCTTTTATCATCCGCCTTAACTTGTAAATTTGCGTGTTTTGCCGTAGCCACACTATCAAGGTTTCTTGAAGATGTTTCAGGACTTTCTTCTGCCTTGCGTTTTTTTTGTTGGCCATTTATTCTTCTTCTTCAGATGTCCTTCTGTTTCTTGTGCCAGCTCTTCTTCATCGGTGAGGTATTCTTTTTCCCCATCTTGGATTGGTTGGACTGGTTGGACTGGGTTTTTATTGGTACAGTAGGGAAACTTCTGTTTCTAGAGCTATTATCTGGTTTTGCAGACTTAGAACAATTTTTTCCAGATTTTTCAGCTTCATTCGTTATACTTAATAGCTGTTTGTTTTTAATTTCGCTTGTGAATCTGTTTTATGTTTACTAGCAACTACACTGGTTTCAATTACGGATTTTTCTTTATGCATTTTTGGAATGCTTGCAATAATAGCGCTATCTTTTACCATAAGGTTTTTTGACGCAATTTTTTTTGTTTTTGGTGGAGTTCTCGGCTTGAGTGAACTCCTTCTGGAACTGTGTTGAATAAGCAATAAATGGTCCCCCCCCCAGAATCCATGGGACGGACCTCCGTGGAGAGTGGATTTTCCAGTTTACCTGGTCTGCCACCTGGGGTTCATTGCCATACTTGATGTAACTAGGTAGTTCAGTAGATTCTACACACAAACCCCCTGCCAGGAGGACCGGGTCTTTTGTTTTACTTTTGGCATTATTTTTTTGCGAAGTTTTCGTCTCCTCCTAATGGATTTCAGTCGCCTCTTATGACAGGCATGCCTACCTCGGGTATATTCTGTCCCCTACCCGAAGGGGTGAATGGGTCTTGGGAATGAGTCTTTAATCGTCTTTGCATTTAGCCTTCGGTAATCTATGCAGACTCTTGGGCTCTCATATTTTCTTCTTACTACTAATACTCCACTGGCATATGGAGAAGATGACGGGCAGATGATGCCTTCTGCAAGCCACTTTTCCACTTGTTGCTTTACTACCAATTTCTCACTACTCGGAAGGCGACACGCGGCTGACAATAAACGGTGATATTATCTTTCAGCGTTAATGTTAGTTCTATTGGACACTGTTTCGTCTTGGTTGGAGTGTAATTTGTAACTAGACGTTTTACCTCGGCATCTGCATCACAAAATTGTCTCCTTCTTTGTCAGGAGAATCATCTTGTTTGTAAAATTTCGGCACCCCTTTATCAACAATTACCTTTGCAGACGTCATCAATTATAATTTTGCTTCTAAAACTTCCTATTGTTCTGGTCTGAGCTGCTGCTAATCCGACCAAACTTACTTGAGAATCGCTGAGAAACGTGTTGCACATCCCGCTTAACGCATCTTCCCACACCAGGGATACTTGAGGACCAGTATCAAATAAGGCCTGAAATGATATACTGTTAATCGAGTCATTTTTGGTATTTAAAACTGATATTAAATTTGTTTGTGTTTGGTAAGTTTCCCGTGGACAAGCGTTTGACATGTGCCCAACACCATTACACCTGAAACATCTAATTTCAGCCTTACAGTCCTTCCGCAAATGTTCTGCTGATCCACAATTAAAGCATTGATTGGCTGTATGATCATTGTTGAATTTTACTGCGTGTGAATTACTGATACGAGAATAGCTAATACCACGGCTGCTGCCCTTACTGCTGCTAACCTCTCCGAAACCACTGCTCCCGTTACCGGAACCACCCGAATTGCTGCTTTTTATAACTTTTTCGTAGATTTTGTATTTTTCTTTTAATTTCGGAAATGCTTTTGGCGTTATATAGTAGCATTTTATTTTCCGGCCTACCTGTCATGCCGTTCTCAATATACCAAATCAGCGACTTGTCATCCACATCTGCCAACTGGCCAATAAAGCTTATTATAAATTTCCGCTTAGCAGATCGGCCTATCAAATTCTTCACACAGTTTTTTCTTAAAACTCGAATACGAGGAGCACACACATGTTCTGATAAAACTTTGTGCTGATCCCGCTAACTGCTTCTTAGCGAATATGTATTTCTCTATCTCTGACCACTTAAGCAATGCAGCAAACCCCTCAAATCAGGCAATCAAAACGTCACTGAGACATTATCATCACCATTAAATTTCGAGAGCAGATTTTCAATGTCTTCGACTGCAATTGTACCCATGGACTCTACTCTATTACCCTCTGGATTGTCTGCAATCGAGATTGCCTTACTATCGTGGTCTGTCATCGTTTTGCTTGAGTTATCTGCTATTGTGGTATTTAAAGTCGTGTCCTCTGCACTGCTTTCAAACTCCGTTTTACTTTGCTCGTCAAGAGCTCTTTCAAGCCTCTTCACCAGCACTGCTTTTACGCCCGTTGTTTCTAAATTGAGACCCTCAAGTCTTTGTTTTAACTGTTCAACAGTTAAATTTTTTGTCATTACGTCCCTTTCGCAAAAGTTACAGTGAAGTGAAGTTTAGTGATTTGTGCAGACACAAAACTGTGAAACAAAATGTGCAAAAATTGATCAAAAACATTGCCTTCATTCATTGACGCTGTAACAAGGACGTTGGAAGACTATACCGATGAAGCAGAACAAGCTAGAGTGTATTAAGCTATATATGATACAAAGATAGAAGGAGGAGCCAGAAATCTGCTGAATGTCAGCCCACCAGAGGACTGGACATCTTGCAAGGCGAAACTAAGGCAGCACTACAGATCATCCAACGACCAAATTACGATTACAAAGGATATCAGAGCTTTAAGAGTGAGTAGTATAAGTGACTTAGATTCTAAGCTGAAATCATTAGTAGAAGATATAACAGAATATAGCGCTTTTAGTGAAAGAAGTATTATAATGATAGAGATATTTAGTGGTATGTTAGTGCAGAAGGTAAAAAAAAATAGTAGCGGGTACGGGTAGTTTAGCAGCTGCAATAATGACTAAAAATAATCTAACCGAAGCCATTGAAATAGTAAATAATTTTATTGCAGTCAAGACTAAATGAATACTTTAGGCAACATTTTAACAGAAATAATAGCTGGCATTCAGGACCGAACAATCAGACTAAAACAGTGTTGGGACTTCTACCACTAAGTGGTATTTCTACCACTTTTTACAATGTTGGAAATTCTACCAACCTGAACTCTAAATCTACCACTTTTTACCCATCGCTTTCGCTTATCATATTCCTACCACTCACACTTTACATATAAACTACAGACTCTTTCATTCCATTAATATTTCCTTCTTAATTTTTAAACCTATATTGGAAGAATATTCCGCCCGACCCAATACACTACTCTACTGCTTTAAACATTTTTTTTTTTACTGTATGTGTGCAATGTTGTGTTCGATTTGTCTGACGTTTTGTTTTCCTTTATTCTATCTTTATGTTGATGATTTGGATTCTACTTTTGTCATAGCGCGAAAAAACAAAAAGATTACAAACATTTTCAAAGAGCACTTGAGGTCGATGGTCATCAAATTTTAAAAGTTTGTCAAACACGATGGCTTTCTTTAGAAATGGTCGTGAAAAGAATCATTGAGCAGTGGAATCCCTTGCTCAATTTTTTATACTGCATTCATTTGAGTACCCTAATTCTAAAGCTGTTGACATTTTAGATTTTCTACAAAATAACGAAAATTTGGCATTCTTAAACTTTATTGGACCTAACTTAACAATGCTAAACAATTTTAATAAATTATTTCAGTCAGAAATAACCAAAATTCACCTCCTTGTAGAAAGTATGGAAACACTGAGGCTCAATATATTGAAACATTTTATTAAGCAGGAAAATATTGACATAAATACAGATGAGAGAAATCCTGAAAACTATTTACTGTATTCTCAAATGTACTTTGGTTTATATTTCGAGGAATACTACATATATACCTACTAGAGAATCAAATCAACGAAAATAAAATTAGAGAATTGCGAAAAATTATGTGCACCTATTATGTTGAATTATGTATTCAAATTCACGAAAGATTTGGTTTTGTAGACGACAAAATTAAAATTTTAAAATTTCAAGATCTAAAAAAGTAAATGCTGGAACAATGCCATCAGTTATGGGGCTTATCAGATTGTTTCCACAAAACGCAGTGAATATCGAAGATCTTAATGCTGAGTGGAGAAAATTGATAGGCGAATGGAAAATAATAGCTAGTTTTACAACTGATGACATTGTTGCTCAATGGATTTAATAAAGATGGTATGCGCAACTATCCCTATAAAAAAAATTGCGACACACATGTTGCAAATTTTTTCCTTACCGCACAGTAGTGCTGCTGCTGAAAGAAAATTTTCTCAACTTAAAATGATAGAGAATGAAGAAAGAAATAATTTAAAAACAATATTGTCCATAGATAGATAGATAGATATTTATTTCGTGTATAATTTACATATGGTTTGTTACCGCACATTTTACAATACAGAGATTTGATAGGCTTATCTTTCTTCTGAAACATTATTTGATGATTAGATATACAGTTGACACGGAGAAAATATAAATTATTCTGAAGGAAAATACGAAAAAAAAACCTTCAATTTAAATTAAAAAAAAAAAATAAAAATAAAAAAATAACACAAAAAAAAAGTAAGAACAATGTAGCTACATTATAATTTGTATGTACAAAAATATGACATAGGTACATATGTGCATACATGTAAATAAATAAATAAATAAATAAATACACAAATAAATAAATAAATACAAACAAACAATATAAATAAATAAATATATAATAAATAATAAATAAATAATAAATAAATAATAAATATATAATAAATAGGTAAATAATAAATAATAAATATGTAATAAGTAAATAAATAAATTATAAATAAATAAATGATAAATAAATAAATAATAAGTGAATAAATAAATAAATAAATAAATAAATAAACAATATGAATTACAATGTATAAATAGATAAATAACAAATAAGTAAACACAAAAATAATACATTAGTTAGCTTAAAAGTAGATATCACAGTTGGAAAATAAGTTTATTATAGTGTTCATTTAGTTCATTTATGAGCGGATTATCAGCAAAACTACAGCGGTCTAAGAAACGCGAATTAAGTTTTTCAATTCTATGGAGGATCAATTCAACATTCGCTTTATGGTGAATATCCATGGTGGAGTGATGCCAAGGAAAATTTAGCATCAATTTTAATAATTTGTTTTGCGATATTTGCAATTTATTTATGTGGCACTTTGCACAATTTCCCCATACTTGGCAGCCATATAGCAGAATGGCTTGAAAAATAGTTTTGTGAATAATTACCTTATTTTCAATCGATAGAAGTGATTTTCTATTGACAAAGGGATAAAGCATCTTTATGGCAATGGCGATTTTCTTTATTGTTTTACTGATATGAGCGCTAAATGTCAGTTTGGTGACTAAGTATATACCAAGATATCTTACGGAGGGCTCCCAATTGACATATTTTCCATTTACCTGTAATTGCCTATTGGGAAGGAAACAAGCTTTTCTTTTTCGAGTAAAAAAGATGGCCTGTGTCTTTTCCTCGTTCAGCTTAATTTTCCATCTTGTGTAATAAATATCTAATATTTTCATCGCATTTTGGAGATTCCTCTCAATGATAAGACCGAGCTCATGAGATGAAAATATCGCAGTATCATCGGCAAAAATAGCTGTATTACAGTCGGGTAGATTAGGTAAATCTGACGTGAACAGATTATACAAGATTGGACCAAGAACGGAGCCTTGGGGGACACCCGAGTGATAAAAAATTAAATTAGACGCACTACTATTGACATGAACTTTGAAACAACGATTAAACAGGAAACTTTGAACAATTTTACAGATATGTGGAGGAAAGTTGAAATTAATCATTTTAAATAAAAGTCCGTCATGCCAAACAGTATCGAATGCCTTCTCGATGTCTAGAAGCAGCATTCCAGTAGACCTGCCTAAGGAACGATTTCGTTTGACATGGTTACATATTCTAAGTACCTGATGAGAAGTACTGTGATTTCGCCTAAAACCAAATTGTTCTTGAGGATATATATTGTTATCGCAAATGAATTTTGAAATTTGTTCCTTTAGCACCTTCTCGTAGATTTTACTGAGGCTACTAAGTAAACTAATTGGCCTATAGCTATCTAGACTTTCGGGGGGCTTACCGGCTTTGATTATGGGCACAACTTTGGCTTTTTTCCACGCTTCAGGAAAATATTCCATTTTCATACAGGCATTTATTATGAACGTTAAGAATCTTAATCCGGCTCTGGGTAATTGTTTAATATAGATGTTTTTTATTAGATCAATACCTCCAGTTTTTCGTACCCTTAGGTCATTTATTACATATTCAATGTCTTCTTCGGTTACATAGGCGATCGAGGGTGTTTGGTTAGGATTGTGTGCCAAAAAGGTTTGAACAGCATTATTTACTAACGTATTCGTATCTCGATCACCTAGGTTACATGACACATCATGATTTTTGGCAAAATTTAAAGCAAGTGCATTTGCCTTCTCTGCATCTGTAAAGAAGGTATTGTTCGAGTCTTTAAGAAATGGTAATTGTCTGTTTTTATTTTTTACCACCCTAACAATATTCCAAAAGGGTTTTGCGTTTTTTTCCAATGAACTAAGTTTCTTGTTCCATTCGCAATTACGGTGATCTGAGATATGTTTGAATATTAGTTTATTCAGATTTGACACCTGATGTCTGTAAAGGGGCTGGCGATATCTCTGCCAATTCCTTCTGCAGACGTTTCTTAACTTAATTAGTTCCAGAACTAGAGGAGGAAGTTTGGTGGTAAATACAGTTTTCGGAACTTTTGGGACGCTTTTGTCAACGGCGCTTAAAATATCTGTTGAGAATTTATTAATAATAGTATCGACCTGTTCTTTACTCGAGATATCTTCTACATTCGCTGGAATATTTCGCAGTCTTACTTTTATTTCAGATCGAAAAAGATTCCAATTTGCATTTTTGAGGTCTTGAACATATTGCACTATTTTATCCCCTGACCAAAGAAGTTGGCAAAGCACTGGATTGTGATCCGAGCTAAGCTCATTTAAAGAAATCGGTTGTATGGAGAAACTAGGAGCATTAGAGATAAATAAGTCAAGGACAGAAGGACTACCACGAGAACTAGCTGGAACATATGTAGGACTAGGAGGATATAAAACAGAAATTGGTAAAGTAACAGACAAACTACTAAGAATATTTCCCCATGTATTTGCTCTTAGGCAACCCCAGTCCCTGTGCCTGCAGTTAAGATCTCCACCAATTAGAAATTCATCGTTGATAGTGAAAAGTTTTCGTAGGTCGTTTTTAAGACTCAATCTTTTTTCATCTGATGTTCTGCCGCCAGGGAAATACACACAAAAAATCTTGATTACTTTCTGGTTATTTAACTTAATCTTTATGCCAACATTTTCCACGTACCGAGTTTTCACAATAGGTAAAAGCGAATGTTGAATTGATCTTCTTACTAGTATCGCAACACCTCCTCCTACTCTACCGATTCTATCACATCGATAGCATTTAAAATCAGGTGTGGATAAGTTCAAGTCCTGTTTTAGCCAAGTTTCGGTGACCAAAGCGACATCAATGTTGTTGGTATTTAAAAAATGGAAAAATTCTGTTATTTTGCTGCGAATACCTCTCGCATTCCAAGTTATAATATTAATGTATCTTTTTACAAACATATTACTTAGCATTAGTGTACAAGAACTTAGTTGCTAAATGTGCGATAACATTAAATTGTTCAATTTTTGTTTTACAAACAGATAATTTCGTAATCATTTCCATAGCTAGGGAATTAAGTTCCTCAGCTGTGAAGAGTGTATTTGAAGTGTTGCTGGGACTGTTGCCAGAAATGTTGCTAAGGATGTTGCTAGGGATGTCACATGAGATGTTGTTGGGAGTAGCGTTTTTGTTTACATTTGAAGTGTGGGGAAAATTCTCCCAGTGAGAATTTATGTAATCATCTGTATTGGCAATGGGAGCCTGTCGGCGGCGTTGTGGCAGCGAAGGGAAATCTGCCAGAGAGGCGATAGAAACATATTTTTGTCCATTGTTAGGAGAAACTTGTGATCTATGTAGAGGTTTTGGCTGGACATTTTGTTGTTGCTTTGCGGATTTCTCTCTAAGCTCCAAATACTTCGACCTGCTGACACATGTGGGATCAGTGGATTTATGAGTGCCGCTACAATTGGCGCATCGTAGAGTGGAAATATTGTCACACTCTGCAGTTTTGTGTGGACCAGCGCAGATGGCACAGTATGTTTTGATATGACAATTTTTCTCACCATGCCCAAACATTTGACAGTTGTGACACTGTGTTAGCTTACCTCTGAGTTTTCTTTGGTAACTCCAACTAACCTGGGTATGGAAGATGGATCGATATTGTTTTTTCAATTCGATTAATTTAATTGAACCACTTTCCAACGATATTAAATAGAAGGTGTCAGTATATCGCTCATATTTTTTAGTTATTTTTTTAACCTCATTACACTTGAGACCAATTTTTTTGAGTTCAGTTTTTAATATGTTTGCATCCATTTCTCCCATACCATATAACACAACTTTGAACGCTTTTTCACTTTTAAGTTCGTGAGAGAAAAATTGACAATTTTCTGCTTTGAGTTTACCGATCACTGAATTGTATGACTCAATGGACTCACAAATAATTTTTATTCCGATGGAAATTCGTTTCATACAGTAGTCACTAATATTTATGGATTTCATTAAATTATGTACATATTCACTGGATTTTTGCAACAGCTTAATAGGTGGCACGTAGATTTTTTTGATTAAATTATTTGGCGTAATTACTTCGTCCATATCATCGGTGTCACTATCCGGTAGACATTGTAAGGGACTATAGTAATTCGCCCGGGAATCGTTTTTCGGTGCACTATGATTTTTCATTTTTCTACGAAATTTCTTATCCGAGGACAAACGTTTGTCCTCGGTATCGGGCGATCGAACGCGCTTGGGTATTTTGAAAATTTTTAAGAAAATCACGATAAGAGAAGTCAGATTTGGATGACATGCGCAGGCAAAAGCTCCGGGTTGACTGAATATTGTCCATAACACAATAGCAGCCAAAGAACTTTTGGGAAACGGTAAAGTTTTTGATCTCTCGGAATCGCTAGTATAATCTGCGTCAATGTTCATTTTCACCGATGGCTGCCTTAGAAAGCAATAAATTATATAAAATTATATATTCACTTATATTCTTATATATTATATCTAATAAGGTTTTATTATTATTACATAATAACAATGGACTGGATTTAAGTTTATTTACTTTTTTCGTTTAAAAAAAATGTGTAACTTCGTTTTTTAATTATTTTTTTTTATTTTGTTAAAATAAATCAGTTGTCTACCAACTTTTTTTTTTGGCTATCTACCACCATTATTAATTTCCCAAGTCCCAACACCACTAAAAGATCACAACAGTTTAGGCAAAATACCAATCAAAATGACAGTCGAAAAAGTAAACAGCGACCTCAATCTATGGAAGTAGATACCTTAAGTAGGTCTGAAACAAACTCTATCGAGGAAACATTTTTAGCCTCGGAAAAAAATAAAATCTTTATAACACTAACTATAGAAGAAGAAAAATATCTAGCCCTAGTAGATACGGGAAGGACGATTAGTATCGTAAATGAAAACCTATTATTTAATATTAAGTACCAAATAATGAATCACACCTCCAAAATAATCAATACGATAGAGAGAGAAGTGAAGAAACCCAATAAAACGGTGCCAACATCGTGCCCCACAGAATTTAGATATCCTGCAAATGCAAGAATGAAGTGGATCAGCAGCAATAAGAAAAACTCTATGGTCTACAAAAGTAAATCTTAATAATTATCAATAGGTACTTTCATCAAATCCAGAAATAAAGTTTATACGAAGTTCAAAAAGGGCAAGTGATATATCAACAGAAGAGCATTTACATAAGCAACTGTTTTTGTACCATACAAAGGAGTCGATGCATAGCGGAATAAATGAATGCTATTGTAGTTTGAAAGAGAAAATATAGGTTCCAAAGCTCAGAGACCACATACAACTTATAATAAACAATTGCGATACATGCCGACAAATGAAATATGGCAGGAAACTTATAAAGCCCAAATTTCAAACTAAGCAAACCCCAACAGAAAATAACGAAATTATCCACCTAGACATTTTTCATTTTGAAAGAAAGCCTTTGTTACAACAATAGATAAGTTAACAAAATTCGCAGCAGCATATTGCATAACAGATAGAAATTGAAGAGCGAAAAAAGCACTTATGATTGAAAAAATAAACGGCGTCAGCAGTCCTATACAGAACCAAGCCTAGCTTCTCGCAACCATTTGTGTGTGCGTATTAATTTTTGCACGAATGGAAAGGCCCTACTGTTTTTTTCTGCCGACTCCGAACGGCGGCGAGTTGAGAAGCTTCTCATGACAAATGATACTCTCTGATTGATTGTCAGACATTCGAAAGAGGTGGCAGCCGTGAAAAACTTTTTTAGGTGTTGGACCCGGGCTGTGATTGAACCCGAGCAGCATCCGTATGATTGAACATTTCGCAAAATTCGGAAAACCAAAGAAAATAATAATGGATAACGAATTCAGAGCAGAACAAGTAATAAATTATTTGCAAAATGAAAATGTCGAAGTGCATTTAACAAAACCAAATATTAATTAGGCGAGAAAATTATCAAATTAAAATTCACTCAATGTATTTAGATCAAATGTTGAAACTACAGTACATATTTAGAAAACAAAATAGGTCAAATTCAAGACAATATTGCCTCCGCAAAAAACAATATTATCCATCCAAGTATTTTCACGGCAGAAGAAATAAAATTGTATGATATCGATTTCTATAAAATAAAATCCGGTCAAGTGCAAGTTATACTTGCGCAATAAGTGTTCCGTAGTATGTATCAGTTATTTTAACTACATACATATGTATGTATGTATGTATGTATGTCATAGATTTATGTTGATAGATCTATGAACCCTTTTTTTATGATACGATACCTACTAAAGATATTATGAGACTTTCGATACTCGCATCCCTATGTATGTACAAACATACATATATATATTATATATACATACACACTTGTATATCTGCAGATAGGAGTAAGTACATACATAGTTTTATGTTGCACAACTTATTTCAATACAAACAAATTGAGCCCGATTTGCGAAAAATAAATTCAAATTTGTACCTAGTACTAGAACATAAATATATACCTACACAAATGTAAAAAACTTGATCAAATTATGCATCTACAGGGGTGGCAAGCTAATTAGCACACCCATTGAAATTTTTCTTTCTGGCGACAAAATGCATTAAAAAAGTTCATTAACGCATTCCAAATACAAATATTTAGTTTTATTTGAACACATTATTATATTTTACGAAAAATAAAAAACAAAAATAGAAAATGTAACTATAATTTCGAGAAAAAAAAGACAATAATCAAGATCAATGCTTTATGGACGTGTTATTATGTGAGGCAGCTGCTCTCTAAAATGATATTTAGAGAGTCTGAAAAATAGTGAGAACAACTTAAAAGTAATTTAAATGTGATTTTGGCTATTCAGATTTACTTAATATATGATTGGGTATCCTTTCTGAACAATAACGGCAGCATATCTCCTGCTTAATGACGTCATTAGGTCAGCACAGACTTCAGGAGGAATTTTGTACCATTCTTCCCGAAAAGTAGTCCATAACGCGTTTGCCGTGGTTGGTTTTAATGCCATTACATGTCGTTTGAACATGACCCATAAATTTTCTATTGGATTGATATCCGGGCTTTGTAGGGCCAAGTCAGAACGGTAATAACGATTGCATCAAACCACTCCTTAACTGTGCGGGACGTATGGCATGGGGCATTGTCTTGCTGAAACACAATTTGCCGATGTGTTGCAAGTGGAAAATTATCATAGAAATGTACCAAATTGTTGGCCAATATGCTCTGGTACATAAGCCCATCCATTTTTCGTTTAACTTGGACTATTGGCCCCACAGTATTCGCGGTAAAGCAGCACCATAACATCACGCTGCCACCTCCATACTCAACTGACTTCGTAGTGTACTTTGGGTCCAAATCCTTGTTGTGAGGATGTCGTATGAAGGTTCTGCCATCGGTTCCATACAGATTAAATTTGGATTCATCACTTCAGATGACAGAATTCCAGAGAAACTGACTATTGGAGATATGGCATTTTCCGAAATCCAGCGGTTGTCTTCGATTAGACTATGAAACCTTCGGTTTTTTGAGACTCTGGCATCCTCGAAGATTATTTTGCAAAAGCTGAGCTCTAACAGTCCTAGCTGATATATTCACACAGCAATTTTGGTGTATTTGAGCTCTTATTTCCATTGAAGAGGCGAAGGAGTGCCTAAGGGTATGTCTGACCATCGGACTATTCTCATGTTTTTAGGTCTTTTTTGAGCTGGATTGTTTCTGATTTGCAAAAATCCCACGTTAATGGTAATGCTTAAGTGCATTCTGTACTTTTTTTTGGTGAAAAGCCGATTAATCTTGCGATTTCAGATATGTTCTGCTCATTTTGGTGCAAATTCGGAATCTGATTTCATTCTGCCTTCATTTAAAACTTTTTTTCCCATATTTATTCTCAAATCTTAAAAAAACAATGAACAACTAAGAGAGATTCGAAAAAAATAGCTCTGATCCAGATTTTTTCAGTAAAAACTTACTTGAATGCTTGAGTGTGCTAATTAAAATGCCACAGTAAAATACAAACACTTACGGTAAATCTTATATAGCACGGAATCGTACTGCAAAACGATATATTTTTTTCTCGATTAAGTTTTGTCATTAACGTACGTATTAAACTCTTAAGCATTTGTTCAAATAAGTTTGAATTTTCATAGGGGTGTGCTAATTAGCTTGCCAGCGCTGTACATACCTACATATGTACATATGTCTCTGATGTCATTTCTCATCTGTTTCTTTAGAAGAACAATATACCTACACACAAAAAAAAAACTGTTTCGTTTCGTTAACACAAAAATCGAAAACGACCCACATTTAATATACATAAATATCTAATCTACACAACTTGATAAAATTACATACATAGTACATATGCATGTATACATTTGTTTCTGATGTCCTTTGTATTTGTATGTACATCCACAAAAAAAAAAGTATGTATGTATCCATACATTTACAAATATTTATGTCTCGTTATTCGTTGAATTGTATTAAATGCGTGGAATTTTGCGATTTGTCTCCCTCTCGTGTCTGTACCCAAATTCAATGTTCATATCTTCATAGCGAAAGTAGAGACATCAACATTATAATGTATACGAAACCATCAAGATTCCTTTATGTGGTTTAAGTCTAAGCTCAATGGTTATACCGGAGGTGAATTTCTTGGAGGCAAATGTCGCAACCTTTTAATTTTGTACTCTTACACATACAAATTTCCCTTCATGTATTCACTTTTATATGATTGTGATATGGTTACGTCACTTTAGGATATGTTAAAGTTGGGAAGGTGAAATTACAAAAAAATTAATTTAAAAAAAACTGTCGAACGTAATGCAGTTCTGATAATTGGGTTTCCATCTACACTTTTTTCTCGATGTTTGTGATTTTATTCAGATTTTTCTGATCGATATTTTTGGAGATAGAGCCTCGGACAGCGATTTTTTAACGTTTTTTTGAAAAAGTGTTAAGAAAAAAGTAGCACAAAAAAACATTTTATACATTTTTGAATTCGTGCTTCAAGTAGCTTTCATTTGACATCACACATGATGACCTCAACATTAAATTAAAAAAGTTTTTTTTTTAACATTTCACTTATCCCCCCAAAGTCGAAATTCAACTTTTTAAGTTCAGGTCAGAGTTTAGGCCACTAATTGCTACAACTGTTCCAAATTTCAATAGTCTAAGTCAAATAGTCTCTGAGAAAAAAGGCCTGTGACAGACGGACAGACAGACAGACAGACACCGAACTGATTCCATTAGTGTTCCGTTTTGGTACGGACGGAACACTAAAAACTAGTTAAAGTAGGAATATTAAAATATTAAAATCAATCTCTAAATATCGCAATTAAAATACCTAAGAATTATATTACAACAGATGTAAAACTTATCATTCCACTACCCAATAAAGATTATCGAGAAATAGATGAAGATAGTGAATATGTTGTTACCATAGGAAATAGAACTTTTAGTTATAAGGAAAACTATAATATGTTAAAAGATTTGAAAAGTAGTAAGAATTGTATTTTAAGGAATCAATGTAAATTTAGATATAATAAAAGAACTAAAATGTAATCTTTAGATGATGAAACATTGTTAATTAAAAATGCAGTACAAGAACATTTAAAACAAAACTGCGATGAGAGAAACATTAACTTAATTAATTTTTACAATTGCAAAATAGAAATATATCAAGAATATATTAAATAAACAGTTTGAAAATATTAATGAAATTGAGGAACTAAAGCGGCATACAAATATGTATTTCATATGGAATAAATGTTAACTTTTTTGTAATTGTGATATTTTATTGTAATTGTTATGTTAGTTATAATCATTTTAATATTTTGGTTAAGAAGAGTAAATAAAGAAAAGAGTATTAAGAGAACAATTCAGGAGAATTCTTATTCAAATCGAGGAGGAGTTACATAATGAAACATTAGAGAAAACCCAGATGGCTAACAACCCCAAACAAAAATCAGCCAATTCAGCGAAACATGGGTTCAACAGTGGTCAGCACCCCAAATCGAACGGAAACATAGGAAATACAACATCATCGGAACAGCTGGACATAGACACCTCGTCAATGTCAACGCGACGACCAACAATTCAATTATTTCGATAACGGCAAGTTGCAGCGACCGACGCTTGGAAGCGAACTTGAAAGTTAATAAAGAATAATGTCGAAAAGTCCAAGCAAAGTGTTTTTCTTTTTTTTATTGCAAAAGCAATATATTTAACTTCACAGGTTTAGGTTGAGCCCCCAAATATGTAGGAAACCGAATATTCAAAGCACAGTGGTGTTTAGTTTGAATTAAGTATATACTTCATTTATTATATTAGAAATTATAAAATTAAAAGTAATGTTAGAGTATGTTAAACGATAAGTGTAAGTTAATATACACTATGCAAAATTCGTACACCCCTACTTTGAAAGAAGACAATGGTTTCCCTTCAAAGTTAAAAGAAAATGAGCAATTAAAACTAGTGAATATTGTTGTAAAAGGTTAAGTGCATAAGAAAACGCTGAAATATGTACATATGAGATGAAAACTTACACATCAGATCAAAATCTATCAATTTACCAAAAACAAAATCCGTATTCGTACAGATGGCAACACTAAAAAACATCTCACTTAGCGCGAAATTATACCGTTACGATGGATTTTCTTCCAAGATGGCTTTTACACTTGCGCCTGTTTTAACGCGCGTGTTTTGGTTATTTTCCTTTGGCCTGTCATTCTGTGACGCGCGCGTTTTTACACTAAGCCTATTTCTCATTCTTTAGTTTCGCGTGTTTTTGACAGCTCTCTTTCATTTAATCTTAGGTGCTCATTGTTGAATTTTATAACAAAATGAATTTAAAAATCAAAAATGACATTTGAAGACCAATATAATATATTAGACTCTGCAGAAATGATTCTTGAATGCATGGATACCAAATCGGGTGCATTTCATAATTAAAAATTAATTCGCTGGTTAATTCTTTGCTCCATTTCAATTCATCCGCCATATTCAAATGTTATCCTCATATCAAGAGCCAAAGAAGAATAAAGCAAATTCGAAAAAAAAGAAGGAGGAAAAGAAATGTCAAAAACACGCGAAGAAAATCTTTGCCCACATGCACCGGGCAAATGTATTTTTTTTTTCATTATCACTCTCTTTTGCACTCATTTAAGTCTCACGCAACAGGCGCAGTGTAAAAGCCGACCAAGGAATTGTATTTTGACTATGGTAAATGTCATTTATTAAGGACTAGCTGACCCGTGCTCGCGTTGCTTCGCCCCCCCTGCCTCTGTTAAGGCAAAACAAATTGTAATGGCGATCAGTGCCGAATTATTTCTTCGAATTCACCCACTTAGAGATGGGATTACAAAAAATTCTCTCTAAGTGGATGCTTATGTTATTATAGCAATGTACTGTCCAAATTTCAGCCCTTTAGGTCCATCGGTTTGGTCTGTGCGTTGTCTGTCAGTCAGTCAGTGAACTGTCTTATACATAGAGATAGCTGACCCGTACTCGCCTAGCTTCGCCCATCTGCAACTTTTAATAGAAAACAAATTGTTTTCTTCTAATACATTTCTATAGCATACATAGGTACAGCTGTTGCCCGCCATTGCCCGTGCACTTCTTTAAAATTTGAATTTGATTTTGCAATCATATTTATCGCAGTAGGCATAGGCATCAATAGAATGATATTTCAAAAAATACGCAGAAATTCAAATACAATACAGCAATCCCCCCACATACGCGAAGGATACGTTCCGAAAAACCACCGCGTATGTCGAATTCGCGTATGTTTAAACTAGAAACTGTATGAAAATATGTATGTTCTACATACGAGTATGTATGTACATATAGAGATGGGGTCCAAGACAAGCAATTTTTTGAATATTTGTTTGGAAGCTTGTGATGATCAATTTGATGAAGACATCTTAATTATGTTGCCATTGCGACTTCTATTTTCAAAAATTACCTGGTCAAAGATATAAGAGCGAACGAGAGTTTTTTATGAATCGCGTATAAGCACCGTGTATGTTGAGGGAATATCGGAAAAACTGAATCGCGTGTAAGCGAAATCGCGTATGCTGAGACCGCGTATGTGGGGGGTTCAGTGTATGCCAAATACATATACCGTGACGTCACCCACTGCTGCATGGCTGTTGCCTTCGGTCTCCTCTGATGGAAATGATTTCATGAATTGTTTTATGTTTTTAAAATAGTTATTTATTTATTTTTCAGCATGTACCTACGTAGAGTTAAGAAAAGATTAAGGTCTTAAAATTTGCGTATATATATTGACTTTATGCAAACATTTTTGTTTTGCCAATACATTTAACTGGTTTAAAGTTAGGAGTTAATATGTGAGACAACCTCAAAAAATGGGTATAAAAAAATAAAAAATTACATTTTCTTAAGAACAAACATCATTTAAGCAAAAAAAACATAGCCTAACTGGTTTTAACGAAAATGACGATTATTATAGAATTTATTTCACGTTAATCGGTGCAGTATTTGCGGAGATCATCGGGAACAAAGTTTTTTGAAGTAACGTCTTTATATAGTACATAGTAATGATTGTTTGACATCGAAAGTTGTTAGCGCACATATTTTACAATGGGCAGAAAAGCGAGTGAACTTTCAGACGACGTGAGAAAAATGATAATTGATTTACATAAAGACGGTAAATCTCTACGAACTATTGCAGCAATCATTAAAAGAAGTCCATCCACAGTGCAATATGTGGTAAAAACAAAAAAAAAACGGTCGAATTGATAAAAAAAACTACGAAACCAGAATAGACTTCTTTTAAATAGGAGACATCTTTCATTTTTATTGCGCCAAATTCGAATGAATCCTGGGGTAAGTGGATCCAAACTTGCTACAAGACTTCATAAATATCTCGGAGTTCAAGTTACTGCTCAAACTGTTCGGAACTATGTTCGAAAATTTAGATTTAGGAGCAGAGTCGCTGTGGGAAAACCATATATAAGCAACGTAAATAGAAAAAAACGTATTCCATTCACAAAACAATATTTAAAACAAGATATGCAGTTCTTGAAGAGGGTGATTTTTTCAGACGAATGCAAATTTAATATTAAAACTTCCGATGGCCGTGTTAAAATTTGGCGTGAGTTGAATAAAAACTTAAGTAAGCAAAACCTGATCCCAACATTCAAACATGATTGCAGATCATTGATGGTTTGGGGCTGTTTTGGTGCAACGAGTGTCGGAAAACTGTATTTTATTGAAGGAATCATGGATTCAAAACAATATATCAACATCCTGAAAACTAATTTAATTGAGAGGCTGTGAGAGGGACTTTGTCTTTCAACAAGACAATGACCCTAAACATACAGCACTGAAAACTGAATACTCGACTGTGGATACTTTATAACTGTCCAAAATATTTAATAAACCCCTCCCCAGAGCCCAGACACAAATCCAATTGAAAATTGATGGTCCATTTTTAAAAAGAAATTAAAATATTACCATATTAGAAATGTTGAGGACCTTAAGAGAGCTTTGATAACAGAATGGGTTAAAATCCCACAAGCATTAACACAAAAGTTAGTGGAATCCATGCCGTCGAGGCTAAATGCCATAATAAAGCAAAAAGGCCTCCCCACAAAATATTGAAAACCTTTTTTTTTATTTTTTTTATTTAGTTTTATACTTGAGCATTGTGTACGAATACGAATTTCGTTTACGTTTAAATTACAAAAACTACTATTTCTTTGAAATAAATTAAAAAGCAAGTAATTTCTTACATTAGTTTTGTTATATATAGTCCAGTGCAATTAGTTATTATAAATGAAAAATGACAGATCCCAGTTATAGTGAATGGATTTGAATGATTTTTTTTGTTGGATTTATAATACCATAAACTTAAAAGTTTACCCATTAAAAATTACCGCAATTCTTGAAATCCGTAAATTTAAGCAAAAAATCAAAAGTCAATTTTTTTTCTTACTATACACTACAGGGTATTTTCTTACTATACAGATATTTTGGGATCAGAGTCATTGGTTCATGCTATGAAAAAAATCGTATGAGAGGGCGGGTCTATCTTGAACACCCACTGAGCTACAGGGTGTTTAAAAACTGTCATTGAAGTAGGTACCAACAGTTAGTCTAGTACAACTTCTAGTGTATTTAACTTAGAGCAACCAAGGTGAGATTGTTTCATAGACAATTGATTAATGCTTATCACAGCTAAAAATTATTATCATCCTTAATTTCGATTTCGAGATATTGGTCTTCAAACACAGATTTTTATAATTTTTTTTAACCAATTTTAGTGAAAATCGTATTTTTCTCGGAAAAGTGTGCTTATAATTTTTTTTATTAATATTATTTTCATGTGTCATACCGTCACCTACAAGTTCACCATACAAAGTTTTTACCTGGGGCTTATGGTTTTCCTGGTATTAAGTTAATTAAGTCACAAGAACCTGTAAAAGGAATGTACTCTGTACTAGAATTAGCATCATTTTCATGGAACAGGTCTTAAAAAAAAAAACATTAGCGGAAGATTTCAAAAAGTAAACTTTTTACTTTATAGTATAAGAGATTCAAAAAATCCCGAAACTTCTAAATCCATTCACTATAGCTGGGTTCCGAGGCATAAACCTAATTGCACTGGACTAATACTATATTTTCAATAAAACGTATTACTTTTTTTTTCGATTTTTATTTTTAATTATGAATTGGTATACGATTTTCTGTTCGAAGTGGGGGTGTACGAATATGAGTTTTGCATACTGTACATATATCAGCTGACAAATAACTGCTGCACGGCCGGCGTGATGTGTTGTAATGATGGACAATCAATGCTATTTTACTATATCGGCCTTTTATATCATTTTTTATAACTGTCCCACATTCCATCGTAATGATGTGAATGATGATGATTGGCTGATGCTAGTTGTTTGACCATTGTGTGATATGATGTGGACTCTACATACGTATATTTTTTTTTCTAATACTTATGTAAATATATTTATTGAATATTTCAGATTTCTACGTAGAGAGGCTGATGTTTCGTACGGAGTTAAAGGACATGATACGAACTTAATGTGGTTCGTTTATGGATATCCTAAGCCAAAGATGACTTACTATTTTAATGATGTACCCATTGAAGCTGGTGGAAGGTTTGACTACAGCTATACTCGAAATGGTCAGGCAACATTATTTATAAACAGGTACGAGTATTTTATTAACATATGTACATTCAAACACAAATAACTTCTGCTCTGTACAATCGCAATGCTCGGCCTTTTTCATGAATATGCTTTTTGACTATTCTTACAAAGCTTATACATAAATGTTTGTCCTAAATTTATACGTTATCAGACCATTTTTTTATTTGTACTTTTAAAAGTTTGAAAGCAGTACAGTTTTATAATTCAATACATATTTACAAGATAATAAAAATATTACATTTATCATCTCTAGACTCAGTAATAAGAATAAGATATTCTTTGAACACAATATACTAATTCAGCGGGCCATTTCATTAAACGTATACCCTGTATAACCGTTTAAATAAAAATATTAACGTTTACGTATTCACTTAAATTCATTCTTCCAAATTAATAATATACATATGTACGCCAGCATTCTCTGAATGCCTATCTCGATCTGTCTATTTTGAGAATGCAACTCAATCTTTCTATATCTGACCGTGCTGGTTTTGGAAGTTCTACATTAAAAAAAGCATCTCAGTTGAGTTAAGTGCATAACCAGGGGCCTATAACACAGAACAACAAGTAGACAAGTACTTGTTTAACTATGCTTGTTTAACAAGTGAACATCACTCCTGAGTAACACAGCAAAAATCGTAACAATTGTTGAAAATAAAAATTTCCCTCGACTTTTTGAATTACTTAAACAAGTGAATCTTACCCGATGATCTGGAAAATTAGCGAAGAATCTTATCTTAAATAAGATAAAACAAACATATTTTGTTTAGTGCTTTCTGTGGTTAACAAAAAATAATCAAAGCGATAAATGGCTAGATATACAGTAGAAGCTCGGAAAAGTTGATCGAAATGTCCCAGAGCTTGTCAACTTTTCCGAAAAGTCAACTTTTCTGGACAGTTTTCAAAATCTGTAGAAAATTAATAATTTGTGCATAAATAATGTTATTTTATTTTAAGTTATTAGTTTTACTTTATTAAGAGCAAAAACATAAAAAATCTTAGCGATTTTCAACTGGTTTGAAGTAACTGGAAAGAGTAGTTTGCTTCTTATTTTTTGTGAAATGAGTTTTTACAATGTTTGTACGCAAAATCACCAGGTTTGGCATATGGTGGGTTTCGTTATTTTCTGCGCACCATTTGATCAATGCATTCACGCTTCCAACGGCTTCTGGATAAGAAATTTTTGTCGCTTCCACTGTCTCGATATCTGATTCGTCGTTTTGAGTACCAACTTCCTCTATCTCGTCCTCTTCTTCAATTGAGTCCGCATTCCATTCTTCAATCTCATCCAAAGTCAAATTGGCTCTCAATCCTATTTTCGACAGTAATGTATTGACTTCTTGAATTTGGTCATTGTAGGAATGATCCGAAGCAAACAACTCGGACAGAGGAATGTTATCATCAGCATCAAATTCATTGTCATCCCAATATTTAAGCTTTTTCCATGCGTTTTGCAGAACACCTTGCGGAAGTTCATCCCAAGCAGATCTGAGCGACAAAATGCTGTCGCGAATGTTATGCTTTTTTAACAAAACTTCTATTGGCATTTTTTCTTGGGCCACAACATTGCACAATAGCTTGTAACGATAGCTTAATTTGACCAACTTAATGGGATTCTGGTCCATGGGCTGCAACACTGCTGTAACATTTGGGGGTAGAAGAAGCGCTGAAATGTTACCATCGTCAGTTTTAAGCAATTCGATAGGTTTGTGCGCTGTGCAATTGTCAATCAATAATATTGCTTTCGACAACAAATTGTTTTCGGTTGAAAATCTACGAACCTAAATAAGAAACGACATATTGATATTGAATTTGTAAAACTGACACAAGTCCGGTTTACCTACCTCTTTTACGAACGAACCATGAAACCAGTCATAAAACAGTTTTGATGTCATCCAAGCTGATGGCGAATTAGTGTAAATTATCGGATTTTTGAAGCCTTTAAAACAGCGCGCATTTGCAGATTTGCCAATGACCATTGGGCTTACTTTGTGTGAACCCTCAGCGTTTGCGCACAACAAAAATGTGATTCGCTCCTTTGGGGTTTTTCGGCCAGGTGCTGTTTTTTCAGTTGCAGCAACGTAGGTTTTCTGAGGTAACAAGCGATAATATAAACCTGATTCATCCGCATTGTACACTTGAGCATCGCTAAGTCCAAGTTCATTAATCATTCCTCTTAAGTTTCTTATAAACGGTGCGACTTGCGATGTGTCGCTCGAAAGAATCTCACCACACACTTTAAAATAACGAATTCCATGCCTCTTTTGAAATTTTGCCAACCATCCATCGCTCGCATTAAATGAATTGACACCTTTTTCCGGATACATTTTTTCGAATAAAAACTTAGCTCTGGCTTTGAATACTGGACCGGTAACAGTACAATTTCGAGCACGCTGATTTAAGAACCATTCGTATAATTTGCTCTCTACCTCAGGATATTCAGCCTTATGAAGCGTTTTTGTTTGAGCATATTCGAAGTTGTCGACTGCTGCTGCGAGAAGTTTTTGAGGATTTTTTTTTATCTTGGAAATTGCCTGCTTTGTGACACCATATTCGATTGCCAAACGACCGCCGCGAACACCATTGTCAAGTTTCTTTAACATTTCTATTTTTTGTTTTAAATTGAATCGAAGTTGTTTTCGTTTACCATGTTTGTTTGCCATTTTTTTGCCCAAATTTAGTTAATTATCGGACAGCAAATAAAATTCAATGTGCAAATGAACAATACACTTAAGAAAAAGTCAGTAATAACGGGATTAAAAATACATAATAAGACACGCATTTGCCATGGAAACATACATTTCTTTGGAATGCGTAGCTGCTGTGTTTCTTTTTAACATCGTTAAACCGAATGCACGTGAAAAAAATTAACGCTCTAAAAAGTTGACCGAAAGTCAACTTTTTAAGGCAACGTATGGTAGCTCAAATTTGGTCAACTTTTCTGTAAAGTAAACTTTTCTGAGAGTCAACTTTTCCGAACTTCTACTGTATTTACATATATTAGCACAGTTTAAAAATGTAGTTTCTTAAGGAAAATACTGGACCTACGTCACGGATGAGTTTTGACAAAATTGTAGAAAATATGCCATGAAAAGTATTGATATTTGGAAAAATATACATAGTTTTGGACACGGAAATCCGCATGGTTGGGAAAAACGCTTTAATGAGTTGTATACTTTTATTATCTTGGGAAACCGCAGATAGTATTAAAGGATTTTGAATTAAAGGCCTTAATGACATGATTTTACTTCACTTTGATTCTAATAATTCAAAATCTTAACGGTAAGCAAAAAGAAGTTATCGATAGTATAAAAAGAACACGACACGACAATTCAGGACAGTACTTTACACATAGAATAGGACTAAATCACAGCTCTATAAATTCCCGCCGCACGGCACAATGTAAAACTCAACAGGGTTTCTGGCCACAAGGTCTGTAGCGACTAGTAATTATCATTCATTCACAGTAACTTTTAAGAATTAACTACTATTAGCTGGCATTTGCCAGGACCGGGCGCTTCATCTTCCACTTCGCTCGAAGCGAACATAATTTTAATTTCTGAGTTCAAGTTTGAAGAGAATAATAAACGTGAATTGTATTGAATTATTCCATTCGTTGTTCCACTCGATCTTGCTCGATCAGAGAATAACTGGTCCATATGCTGCCTACAATTTACAATGAAAACTGATTCATTATTTGAAGATACATCAATGTTAATCAAAACGCCATCATTCTTATATAGTAAGGTGTACATTTTTAGGCCAACACACTTTTTTCTGAAATTCGACTTAATTTATTGCCGACTTTTTCTGACTTTTTACTAGCACCATGAACGTCATATTTAACATGGTACTAAGAGACCTGACCAAGGTCTATCAAGGCTATCAATATTTTCTCGCTTTGCCCTTTGCTTTGCTTTTATTGGCTGGCGAGCGTTATTTGTAAACAAGACTTTCAGTAAGATAAGTCAACAACTTTTATTGGAAAACGATCAGATTCGACTTCGAAATTCTTCTTTCTTCAAAAATTTGTTTATTTCTTTGTTTCTCACTGTCCTTGTGTGATTCACAATCAAGAAAAACAAATTACTATTAACTAAATCAGCCATATTGTGAATTTCACCCGAACAGCATTCCGGCCGAAAATCACTTTCCCACTATTGTGAGTTTTGCCCGAAACTTCATTCGGGCGAAATAAAACACTATGACAGCTGAATTTTTCCCTTGTTTGTAGTAGGCGTTAAAGAGAACAAGAAGGCGGAAAATGTAATTTGTTTGTTTATTTTAATGCAAGAATAGTAGAAATTGATATTTTTTGAGCCTGAACAAAACGAAGTAACATTTAATTTGGGCGAAACTCACAAAAGCTTGTAAAAAACCCCGCCTAAAAAAATAATTTCGGGTGAAATATTTTCAGGGTGAAACTAACAATAAGGCTGAATAGATTTTGTATGACTCCCGGTATTATCACTTGGTAATCGTTGGTCTATTGCAAATGTTTAATTCTAACTTGTTAACTTCTAACAAGTCAGTCACCGTCGTTAGAATTTATCAACTTTTCAACAAGTCACAGTCTCTTTTTTTCAACACTTGTTGTTTCCAGTTACAGAAATAGTCGATTTTTCAAATTTCCCACTTGTTAAAAGATTCCATAACAATTGTTGGAGCGCCCGCAGACTTGTTGTTACGTGCTGCAGAAATTCTCAACAGTTGTTGAATTTCCCTTGTTTAACAGGTACTTGTTATTCTGTGTCATAGGCCCCAGTTCGTACGCCAATAACTGTGCATATTCAGGCATATCGTGAATACATTTTCCCGGGGAATATTTCCCATTCAGCAAGCTGATTTACATTGCTGACAAAGGGAACATTTCCCTCGGAATTTATTTGCGATAACCCTGATTAAATCACATTTCCATTATATTATAATAAAAACTAAAAAATCTTATTATTGTTGAAATAGGATGCTTGACCGTGATGTTGGTGTTTATGAAGCAGTAGCTAGTAATGAGCATGGAGAGGCACGACAGAAAGTGAGATTAGAAATTGCGGAACACCCAAGATTCACAAAACGTCCCGATGAAACGTTTATAATGTCCAGAAAGAATGGACGACTTGAGGCTCATGTCGTCGGAATACCTTATCCTGAAATAAAATGGTTTAAGGACTGGCAGCCAATCACCGATACTAGCAGAATAAAGGTATGTTTTAAGGAAACACATACAGGCGTACATATTGTGATAATTACTCTCTTAATTTTTATTTTAAAATTAGCAACTGCTAAAATACAGTATCTGACAAAACATAAACATGCATTTGCTCTCATTAATATTATGTGGTATTTTCTAAAATAGCAGTCTTAAAAATTTACGCATTATTTTTGTATATTAGATTTTAACAAGATACAAGTTACAAAATAAAAAAACAAAGGAAAAGTGCGCGACAAAACTAAAGCACAATCAACCAATCATATTCTGGTTTCAGTATCCCTCTTATTTAGATTATGTTAGGTAGCAGTGACTGCCGCTAATTCAAATACCCACTTAGGCCTATAGAAACCCACTGTGATACCAAGTGTCTTGGGGATGTATATTCCCGCTACTCATGAGAACCATTTGGAACTTTGTATAAAGCGAGATAGGTTTGCAACGTCTTTTTGTGCTAAAATTGTTGAAGAAGTATTCTCCTATGTGTAGTTTTCCACTACGGGAAAATGCTCGGCACGACCAGAGGATATGTATTGGACTTTCTTCCTCTTCCTCGTCTCTGCCCAGCTTAGTTGCCTAGGGAGGCGAGGGAGAGATTGAAATTTAATCTACACCATCGATGGCTTTAGAATCATCAGTAGGCGTGTTTTTTTGAAACGTAGCTAGCCAGTCGTTCATTAAAACGATTCCCAGCCAGCCGAACCCAGCTGACTTACCTCCAAGTTGGTGTGTGTGATATCGGTCATATGTGTGTGATTTGGATCAGCTGTTAAGTGTGAACTGTCAAAGTATTCGGCATTCAACCAAATCAATTTTTTGTTATTTGTTGTGAAAACAATTAATTTCGGTAATTTATTCAATGGATAATTTACATAAAATGATATGAAATCATAATATAGTGGATTATTTCTGTGAAACATCATTTAGTAATTGAAATTATATAATTTTCGTACTCGGCAGTCTGTCAAATGTTCTACAAATCGCTTTAAGCGCCACCTTGCCATGAGATATCGCAACATTCCTAACCAGCTGCTTTTGGCTGCGGATAAAATCAAGAGTTGTAGCCAGCTGGTTGTTGTATTTGTTTTACGTGTGAAATTTGACTTTGCTAGCAACTACTGGCTAGCTACGTTTCAGAAAAACACGGCTAGTGTTGAAGTGTACAGACTTATCTGTTATAGCGCTTGACGGATATGAATAGTCTTTAGTGATAAAAGCGACTTTGGCCCAGTTCGTCGCAAACAATTGGCCTTCTTGTAAAGTAGTATTATGTAACTAAATATTATTTTGTTATTTAAATTTTTGATTTTGAGTTTTTTATTCTTTATTGTGGTTTAATAGACTTTTGTATTTTTGCTTGCAAATCTTATTTTTACTTATAAATTATGTATTCAAAGTCTTACTGCTCAATAAAATTGTAAATGTATGTACATATATATACACATTTCGTATGCATAGCATAACTTTTTATGTATTCAGCATTTTTTTACACTGTTTTTAACCCTTTGTTAGCCAAGCTATTGAAAAAATTATAATCTCATTTTTTGAAGATTTTTTTTAGTTGAGGATATCTTAAGATGGGGCAAACTAATTTTAAGATTTTTCAAAGACGAAATTTGGAGGTCGTACTCCAAAGTACCGTTAGTCTGGCTATAACTAAAGTTATGAAAATAAAACTTGGGTTTAAAGTTTTTTGATTTAATTATGATATTTTTTGGCTTTCGAATACATAAGCTTTTAATAAAATTAAATATCGAAACTGAGTGAAAATATCACCCTCGTTTATTTACACCTAAATCGACTAAAATACCTTTCTTCAAAATCTAATTTGCTGTCAAAAAAACCGTTATATCTGTGGCTAAACTATGGTAAACATACATAAATGTTTATGATAAAGAACATGTTTCATTGAGGTAATATGTTTCTTAAAAGTCTCATTTGGTGTTAGTGTCTAAATTTGTTCCTACAGGGATCTCATTTGAAGTTAAACATGTTGGTACTGTTTTTAAACCAATAAATATAATATATTCTTTATTTCATCCTACGCGGTTTATCATCCCTAATTTTATTAATAGGAAACTTATCTTTTTTTAATAATAATAATAATTATTATATGTTATTAATAGGAAACTTATCTTTGTTTACACTTTTTTATACGAATTTCTAAGGAACCTATAAACAGTGATACATACTACATAATACAGTTACGGGCAAAATAAGAAGACCAACGAACATCATTTGGAAATTTTATCAACAAAGTTAAATATTCAAACATTTTTGAATATTTTTTTTTTCTGTTTATTTACCTTATCATGAACAGTACTTAATAAAGAAAAGCCAAATAATCACATTCAATTTTAACTAAAAATCAAAATTAGTTAAGTAACAAATAAAAATGAAAGACAATAATACCACTTTAATAAACTTTGGTTTTTCTGTTTTCTATTGATAGCATTTTAGGTTAAATGTTTTAACTACTGCGTGGATTTTTTTGGCAACATACGACAAGTATCTGTCAATATCGGGTACCAAGCTTTTTGGATCTTACTCCAGAGTTCCTGTTTATTTCGTGATTTTTCTTCGCCGTGTGTTTTTTTTACAATCGCCCACAAGTTTTCTATGGGGTTTAGGTTTGGAGATTGGGAGGGCCAGCTTATCAGTTCAATATTATGTTCCTGATTCCACATTTTGAATCTAGACGCCGTTCGCTAACAGTCGTTATCCGATGCATTAAATGCTACCTCAATGGATTGCCCACTCTGCATATGAAAGCATGATCTCTTCTAATATTTTAATGTTCAGATTCTGGTCCTTGATCCTCCTTGATCAAAAATATTGGACTTCGATATTTAATGGTTTTGCTTCTATAATTAGCCTTGTAGGCTGCGTTTTATGGATGCCTGACACATGAAATGACCCATATTGACATCTGATGTATTTTGGTTTCATTCAACCAAAGAATATTTCGCCACTTTTTTTTCATTTTTCGGGACTATCCATTTCAGAGGTTTTTTGGGAAAGTGTTTATGAGGAAAAGTGAAATGAAACAAACTATAGGTAAATCGTGTGGAATATACTATAAACTTCAATTTTAATCTTGCTTGTTCAGAATGCTTTAGCCAACTGACAATAATTCAAAAGTTACAAAAATTAAACAAGATAAAGAATAAGGAATGCAAACACAAAGGAGAATTGATAAATGTCAAGTATAAAGATAAGAATTATTGTTGTCTGGGCCTGTTCTATTTGTGCATCTTGTTAATCCTAAACACATCCTTTTCCTTCGGTGTCTAATGGCAACGAGTGGCACTTGTCAGGGACTTCTTCCGGAGCAGACTGGCAGGTCCAACTCACGTTTTACATCTGCAGATGACAAACAGGTCTTTCTAGGACAGGCGTGTGACTAGGGCATCATATTTGCGCGATGATTTTCTTGGCCGAACAGTTGGCATGTAGCGTTTCGGTGGCTGCAACGCTTTAAAAACAAAAGTGTTTGACCTTCTAATGAGCCTGGCCAGTTCCCGTTGCGATTTTTCTTCCCGAGTGAGCTTTTGTATTAAGGTTCTTTGAGTTTGGGAGTAATGCTTGTCGAGGCCCTACTGTCATATATTTTATTAAACATCATATTATGCGCATATTTTCTATTTTTGTACTTACAGTAGGCGTATTTTTCTTTTTAGCCTATATAGAATAAAAATAAAAATTTCAATACATAATACAACAAAATCTTAGCCTCGATAATTATCCAGGCTAAGGTTTTGTTGTATTTTATATTGAAAACATGTTGCTGAAACATGTTTATTCTATATAGGCTTAAAAAAAATGTATTGAAATTTTTATTTTTATTCTATATAGGCTAAAAAGAAAAATACGCCTACTGTAAGTACAAAAATAGAAAATATGCGCATAATATTTCAGAAAGAAAAATTTTTTTTTTCTGTTAACTAAAATATGACACACACAACAAGTCAACAAGTCAGCAAGTACTTGCTTAACTATACTTGTTCAACAAGTGAACATCATTCCTGTAATACAGCAAAAATCGTAACAATTGTTGAAATTAAAAATTTCCCTCGACTTGTTGAATAACTTCAACAATTGAATCTTACCCGATGAGCTCGAGAATACGCGAAAAATCTTATCTTAAATAAGAGAAAACAAACATATTTTGTTTTGTGCATTCTTTGGTTGACAAAAAATAATCAAAGCGATAAATAGCGAGAGATATTTACATATACTCGTATTAGTACAGTTCAAAAATGCAGTTTCTTAAGGAATATACTAAACCTACATCTGGGATGGGTTTTGGCAAAAATAGAGAAAACAAACATATTTTGTTTTGTGCATTCTTTGGTTGACAAAAAATAATCAAAGCGATAAATAGCGAGAGATATTTACATATACTCGTATTAGTACAGTTCAAAAATGCAGTTTCTTAAGGAATATACTAAACCTACATCTGGGATGGGTTTTGGCAAAATTGTAGAAAATATCTAATAATCCGAGGCGCAGGGGCATAAGTCCCATAAGCCAAAATTGGGAGTTATGTCCCGATTAAGTGGGACATAAGACCCAAATTGAGTTAGGGACTTATGTCCCACCCCATCGGGACACAAGTCTACATCCACTTATGTATATACAATGATCCTACCATACTTACTTACTTACTGAATTTACAAATCATTTCAATATAAACAATACAAAAATTTTATACATAAAACTTCAAAGAGCTACATACAAAGATGTACATATTATTTCCATTTTTCATTATGTACGTATAAATAGTAGTATTTCTAGTATTTGAGAATTTGAGACTCTTGCGTTACAACAAAAAAGGTAGGGCTATGCTTATATAAAAATAAAACTTCCGATATCCTGCGCAAGAATAGGTTCTCTTAATCAGTCTTAGTGGATATAATTACCGGGTACATACCCCATTTCTTTTGTCACTGGAAAACGATCAGACTCGATTTGGAAATTCTTCTTTCTTTAAAAATGTATTTATTTCTTTGATTCTCACTGTCCTTGTGTGATTCAGAATCAAGTAAAATATTTTGAAAATCAAATTATTACTAACTGAATAAATTTTAAATGACTCCCTGTATTATCATTTGGTAATCGTTGGTCTATTACAAATGTTTAATTCTAACTTGTTAACTTCTAACAAGTCGGACACCGTCGCCGTCGGTCGGTTAGAGTTTATCAACTTTTCAACAAGTCACGGTCTCTTTTTTTCAACACTTGTTGTTTCAAGTTACAGAAGTAGTGGATTTATCAAATTTCCCACTTGTAAAAAGATTCAATAACAATTGTTGGGAGTGTCTGCAGACTTGTGGTTACGTGTTACAGACATTCTCAACAGTTGTTGAATTTCACTTGTTTAAGGGGTTATATACAGTTAGAATTAGCAAAAAATCGATTTTTTTTTATTTCATTTTCATAACTTATATATATTTAAGTACACGCACAGAAAATAAAGTCAATCCGACGATTATTCTAGAAGTTACACGAATATTTGTAAAGTCATCAGAGCTCTATGTAAAGTGCTTTTCAAAGGTCAAACGCATTTTTCTCAAAACCATATTGTTATAGTCGGTGACCACGATTTCTCGGAAACTGCTGAACCGATCCGTCTGAAATTTTAAGACAAGCTTCTTAAGTATATTTTTTAGTAATTAATCGAAGGTTTTTCCTCACCGATAAATATATTTTTTTTATATTAACAATTTAATGCCAAAATTTTGGCCATTTTTGCAAAAAATGTTATTTTGCTTATTCCTTCGATTAATACTTAGATTATATAATCCAATTATACGATATCCGTTTGGTTCTTTCATTTTCTATGATCCAGTCCAGAGATATCGTGGTCACCGCAAGACGCCTTTTTTGAGAGAAGCTCTGGGAGATCAGCTATAGCAGCCTTCGAAATTATTATAATAGATAATAAAAAATCTTGAAATGGACTTAAAAAGTTTTCTCGGGAAAAATTCTTGAAAAATCGCTTTTTTTTAGCCCTCCTGACTGTATATAACCCCTTAACTAGTACTTGTTGTTCTGTATTATAGGCCCCTGGTCTTAATGTTTTGTCCACATGCTTTGGTAGTCTTGACACGTTTGGTAGCATTTTTTGAGAGGAGCTCTGGGGGATCAACTATAGCAGCCTTTAAAATTATTATAACAGATAGTAAAAAATCTTGAAATGCACTTTAAAAGTTTTCGCGGGAAAAATTCTTGAAAAATCGCTTTTTTAGCCCTCCTGACTGTATATAACCACTTAACAAGTACTTGTTGTTCTGTATTATAGGCCCCTGGTCTTAATGTTTTGTCCAATACTTTGGTAGTCTTCTTACGTTTGGTAGCATTTTTTGAGAGGAGCTCTGGGAGATCAGCTATAGCAGCCTTCAAAATTATTATAATAGATAACAAAAAATCTTGAAATACACTTTAAAAGTTTTCTCGGGAAAAATTCTTGAAAAATCGCTTTTTTTAGCCCTCCTGACTGTATATAACCCCTTAACAAGTACTTGTTGTTCTGTATTATAGGCCCCTGGTCTTAATGTTTTGTCCACATGCTTTGGTAGTCTTGACACGTTTGGTAGCATAATTTTTTTGTGTTTTCTCACACTTTTCTTCACTTAAAATATAGTACCCTTAGTTACTAGTCAAATTATCTAAACTAGCATTACTACCCAGCAAGAAAAGGTAATCTAATGGAATCGAACAGGGAATCAATCGCTTGTATACAATAGCCGTGTTTTTTTGCGTATACAGTCGAACCCGAATAATATCACATCGCTTAGAAGCACAAATCGCTTTATATCACAAAATGTTTAAGCCAGATGTCTTTTTTACATAATTCGTATTGGAATTAAACCTCTTTATAGCATCTCGTTTAATATCACAGCCCGCATAGAGTCATTCAAAAATTAGCCTGACAAAATAATTTCCTAGTAAATTTTTCCGCTTAATATCACACATTATTATGGAAAATGCAGTTGCCACACATATTGGCTTGGAAGTATGTATAATTTTATGTGCTTGTGTAGTCAGAGCTAATAGAGAACACGTAACTACAACTACATCCTCATCTTTTGTACTTATTATAGTCCGTTTCAAACAGTGTTGCCGTTTCTCCCATTATATAGCTTCGAAAAAGTGAAATCTACTGTTTCCTGTTCCCAGAACATTTTTAGACCATTTTATCATTTTAGTTAACTTCCTCTCTATTAAAAACAAAATTCGAAATGGAACGCTAATATAACAAGAACAACAACAAAGAATCTACGGTGTAAACCCAAAGCAATAACATTTCTGGTTGTTGATTGTCACTACAAGTCAGTGATGGTATACGTAGGGGAAAATCCCTACATGTAGATATTTTCAGCTCAAAAATGAACGCGTAGGGAAAAAAGGACAGATTTTTAAAATAAGCGAATATGTAGGGACTTTCAATATTGAAAATTCCCGGCTATTTTTTATGCCCATATTTGAATTCTTCCAGAGTTTTAATTTATGATTTTGTGCCTAAATGTTATCTTACCCTCAAAATATGTACATAAATGTAAAAGTCACGAAAATCTCAGGATTCAAACTCGAATTGTTGTTTTGAAGTTATTTTTTTTTTTGCATTTGTCAGTGCAATATGAATTCCTTTCCTTATTTTAATATTAATTTTGTGCTGTTTTTGGTTTGTTATGAAAAGAAATAAAATAAACTTAAGCATTTAAAGTCTTTTTTCTGACTTTCTGACTCTTCATCGAACAACCCTAGAATAATCTCTAATCTTTTTGCTCTTTTCTTTAGCCAATCGTTTACCAACCATGTCTCAGTACCTGCTTCCGAATACTTTTCTCACATGAGAAACTGCCCTCAAACTTCTCTAGCATCATTTGACATTCGCGTTGAACATGTTGTAGAAAAAATAAATAAACTCAAGTGTGACTACTCTGCTGGACCTGATGGTCTGCCTTCCATTATTTTAAAAAAATGCATCGAACATTTGGCCCAACCCCTCACTACTATTTTCCAACTTTCTATCACCCACGGTGTCTTTCCAATGCTCTGGAAGACTGCTTATATTATCCCCCTACACAAAAAAGGCCCCAAGAACGAAATTTCTAACTACCGCCCCATAGCCAAACTCTCCTGTATACCCAAACTCTTCGAAAGTATCATTTACGATACAATGTCCTTCCACTGCAAGTCCATCATTTCTCCTTATCAGCACGGTTTTCTTAAAGGTAGATCAACCACCACAAACTTAATAGAATTCGTGTCGACAACTCTGTGCACATTGGAAGATGGCTATGAAGTCGACGTAATTGCCACCGACTTCAGTAAAGCTTTCGACAAAATCTCTCACTCTATAGTTCTTTTTAAACTTAAAGCTCTGGGCTTTCAACCAGGACTTATTGTGTGGATTAAATCATACCTCGAAGCGCGTCAATACATTGTACTTTTTAGATCCTCTGTATCCGATCCCTTTCCAGCCACTTCCGGAGTTCCCCAAGGCAGCCACTTGGGCCCACTTATCTTCATACTCACAATCAATGACGTTGAATGCATCATCAAAAACTCTTCTATTTCCATCTATGCTGACGACATGAAAATCTACAGACGTATATCAAACCCCACTGACTCTTATCCACTACAAGACGACCTGAACAACTTTGCATTTTGGTGCCAAAAAAATTTCCTTGAACTTAATGTTAGCAAATGTCAGACTATAACTTACTCCCGTAAACTTCATCCAACAGTCAATCGTTCATATTTCATCGGTGTCGAACTTGTCCCCCCTGTTTCACAAATGCGCGATTTGGGTGTTATATGTGACCAACAACTTAATTTTCGCTGCCATATAGACAAAATCTTTAGCAGAGCCAACTCTATGCTAGGCTTCATAAAACGTTGGTCTAAGGAATTCTCAAACCCCTACGTCACGAAATCTCTCTACGTCACTTTCGTTAGGCCTATTCTTGAATATGCTAGCCAAGTATGGTCGCCCTACCAAGTCACCCATTCATCCAGAATCGAAGCGATTCAACGCAGATTCATTCGTTTTGCGCTACGAGGCCTTCAATGGAACGATAGGTATAACCTACCCCCATACGAGAATCGTTTAAAACTGATCAATATGCAATCACTCGAGAAACGTCGTCTCGTAGCGGACACACTCTTCATCCATCAGCTACTAACCGGTAACATTAACAGTCCCACGCTCCTCCATACCATTTCCCTGAACACAAACCCACGCAACCTCAGATCTTTCCCACTCTTCCGCGTTAATCTCCACCGTACCAATTATGGGTATAACGAGCCTATATCTAGAATGCTCCGCACGGCAAATCGTATGCATAGGTCATTTGATTTTTAAAGCAGCAGGCTTACACTGAGAAACTCCCTCTACTCAACCTAATTCCCCTCCCTTTCTTAGACGTAAATCATTCTCTTGCTTCTAATTGTTATATTTCTTATTGTTCTTATTTAATTTTAGTTCTTAGTTTATATTAGTTTGTATTATTATTAATTTATAGTATTATTAATTTGTATTATTATTAATTTGTATTATTATTAATTTGTATTAGTTTTTTTTTGTATTGGCTTGTACTAAGCAGAGAAATAAATTAAAATTAAATTAAATTAAAATTTATTTGATGAACGCATTGTGTTTTCACGTAGTACTTGGAAATGTAGGGGAAATTTAGCGAATGTGTAGAGCAAAGTAGGGATTTTTTCGATCGTTGGTAGGCAGGGCTGCCGTTTCAATATTTTGCTTGGGAGTATAGTTATATCCTTTTGGGCAGCACCGCGCAGTACTCTGGGCTGAGGTTCCCATTATGAACATTGCGGTAAAATTGTTTTGTTTTTTTATGATTTTTGTTGAGGAAACTTATTTTTCTATTCTTTTTTAAGTTTTTGATTTCCACTACAAAAATGTATTTTATTTTATTTTTTATTAAACCAGTTGAGGAAATAGCCTGAAGGGCCCGGTACTCATTCAAGATCATGACTGTGGCAGCTGTCCATAGTTTTTTGTAATTCGCGCGCAGCTCGTCACCCACCCAACTATTTCTTAAAGAGCATGCAGCATGTCGCCGTGGCCGAGGTGGTTAGTGCGTTGGACTGCCACGCAATGCTGCCCGGGTTCAACTACTCGCCGGGTCTAACACCTAAAAAAGTTGTTTCACGCTGCCACCTCTTTCGATCGAGCTTCTCAACTCGCCGTTCGGAGTCGGCAAAAAACTGTAGGTCCCTTCCATTCGTGCAAAAATATAACACGCACACACAAATTTTTGCGAGAAGCAGGCCCCGGTTCACCTCGAACTGTAGCGCCAACTAAGTAAGTAAGCATGCCCCCCATGGCTCCATATTTATTCCACTGTCCACCTCCAATATCTTCTACATTTAGGGGAGATTTTCCTAATCACCGTATTTCATGCAATTTTCTTATAAAATCATAATTTTTTGCTATTTTGAGGTTAGAATTCAAAAAGAAAGTTTATCTCCTCGCAAAAGTATGATATTTGTACTATTAAGGTCCATTGTGATTGTTGTGGCTGTTGGAACACGCATTTGCCAGAACCATTTCGATCTAATAATGAATCTTTTAAGGTCTGTAAGCGGTATCTTAGCAAGGTCGTTCAGGCAGTCGAAGAACCGTGTTATTATACAAGATAGGCGCCGGCCGTTCTTTGTTGAGCAGGGGAGTGACATAGAAGGCGTGCTACAGATTCTATTTCATCCTGGTTCATGCAGCTTCTATACAGAAGTTATTTGTAAGGATACCATCTACTGTGTGTGTCTGGTTGAAACACACTTTTAGACCAGAAATAGACCAAACTAAAAAAAACAAAATTATCGCAATTTCATAATGGAAACCGACCCTAAAAATCTAATGGCAGCTGGAAAATACGGGTAGGTACGTACGGGTTTTTTTTTTTTTTTATAATACACGCGCGCTAAAGGGGTTATTAATACCCTTAAAATATCTTGCACAGCGCGGGCCAAGGGAAAATTAGGGAGGATCAAAGAGGAGATACCGATGCGCATTGGTCTTAAATGCATGTAGATCGTAACGGGTTTGTTTCTTAATAGTTTACAATAATTTTAAATCATGAATAGCAAGATTTACTATTTTATTTCAATATTATTTGCATTTGCATTGAAAGTTTAATTTTGTACTTTGAGCAGTATAATTTAATTATATGCAGTACGGAGTACGGGATGATAAAATAGCAGTATAATACTGCTATTGCAGTACTTTCGGCAGCACTGTTGGTAGGTACTTTTCTTTTTTTTAGTTACCGTCACTGCTACAAGTATACAATGCGTAGACTCGCGTACGCTCCGAAAACTACGGAAATCTAAGAAAAGTTAAAAAACCTGTTTGTTTATGCAAAAATGTCGTAGTTTTTCGACTTTTTTTTTTGTTCAACGCGTCCGTTTAATTTTTCGTAATTTTCCTTTCCTTGAGAAAATTTCACCCCCACTTTTCGATATTTGACAGAAAACACATAGTTGGTACAATAAGTACGTGAACGGACCTAGTGACATTGACGTTGAAACTTCTTTGAAGTGCTTTTTATTTATTTTACAATTTGAATAAAGTAAAGTTAGCCGTTGCTAGTTTCCGTGATTTTAGTTTTTCTTGGCTATGTAAGCTCAACAATAGCACATATGTATTATTTATTTATTTTTTACGTACTTTGTATCTAATCCCATTTCAAGTTGAATTCAGGGAAAAAGACATAGTATGAACAGAAGTTTTGATGGCTTCTTTTTAAAAATTGGCTCAGTGAAGATCCAGACAATTTTATGGAATGCAAATGTGTTGTTTGCAACGTTACAATAATGTCTTCGACAAACCTGACAAAAGTGGACTATTATACCACATGACTATGTAAGCTCAACATAAGCACATCTCTGAATAAAAATTGTTTAGATTTAGCCTTATTCTAATCAGAAATCAGCAGAATGAACTTGTGTGCCGTCTCATATACTGTTAAAAATTTAGTTATATTTTCTTTTCCCGATAAGAGCACAGCCCGCTTATAGTCACAAAGTTTGGCTGCCCGGTTGATGTGATTATATCCGGGTCCGACTGTATACACTTTTTTTGCAAATTTACATGTAAAATACAACAAAAGTAAAATAAGCGGCGATAGTATCCTCGCTTAGCAAAGCGGATATAAAAACAGTGATACCAAACACAAAGTTCTTCTTTTGCGATGAATTCTCATGAAAAAATTCATTCTTTTGATAACCGGAGAAACCCAAACGTAAACAAAGAATAATCAAAAACAATTCTTTCATCTCTTATATATTCTATTGCCGACGATTGGTTAAGTCAATGAGCAATAAATTTATTATTTAAGATAATAAATTATTTCTTTTATCGGAATTAAATATATTTGGATGTGCATTCCCTGAGTTTTCCGTCTTTATAATTTTATTTCTTCAAAATATTTTTTTTTTCAATTTTGTCAACAGCTGAGAGCTCAAGTGTCATTTACCACGTTTACATGCAGGTTGAGAAAGGGAAACTGAGCTGAGATTTTGACCTGAGTATTTCTACACACGAGTTGAATGGTTGAAATTTTAAAAACGTTGTTAAACTGACAGATAATTTAACACACTTTACCCGCAAATAGCCATAAACGCAATCAAAATAAATGATTTCCTGCTCCAAACAAAGGAAAAGAAAAACACAAACAGAGATCACACATACACATACATACTACATGTCAGTTCAACCACTCAACCCAGGTATACATGCATTTTTTCAACGCTGGTAAAATGTAAAAACTGCCCAAAAAGGTGTCCCGGATTAAAAAAAGAGTCCACGTACATTATTCGAATAAGATATTTGAATTCATCAAAGGAAAAAACAAAAAAGCTTCTTGAAATTCATAAAAAAATACTGGCGCAAATTTATAGTCGACCCCACTTTATCAGTTTAACTGCGTACTAGTTACACGCATCTTAAAAGCATACTTTAATTTTTGTTTAATAATAGACACTTTTTAGTATGCTGCTAAATAGTTTCTAATTTGCAACGTTCCTATGAGAAATTTTATTCGAACACACATAAAAGTGACAGTTTTGATAAGAAAAAAACTTTGTATAGTCTAGCTCCATAATAAATATTTAATACGAGGATCGGGTGATTTTAAGTTTAATACGAGGCGCTAACTATAAAGTGGGCTTTATGATGACTATAATTATGAAAAAACCTTTGTTCCGTGCTTAAATAATTTTAAAGTGCACTTTAATCGACTATAAATTTGCGCCAATATTTTTAGGTACTATATATTTATTAATAAAAGGAAGCGTCAAAAATTCGTAAACAACAACAGACAAAAAGTAAATATTTAAGTACATTGAAAATAAATGACTTGTGTTAATATTTAATAACATAACTCAAACTCATACATCATTTGATGTATGTAAACGTTGTAATTATCTGTCATAAATATGTCTGTGCTTCATCATTCATCATTTGTGATGAATTCGTTGAGCGGCGATAGGCGTTTTTTTGTGCACTTCTATAGACGCCTGCAAAAAAACACGGCTATTGATTCCAGAATTCATTATTCTTAACACAGATCATGTCCTAAGAAAATAATCGATTACCTGAAAGTTTTAAGAATGCATTATATAATTCATTCATTGTAATGTAATGTATTATATAATTTATGCATTTATAATTATTATATAATGCATTCCTCCGACATAAATTAAGGAATGTATTCAGTTTTAAATGAAAAATACACTGTTTCGATTACAAATATTTTATTATAAGACTAAAAACGCATTTCACATCCAAAAAAAAAAATATTATGAAATAAAGAAAAAACTCAATTACAGTCAAAATTCAAAAATAAAACTCAAAATTAAAAAAAAAAACTCATTTCATTCAAAATAACTATGTACTTATTTTGCTTTTTTCTTTTCGAAGTGAATCTTTTTAAATTGACGTACTTTTACAAGGTGGAATGCCTTTTTAATGTCTCAATCATATTCTTTTTGGGTCACGCGTTGCAACACAAAATTAGTTTTTTATGCGTTTTTATAAATAAAATGCAAAATTTTTAGGCGACATGAAGGTGCCGACAGTCAACTGTAACCGAAAAATCGTTGAACTCAAAAACACTTCATTACATTTCCTGTAGATGTGGAAATATACGTGGTAAACAATTTGATTTGTTATTATAATAGCCGTGTTTTATTATCCCCGTGATCTGATCCGGAGCAGATCAGAATAATAAAACAAACTAGATCAAAGTTCTGTGCTATGGTGATTGCACAAGCTAAGTTAATTTTGACATTTAGTGCGAAGTTGCCATGCGAATGAATATTTTCTTTTAAATGGAAATTTAATGCACTTGTTATATTTTTTTAGGAGGAAATTGTTCATTTTCATTAAAAGATACCGAATGAGAATAATATTTTGTAGCTATAATTTCAGTTTCACATCGCTTGAATATTATTATGGGCAGAATAATTAATTTATTCGAATAAAATAACAATAATGAAATTTGGATTGCCAATAATATTTTTATATTCTAATCTGGCAACACTTACCCTTGACAACTGTCGATAATACAGCAGCATTTACAAATGAAAGTATATCATAGTGAGAAATAGTCGAACTAATTTTTGGATCACGAAAATTGATCTTGATAAAAAGCAAGATCTCGTATTGTTGTTGTAATGCACACAGACTTATGAGTTGATCTGATCCGGATCAGATCACGGGGATAATAAAACACGGCTATTATCGCCGATGATCCATATAGATGTTTGTATGCATTACAACAACACTACGAGGTCTAGCTTTTTATCAAGATCAGTTTTCATGATCTGAGAATTAGTTCGGCTATATCTCAGTAGGATACACTTCCGCTTGTGAACTTTTCTTATCTGTATCCATGACAGACACCTGTGTTAAAAACCTGCTAAATGTCTGTATCCGTGACAGAAACCTGTGGTAAAAACTTGCTAAATATCTGTATCCGGCTGAAGGTAGTAGCCGTGTTTCATTATTCACGTGATCCTGATCCGATCAAGTGCTTAAAATAAAACGATCCAGATCATCTCAAATTTTAACTTCTAAAGTTTGGTACAACTGCTTCTGTAGTTTGACAATGACTTTTGTCATAAATTAACACAGTGGACGAAGAAGCATAATTTGATTTTTCGTTTCTTTGGCTTTTTCAGCTTGAAATTGACCTAAAAAAATGTATTATGTATGTTTGCATGTATGTACACACTCGTATGTTGTAATTTTCTTATCTGAACTTAGGATTTTCGGTCGTCTTCCATTAGCCGTGTTTTATTATCCCCGTGATCTGATCCGGATCAGATCAACAAATAAGTTTGTGTGCATTACAACAACAATCCGAGATCTTGCTTCTTGTCAAGATCAATTTTCGTGATCCAAAAATTAGTTCGACTATTTCTCACTATGGTACACTTTCGTTTGTGAATGTTGCTGTATTATCGACAATTGCCAAGGGTAAATGTTGCCAGATTAGAATATGAAAATATTATTGGCAATCCAAATATCATTAATGTTATTTTGTTCTAATAAATTAATTTTTCTGCTCATAATGATATCGAAGCAATGTGAAACTGAAATTATAGCTGCAAAATATTACTCTCATTCGCTATCTGTTAATCAAAATTAACAATTTCCTCCTAAAAAATAAAAGAAGCGCATTCAATTTTCATTTAAAAGAAAATATTCATTCGCATGGCAACTTCGCACTAAATGTCAAAATGAACTTAGCTTGTACAATCACCACAACACAGAACTTTGATCTAGTTTGTTTTATTATTCTGATCTGATCCGGATCAGATCACGGGGATAATAAAACACGGCTATTGTTTACTTCTGAAGATGTTTTTTTTTTTTTTGCATTTGACACTTTCGTGTTCGGTGCAAAGTTAAAAAAAAATGCGGAGTTACCATTTGTAATTTGCGAATCTCCAAAAAATATTTTTTTGATGTATTTAATAAATTAAGTATCTATATTTGGGGTCGCTTTCCAATAGTTGACCTATTTAAACAATTTTGTTTTATTTTATGCATGACTTCTAAATACAAAAAAAAAATAAAATTAATGTGAGGAAATAACAAATATATTCAAAAAAAAATGTTTAAATTTTCGAAATTCTAACCTCGAAAAACTGAAAAGTATCATTTTCTTATTTATTTGGCAAACTTTCATTTAGGTTTGAAATTATTACACCATAAAATATTCTGCATTCGCGCGAATTTTTTTGCATGTGATAAAATGAAAAGCAAACAAATTAAAAATACAAAATAATATATTGCCAAATAAAATAAAGCGAAACAGTAAATGCAAAATATTTTATGGTGAAATAATTACAAAGAAATAAACTTATAACTGCCGTAAATTCATTGCATTTTTCATAAGTTGTTCAGCACAGACTAAGGCCGGGCGGAACGCAATAAAAACAGCCTGTCAAGTCATTTTTATGTCAAACTTGCTGACATTTGTACGGTCTTTGTGCAGATTTGTATGGGTTTGTGAAAAATTTATTATTAGGCGTGTTTTTTTTCAAACTGCTTGTTTTAAACACATAAACAAATGTTTCCTCACATGAATTCATATACAGAACATCTTAGATTAACATATATTTATTAGAAATAATAAAAAAGGTGAAAATTCAGGTTGACCTATTGGAAAGCACAGCCCAACAATTTATAAACTGATTGAATAATAAATAGCATTTTGCATTCTGTTTACATTTTAATTTCTGATCTGGCAATGTTTTGACAGCATACCAACCCTCACAAAACAAAACTAAACCTAGTGATGAATAGTGTGAACTAAAAACCAGATCACGTAAAGAGATCCCGATAAAAAGGAAGATCTTCTTTTGTTTTTGTAATGCGTGTAAAACGATGATCCGGATAGGATCATGCAAATAATAAAACACGGCTAGTGTAATTAATAATAAAACACGGCTAATGAAACACGGCTATTATGTGTTATTTCTCATCTATAATAAGAATAACTAATTATGTATTCGAATCTCCAAGTTATACATACCGACATCGACTCGACATACCGTACTTGCCTGCTGGGTGTTTATTTGTTTTTTTTTTTTTATGAGAATGAGAGGTTTTGTTGTTGACGACGTTCTCTACTGGTCTTATTGTTTTGTCCGTAACTGTACATATGTATATGTGTGTTAGCTCGCTGCTTGCTGTTGCGGCTGTTCAGTAGTTCGGTATTTTAATGCAAAAAATTTCAGTTCCAAATAGTACCTTACATATTTATATATTTATACATATAGTATATAAAATTGTGGGTAACTGTGACGTAGGTTAGTTGTCGTCCCTTGTCACACTGAACGTTGACGGTTCAAATCCAGATATTTCAGCGAAATGTACATACACATTTCTCAAGAAATAAAATATGTCGATCAATTTCAGAGGTGAATAGTAAGAAAGATCTGAAAAAAAATTCTGTTACCAACAAAAAAAGAGCAACATCTCGCACTGTTTTACAAATATTACTAGACGTTATTCTGCCCTTTCCGGTATGTTGCGCGATGAGCTCGATTTCTTAATTACATTTAAATAATAGCCGTGTTTTATTATCCCCGTGATCTGATCCGGATCAGATCAGAATAATAAAACAAACCAGATCAAAGTTCTGTGTTGTGGTGATTGTACAAGCTAGATTCATTTTGACATTTAGTGCGAAGTTGCCATGCGAATGAATATTTTCTTTTAAATGAAAATTTAATGCGCTTGTTTTATTTTTTTAGGAGGAAATTGTAAATTTTGATTAACAGATTCCGAATCAGAATAATATTTTGTAGCTATAATTTCAGTTTCACATCGCTTAAATATCATTATGAGCAGAAAAATTAATTTATTAGAACAAAATAACATTTAATGATATTTCGATTGCCAATAATATTTTTATATTCTAATCTGGCAACATTTACCCTTAACAATTGTCGATAATACAGCAGCATTTACAAATGAAAGTGTATCATAGTGAGAAACAGTCGAACTAATTTTTGGATCACGAAAATTGATCTTGATTGTTGTTGTAATGCACACAAACTTATGAGTTGATCTGATCCGGATCAGATCACGGGGATAATAAAACACGGCTAATGATGAATGATTTTCTTAATCTTAACTAAGACATTAAGATTAAGAAAATTTGAATTTGATCTTACGTTGATTGATGAATTAGTGGAGTAGAAGAATGTACAAAAACACGCTTCTGATTTCACTTTATAATTTTATGCAAAATATATAAATAAACAAATAAAGTTTTTCTCTCTGCAGAACATACTTTATGTCCAAGTTTGAGCTCATCGGCAGAGTAGTCTCGGAATTTACCGAGAACACACAAACAAACAGTGTATGTATGAAATACCGAATAATCAAATTATGGATATGTGTCATTTTGGTCAGTAAATATAGAATTTGTTAATACATAACTTGACTCCACCACCACTTATCAGGTTGTAATTTTCTCTTATGACACTAAACCAACATCGAAATGTTTCTGATGCATTTTTACCAAGGTTTGCGTGGAATTTAATGACCGCTATTTGTTCAATGCTTAAATTTCACCATCAAATGAAAATGTGTTCTAGAAAAATTATTTTCATAACTGTTACCAAATATCATGAAATTTTGACACATAGAGAAAATATTAAAACGCATGTTCAAACAAATCTTTTAGCAGAGATAAATTTATATGTATTATTCTTGAAGCAATTAATTAAACTTGTATTATTTTATATGTAGTATAATTTAGGTATTTTTTGTAGTCTAAGAAAGCTGTTACTTATAGACGTAAATAAACAAATTGATAGCGCTCTTGATGGCTGAGATATGATTCGTGTCCGGGATATTATATGACATACTGTATGTATTGGGAATATAAGTCATTTTGGTCAATAAATAAGCAATTTGTTAATAACTTGACTCCAGCGCCACCTATCGGGTCCAGAACTATCCTTTCTATCTTACGTATACACAAAATTTCATCGTAATCGGTTGGGCAGTTTCGGAGATTAGTGTGTACGAACACAGTGATACGTGATTTTTATATATTAAGAAGAAGATAAGGCTAGCCATATTAAGTCTTATTTAATTTATTTTATTTTAAATTAATTAAATTTAAATTTATTTAACTTGCAGATAAATTTTTATGAGCCTGATATCTGTGTTCTCTCAATTAATGATGCAATTCGAAGAGATGAAGGGTTGTATTCAATAAGCGCAAGAAATGTAGCCGGCTCAATAAGCACATCTGTAATGGTGCATATAGAAGATGATGAAGATAAATATATCTATAAAACCTATGGAAGACATCCATATGTGCGGTCAAAACCAACAGATTTTACAGACAAATACGATATCGGAGACGAACTAGGCAGAGGTACACAAGGCATAACGTACCATGCGGTAGAGCGTGCAACTGGAGACAGTTATGCTGCTAAGATTATGCACGGCAGATCAGAATTGCGTCCATTTATGATTAACGAAATCGATATCATGAATATGCTCAATCATAAAAAGCTAATTCGGCTTCACGATGCATATGAAAAGAATCATGGTTATAATCTTATCTTAGAACTAGCATCTGGCGGCGAATTGGTTAAAGACAATTTACTTCGTCGAGATTACTACACGGAGAGGGATATAGCAAATTATATACGCCAGGTGTTACTGGGATTAGAATATATGCACGATATTGGTGTTGGACACATGGGATTAACGGTAACTCAATTCTTTATGTTAAACTCATATTTATTAAAGCATTTACGTATTCATTTAGCTCAAAGATCTTTTGATTTCGGTGCCATCGGGTGATAATCTGAAAATCTCTGATTTCGGTCTTTCACGTAAAATACATTCAAGTCGCTTAGCTACATTGGATTTCGGAATGCCGGAATATGTTTCTCCGGAAGTAGTGAATCGGGAAGGAGTTAGCTTTTCACATGATATGTGGTCTGTTGGCATCATAACTTACGTGCTATTATCCGGTTACAATCCATTCAGAGGAGCTACAGATAGGGAAACTTTAACAAAAATACGTGAAGGATATTGGGACTTCAACGAAACATTATGGAAGGATATAAGCTTGGAGGCAAAGGATTTTATAAAAAGATTACTTGTTTATAATCCTACTGAAAGATTGGATGTAAAAACAGCACTAAGGCATCCATGGTTCTTTATGCTTGACCGAAAAGATTATAGTGGCTGCCAGATAAGCTCAGATCGCCTGCGAAATTATTATAGAGGATACGCTGATTGGTACGCCAATGCTTCTTGTGACAATTACTATCGCCGACGATTTTTGCATGATGCATTCACTCATCCGTCCGAGATGGTTTACCCACCAGGATATCAGTATACTCCAGAACGTTCTCCGGCGCCTCTTCCTGAACCAAAAAAGAGGGCGCCTTGGCAAGACACTGTGTCAAAATATTTACATCCAGATTACGAGCTAGGGCTTATACAGTCCGAGAGCCGGTACATATTTTTTTATATTCTTTTTATATAGTTTCTATTTATTTACTTCACTTATTTATTATTATAAAGCTATCAAAACGGTCCCGATACTTATCTTTTGCAACTAAGGGATGTCGGATTTCCAGTACGACTACGAGAATACATGAAAGTTGCTCACAGAAGATCACCTGCATTTGCTTTGACTGACAATATGGATTGGAGTGTAAGTAAAATATTGAATAAACCTATTTTTAAACTAGCTGCCCGTGCTCGCTTTGCTTCGCCTGCCTACCACATTTCTGGGATGTAGTTGATGGAGTTTTGATTTACTTTGCTGTACTAATACACCAAGAGCTCGCAGTAATTTTGTTGTGAATGGTAACCAAAAGACATACATATTAATATGCAGCCTCGATGAAAGAGATTTCAAATCTAACCGTCTAACAGCACAATATGGTGGCAGCTAAAGAGAGTAACAATTCATTAAAAACCCGTTAGTTGTCAAATACAGAAAAATAAGGGTAACCACTTGACAATAGTCCGAAATAACAGTACAGAACCCACTGAATAGGGATAAATAAATCCAAGGCCTTTTCCTTATCGCCAAGTCCTTGCCAGACGCTCTCAATGTATCGAAAACCGTAAAAGATTTATTAAGTCGTGTTCATTAACTTAAAACAAAACTATACAATACTATACTCCTCTTCATTTTCGTATTCATCGGAGGAATCGAAATAATAGTCACTGTTACTCTGATGAATCCTAAGATGAAGAGGAGTATAGGGCGTCCCAGCTTAGAGGTAGATATAATCCATTAATTGTAAATACCTGCAGTTCTAGCGAACAAAAAATCGTATCACAAAACAAAACAAATCGTATATTTTCACCCCCCTCCAAGTTATAGCCCGTCGAAGTAAGGGACCTCCGATTTGGTGGTAAGACCATTTTAAATGATATTACTTCTGAACTACTACAGATACAAAACCATTTTTTTACATTTCGGAGACGCAATCAGAAGCGCATACTAGATGTTGAAGACTTTATGTACATCTATATAGCCATAAAAAAGTTATGGCTCCTAGAACTCAAAATTATGAAAATTTGTTGTTCTAATTTTTTACTTTAAATGCATTTTTCACAAATCTTTTTATCTTTGGCGAATTCTCTAAAAATTAAGTTAAACAACTGATTCGATACCTGTTTTGTTGCGGAAGCCGAAGAACTATAGGTAAAACACAAAAAATGAAGTGCATTTGGTGAAGAATAAAAGTGGTGATACAAAAGACTCTCGCATGAGAAGGTAACCTCTATCAAGCTACCAAGACCAACAATTGACAATACATCTTTGGAAAAAGCGGAAACACACTTACACCAAACAAGTATAAATACAGTGAGCACACAAGTATAAAATACCAAATTCAACAGAAAAAGAAACTCATACAATCAAATTTAGTACATTTTTAGTTACCTACACAAAAAAATTCACTATTAAAAACAAAATAAAACCTACCTCTAGCTTTACCTATTGTAAGAACCATCACCTTAAAAGCTTTGCTTACAAATACTTCAAGTTCAGACAACCACCGTATCTATTCACAATATTAACATAAAATAAATAGATTAATACCAGATGCCTAAAAGTATGCAGCGAACACCGCCAAAAACGATTTTGACCAGGTCAGGAGCAGTACCAAAAATAAAAAGATGAATTTTGGAAACGTCCCCGGAGAGCATTGGCACTGAAGATCCGGTAGGCAATATGGCAGTTAAAGATCTAATGGGTATGATGCAAAAGTCACTGGCAGTGATCTTGGATGAGAAGATGAAAATTCTACCTACTAAAGAGGATATTGCGGAAGTGAAGACACATGTGGGTGAACTAGCATCGAAAATAGACTTGCTCGCAAAAGAAAATGAATTCCTTAAAGCCCAAGTGGCGTAGCTGAAAGAAGATCGAGATAGAGACAAAGAGCAACTAAATCACCTGGAAGAATTTAAAACGGAAATTACAGAGCTTAAAAATCAGCAAAGAGAAGAAAAGAAACACCTGTATATCCTGGAAAATTACGCAATAAAGTTAAAACTCATTGTAAACGGTATTTCAAACAATAGCCGTGTTTTATTATTACTTATGATCTATATGGATCACGCAATGAAAATAAAACAAACTGGATTACATCGCATACTTTTTTAGCTCAGATACAGACCTTTTTAGCTCAGACACATACATTTAGCGCGAAGTTGCAGTTTTATTACACAGGTTTTAGCTCAGGCACAAGCCTTTGGAGCGAAATTGCAGTTTTATTATACAGCTTTTAGCTAAGACACACACCTTTAGCGCGAAAGCAAAGTTCACAATCGCAAGTACATCCTACTGAGATATAGCCGAACTAATTTTCAGATCACGAAAATTGATCTTGATAAGAAGCTAGATCACGTAGTGTTGTTGTAATGCATACAAACCAATGATCTATATGGATCATGCCGGCGTTAAAGATCTATGCAAGGACAAACTAAAATTAATCGATGTGATTGCGATAAGGAACGTGCGAAAAATTGGGGAAAAAGATAGAAAAATGATGGTGGTATTGGAATTAGGAGACTCAAATGCAATGAGAAAGGTACTAAATGCCACTGGAAATCTTCAAAACACAGCAATTACTATCCAAAGGGATCTATCAACTGAAGCGAGAATAAGAAGAGGAGCAATGGCACAACTACAAGCGGAGATTCTAAGGGTGAATAAAACGAAGCTTTTAATTCTACGAGGTGACCAATTAATAGTTGAAAAGATTCGTTTCTTTTGGATATCCGATCGACTTATATGTAACAAGGGGGGTGGAAAAACAGAATTATGTAAAATATATAAGAATAAGAATATATAAGAATATATATGAGAATGTCAACTTCTGCCACAAAAAACTTATTGAAAATTCCCAAAAATTTAATGTACATAGATTTAAAAAAAAACAATAGGATCTTATCGTCTGTGGAGAGAGTAGTTTAGAAATAATTAATTGTAATAAAAATATTGGCAATCTTTTAAATTCAAATGTAGAAACATGTAAACAAAAATATAAAGATAGTAAACTAAGTATAATGTCATGCAACGTCCATGGCCTTGCTGGTAAAAATCTGTTTGCAGAATTCTTTAGTTTCATAAAAACGCAGAATATTTTCATGCTGCAAGAAACTCATGTAGAAGAGAAAAATTTTGCCCTCTACGAAAATTTTTTTGGGGGATGTATGCTACGATGGGAAGCGGCATATCGAATTAACAGACGAGGAAGAGCTATTGGAGGCGAACAAAACATAATAACTAAATTTAAAATAAATTGTGAACCAATGGAACACACTTGAAGTAGCATGCGGAAAAGAAACGTTTAAAATTATCCCAATATCTTTAAGGCAGGAAACTTGAAGCGAGCAATTCGGCGAATTGAAACTAGTGTTGGCGCAAAATGAAATGAGGAATGTCATACTGATAGGGGATATGAACATAAGGATAGGAGAAGAATCACAAATTCTGGATATTAGAAAAACGGTCGTCTAAGGATTAAATAATAAATCGCATGGGGAAGGAATTCATTGATCTTTGCAATGATCACTGACTTCTAATTTTGAACGGAATACCACATGGAGACGAAGAAGGGGAAATTACGTTTGTGTCGACAGTGGGTGAATCGGTAAATGATATTTGCACAATATCCGGAGCATTATCTAAAAAGGTCTGCAGTTTTTCAGTAGATGCAGAAGTGCACTCTGATCACATACCATTAAAACAGGAGCTCAATCCCACACCTACAAACACAGGAATTAGAAATTATGATATGCATATGTTTAAGAAGCAATATAAGGATGAATACAAAAAAAAGCTTGAAAGCAAGACAAGGCTATACAACGATTCAAATGAGTCTATTCTCGTAAGGGATTTGACAGACCTGATAAAAGAAGTCGTAGGAAAGAGCCAAAAAAAATCCAAAAAAATTCTGTTGCGCCAGAAGTGATTCGATTTTTCATGCTACAATGCCAGAACAAAGTCTTTTCGAGCATTAAATTTATGGAGACATACTTATGATAGCGACATAAAAAGGCAGTATCAAAACTTGATTTGGAAGTACAGTAAAACTTCCGAATTGGGGCACACAGTAACGAATTACTAGTAAGTTTCGGATGTGAGGTTCGCAGCTGGATAAAATGAACTTAAAGGGAACGAATCTTTGCATTTCTTACAAATCCCGTTATTGAATTTTCGCTGAAAAATTGCAACTGATTTTGTTAGTCAGTTGGATACTTTTCTGCTGTGTTGACGGGTGCCGCTAATTGAATTTGTTTATTTTTGCTTTAAAATTTCATTCTTTCGACTTTCTTCAGGTATACATAATTTTCACTATTTACTATCACTATGTTTTTATGTATTTAGCAACTAATTTTTTTGTAAGATGAGTAAACAATATAAAGAAGCGGATATAAACAAAAAATTGCAAGTCATCAAATCCTACGAGGATGATAAATTAAGTGTGCGGAAGCTAGCAGAGAAGTTTAGTGTAAGTAAAAGTCAGATCCAGCGTATCCTTAAATCAAAGGAAATTGTTAAAAGAAAAGTGGAAGAATATGGTCTTTTGGCCATGAAACGCATAAAATTGTTTGGTGGGGCAGCTTGTAACTTGGATCGCCGCACTTTTGAATGGTTCTCGTTAGCCCGTGGGAAAAACATTCCTGTGTCCGGACCTATGCTTCAATTAAAAGCCCTTAAGATCGCTGAAAGCTTGAAGCTTAATAATTTTCAAGCATCTAACGGTTGGTTGGACAAATTTAGGAAGCGTCACAATATTGATTTCCACATTCTGAGCGGAGAAGGCGCTCATGTGGACATGGAGTGCGTTAATTCCTTCAGAGCATCAATCAGCAAGATTTGCGAAGGATACGACCCAAAAAATGTGTACAATTTGGACGAAACAGGATTATTCTTCCGAGCCACTCCATTTAAGTCCTTAACACTTCCAAATGAAAAGTGGGTTGGTGGTAAGCAATCTAAAGAGAGAATAACTGTTGCTCTTCTCTGTAGTGCTCTTGGTGAAAAAGAACAGCTCCTGATTATTGGTAAAGCGGCGAAACCACGGGCGTTTAAAAATATGGATGTAGAAAAATCGTTAAAAATTACGTGGCGGAGTAATTCCAAGGCTTGGATGAGTGGCTTCAAAACTTCGATAATAATTTGAGCAAACAATATCGAAGAGTTCTGCTATTTTTGGACAACGCACCTTGCCATATTTTTCGTGCAGACTGTAATTTGAGAAATATAGAATTGAAATTCTTGCCGGCCAACTGCACTTCCCAACTTCAGCCCTTAGACCAGGGGATTATAAAAAATTTAAAGGTCTACTATCGCAAATTTTTGATGGAAACACTTCTGTGTACAATAGACGAAGTTGATGTATTCGCTGATCTTGCTGGTAAAATAACTGTCCTAGATGCCTGTAGATTGTTAAAAGAGGCCTGGAATGCTGTAAGTGCGATATCAAATTGCTTCAGGAAAGCAGGGTTTCCGATAGCATTAGAAAATTCTATTTTATTGGACCAAGATATCATACCGGAAGACATTAATGAATTTGCGGGCATTGACGAGCAACTTACAACATGCTCTGCATTGTCTGAACACTGGGAGGAGGAGTTTTTCCGATCGCTTGACGATGTGGGGAATGTTTCGATGAACGTAGAGAACGATAGCTCAAGAGAAACCTCCCCCGAACCAGAACCAGAGTCTCACATATCTTGCAAGGTTGCTTTGAGACAAATGATCCATCAAATGCTTAAAAATGTTAAGGGATACAAAGCTCCCGGAGAAGACAGGCTCTTATACGAGGTTTTCATAAATGCACCGGCGAATTTTATTACGCTTCTAGCTAAAGGGCTTACAAGAATGCTTGAGAAAGAAAAAGTGGAAGAAAGTTTTCTAAAAGCCATCATTTTCCCCATAGACAAGAAAGGTAACGCAAATCCTAGTAGAAGTTATGCATAGCGGGCTGGCACAATGGGAAAAGAAACATAAAATCTTAAACGAATTTCAAGCGGGATTCCGAGAAAACTATTCCACTGTTGATTATATTTATAACCTATGCTGCATCATTGAGATTAAAAATAGAGAAAAAAAGAAAGTATATGGTTTCTTTATGGATTTCTATGGGAGTAAAACAGGGGTGCTTACTCAGCCCTCTATTGCTGCTCTATTGCGTTGCTGCTAAATGACCTGAATGACTTTTTGGGGGGTGGATTATCCCTGGGTGGCGTTAATGTCAGGGTTCTAATGTATGCTGATGACATCATAATATTAGCAGAAGATGTATCAATTCTACAATGAATGATAAAAAAGCTGGAAGAAAATTGCATTATTTGGAACATCAACATTAATTTAGATAAATTAAAAATTATGATATTCAGCAAAGGGGGTAAAAAAGCAAAATATCTAGGCCTAATAATGACACCGGGACTCTCAATGATGGAACATGGAACAGCTCAAAGAGAGAGAAGCAAAAGCTAGAATTTGTTTGAATGGCACCTGGAAAAATTTCATTGGGAGGAAGGAGGTAAAGCGCTCAGCTAAATTTAAACTGTTTAATGCTATAATAAGGACAATCTTCAGTTATGCTGCTCAAGTTTGGGGTTTCTCAAATCTTAGTTCAGTAGATAAAATACAGCGATTCTTCCTAAAAAAGAAAACAGGAATCCCGGCTATGCATTACTATTAATCTGTTCGTTTAGTTTTTGTATTCTCACTTTCAAACACTTAAAACAAAAAAAGTTATAGCTTTAGAATTCACTGAAAAAAATTACATGCAAACTTATCAAAAATGAAAACACAACTTGTTACACGCTGATCAGAATCTGAACTCAATAAGGGGAAAAATAGAGATACCTTTAGATTTAGACTGTGGACATAAGAAAATATCATATCTGTCATATTTATAGGAAGTGAAAAATTTGAGTTTGATGAAACCTCCTAGATGTCGAAACCACCTCGCCTTAGTCTACACAAACATAATACACAAATCCATTCCACTCAGATTCAACACGTTTATTTATAGGAAAAATGAGAAATATTAATTACGAAGAGAGATCGAAAGAAAACTAAAAGAAGAAAATGCCACTGAGATTGGTTTCAGAACATTGATCAATTAACAAATTAATAAAAAAAAAAAGGCATTTTGCAAAGATGTTATTAATATTGCTCAGCTTGTAGAGCACGTAGAAATATAATTTGGACTTAAAAGATGCGTATTTTAAAGCTCTTAAAATGGATCTGAACTTCAATAAAATAGACGCATGAGAAGTTTACTTTTTTTAAGTCCAAAGTCTAATTATTGAATTTATTGATTTTTACACTTAAAATCAGATATTTTGTTAGACACGAATCTGCTCCTTATCAAAACCTAATCAACACAAAAATAATCAAAATCCGTTCAGCCGTTTGCTGTGTAGGTCCACGCAAAGGAATGTTCATTTTGTTTTAAATTACTATTAGGAATTGATTGTGATCGCACACTTGACCGCTCTAATTGCCGGTCGGGAACTGAAAAGAAAGTGAAAAAATAGTATTCTCATGATTTTAAACTTCAAAGAAATGGATTCGCTTTATCAGCAAAGATCAAAACGAAAACATCGATCAGCTGCGTCAACCAAGTCTCTTCATTTCCAAGTTTCCTGTATGTTATACAAATGTTGGTGGTATTAGATTAGAAGTAAAGAAGGAGCTTTTTCTTTGGCAACCAATATACAGTAAAACTTCCAAAAGGGACACTCCGCATTGGGAACACCTCTTAATTGGGTCAGCCCTCCATCTTAATTTCCATACACAACACCCTATCTTATTGGGACACCTCTCAAATAGAACGTAGTTAAAGGTTTCCTAGAACCTCATATAATGGTATGCACCTCGTAAATACGATAGTAGACATAGAATTCATCAAACTATGACTTCTCTAATTGTGCAGCTATGAGTTACATGTAAGTTTCCGATGTAAGGTTCGCAGCTTCTTCAATTGAACTTAAAAGGAAAGAATCTGCGCATTTCTAACAAATTCCCGTTATTGAATTTTGCTCGTAAAATTGCAAGATGGCACGCACCTCGTAAATGGGACAGTAGAGATAGAAATTATCAAACTATGACTTCTCTAATTGTGCAGCTATGAATTACAGTTGCTCTCAAAACTGAGCGTACACCCATCATCCAAACACATTTTTCGTTTTTTTCAATATTAAGAAATATTTTTCTGAATAATTTATTTACAGAATTCATTTAACACATATTTTTGCAGTAATACTAAGAAATAAAATCTAACAAAAGTTCATTATTAAATTGTTTATACAAATCGTCGGCTGAGAATATAGTTGTCGTATGTCAAATTTTAGCATTTTCTGATTTTGATGCATTATTATATTATTCGATGAGATCTTTCTGTTGGTGCTATCAGTTTTTGCCTACCATCAATAGTTTCCGAGATATACGGTTTTTTTTTTTTCGTATGTAGGCTCTAAGTAACGGTTTTAGTATTTATTTGTCGTATGCAGAAAGTTTTTTTTACATACGACTGAATTCTTTTTAGTAAGAATTTAATGGTCGTATGTAAAAGAAACGCTTTGCATACGACAAATAAATACATACCTACTACAATTTGCGTGATTAATTGACGTATGCGTATTGATAGTGTTTAAACTAGTATCGCCTGTGCCGACCAATTGTGAGAGAAAATTAGCATGTATGAATATTTACTGGTTAACCTGATTTTTACCAGGCTTAGGCACAACATATTAGAAAAAAATTACATACATACCTACTGCACTGGCCCTCTTCACAGCCTTTCCAGCAAAGAAAAAGTTAAACGAATATGTTGTGTTTAAGCCAGTTACGTTAGGTAAGGTTAGGTTAGGACGGGGTATGAGGCTGAGCCATCATGAAAACACTTGGCACCATTGTGGGCCCAACGCGATCCGCTGGAATCTTCTATAGATGATACCAAAACCGAAACGTTTCCGTCTAAACATTTGATTTGCCTGCTAAATCTAAAAATTTGATTGTGGCCGGTTTAGCCCACTTCTTCCAATGTATCAAAAAAGTATCTCCCTGAAAATTTTTGCGCGAACGAGCTCCGGAAAGAATTCCAATTAATGTTCTTAACTTTGCCCTATTTAGTCCAAGTATTACTTTGGTCCTTTTGTGATCTAAGGCCGGCCAAAGAGCATTTGACACCCTATATCCCTCTATTCCTGACCATTTATTGCCCGCCATGCTAATGATGGTATTCTTTATTTTCACCCTGATGCCGCATGATGGTGGTGCTTAGTGCACCATCTCAGTTATAGGCATGCCCCCCCCCCCCCCCCCCCCCTCTTTCTTGGTAGATCCTCAGTAAGCTCATTTCCTTCTACACCAGAGTGTCCTAGTACCCAACAAAGTTAAACTCTTTTATGTCTGCTTAGGGTTTTGAGCGCAGAGCGATAACCTTCTACAGTTACTGATTTAACGATATACGATTCTAGCGCTCTGGGCGCGGCGTGACTGTCGATACGGATAGTGATATCATTATCTGATATCAGCTTTATCACCAACAGCTCCGCCGATCTCTGTACCATACTTAGTGAAAACGAAAAGCATTTTTATTACAAGCACATATGAGAAAAAATATTGTATGTACCTATACGGATAGAAAATGTGCTTCAAATCATTTAATATTAATTAATCGGAAAAATAATTTTTTCTTTATTTTCTACATTTTTTAATTTATTTTTGTATGTATGTACTTCTTGTAAAACAAGAAGTTCTTATAAAATTATAAAAAATAAAACTTAACAATAAAAAAAAAATTGCATTATTGTATTTCATTATTACAGGTACAAGAACTTAATTTGAATTTTTATCTTCGTACCTAAAAACGACAAACTTGACTTACGAATAAGTAGTATTTTATCGTATGCAATGGTTTTTGTCGTATGTAAGTATTTAAAAATTCGGAGGTGCTTACATACAACAAAATGATTCTACATAGTTTTTTTTATAGGTCAATAACTTTTTCACATCTCGAGATAAAGCATTATGTAAAAAAGCAATTAAGGAGTAAAATATTTCCAATATTCTCTGAAAATTTCATAAAAATTGGTCCGCTAGAAAAAAAGATATATTAAGTCAAACTTCAAATTCAATTTGCCAACAATAGGTACTTTTCACATACGACAACTAAATTCTCAGCCGACGAAATATAAAGGTGAAAAGCACTGAATTTCATCACACAAAATTGAGCAACACCCATGAACATGCGTATGAAAATAACATGGGATACGAATAAATCGACGTTTACCGTTATTTTAAAATATAGAAAACGTAAGTAAGGATGTTGTTGATTATTAGTAGTGCGATTTTGTATGTGGAATTTTCATAAGCTGCGTTAGCCAGTATACTTTAAAAGCATGGAAAACAAAGGGAAATAGGCAGACATTTTCACTAAAAAACTTCTCGTTAGATTGTATTGTGAAGGAAATTCTTTGCAGAAAATTGGTGAAATTGTTGGGCGAACACATTCCATTGTTCAAAAAATTATAAACATCTACATATACGAAGGTACGCTACAGAAAACAGGTGGAAGGAGAAGCAAAAATATGTTATGGCCACATAATGAACGATTTATTGTTCGCAAAACTAGGTCCAATCCAAACGCCAGTGTTCCAAAGTTAACTTTTGGGAGTTTCTATGAATATCGAGAAACTCGTGACATTAGAAACCGTTACACTCGTATTACGCAAAAACAATTTATATACAAGAGTAGCACTTCACCCACTATACATTTCTTCTGTAAACCGAGAAGTACTTTGGAGTTCGCCAAAAAATATATTAAAGATCCACAATGTTTTTGGGAAAATGTTATGTTTACCGCTGAATCAAAAATATAAATGTATTTGGCTCAGATGTAAACAAATTTTCTGGAGAGAACCTACTACAGAGCTGAAAATGAAAAATATTTGCAAAACAGTGAAACATGAAAGAGGATACATTTTGTCATGGGATTACAATGGACAAAATAAAGTCTTAAATATTCCCAAAAGAGATCTACACAATTCCACAGAGAATCTGAGCTTGCCTTTAGATTTAACTGTTCGGAAAGATAACGATCCAGAAAAAAAACTAACACTAGGTAAGCAAATAGTTGCTGTAAAATATTTCAAAACAGCTCAAAACTCCACCACAAATTCAAAAAATATGTGAAATATGAATCCTGTAAATAAATTATTTTGAAAAGTATTTCTTAATATTGAAAAAAGGAAAAATGTGTTTGGATGATGGGTGTACGCTCAATTTTGAGAGCAACTGTATATATGTAAGTTTCGGATGTAAGGTTCGCAGCTTCATCAAATGAACTTAAAAGGAAAGAATCTGCGCATTTCTAACAAATTCCTGTTATTGAATTTTTTCTGTAAAATTGCAACTGAGTTCTTCCGTTAAAATTAATAATTTTCAACATTTTCATAGACTCCGAATGGGAACGGCACAAAATCCCGACTTTCCAAATCCCGACTATACAAAATCCCGACAAAAAAAAAATCGCATTTCTTAAAATGCCGACTCACAAAATCCCGACAAATGAACTTTTGTGAAAAAATCCCGACTTTGTGATTTGGGATTTTAGTTTCGCAGTGAATTTTTTTGCTGAAAAAAAAATTGGATCTTTAAATCTCTTATCATTTTTTTTCCACATTCTTAAAAGATTGCTTTCGCCCACTACCCCACCATGTCACTTAGAAAAAAAAAACCAAGAAACTTACCAAAACACAGTCTGAATTTGTTAGCAAAATCGTTTGGTTAAGTGCATCTGATGAGAATCGAAAAGCGCTGTTCTTTGTGATTCTCATTCGGTGCACTTAACCAAACGATTTTTTATTTTTTTTGTTTTATATTGTCTTAATATAAACTTAAAGCTATAAGATACATTGATAATACAAATTTGTTGGCACACTGGGGGTCTTACCTTATACATTGACTTACAAATAAAAAAATATAATTATATATTGTACATGTAAGCTTAAAATTAAAAGTCGGTTGACTTAGATGTCCTCGGGGTGCTCCGTCCCGGTTGTCAGTGGTGAGTTTGGTGTGGGTTTTGAGGGGGGTTGGCGTTTAGCCACGGCGGTAGGCTGCCCTGTGTCAGCGTAGAATACAACTGCTTCCTCGTTGTCGATTGGGGTGATGTCTTCATCCAGGGTGTCCAGGGCGCTGGTCAATATGCTGTATAGGAACGGTCCGAGCCTAGAGCCTTGGGCAACTCCAGCTCTGATGTTCTTCACTGTTGATGTGCATTTCTCCAGTTGTACAAAGAATTTTCTGGAAGAAAAAAAAGAAAAAATAATTTTAATTAGTGCTAAGGGAAAGCCTAGTAAATGAAGTTTATGGATGAGTCCTTCAATCCACACGCTGTCGAATGTTTTCCCGACATCCAGAACGCATCCGACGGTGACTCGATGCATGTTGAGTGCTACGGTGATGTCATGCTGAAACTTAATGAGCGGATGCAGTGTGGAATGCTTCTCTCGAAAGCCGAACTGCATGTCAGGGATTATGAAGTTCTCACTGCAGAACTTCTTGAGTTTCCTGAGAATTTGTTCCTCCAGTAGTTTACTCAAGTTGCTGAGGAGGGAAATCGGCCTGTAGTTCGAAACGTTGCTCATGACACCTTTCTTGGGAATCGCCGCGATTTTTGCCGTCTTCCATTTTTGGGGGAAATAGTTGTTGTTGAGACAGTTGTTGAGGATGATTGTAATGATGATCAGAACTGTTTGTGGGAGCCTCTTGATGATGAAGTTTGATACCCCATCCGACCCAGTTGACTTCTTTGGCTTGCAGCTGTGGATGATCTCGGCAATCTCCTCAGGGGTGCTCAGGTTCGGGCTGTCAGTTGGGTCGCTTGCAGGATTGGTGTCACTGAACGAGGATTTTTTGGGGTTATGCGCCAGGGTTATTCGGGTGGATTCCTCCACTTCCTCCAGGAAGACTGGATCGGATGATGGATTGGGGATAAAGTTTCCTTCAAAGTATTCGACGAATTATTCGGCTTTGTCCTGTGTCGTGTTTGCTTCCCCATTGTTGGTGATGATCGTCTCAGGCATTGGAGATTTTTTGCCAATCAGTCTGTTTATATTTTTGAAGGCATCAGGTCCAGGTTTAATTGACTGCAGTCTCTTCTGGAATTGGTTGTTGTTGTGGTGTTGGATGGAATTCCGAAACATTCTCATTTCTATTCTGTCGGTAGGTTTTGAATCCCGCGATGCCTATGTTAGCCGTGTTTTATTATCCCCGTTATGTGATCCGGATCAGATCGACAAATAAGTTTGTGTGCATTACAACAACAATCCGAGATCTTGCTTCTTGTCAAGATCAATTTTCGTGATCCAAAAATTAGTTCGACTATTTCTCACTATGGTACACTTTCGTTTGTGAATGTTGCTGTATTATCGGCAATTGCCAAGGGTAAATGTTGCCAGATTAGAATATAAAAATATAATTGGCAATCCAAATATCATTAATGTTATTTTGTTCGAATAAATTAATTTTTCTGCTCATAATGATATTTAAGCGATGTGAAACTGAAATTATAGCTGCAAAATACTATTCTCATTCGGTATCTGTTAATCAAAATTAACAATTGCCTCCTAAAAAATAAAACAAGCGCATTCAATTTTTATTTAAAAGAAAATATTCATTCGCATGGCAACTTCGCACTAAATGTCAAAATGAACTTAGCTTGTACAATCACCACAACACAGAACTTTGATCTGGTTTGTCTTATTATTCTGATCTGATCCGGATCAGATCACGGGGATAATAAAACACGGCTGTTGTTTCTTTTTGTCACATTGGTTTCACTGATGAGGGTGATGTCCAGATTATTGTTCTTCATGAATATGTTGAATGATGTCCTCTTTCCCGGGCTGTATAATGAGTTAACATTATACGTCAGTATGCGAATCTTCATTAATTGCATATTTCGAAGATGAAGGTGGCCAATGCCACGGACTTTTCTCCTTCGCTAAGCTGGACGTAGTTCTGCGGAACAGCACGTCGGGCTTTTCGATGACTGAGACCAGATTGGATCCAAAAATTTGCTGGACTTCGCTGTTGAGGTTGTTATTGGGTTGGGCTGGCCTCGTTGGCGCTGTTTTGGGTGCAGTTGTCCTGGCAGGTACAGTTGTTCTGGCTGGTACTGATCTCGTTGCTTTGTTGATGGGTGTCTTTAAATGCTGTGCCTTTGTTCCTGCTAGGGTTCCTGTTGATCTGCCTTTCAGCATTGATGCGTAGCTGATTGTAGGGCGGGTAACGGTGCATGCAGATATTGTGGCAAAATCCTTTTGCGCCTTTTTTTTCCGCCATGACCTTGTTCCTCTCCGTTCGTTTAGCAATAAGAGTTGGGCAACCATTAAAGCTGGCTGGATGTCCTTCCTTCTGGCAATTTGCACACCAAACGTCAGTTCCAGTATTTTCCTGATTTTTGTATCTTGTTCATAGTGCGTGTTTTGGTAAGTTCTCCGTTTTTTTTTTTTTGTTTTTTTTAGTGAAGTGTTGAGGGTGATTGACATCGCGAGGAGGTTGCCAGTGTCGAAACAACTTCCTTTTAAAATAATTATGATTCTTTAACTATTTTGTGGTAAATATCATTTTATGAGAATCAAAAAGAACAGCGCTTTTTGAAGTTGGTCCCGTCGGTGTTCCTGTTATTATTGTTTCAGCGCGGAGGTTTCATTTTTTCTACTGAAATTTTTGATTCCTTGTACGTAGGTAAATAAATGTATACATATGCTATGTTACAGCCATGTTACAGCCATCAAATCAGTAAATAATAATTTTTCTCTTTTATTTAGCAGTTCCCACCATAATCAAATATTTCTGATCCCTACAGTTTGGAGAACTTGAATCTCGTTATTTTTATTCCCTGGTCCGCACTTTGTTGCCCATTTGGTGATTTTGATATGCATATTTAAAAACTTTGTCTGCGCTACGGACGCTGTTATGTAGATGAGTAGCGCAGTTTCTTAAGGATATCATTTATTAATTGCACACAATAAACATACTACATACATATTACAAATTGAATATTTGAATAAATAAAGTGAATAAAATTTAATTTGTATTCGATTTTTTTACTAATCATATAGCTGCCTATTATAAGAGAAAGAAGGCGCTTTACTGACGTAATGGATGAAGAGATCGACGATGAACGTAAGAGCCGCATTGGGTCTTACAGTGTAAATGAATCACATTCTATTCGGAGGTTAAGAACAGAACTTGGTCCACGTCTGGATCAGTATGCTGAGGCAGATGTACTTATTGAGAGTCAACGAGAAGGTTATCCCCCATTTTTCCGTGAAAAACCTCAAACTCTTGCCATTACTACAAATAAGCCAGCTTACATGCATTGCTTTGCTGTGGGCGATCCAAAACCTTGTGTACAATGGTTTAAGAATGATATGGTTCTAACCGAAAATAAGCGCATAAAAACCGTCATTGATGACGATGGCAGATCTATTCTGAAATTCGACCCAGCTAACAGCTATGATGTCGGGATCTATAAAGCTGTTGCCAGAAATAAAGTTGGACAAACTGTGGCCCGTTGTCGTGTAGTTATTGCAAGTGAGCCGAATGCTCCAGACTCTCCAGAAGTATCTGCAGTCAGTGGCACTGAAGTGTTATTACGGTGGAAGCAGCCCCGATATGATGGAAACTCTTCTGTTCTTTGCTATAGCTTGCAATATAAACCAATCTCAAACGACCAATGGACTACAATTGCTGACAACATTGATCATGAATTTTACCTAGTACATGGTCTTCAACCAAACGAAAGTTATCACTTTAGACTTGCATCTAGAAACAATATTGGTTGGAGTGAAATGGGCAATCCGACAAACACAACAACCTCCAATGAAGATGCCCCTAAAATAACGATAACAAAGTCCATGAAACACCTTCAACAACTTACCGAGAGTGGTCACGAAATAGCTTTCGAAGAAAGAAAAGTTCATGTAGACTATCAACTAGAACGTGACCCTCTTAGTTGGATAACGGATTCAGACATTAGCGAAAAATATAGTTTTATATCTGAAATTCACCGCGGTAAGTTTAGTACCGTTGTAAAGGGTGTTCAGAAATCGACAAACTCAATGATTGTGGCTAAAATATTCGAAGTTAATAACAATAACGAGGGTTCGGTTCAAAATGAGTTCGAACATATACGAACATTGCGACACGAACGAATAGCTTCCTTGTTTGCGGCATATAGCCCTCCGAGTTTACCAATCCAAATATTTATAATGGAAAAACTCCAAGGTGCTGATGTTTTGAATTACTTCAGTAGCAGACATGAATACACAGAACAAATGGTAGCGAGTGTTATAACTCAGCTTTTAGATGCATTACAATACCTGCATTGGCGAGGATTCTGCCATCTTGACATTCAGCCAGATAATATAGTCATGTCAACGGTACGTTCCGTGCAGATTAAACTAGTTGATTTCGGGTCATCAAGGAAAATTAGTAAACAAGGTTCCACGGCTCCTCTTTGCGGAGCTCTCGATTATCAATCTCCAGAAATGATTAACGAAGAATTAATTTTCCCTCAAACTGATATTTGGTCCGTTGGAGTAATTACTTATATACTTTTGTCCGGTTCAAGTCCGTTCAGAGGAAATAATGAAGCGGAGACTAAGCAGAATATATCATTTGTACGTTATCGTTTTGAAAATCTTTACAGCGAAGTGACTCCAGAAGCAACGCGTTTCATAATGTTCTTATTCAAGCGAAACCCAAGGTTTGTTAAGTCTAAGTGAAACAAATTCAAGCTACAAGTATTTTTAATTTACTTTCAGTAAACGTCCATATTGTGAGGAATGCCTCGAACACAGATGGTTAGCAGCATCAGACTATATGAATAAAAAACGCGAAAGATCGGTATTCCTTGGAAATAGGCTGAAGGTATGTATAGAATAATTGCTCTTATTTTGACTTTCTTTTCGTAATTTAAATATTATAAATTATTTTAGGAATTTTCTGATGCATACCACGCTGAGAAGGAGGCAGAAGCATCATCCTCCGAGAACCTTTCTAGCTCATTGGGTAATGGACCCACACCTAGGCAACTTTTAAGATCCAACAGTATCCAAGATGAACTAATGACAAACTTTTAGATAAGAAACTGATAATTTCGTGCGTTTAATATAATTGCTGTTTTGAAGTTGATAAGTGTAAAAATGTGTATAGATATTTCATGTTCATTGAATCGATATTGAATACTGAATAATTGAATAAAACAAATAAGCTATTTAAGTTTGACTCTGTATATTATGTTTGTCACAGATTATGGACAAGCATTTTAATTTATTTTGATTTTACGAGTAGGTGCACGCAATTGGTATGTTTTAATTTCAATTATACCGCACGGTAAGTCATTTTCAGCTGTAGGTACCAGAGAACTGCATGAATCATCTCATTTGCAGTTGTGAAATACTCGCTAAAAAACGAGCCATTTACAGTCTCACGCACACAGAAAACAAGCTAGTGTGAATCATGCAAGAAATGATAACAAAGTTTACTGCGCACAAGAATCAAAATTCGAATGCTTATGGTCTTTTTTTTTCATTTTTAATGCATTTTTATTTATCAATTCAATTATTACTTACATGCTAGACAAAAGTGCTTAAAACTAGCTTAACTAACTTAACTATCTTACTCTAACTTACTGGACCCACACGGGCACTCTAAGCTAAACTTAATACTTATACTATGTCTTTCAACGTAACCTAACTTATAATATAAAATTTTAATTGAATTTACAATGTTTAAAGCTAAGAAAAATTTTTTTTGGAAAAAACTTAGCAAAATGACCATTTTTGATTTTTAATTAAAACTACCTTAAATAATAAAACTTAGAACTACCGTTGTATATACATTACTATAGTAGCGCCAATCCAGTAGTACCATTATGCTGCAAGATGTCGCTAGTAATACCAAATCGAGAATAAAGTGCCAGAGAGCTTTTGCGCCTTTGCTAATTTCATTCCTTATGAAAAAGCTTTCGTCAAGATTTTAATTTCTTCGTTATTTCGGCACTGTGGTATGTTACACCGGGAAAAGAAGGAAAACGCTACTTTTTGCTTACAATTCATTTATTTGGGTATAGCGAATTACACAGTAAGTGAAGCAAGACTGACTGTACTATCGAATGTTGGTGTGCTTTGCACCTCAATGTACGAGAGAGAGTACAGTCGGTCATGCTTTCCTGTTTTACATAAGTAATGTTATTGTTCTTATATTATATATACAAGTAGAATACACTACAACTTCCCCCCTAATTCGCTTATAAGTTCTTAATTAATTTGTTTTTTTTTTTTTTTTTTTTTACTATCTCACAATATATACAAATTACAATTAATTTTAGTTCATACGAGATCTTAACGGATATCTATTACTAACTTCTGGAATTAAAAAATCTCTTCCTAAATTGGGATCTCTAGGTATTGATCGCTCAGCAGTATCGGTAATTTGATTTTTCATTTCGTTATTATTAGAAGAAATTTTCAAATTTATATTATTCAAGGTTTCCGGAACGTACGTATTTACACTTTTATCTAAACAAAATCTAAGTTGATTTATGTGACGTTTCCACAAAACGTTTTTTTTAGGAATTTCAACAAGAAAGTATCTTTTACCTAGAATCCGATTGATTTTACCTTTAATCCAACTTACTTTACCTGTAATACTATAATCCTTAACCAATACGAAATCAGGAATTGCCAACCTTCTTTCCTTTTTTCTGATATAATTTCTTTTTTGATCATTTTGCTTTCCTTTTACTCTCTGGATTAATTTATCCAAGTCTACTTTCTGTTCATTTCTAAATGGATTTATCAAATCTAATCGCGTTCTAATATTCCTGTTAAAAATTAGCTGTGCTGGCGAACGGCCCGTGGTACTGTGAATGGTGTTCCTATAATCCATTAAAAATGTCTCCAAGCATTCATTGAGTGTGTGTTTTGTACTTTTCGAATTCAACGCTTTTTTTAACCCTGATTTTACGGTCTTAACACTATTTTCCGCTTGACCGTTTGACGCCGGATGACCGACCGGGGACGTTAAGTGTTCTATGCCGTTGCTACGTAAAAATATTTTAAATTCTTCCGATATAAAAGATTTGCCATTATCAGTTACAACAGTTTTTGGCAGACCGAAACGAGCGAAAACTGACCTCAATTGCTCGATGGTCTTAGAGCTGGTAATACTTTGATTCATGTTAATACATTCAAGCCACTTGCTATGTGCGTCGACCATAATCAAAAAGAAATTTCCAAATATTGGCCCCATGTAATCTAAATGTAATCTCTCCCATGGATTTTCTGGCCAGTTCCAGCTTACTAAGGGACACTTTGCTGGACTACATTTAAATGGTAGACACTCCTCACAAGATTTGGAAACTTCTTCCAGATTCGTATTGAGCGATGGCCACCAAAAAAATGCTCTTGCCATTTCTTTCATTTTAACAATACCTAAATGTGTTTTATGTATCTCCTTTAAAACTTCATTTCTTAAACTCTTGGGAATTACTACCCTATAACCCCAAAAAATTGCATCCGATTCTATAGACAACTCATTTCACCTAATAAAAAATGGAACTAAGCTTGGGTCAGAAACTTTTGGTGGCCAGCCGTTATGAATAAATTCGCACACTTTCATGAGAACATTGTCTTTTAATGTTTCTCTTTGAATTTCTTCAAAATTAACTGCCGAATGATTTTTTCCATTTACGTAATTTACAAAAACACCATCTGCCCATAACCCGTCGTCGTGAATTTCTTCGCAGGGTATATTCTCCACGGCACGAGAAAAATAATCAGCGATATTCTCTTTCGACTTAATATACTGAACTTCGTAGCTGTAACCCGATAAAAACAAAGCATATCTTTGTAGTCGGTTTGCAGACAATGCCGGAATGCCCTTATTCTCACTAAAAATAGCTACTAAAGGTTTATTATCCGTTACCAAAACAAACTTATTACCATAAAGATATTGATGATACTTTTTAATGCCGAAAACTATGGCTAAAGCCTCTCTCTCAATCTGGGAATATTTCATTTCTGTAGGTGACAACCTCTTCGATGCAAAAGAAATGGGTCTTTCCATATTGTTTTCATACACATGCACTAGTGCTGCCCCTAATCCCACTGGACTCGCGTCTACTATCAACTTTAACTTTATACTAGGATCGAAATGAGCTAAACAAACCTTAGAAGATAAGTTGTCTTTAACTGTTTCAAAAGCTTTTTGTTGTTCGGACCCCCACTGAAATTTATTGGGTAGGAGTTCATAGAGTGCTGATGCAATCGTTGCCATATTGGGGTTGCCTGTTCCCTGCAGAAATAAGCAAATCATCAATAAATATTTTTACCCCATTAATGCCTAAGAGCAATCTCTCCATATTTCTTTGAAAAATGGCTGGGGCAGACGCGACTCCATAAACTAACCTTTTATATCTAAAGAGACCCTTGGTTGTGGATATTGTAGTCAAATTGCTCGATTCTTCGTCTAATAGAAATTGCTGATAGGCATTAGACAAATCAATTTTTGAAAATTCGGTTGCTCCGTGGACTTCAGCGAATATATCCTCGATTCTCGGAATAGGATGTTGATCTACTAAAATCTGCGGATTCAAAGTAATCTTATAGTCTCCGCAAATTCTGACCGAGCCGCCCTTCTTTAATATTGGTACAATTGGAGTACCCCATTCGCTATATGTCACCGGTTCTAAAACTTTCAAATTAACTAATTTCTCTAATTCATTCTCTACCCTCTCCTTCAAAGCAAAAGGCAATTTACGAGGACGAAAAAATGTTGGCTTTGCCCCTTCCTTCAATTTTAAAGACACCTTATGTTTGTTAAAGGCTCCCAAACCCCCATTAAAAACATCTGAATATTTCGATAAAACATGCAATAATTCTTTATCAGTATAATCCACAAAATTCACTTCTTTAACTCCTACATTAAAAACATACATCCAATTTCGACCCAATAAGGGTGGGCCTCCGTTCTCTATTACATAAATTTCAAGCGGTCGAGTTATATTATTAAATGAAACATCAAACTGACGGAAACCGATTGAATTTAAAAAACTTCCATTATAATTCCTTAGCGTTATATTCGTCTGCTGAAGCGTTAAATTCGAAAAATGCTTGTCGAAAAATGCTTTTGATATAGCGGAAATTGATGCCCCGCTATCTATTTCCATGTCTAGAGGAATCCCATTCACAGTAACACTCGCTATAATTGGCTTTAGTTTTGAGTTCGTCCTAAAGTAGAAAATTGACAATTCATTATTTGTACAATCAAAATGGCAATTATTATTATTACAATTAGACAACAATTCAGCATCACCAATGAAATTATGATTTTTTATCCCACTAGTATTTCTACTCACGTTACACATCTTCATTAAATGACCTTTTTGGTTACATATTTTACAAATATAATTTCTAAACCTGCATTGCTCTGTTGCATGATTTTTATACCCGCAAACCCTACATTGTTTGCTTGTATTTGGCATGTTCTGCTTTTGTATCACGCTGTTTTCTCGTTGTTGGCCTCCCCTCTTTAGTCGGTATATGCCGTCACCACCTGACCCGTCTCCTTCCACCGTTGCATACTGCTTCCGTACGCACTCAACTGTCTGTGCGATTTGAAGAGCTTTTTCTAAGGAGAGAGTAGAATCCGTTGGACTCTCCAAAAAAATTTTGTCTTTTTCCGGCCCCTTTTCAAGTCCCATTACGAATTTGTCTCTGAGTGCCATATCCAAATGTTCTGCAAAATCGCATTTCGTTGCTATTCTCCGCGCTCTTGCTGCCCATTGTTGGAGAGACTCACGGTCTTCTTTATATGATGAATAGAATTTGTGCCGCTCCGCAAAACCCGAGATGGCTGGCTTGAAATGTGTTTCTAATTTTGCGATTAACGTACTGTAGTCAGCTTTATCAGGAACTGTTGGATGAATTAAATTACACAGCAATTTAAAAGTATCATCGCGAAGCGATATCAAAAGAAGCGATCTTTTTTGTTCATTGTCGCTGATCTTATTACCAATGAAAAATTGTTCAACTTTGCATTTAAAAATGCTCCACTCATTCAACTCGTGGTTATATTTGGGCATTTCACCGATTAGGGACATTTTTATTGTTTTTGAAACACTTGGTTTTGTCTTAGTTTCACTATACTGTTCTTTGCCGAGCTTGACTGTGAGAAGCTCAGACTTTGAGTTTTGAAAATTGTCACCTTCACTTTCCGCGCTTGAATTGTCTCCCGATGACATTTATGAACTTTTATTTTTCCAGGACAGAGCCGAAATTAACGCATGGTTATATTACTATTTTTCATTTGCTGCTTTTGTATACACGTGAATACGATAAAAAAAAACCTCGTCGCCAATTGTGGTATGTTACACCGGGAAAAGAAGGAAAACGCTACTTTTTGCTTACAATTCATTTATTTGGGTATAGCGAATTACACAGTAGGTGAAGCAAGACTGACTGTACTATCGAATGTTGGTGTGATTTGCACCTCAATGTACGAGAGAGAGTACAGTCGGTCATGCTTTCCTGTTTTACATAAGTAATGTTATTGTTCTTATATTATATATACAAGTAGAATACACTACAGGCACCATTGAAGTAAATATTCGCCTTTTGATGTCGGTTTCTTTTAAATGTGAATTAACTGATTAAAAAAGTAAATATGTTTTGTGCTTTCAAAAACTGTTTCTTTTTGTTTTTTGTTTCCTTTATTTATCTACATCTGTACATATTGGACACCTAGTAATTGTTGTTACATAACAGGATATGATAGCTTATAAGGTCAGTGCCTTTACATACCTTTGTTTTACAATAAGGTGTGTTTTTTAATTATTAGCGAGTATTCAAAAAGTAAAGATTACAATAGTTATTAGTTTATTACTCTATTAATGCCTTTAAGTTAGGTCTGATGGTCTAAGGCTCTTCAGTCTTCTTTTTCGGGTTATTTCTTGTAGCGGGATTGAGTTGACTTAATTGTTATCGTGGATTAATAACCGGATTTTTGTTTTTTTGTGATTGTCTTTTGTATTTCTTCAATTACTGTCGATAATTTGAGGTCTTTATGGATGTCGTCATTGGAAATATACAATGGAGCGTCTATTATTGTTCTTAATATTTTTGATAGCTGTCTTTGGATTATGTTTATATTTGATTTACGCGCTGTTCCCCACAGCTGAAGTCTGTATGTCTATATTGGTTTAGTAATCGTCTTTTAAATGAGCAGTTTGTTGTTAATAGATAGAACCAAGTTTCTTCTTAGCAGCCAAAATAGTTGTCTAAATTTGTCCTTGATTTGATTACGTTTTGTGAGTATATGTTGTTTCCAAGTTAACTTTTGGTCTATGTCGCAATCATTGCATTTCTTGACTGAGGTGTAGGAATGTCGGATGTATATATTAGATATAATAAAGTTCCAAGGACGATTCCTTGGGGAACTCCAGCTTCTGCTTAAAGAAGATTTGAGTGCTCGTCTCTGTGTTGTAGTCTATCTATTAGGGTTTTTTCGAATAGCTTTGATACTATTGGCAATAAACTTATTGGCCTGTAATTAACAGTTTGAGTAGCGTCATTTCGAGGTTTTAGAATTGCTATCACTTTGGCTATTTTCCAAATCTTTGGGAAGCATTTTAGAGTAAAAATTGCGTTAAATAGATTTCGGAGGAACCGCACTTTTGTTAATTTGTAGTTTTATTAATGCCCCTATTCCGTAAGACAATTTTTGTTAAGTTGAGTTGAAATTTGGTTGAAATTTGAAATTCGGTATTACTGAACACAACTCTGAGAAAAAGAGTTGCCTGTCAACATAAAACCAAGATGGCGAATCCTTTCTAGAGTTGTGTGGGAATTTTTCTGGTATTATGGTAGACAACTCAGTTATGTTTTGGTTGCTAGAGCTGTCAAAAACTAACAACTGGGTTTAAGCAGTTGTTTGAGAGTAAATGTTGAGATACGAAAGGTGGAAAATGAACAAAAAGACGTATATCGGACAAATGAAATAATGCAATATTATTAATAACGTCATTAAAAAAATGTGTGCAGATTAAAAGCTTATAGTCCACATCAGTTGGAGAAAATAGTTTTACATCTTCAGCACTCGGAAGTGGTAGTGGTATTGCAATTGCAGTCGAGCGTCCATGCAATTTTAACAAATCTTCGGTTTCGATTTGAACGAAGCAAAATGCTTCTGTGTTCAGTACAAAAACACTTGTAAATATTTAAAAATAACATACATAAGTAATTTACACATTGCAAATGCATATTCTTTACTTAGCATTTTTTCTAGTTGGAATTGGAATATGTCACGGATAGATTTTCATATGCGCACAACAATAACAATATTATCTTCATCATTATTATCATTAAAAATACCAAATCAAAACTTCTTTTCATTCTGTTTTTATTGAATATTGAGTTTCTGTTAGCAAAATTATTTTCTACTTCGACCACCAGAGGTCAGATTTACGTTAAATAGTCAATTTGTAGTTGTTATTCGCATCTAAAAGTATGCAATTTTTTTTACAATCACAACTGAAAAAGGTTGTTTTATGTAATATGAAAAATTCGTTGAGTTGCGCGAAAGTGGAGTTGAATGACAGCCAACTCGAATAAATTGAGTTGTGTTATGGAATAGGGGCATAATATTTGTCCGGTAATAAGATTATACCCAGAGCTTTTTTTGGATTAATCTTGTGTTGAATGTAGTATTTTATTTCTTTTACTGTTAGCTTTTTTATGTTAGAACTATTAATGCTTTGGAAACTAGAAGTTTTAGGTAAGCTTATGTCTGAGTTATTTGTGTCATTAGTAAACGTCACTCACACTAGCCTATAAAACAAAAAAGAAACATGGAAAGTACAGAAGAACAAAATAAAAATCGAGTTGGGATATCAACTCAAGTGTTGGCAGATACCACAGCTGCCGGCGAGGGCTTGGCTCCGACAGGGGCTAAGTCGCCAGTGGTCTTTTTCCCACAAGTCCAGATGGACAACGTTACAAATAAAGACGAAGAAGTCGTAAAAGCGGTCACCGACGAAAAGCGCGGTAAAAAAGATAGACCGAAAATAAGACTGTCTGGTGCCCAAAAACGCAAGAGAACGAAAGAGAGAAGGAGGAAAGAGGAGGAGGGAAAAGGCATGACGGGGGACAACCCAGAAGGCGCAAGTACCTCTGCCCAGAACTCTGCCGCAAATACCTCGAAGGTTAGAGGGGTAGGTTCCAAACCAGACCCCTCGAAGACCTTAGAGGCTGCGAAACGACACGCTAATCTCACCCTTACATCTCCAGAGGAGACCCCCGCCATAGGGAGCAAAAGGAAGATGAGACACTCGAAACACGCAAGGGATACCTATAAAAAGAGAGCTACTGATCCCGGAACCAGCAGAAACTCACCAGGGGCGACTCACGTTGCACCAGGCAGGCCTGTAGTGGGTCCTAGGGATACTTCGAAACCAACAACATCTAACAGAGGGCCCCGCCATATGGGTACCTACAGAGATGCAGCCGCCAACCAGCTCGAGGCGGTAGTGTACTGTGACGGGTACGACGAAGGCAAGATGCCGTCGAATCTGCTAGAAAGGTTTCAGTGCGAAATCCGAGACGCTCTCGACCAAAGTCTGTGCGCAGTCCCTCCAGTCATCCCCAACTTCACATGGGCGCGTTTTAAAAATGATCGGTACCACGTGGCGTGTGGTGATCAGCCCTCTACTAAAATCTTGGAGGCGTTAACTAAAAGTCTAAGAGAAACATGGGGAGGAACCAGTCTAAGGGTACTTCCAATGTCAGAGATTCCGAGGTTGACCAGGGTATCTCTCTGGATCCCAGGCCCAACCGAAGAACCCCAGAAAATTCTAGAAAGAATTGCTAGGCACAACCAAGACCTGGACACAACAACCTGGAAGGTTTACAACGCCGAAAAGCAAGAAGGCAAAGGCCAACTTCTTTTCGAGGGTATAAACCAGAAAGCCGTGACGGTATTGAAAACTGCCTACAGCCTGTCTTTTGCAAAACGCCACGCACTAACGTGGAGTCAAATCCAAACATGTAAGGCTGCCAAAGAAATTATGGAATTTCCAAATCCACTGCGGGCTAGGAAGGTACTGAATTTGGGCAGAGTTCGAATAAAAATGCCAACCGACTGGGACTAGTGCAGCACAGCACCTGCCCGGGTTGCGAAGAAGAAGAAGAAAGTATCAAACACTTGCTCTGCGATTGTCCTGCTCTATGTTCATTAAGGCAAAAATACCTGGGAAGACATATCCTGGCCGAGCTGACATCGCTCAGATCTATCGATTTCTCGAAAACACTGGAGTTTACACGACACACAGAAAGTTTTTCTTGAAATCACTTATTTCTTCCAACCTTTCCATTCCACTACACTACCCCCTTTCACTAACACACTCCCCAACCCGTCTTTCTCAGCACTGTTACAGAGGGGAGCACAACGGGCCCGACTTGTGGCCTACGTGAAGAGGAGCAATCCTCACCCTCATAAACCAACCAACCAAACGTCACTCTAAGATGTTCAGCTAAGATTGTTGCAATAATTTGTTGTTTGCCCATATTTTTGACAATTTAAGCGCTGGGCAATGTCCTTCTTTAATCGAGGAGGTTCGAAGATTATACTGCCTTAAAGTAATTGTCTTATGTTATATATGTATGTCTTTATTGATTTCCTGATTTTCAATCTCTAGTGTAAAGATCGGTAGAGGTCTTTTGGTTCCTCGTTGGAGAATGTTATGGATATTTGTCAAATTATGGCCCAACTCGGATAGCCGATTCTCAGCGATACTCCTGGAACCATTTTGAAAGTTGGATGAATTTCCGTATTTTATTGATATCTGTTGAGGAAATATCTTGAAGGTCTACAAAGAAGTATTATCATTTTTCTTAAGGAGGAGATAGCTGGGCAACTTCTCCTCCTCATCCATGCAGCTGTGACAGTAGTCAATGGCGAGGATTCCTAGTCTGCTGGCATATCTGCCTATATCACAATGACCTGTTCAACTAGTATGCCGATATGTGCTCTGCTTACTTTTAGCAGGCGGCAAGTTGTATGTTGGTTTAGCCGTGGCCAAGTCTGTCTGGCGCAGCTACACGTGTCAAGATTACGCCATCTCTCATTAGCCTGTTATAGAGCTTGCGTTCAGATTTTTTGTTTTATTATTTCTTTTGGTACATGGGGTTCACTTTCTGTGATAAAACATCCAAGTTTTGTTCCTTTTCTGGTTAGTTCGTCTGCTTCACAGTTACCTGGTACATCACTATGACCAGAAACCCAGCAAAGCGTGGGCATTCATCTGTTCGATATCTGATTTAGAGATACTAACCGGATATCCGTGTAGATTTCCAATGCGGATTTGTCATTAAGACAGATATTTCCTACCTGGGAATATTAGTCCTATATTTTGCATTGAAATCTATGAGCGGAGTCATAAAGTCCGTATACTTCCCTATTTAGATTATTCATCGGAATATCCTGGCGTGCCCAAAGTTAGAAGATACTCACTGTTAAGTTTCTTTAAGTCGCATCGCCGTTTTTGCTGCTATGTCCCTACCATAAATGTCCAACGAAAGCATAACATATTTAACATTGTTTCAAGAGTAGCGGTTATTCGTACTTGAGGGATGCTATGCTACTTAGTGAATATTGAATAACCCAAGCTCTGTTTTTCCTGCATCCAAAACGTACAGGTTTGTTCCGAATGAACATTTGCAGGAATGGGGAAATAAGTATGGCACCATTTGCTAATTGCAAAAGGAAAAAATACGCAGAAGAACAGATGCTGAAAACAATCATTTCTAAAAACTAAATACATAATTACATATTTTGAAATCTATTGTAAAAGTATTAGAGCAATTCTTAAATACGAAAATCACATTGAATTGCTATGTTGCGGGATTTAAATACATATTTGGCAACGAACAATAAATTGTGATTGGGGGGAAAAAATTAAATATGGCAAACAGTAAACAAATCTATTTACCCGAAATACACAAAAGTCTATTCGTTTTCGCCGGTCGTACAAAAAATAAATATTTTTTGTTGTTTTTTTTCGTTGAAAAATAGCTTTTTTTTGGACGAGACATTCATAAAACTTGAAAGCTCCCTCTAAATTAATTCAGGACACAATCCAGTTTTCATTTTAGACCGATTGAAGCGCCAAAGCTTTGTCGAGATACTGGTACAACGTTTCTACTGAATTCCTTGGCGTTACTATAGGAATGTATATACAAAGGAACTACTTAACCTTTACTCTAGCTACGTAATTAAATACGTACATTTTTTTTTGATTTTGTGCTGTGTTATTTTTATAATTTTTTTTCTGATTTTTTATTTGTTTTTATATTTTTTGTGTTGGCAAAGTGCTGTGCGTTTTTTTTTTTTGCGAATCGACGAGGGAATTCCATCTCTTTCCAGCAGCCACCAGAATTTCTGATGCAACAACATCGTACCCATCGCGCCCCGAAACCGACCTACTAAACCGGAGGCGCTCCGTTTGGCTCTGTCCGACGTCTCTGTCGTTGTTGAGCCGCCTATCCACAGTCGTGCGAGCAACATGGAAGATTAGCGGCACCGCTAATCTATCCTGGATCAGACCCTGTTGGTCAAAATAGAGGAACGCTTCTGGTGGAACGAAGCCGTTAAGGCGCACTCTTTCGTGGTACGTGAAATTGGGGTAATAAGCCCCGAAGATCAGGCTATTCATCGAACTCATCGCTCTTGCAATGTGCCTTCGAGTCATCTTGATCAGGAAATTATCCACTCTTATTAAGTTAGCCCTGTTGTATAGGACCTCATTGGAATATAATTTTTTGTACTTGGACTCTGGTGTTCTGTATAAGTGAAGGCAAGCCCGAAGACAAGCCCTCTCAAACACCCGAATCCTTTCCATCGAACTTGGTCCGACGTTAAACCACACGGGACAACCATATGCTATCATTGGCCGTATAAGGGCCGTGTAGCAGATAACCTTTACCCTAGCATCGGGTTGTCTGCTATAAAACAGTCTCTTTGTAAGGGCAAAAGCGCCTCTGGCTCTGGTCAGAGCAGCATCTATATGTTTGTTAAAATACAGATACTGGTCTAGCCAGAGCCCGAGGTATCTGACTACATTTCGACATGCAAGTGGCCGCCCGTGTCGTCCAACGATTACGAACTTTCTGGTATCCCATGAGGCCACAGACAACGGCGTCCGAAACAAGTTGGTTTCTGACTTCTGGAGGTTGATCTTTAACTTCCAGTCGTCACAATATCGCTGAATCTTATCGAAGTCACGTTGCAAGAGAATTGCAATGACCTCGATCTTTGGTCCTGATCTGTACGCTACCAAGTCATCTGCGTACGCAATAGCATGGTGAAGAGACCCTACGAGATCACTTGTGTAAATATTGAAAAGGATCGGCGAATTAACCGCACCTTGTTGTAGACCATTTTTAATTTCAAACATACCAGCAGAGGTCACATTGCCATTTTTCACAATGAACCACTCACTGGTGAGCATATTATACAGTATGTACAGCAGTGGTTTACTTATGCTCAGCCTGCTCAACTTGTAAAAAAGACCTTCTAACCAAACGGTATCGAAGGCTTTCTCCAAGTCAACCAGGCAGGCACCCGTGCATTGTTTCTTGCTTTTGTTCCATTGGATATCCGATACGAGTTTAGACGCGGCATGTATGGTATCATGCCCCGCCTAAAAACCGGATTGGTTATCTGGAATTATATGTTTGTCCTCAACCCACTTACTCAGGGCGCTATTGATCACTTTTACGAATACCTTGCTGATGTTCGGAAGGAGACTTATTGACCGGAGATTTGCCGGATTAGAATTGTCCTTACCCCTTTTAGGGATAGGATGCACTACTGCTGTTTTCCACTGCGCTGGATAATGTGCATTATTCAGCACATTATTAAATCGAATGCAGTAAATGTCTACCGCTTCTAGAGGGAGATGTCTAAGCACAATGTTAGATATTCCATCGATTCCCACTGACTTCTTCTTTCTCAATGACGCTAAGATCGCTTGGAGCTCTACCTTCGATAAGAAGGGGGGATGTATCCCTTCGTTGGCGATGGCATTATTTGCCCTATTGTCTTCATTGAACTCGGTGAAACCGATGTTCTCTGATCGCCATTGCTGTAGTTCATTTCGAAGGTAGAAGTTGTGCACAAGGACTCGATTCTCCAGGTCATGGTTCGGGCAAATACTGCTATTCACCTTATACACTTCCTGAAAAGTCGCTCCTATAGCCTCAACCTTCTCCTGCGAAAGAAATTGTCGTCATCGACTGCGTTTACTGGATTTATACCTGCTGTCACAAGTATTCGTTCGTTGTCCGTATTTCGAGGAATTTTGAGACATGGAAGGTCGTTGAGATTATTCCTCCGAAATATTTTATTTATTTGCGAAAACATACTGGGGTTGTTGGCTTTTACAGCCCCAATTTTTTTGTTCCAGTGCAAATTTACCGCTAATCGGTAGTTTTCTTTAATTAACTGTTGGATGTTTTTAATCAACGCCTTCAGTGTCCTAATCTCTGAGTTTTGTCTGTCAGTAAACCGTCTGTACAAGGTTTTTAATCTCGACAGCAGTCTACTTTTCTGTTGGTGCAGTGCGTTAATTGTTGCGTTTCGGTATATCCCTACATTGTCAGTTTGTTGATGTCGAGGTATCGTCCTATCCATCGTTTGTTTTATTGTCTCGTCCATTTGTTTTAGGTATCCGTCAATCTCCTCATTTGACAGATTCCTATTGGACGGTGGGTTGAGCGAGTTTGAGGAAAGTGCTCTTAACATAACTCTAGAGAAGCGTGTCCAACGCACCCTACTATAATTGTAGGGATGCGCATGAACAAACGCTTCAAGTTCCGCAATCTCGTTGGGAATTGTAATTTCGGCACTGAATCCGCAATGGTCACTGTCATACACAAATGTGTGAAGGCAGTTTAAAGTTTGTACGGTGCGTGTTAGTCAGTTGTAACCGTACGTCGAACAGCAGGAGATCCAGATATGATCTGCTTCTAGGAAACGACGGACTATCTGTTGCTTTCAAATCGAGTCTATACTCGACACTGAGCTGACCCCACCAATTAAAAAGCAGGCTCCCTCTAGAATTAGGAATGTTATTTCCCCAATCTCTATGTTTGGCGTTTAGATCCCCGAACAAAAGGAAATAATTCTCCTCCGACTCCAGCCTAAGGCATCGGAAAAGTGTCTCGAGCTCTGAAATAAATAAAGCTGGTAGCTTCAGGTGCATAAGCTGAGATCATGTACATCCTCTTTCCACTATGGAGAGGGATGCACACGATACATGCTTCTAGCTCCTGGAATCTCTGCACTTCACCACTGCACACTACCTTATATTTATGCTTTTTACTAATGAAGATCGTAACACCCCCTCCTTGTATAGAGTTGGGTCGGTCTCTTCTTACTATATTATAATTATTGTGCCTTAGCTTATGTTTCTGGTTTAGCTTAGTTTCGCTAACCAAAAGCACATCAGGGCTTTGATCTTCTAACAACTTAAATAGTACGGCTCTTCGTTCGATCTTAATCAGTGAATTTACATTCACCGCAAGGATCCTAAAGCTATTCTCCGCCATCGCACACATTATGACTGGAGATGCGCTAGGCCCGGCAGAAGCGCGCAGATTTGGTCCACCCTCTTCGCCTGCTCTTTGTATCTGACGTTGTAGCTGACCCATCTGCCCTTGAATAGAGAGCAAGATAGCCATCAAGTCAGCCTCCAGTGCTTTAGGCAGTGGGGCCTGTGAAGCAGCCTTCGGTTGTTGCTGTACCGTCTTTCCCCTTCCTGCCGCCATTTGGGCGTAGGATATTTGGAGTGTGACGGTTTGAGTTTGGCTTGGACGTGGTAGACTTTTCACTACGCTTTTCTGCTGTCGAACCAGGTTCACTTTCTTCATGTCTTGGAACTTGGGGCAACCCCGATAGTTTGCGGTGTGCCCCGGGTTCCTACATAACGCACACGAGAGTTGAGATTTCTCTGACGCCCCCTCTTTCCCCAGAGAACATTCTTCGGACTTGTGGCTCTTTCCACACTTCACACATCGAGGCTGCATCTCGCTGTTCGACGTGGCGTGCCCGAACCTCTGACAGTGAACACATTGAATAATGTTATCGCTTCTCTTTACTTTTTCCCATGTGACAACCTGGTAGTCTACGACCTTTATGTTCCGTAGACCATCCAGTTTGCTATTGGGTGACAGCTGAACCAGGAAGAACGGTAATTTCCGATTCTCCCTTTTGGCCCTTGCTCTGGTAAAAGGCATGACCCCCACGAATTCGAGCCCATCGCACGTCTTTTCCTTGAGCATTCTAAGTTGTTGTTGTTGTTGCTGCGTTTTCTGCTGCTTCTGCTGCTGTTGTTGCCGTTGTTGTTGCGGCTGAGGCAGCTGTTGCTGCTGTTGTGACAGCTGTTTTTTCTGCTGTGGTTTATTTTTTGGCTGCTGCTGTTGTTGTAGCTTCTTGGGTTGCTGCGGAGTTTGTTCTGCTGGCTGTTGTTGCTGTTTTCGCTGGAGCTCCGCTTCTTGCTCCTTTATTCTTCTGGCCACTTGTTTGACTTTAATGATAAGCACTTTTTGCTGCTTTTCTTATGCTGCGGCTTAGGAGCTCCAGTTCGTCGTCTTCATCGTCGGTATCTGAGGCCGCCAGAGAGGCAAAGCTATTGCTGGTGCCGGTGTAGTGCCCTTCACCACCGTCGGAGACGTAGGCGAATCGGTCACCATCGGCTGATCGTTATTGTTGTTTTTGTTGTTTGGCTGCTGCTGCTGACGTCGAAGGCCCCACTTCCACAGGCAGCTTTTCTGTAGAAGTTGAGAGAGAGGAGCGCTTTCCCACGTTGGGAGTTGGATTTAACCTCCTCCTCCTCTTCCCCGTTCCTTCAATGACCACTGTTGGTTGGTGGCCTGACGCTACTGGCACATCGCCTGTTTTTTGTTTTTCCGCTTCTCCCGTTTGTTGGGACGCGGACCGGTGGCTATCAGCCATCGCCGGTGCTATCGGCTGATGCTGATCACTTTGTTTTTATATTTTATTTGAAAAAACACAGAAAAACCTTCTTTCCCCGGGTGGGACTCGAACCTTGGTCCACTGGGTGACGACTCACCACTACTACCACTAGGCTACCGAGCCAATTAAAATTCGCTGGGCAAATGTTGTACTTAGCTCACTGCTTATTCACTTGGAAGCCGAAACACGTCTGTTCTCTACTGAGGTCTGTGAACGACTGAAGCCGACACCTCATACACTGAGCTACTGCTCATTTTAAAATATGAGTATCCAATTTGGTATATATTTCTCGGGTAACACTTTTAAGTGCACAGATTTTAGTACAAACATACAGCGGTTAGACATATTAATGTCAAAATAATAACTATTGTAATCTTTACTTTTTGAATACTCGATAATAATTAAAAAACCCACCATATTATATAACAAAGGTATGTAAAGGCACTGGCCTTATAAGCTATCATATCCTGTTATGTAACAACTATTACTAGGTGCCCAATATGTACACTGTACAGATGTAAATAAATAAAGGAAAGAAGAAAAAGAAACAGTTTTTAAAGCACAAAACATATTTACCTTTTTAATCAGTTAATTCCTTAATTCAAATTTAAAAAAAAAGCCGACATCAAAAGACGAATATTTATTTCAATGGTGCCGAAATAACGAAGAAATTAAAATCTTGACGAAAGCTTTTTTAAAAGGAATAAAATTATCAAAGACGCAAAAGCTCTCTGCCACTTTATTCTCGATTTGGTATTACTAGCGACATCTTGCACCGTACTAGTTGATTGGCGCTACTATAGGAATGTATATACAAAGATATAACTCATTACATAAAAATTAAGTAGGATTTAAAATTGGGTGCGAAATCAGGAGAGATGTATTTCAAACAAACTTTTTAAGCGAAGAAGAAACATTAGGTGTTTTAAACGGAGCCAGAGGTTGGAGTGCCCTTTTTAAAGACGGCCAACGTTCAATGACTTATAGAAAGAACATTTTTAGCGAGAGTTTTTAATCATAATCCTTTTTTTTAACTTAATTACAATAACTTAAACTCATGTAATTTCCGATTTTTCGATTTCGATTGGGCAAAAAAGCACTTTTTTTCATCTTGAGCAATTCTTAGCGCTCTGTACAATTTTCAATTCCAACCGACCGAAAAACCACGTTTTTTTGGTCTAGATCAATTTTCGTGAATATCGGATTGCATTCTAGACTCACACCGACTTGAACTAACACCAAAACATTTTATACGAAATGTCAACGCAGTACATCAAATTATTATAAATCAACAAAGATATTATCAGAAACTTCGTATAAAATTAGAAAATACATATAAAGAAAGTGAATTTAATTGTATTTATTATTTTTTTATTTATTTCCTTTTACGAGCAAGATGTCAAATGACACACTAATCCGATTGCAGAAAAACAGATCAATCTCGTTTGTTTTCCATCCAGCAGGAAAAATCTGAAATCTGAGAGCAAAATATGGAAAGCCCAATCGAAAACGACATTAAAAAAGAAGTCACCAGGTACATACCTACCTATATAATACAATTGATACATATATGCAATTCATGTTTTTAATTTGTTTAAAAAAAAACCCAAGCTTTTATGCTAAACACCAGGTGCACATTCAGGAATCCAATAATCCATACAAATGGGCGAAATCCCACGACCTGACAACACTGGCTTGTTGATTGCAAACACACGACTTTAGGTCTGTTTGGTAAATCACGAATTCGTACGAATTCGTAAGTTCTTACGAATTTCTTGTCTTGTGAGGGGAAAATGAGAGAGTAAAAAAATTCCCCACCTTACGAATTCCTACACTGTCTTTTTCTTTGGGTAAGCTTGAACAACACTGTCAAACCTCATTTTAGTGGAAAACAAAAACAAATTTCCACTGGCTGAGAGTATGTTCCCCCACTTCTCAAATTATTTAGGATTTGACAGCGATGTTGGGAATTACACAGAAAAGATAACAAACAGACCTTTTGTTTTCCTCATCCCTTTGAAATGAAAAGCATCTTACAAGTACCTAAAACGAGAATTTCATTAAGAGATGATACGCTTCTTATTGAAGGTAGAGTCTTTTTCTGGGACTCCGTACAAGGTTTGAGGTGTGGCGAACAAAATGGGGTTGAAATTATTAAATCACTTTTTGGAGACATTCCAATTAACTATACTCTGTTCCAATAGAATTGTCAGTACAGGCCTTATGGGGGAGCTTTTTTTTAACGAATGGTGCCTGTACATGTTTTCACAGCACTCAAGTCGAAAAATTGCCACTGAAATAACAATCAAACCACTGACTTACACACGTTTTGGTTTTGTAATTTCCTTCAAATCCGCATACATGCCACCATGACCAGCCGGGCGAACAATCGATGGCACGCTGAGTATGACGTGTATGAGTGGCCGCCATCAGTCATCGTGGTGTGTATGGAAATATAAGCATTAAAACAGTGTTACCATTATTAAGTCGAAGCAAATCTTTACAGCATTTTCTGTGGTTTTTGTCAAAGAGCTTCGGGATTTTGTGCTTTGAGAACAAATAAATGAATTTGAGTATGTGATGTGTTGCTACTTGGTTTTTGTTTTTGCTATTTTCTTGTTTTTCTGTGGAGACCGTTAAAATACAGTTAAACCATTTTTCGCTTCTTGTGCTTTATAATGAAAGTTTATTTTTGCTGGATTTAGACACATTCCATTCAGTCGGAAAGCAGTAATTGATTACATTTAATAAATAAGGAGCGTTGTAGTGATATTAGCCGTGTTTTTTTGAAACGTAGCTAGCCAGTAGTTGCTAGCAAAGTCAAATTTCACACGTAAAACAAATACAACAACCAGCTGGCTACAACTCTTGATTTTATCCGCAGCCAAAAGCAGCTGGCTAGGAATGTTGCGATATCTCATGGCAAGGTGGCGCTTAAAGCGATTTGTAGAACATTTGACAGACTGCCGTGTACGAAAATTATATAATTTCAATTACTAAATGATGTTTCACAGAAATAATCCACTATATTATGATTTCATATCACTTTATGTAAATTATCCATTGAATAAATTACCAAAATTAATTGTTTTCACAACAAATAACAAAAAATTGATTTGGTTGAATGCCGAATACTTTGACAGTTCACACTTAACAGCTGATCGAAATCACACACATATGACCGAAATCATACACACCAACTTGGAGGTAAGTCAGCTGGGTTCGGCTGGCTGGGAATCGTTTTAATGAACGACTGGCTAGCTACGTTTCAAAAAAACACGCCTATTGTCTTTCTTGTGGTTAATTAATAATCACAGTACAAAGTATTTTTTTTTTTTATAGTGTTTTGCGTATGTAATAATTGTAACAAAATACTAGAAAAAATACCTTCTACATCATTCTTAAATTTCATCAAAATCGAGGCGGTGTTCAATTTGCACACAATTATCTTAATTTAGTTTAACAAATTGTTTTATTATTAAATCAGCAGATGTTAACCCTACGAGTACTGCTCTCTGATTTGCGGCGATTTTTCATGCATACTATGGTAACCCTATGAGAGCTTAAAAGAGGGACAGGTTTATGCAAGCTACTGCAACCAAACTGAGAGGCAAACATCCTATCTTCCCTGTACTGACAATTCTATTGGAACAGAGTATATAAAATATTTATGAATAAAGCCACATTTACAAATCATGTAAACAAAACCTCTAATTTGACGTCAAATGTCATTTCTGCTAGTGTTGCCAACTCTCAACTTATACAGCCGTCTAATGGAAGTTCTTTGGGGGAGGCCACATGCTCTAAGGCGCCACTACACGACGCATGATGTGTTCCTGTCTACCAGAGTGAAATACAGAATCTTTTAGTAAATAAGAAAAAAAATATAATAAGCTATAACATATCAGGGTTAAAAAATGAATTAAATTTTGTGGATTTTTTCAATGATGTTAAGAACTTTGATATATGTTTGTATTATTTGAAACTTATCGGCAACCCTGTTTGCAGCGATTGCTAGTGCTTAACTTCGCTCTTTATAGTTTTTAACTTAAACATTATACCCCTTAGCCTTCAATTTTCAATTTGTGAAGTGTTCGATAATTTAAGAATTTCTCTCCTTATCGTACTAATTTCGCGAGTTGTTCTTTATTTTTTAATTAAGAAATTAAGAAAGGAAAAATAAATATCAAGTTTCTGAACAATAATCAGAAGAACTTTTGAGTGGTTTCTCTTTAACCAGCATTGAGTGCCGAATACGTCTGTTTCATCTAATCTCGGCCGTTATATCAGACTTTCGACTCATTTCCCCGGTGAGTCTACTTTTAGTGCATGTTCTGCCTTTATAGAAGCAATCGTGACTATACATTATCGTTATCTCTTTTACACTTCCGTCATTTTTCCTTCCAACTTTGATGTAAACCGCTGTGATCGTTCAGTGGCTAATAGTATTTTCAAACGCTTTGGTGGTGTGCTTATAGCCATTAAAAATGATTATAAGGCGAATGTTCTTGAGCTTAACGATTATGAAGACATTGAAATTTGCTGCAGCTATTTTAATCTTACATCTTCCGCCAAGCTGTACATTGTTTGTGTTTACATTCCACCTAGTGCCCGATCAGATGTCGTAACTAGGTATTTAGATGCAATTCGCTTCATTGTGAGTATTTTATCTTCCACGGATTTAATATACATCCTTGGTGATTTTAATCAACCCAACATTAACTGGACATCGGGGGATGCTGATTGTACGTATCTCAATCCAGATATATCTTTGTCTACACTTGGAGCTGAGATCGTGGATACGCTCCATTCACTTGGTCAACTCCAGGTGAATAATGTTAAAAACAACATGGATCGTACTTTGGACCTCATCTTCACTAATAACAGTGACGAAACGTTTGTATCCAGGGATCTTACTCCTCTTGTTTCGGAAGATTTGTATCATCCTTCTTTAAACATTTTTTCTTTATTAAATTTAAAAGATATTCTTATTTCTGATTCCTTTAGATTCGACTTCAAAAATGCTAATTATAGTAATATTTGTGAAGAGCTTAACAATTATGACTGGGGTCCTTATCTTTCGCTAGAAATCGATGAAATTTGCTCCAAATTTTACGAGGTCATTAATTCTGTTGTTTTTGAATTTGTCCCTGTAGTTCGCGTCAAAAATGTAATTGATTCCTGTCCCTGTGACAATGAAATTATTCGTAACCTAAAGACTCTTAAAAATCGTGCGTATAGGAAATGGCGTTCTAGTTTGGCGGATGATGACTACATTGTGTTTAAAAGGCTTAAATCTGAATTTAAATCTGCTCTCTACCACGCGTATTTTGTGTATTTAAATGATATCCAGAATAGCCTCAAATGTAGACCGGATAAATTTTGGAATTTTATTAATTCTAAGAAAAAAAGTGACGGTTTTCCAGCCACGCTCTCTTTTAATGGACATTTAGCGGACTCTTCCGCTAGTATTTGTAATAACTTTGCTTGTTTCTTCCAATCAGTATATTCGAATCACGACTCGACGATCGATGAAAATTTTTTTGACTATCTTGGCGACTTCCCCACTCCTCTTTTCAATACCATTGAATTTTCTGAGGACGATATTTTGAATAAGTTAGCTGGTTCTGACTCCAGCCTAAGCCCTGGTCCTGATGGCCTACCTTCTGTTTTTCTCAAGAACTGTGCTTATCCTTTACACAAAATCATATGTCATATCTTCAACTTATCTTTGAAAACTAGCTTATTCCCATCTGTCTGGAAAACCTCTTTTATAGTTCCTATTTTTAAGTCTGGTCGGAAAAATAAAATTGAGAATTATAGAGGTATTTGTAAGCAATCTTCTCTACCTAAATTATTTGATTCGCTAGTCACTGAAAGATTAAACTTCTTTTGCAAATCCCTTATTTGCAATAATCAACATGGTTTTGTAAAAAAAAGGTCAACTGTAACTAATCTTATATTGTTCACAAATTTTGTGATTTCAGAGATTGGTAAAGGTAACCAGGTTGATGCTGTTTATACGGATTTTAGCAAAGCTTTCGATCGAGTTGACCATAAACTTTTGCTTTACAAACTTACGAGACTGGGTTTTCCTATCTTCTTTTTAAATTGGCTCTCTTCTTTCCTCAGCAATAGATTCCAACATGTTAGGTTTCGTAACAATATTTCTGACAATATTTCTGTCACTTCTGGAGTTCCCCAAGGCAGTCATATCGGACCCCTGCTTTTCATCTTGTTTGTAAATGATATTGTAAAATTTCTCCCGGAATGCTCCTTGTTAATGTTTGCAGATGACTTCAAGATTTATACGTCGGGCTGTGAGCCGCATTGTTTTCACCTCTTAAACTCTCATCTTCAAAAGTTTAATCTGTGGTGCTCTAAAAACTATCTCTCTTTAAATGTTAGTAAATGTTCCGTCATTAGCTTTGCTCGTTGTAGATCTCCTCTCATGAATACATATTCTTTTGATGGTGTAGTCATTCCTCGTGTTAATGTAATCAAAGCTTTGGGTGTGTTATTAGATACTAAGCTATCTTTCAACAATCACGTTGATTGCATCACAAACAAGGCGAACAGAACATGGGGAATGCTTAGGCGCTATGCTTGTGAGTTTTCTAACGTGTATGTCTTTAAATCGTTATATGTTGCATTTGTGCGCTCCATATTAGAATACGCCTCAATTGTCTGGTATCCATATTATAGAGTTCATATATCTAGAATTGAATCAATTCAAAAAAGATTCCTTATGTTCGCTCTTAGGGGACTTCCTTGGCAGAACTCATATCACTTACCTCCTTATTTATCCAGGTTAAAATTAATTAATTTAGAATCACTGGAGGTGAGGAGAACGGTGGCACGAGTTGTTTTTATTCATAGGGTTTTAATAGGTGAGATTGAGTCTACAGAAATTCTTGACCTTCTCAACTTAAACGTTCCTTCACTCAATCTTCGAAGCTCTAGATTCTTTTGAGTAGCACACTCTCGTACAAACTACGGTCGTTCTTCCTCAATTAATGGATTGATGATTTCGTATAATGTAAATGTCCATTTAATTGACTTTAACCTATCGATTTCATCAATAAAAAGAATATTACTTGATGGTCTTCAGTCATAATTGTTTGCCCTGTTTTTAACATTATTTTTCATATACATGTATATTTATAAATTTTTGTATTTTTGTTTTCTGCTTCTGTCTATGAAAGTGTAATCTTTGGTGACAAATAAATAAATAAATAAAATTATCTTTTAGAATACGATGAAATCAAATGTTTTTGAATTACGAACTTAAATGGGTACCTGCTGTAAAATCATCTGCAACTGCAACCACTGCCACTGGCAACGTGACCATGAAAGGTTATGTGACTCTCTTCAATTCTTGAATACTGCTTATATAATGCTTGTCGGAGCTTTTAATGGTGGAATAGGGCTCTCCCAAAATAATTTCGTAACGGGATATGATGGCGCGTATTTGAACAAAACTCGAAAATCTAAGGACTCAGTTTGTGACAGTAAAGGTTCAAAAATTCTGCAAATTGCCGATGCTTATGACTGTCGTGTCCTGAATGGAAGCTGTGCAGGTGACTCCGAAGGGCAATTTACGTTTATTTAAAGTTCATCGTGTTCAGTCATTGATTACTGTTTTATTGCTGGTAAATGGAATAATCTCTTGGACGACTTACGAGTTAGAGCGGCGATTTTTTCCGACTACATGCCTCTAGAAGTAACATTTTCCGTATATGCCAGTGTAAACGAGGTGCGATTGAAGCAATTAGGACTTCTACCGAAGCTTGTTTGGAATGATCGGATGCGCGAAAATTATCAACATAACTTGAATGTTAATCTTGAAGAGCTGAAAGTTCAAAATCATCCAGTTGATATCGAAAACCTAACAGAAATCATAAAGAAAGCTGTACCATAGAACAATCAATCAAGACGTAATACTGTCTTTAAACAAAAGTGGTTTGATACAGAATGCTTGAAAGCCAGAAATAAATCTATTAAGCTCTTAAATCTTTTGAGAACCACCAACACCAGTATTTTCAAAGTGCTCTACAATTAAGCCAACAAGGATTATAAACGACTTTGTTATGATAAGAAAGCAGCATTAGAGCAAGAAAACATAACTGTGATAAACAACAAGATCGTCAGCTGAGTTTTGGAAAGCGGTGAAATACGTAAATGGATGCACTAACTCCATCGACATATCTTTGAGAGCTCCTTTCCTGAAAGACCACTTCAACAACCTTTTCAACGCGCCACTTACATCACCTTTATTTCAGTATGCAGCCCCCATGTTTTTAGATGACAAGTTGGATGCGCCTTTTACTCTTCAAGATATTCAGGAATCTATAAACAACTCAAAAAGAAATAAAGCGCCAGGAAATGATCGACGTCCATTTGAGTTCTATAAAAATTCCACTAACGAGTTTCTCCAATCTTACAGTAGAATTCAACCGGATCTCCGACACAGCTCAGGTCCCAGATATGTTCAAAAAATCTATAATTTTTTCGCTGCACAAAAAATGTGACTTCAAAGACCCAGCAAACTACAGCGGTATTTCGTTTTTAAGCACTTCAGCCAAGTTATTTTCGGCTTTAATATACAAAAGGCTCAGTGAGTGGGTAAAAGAAAAGAACATTCTTACAGAATTCAAAGCTGGGTTTAGAAAGGGTTATTCCACGATCGACCAAATATTTGCACTTACCAATATCGCTGCCTCATATAAAGATAAACACAAGAAACTCTATGCCTTTTTTGTTGATATTCGTGCAGCATTCGACACAATATCGCGAGAAGCACTGTTTTATAAGTTGTTCAGAATTGGAGTATCAACCAAAATCATTAGTATTTTGAAAGCACTGTATGAAAGTAATGTTGCACTTGTGTGGGATGGAGATCTAGTCTCTGAAGAATTCGGGACCTCAATGGGAGTTAAGCAGGGGTGTATACTCAGTGCATTACTCTTCTTTCTGTATATTAATGATATAACTGATGCTGTACGAGGTGGAATAAATCATTACGGAGTAATAATTCCAGCGTTGATGTATGCGGACCACATCGTCTTCTTGAATGACTCTGTGGACGGTCTTCAGCTAATGATTAACAGACTTGACGTGTATTGTAGAAGTTGGAATCTAACAGTCAATCTGCAGAAATCCAAAATAATGATATTTAGAGATGGAGGTTGCCGGTACTCTGATCTAGAAAAGTGGAAGTATAATGGTGAAGATGTGGAGATCGTACGCAAATACAAATATCTTGGAATGCTTTTATCAGCAAACCTAAATGTAAGCATACATCTTGAAGAAAAGTTAGCAGATGCCAAACGAGCTATTTCATCCATATGGGAACGCTGCATTAAAAACAACTATGTATCACATAGTGCGAAACAAATGGTATTTCGTTCTACAGCTGCATCAATACTACTGTACGGAGCTCATAGATCTTATGAATCTGTTATAAAGTGCCTTCGATATTTCTTAAAGAGGATGTATCGATTACCAAAAAATACTCCAAATTATATGTCACGTTATAAAAGTACTGGAGATAGAAGAAACGAGATTACCAAACATAATACTGAGAAATATAATAAGAACGAGCGGAAGTATTTGCAATGTGTGGAAGGAAATTGCAGCGGATTGTGGAATAGAATTTGTGATTCAGACAAACGAACAGCCGTCTTCTCTAAGAGAGAAATTTAATTTGATGTTGGACAAAATGGGTCAAATATCGTATAAAAAATATACTGAAGATGCTGAAGCCTCGCTGTTTAGGAATTACTACACCAAACTTAACTATCGTCTACGAAAAAACATACTTTCTTAACAGCTACTCCATAGACAAAATCAGTACGATCTTTAGAATGAGAAGTGAGACAGTTAATCTAAATTGTATACCCCACCGCACCGATCTACCAACACTCTGCGAACTTTGCAACATTTTTTTTTTTTTTTTTTTTTTTTGTTTTTTGCCGAGGGTAGGTGAAAATCTTCCATAGACACTATGAGAATAGCAAGCGCGTGCTCATAGTAGTGTCAGATTCTTACTGACCAAAAACACCACCCTTCGATATAATTTTGTTAGATACTGCAACTAAGTTATACTACTTATCAAGCAATTTTTCTATCACGAAATATAAACGTTTGGCAGGTTACTTTCCAATGAAAGATCCTGCATGTTCCACAATTTAGACGCGGTTAATCCTTATCTCGCCAAGTCGAAAGGTTTTGTTCTTTGTAGTCGGCGCAATAAATTGCTCTCATCCAAAATAAGTAGGACTGTATTATTAACATGTCCGATTAGTCGGTTTCTATGTTTTCGCGCGAAGCTTCTACTTTCAGCTTCGATTGTCGGAATTCCGAGATCCCTGTGGATATCGTCGTTTCTAGCATACCACGGTGCTTGGACAATTTCTCTTAGCACTTTATTTTGAAAGGTCTGTAAAATATTGGCATTTGTTTTCTTGGTACAACCCCAAAGTTGTATACCGTAGGTCCACACCGGCTTTAGCACTTGCTTGTATAAAAGCAGTTTGTTCTCGGTACTGAGGTGGGAATGTTTTCCGATCAACCAGTACATTTCTCTATATTTGATATCTAGTTCTTTACGTTTCATTTTCACGTGCGAATTCCACTTCAACCTTGCGTCGAGTGTCATTCCCAGGTATTTGGCTTCATTTGCAAAGGGTATTCGGGCCAAATTTATAAAAATGGGCAAGTCATTAATTTTCCTATAAGTGAAATTCACGTGAACAGATTTAGTTCCGTTAAGGGCGATCCGCCAGTCCTTAGTCCATTCATTTACTTTATTTAATGCGTTTTGCAGTTTGGCAGTCGTTTCCTCGATTGTTTTACCTACCGCTAGGATAGCGGTGTCGTCGGCAAACGTAGCAAGGATAGTGCCATCTTCTTTCGGTATATCACGAGTATATAACAGATAGAGAAGCGGCCCCAGAACGCTTCCTTGCGGTACGCCGGCCAAAATTTCTTTGAGCTCGGAGTATTCATTTCCATTTCTAACACGGAAGAGTCTATTCCCGAGATATGAATTCAAAATCTCGTATAGGTTTGCGGGAAGTACTTGTCGTAGTTTGCATTTCAAGCCATCGTGCCACACCTTATCAAAGGCTTGCGAGACGTCAAGAAATACGGTTGAGCATATCTTTTTTTCTTCTAGTGCTTTTTCGATTACGTTAGTAATTCTATGCACCTGGTCAATCGTCGAATGCTTACTTCTGAACCCAAACTGGTGGTCAGGTATTAGATTATTTGCTTCTATAACCGGTTGGAGACGCCTTAGTAATATCCTCTCGAAAATTTTGGATATGACGGGAAGAAGCGATATTGGTCTGTATGATTTTACTTCATATGACGGTTTTCCTGGTTTTAAAACCATTATGACTTCCGCAACTTTCCATTGGCTCGGTACGTGTTTTAATCTGAGTGCAGCATTTATAATATGGAGAAGCTTAATTAATGCTTTTCTAGGTAAGGCTTTGAGAATTTCTCCGGTAATCAAATCATAACCAGGAGCTTTCTTAGGTTTTAGTTTCGCGATCTCACGTTCGAGTTCTCTAAGCGTCGCAGATCTGCGCGTTAAATCGTCAGATGGTGGAACTACCATCCTTGTGATGTTGATGTTGTCATGAACCACTTGACCAACGTTCGGTTTAAAGGTTTCTTCCAAATGGGCGGCAAAAATATCTGCTTTTTCTTTATCTTCCCTTGCCCATTCATTTTGATTTATTTTAAGTGGCGGCGCAGGGATTTTGGGCCTTTTGGTGCCTTTTACGGCTTTCCAAAGGGAATAATTGGAATCTTTTTTCGCTGTTAAACTCTCAAGGTAAGAGCCTATCGCACGATTTTTAAAATCCTTAATGCTATTCTTTAACAAATTGCAGAGACGATTCAGATATGCTTTATGCTGTGGAGCACGACTCTGTTGCCATCTTTTACGCGCTTTTCTTTTTTCCCTGATTAATTCTTTTATTTCAGAAGGATATCGAAGACCGTATTTGTCCGGCGTTTTTCTTGGATTGGGCGTATTATTCCAAGAGGCGAGCTGTACTATCTCAACGAAGCGATCGACTTCAACCTCAAGTTCATAGGGTGTCGTAAGCGGTACGCTCAGTTCAACATTTACTTCGATTTCGTTCCTAAAGCCTTCCCAGTTAGTTGTTCTACCAGTTAATTTTGCTGGCTCTCGGTTATATACTAGTTTCTCGCTCAATGTCAAAATAACTGGGGAATGATCAGACGACAGATCAAAGCTCTCTTCAACTTTTATGTGGTTGTTAGATATTCCTTTCACAACGAAGAAATCGATCAGGTCAGGTATTTTCAAAGTATCAGCTGGCCAGTAAGTCGGTTTGCCCGTCGAATGAAAATCACAACTGTACTCCATACCTGCCCCATAGAGCAATCTACCTTTTTGCGAGATGTATCTAGAGCCCCAAAACGTATGTTTCGCGTTAAAATCGCCGCCAATAATGAAATTAGGTTTCAGCGATTTAAATAAGTTAGTAAAATCACTTTTTTCAAGCGCGGAACGCGGTGGACAGTAGATAGATGAGATTTTAATAGTACGCTGACTATTTTTAACTCGAATTGTGCACAGTTGCAGAGTTTCAAGCTCTATCTTTAGGTCTTCGCATTGTTCAATGCAGTCTTTAATAAACAAGGAAGATCCGCCTCTCGCTTTGCCCGAAGGGTGACAAGCGTGGTAATCAGTATATCCTTTTATTTTTAAATGCGATTCCTTTTTCACGTGAGTTTCAGAAATCAAGCAAATGTCAATATCTTTTTCTCGCATGAATATTTCCAATTCGTCAAGTTTTTGCAAAAGTCCGTTTGCATTCCAAGTACATATTTTTAACATTCTTTTTTCATTCATATTCTAGGTGAAGTACGCGTTTTCCGTGAATAACTCTCGAGCTTAACCAACCTATCGAGAATCATTTTATTTATTTTGCTTTGCTCTTCAAGTTTCGCGAGAATAATTGAGAAAACTTGAGAAGCAGGGTCCGTTGGGATTTCGAGGTTTTCTGATTTTTCGGATGCTGCAGCCTTGGCGTAGGTCTGCACTCCTGCTGTCCGAGGGCTATTACCCGATGTCTTTTCTAATGGCTTTTTATTACCGTTTATTTTAAGACCAGAAGTCGAGGGCTTTTCTGTTATCACCACCTTCTTCCGCTCTGAACCCGGTGGTTTTTGTTTGTTTACGTTCTCCTGACCGATCTTACCATTTGCCTTAGTTAGCGGTTTTATTATTTTATTTTGAGGCTTATGGAGTGTATCTCTTCGTTTTTGCAACTCCTTGGCTACTTCACAGCCTCTATAATTTGCCGGGTGCTTTCCCTTACAATTAGCACAGATTGCAGAGGCTTGCTTGTTTACTCGACAGTCTTGGGAGAGGTGATTTCCGGCGCATTTCACACACCGTGGTTCTTTTTTGCAATACGTTTGCGTATGATTGAATCCTTGGCAACGTTTGCACTGCGGAATTATTTTTAAATTTCTACGCATGGGCTCGATTTTGACCACGATATTCAATATGGTTTTTATTCGATAAATATCGTCGATACTATCAGCTTTATCGAATGTTAGCATAAAAAGCGGAAGTCCACGCCTTACCAAGATGTCCTTATCTATTTCGGATTGTTGCTTCTCCTTCTTGATGATATTAACGGCATCAAGAATTTTAAAGCCCTTGTCTTGAAGGTCGCTCATAATCTCTTCTTTTGTGCACGAGGGGTGAAGTCCCCTTGCTACAACACGATGTGGCCTTTCTGACTTGATTTCGAAAGTATACCACTGAATCTTATCGATATTAAGTTTCTGGGACAGTGCGCGATAGTCGTCATGGTCATCGACGTTAATCTTCCACGCATTATTCCTCAAAGATGTGACCTTAAATTTCGATGTTATCGTTCCTTTAAGGAGGCTATGCAACTTATTATATTCCGTTATCCCGACGATGTTTATTGGTGGCGGTAAACGAATTTGCGTTTTACGTTGATTTTCTTGCAGTTCTTTACGCTTTTCTTCGTTTAAGGGCACGACTTCGGGCGAAGAACCGGCTCTCCGTTTTTTAGTAGGTCTTTTCTTAGGGACCCGATTCGTTTCGCGTGCTAGCTCTTCTTCATCGGTGTGGTACTCCCGACTATCTAATAGTGCTGGAGCACATTCGCGCTCTTTCTGCGAGTGTGTGTTCTTTAGAACCTTATTCTCTTCTTTTAATAGATCTATCTCTTTCTTAAGATCTTGATAGAGTAGATCCATTTCGTTAAGCTTTATTCGGAGTACTTTATTTTCTTCCTCAAAGCTTTTATATTTCGCTAAGTCCTGATTTTCGCGCTGCGGCGCTCCCGGCGGACTTTTTTTCCCGGAGTTATTCGATCTTGATGGAGGAGATCGAGATACCCTTGCACTTCTTGTGAAAGGGTCATTGGATTGCAATAAATGGCTCTCCCCAGAATCCGTAGAGCCGACCTCCGAAGAGGGTGGATTTTCCAGTAAAGCTGGACTGCCACCTGGGGTAATTAATCTTTTTGTTTTGTCCATTGCATTTTTGTATACACTATACACTCGGTATACGGAGATTGGATTTTAGTCGCCTCTTACGACAGGCATGCCTACCTCGGGTATATTCTATCCCCTACCCGAAGGGGTTGCAACATGAAAACCAAGGAAGATGTGTTTCATTTTCTGGCAGTTTGCACAATTTTGAAAGAACTTTGATTTATGGTGTTAAAAGTCTAACTAAACTAACTGAAAAGCATCTCTATTTTCACAAATTTTTGCCACACACATTAAATTAAAATATGAACAAATTCGTATTTTACTGAATTTGCCATTATTTTATCTTATTTCATTTAATTTTTTTGTTTTGAAATTTATAGAAATGTGAAAATTGCATATGCGTGGAGCGAATGAAATCGCTCTCTCTTCAGATGCTCGGTATAATGTGACGTCACTACGTGATCATCCAAAGAAAATGGGTTGTGACTGTTCACTTGGCATACCTCACTATTCTGTTTATCCTGCAACTGTCAAAATGTCAAAAACTGTCAAAATCGCATATGCGTGGAGCGAATGAAATCGCTCTATCTGATGTTTGCGCAAGTGGACGAAAGGTTAACGAAAACGAATCTAAGCCGGGATCGATTATAGACACAGTATACAGTTTCTGTGTATTCGTATATTTTCTTATGCGTGCATATGCACACAAATGTCTATTATGTTTCCCTCTTCAGTCATCAGTGAGCCCTGTTAGAAAAAAACACAGTGAGGAAAACTCCACCAATGGCTGACAGGGTCATACACAGAATTAGCTGTAGTGACCCTTTCTTAACCTCTCGGGAAATTAGGCAACAATTGGTGTCCAAATATCCACCGTAATTGTACGTCGTCGCCTAGTAGAATATCATCTTAATGAGGGGATCGTCAGAACAAAACCTCTCGTGTCCTTAAAAGCTCGAAAGAGAAGACTTAAGGCTCCGACCCATAGAATCCGTTGACTTCATTCCGTTGTACTAGGTGTGTTTGGTAACCTGTTAATATATGAAAATTTACATCCAACTGTCAAAAATCAAGAGAAGAGAGAGCCAAATGACAGTGTCAAAAAATTTCCCCTCTGGCGAACTCTTGCTATATCTTTTTCATGGAGTCACCGAGGCCCATCCTTAAAACAGCAATCTGACAATTTGTGAAATGTCAATCACTTCTTGTTAACAAAATAAAAGAAAATTAGTTTTTCGTGAAAATATTCAATAGTTAAAAAAGAAGAAGAGAGGATTTTCCCCCACTTTTACTATTTGACAGATGTGCCATTTGTGTTAGTAAAAGTTAACAAACACACCTTCCTTGAAGTTGAAGTTGAAGTATTGGCGGATAGAGCTGTCCCATCCGTCACATATCTACGTAGAAATGTCAACGATTCTCTTGATCCTCTCTATGCTTCCACCAATGAAAATGCATAATCTCAATTTGGGAATGCGTGAACTTCTTGAATGTGTGTACTGACAACAGAACAAAATCGTTAGGTTTGTTTGATGTCGCCAGCCCTAGGGTGCACTGACTAGTGTCAATTATTTGCGTGGTTGTCAAAATACCCAGTGCAACCCCCGTTTCATCGAACAAAAAACCCGCCCCTGACAACTGGTACTCTTTGAAAATTTGACATAAATCAAATTCGGTTAATTTTCGTTTATTTTTGCACTTGTCTAGTTAGTTGTTTTATAAAGCAACCTATCTGAACACAAGAAACACAAGCAGAATGAGGAAAACCAACGCAATGAAAAATAACCAAATGACAAATCAGCTGATTTAATGTTTTGACAGCCCTTTTTCTTGCACTGACGAAAAAGTCGGGGTGAATCCAGTGAAGAACCAGTGTCGACAACGAACGCAGGGCAGCATATTCAGTGCGTTTTCAGTGTAACACTGGCGGACATAAAACGCATCAGTGCACCCTAGTGCGTCCTAGGGCTGACATCAAACAACCCTATTTTCAGACGAATGTCAACGGCGATGACAGTTTCTCCTACTTTATCCGTCGAAGTTCATGCATCCGTTCGTTATGGGCCATCTCCCATAAGAATGCATGTATTCTATCGAGCCGTCACTTGAAAATGAAGGAGCAACGGATCGACGGATTCTATGGGTCGGGGCCTTTACTTTCACAAACGCTCGCAAGAACAAACCTTTGTCCTTTTGGGAAAATATCTTGTGGAACGACGAAAGTTAGTTCAATAGGTTGGGATAAGATAGAAAAAAGTATGTGAGAGGACTTGCGAACCAAGAGTACAATCCCATGTACACCACTAAGACCGTCAATCATGGCGTTAGAATTAATGGCATTCTTGGCCAGCATAAATATAAACATATCCTGGAGAACAAAGTGGAGCCATGTACGGACCACTCTATGCCTGTTTCGTGGACTTTTATGGATGACAATGATCCAAAGCATCCTTCGCGGTTAGTGAAGAATTGGCTTTTGGAGCGACAAATTGCCGTGTTTGATTGGCCGGCCCAAAGTTTGTTTCGATCCGAATCACATCGAGAACCTTTGGAATAATGTTGACTCGCTTGTCAAGGGCTCGACTCCAAAAAATTTGGAAGAACTTTGGCAAACTACAAAGTCGGCTTGGGAAACAATACATTCACAGAGATGTAAGCTTTAAGTAGAGGGTTTGCCAAAACGTTGTCAGGAAGTAATAAGGAACAAGGGATAGCCTACCAAATATTAAAAAAATGGTAGTCTTATGTTAATTTTTTAGATTATTTATTTATTTTGTAAGCATTTCTTTAACTGTGCTATTTATAATCTATACTGATTTTTAAGTTTTTGATTTTTTTTCCCCATTGGAATTTGATATTTTTAAATTAATTATGTATTTTTTCATAAAGTGTACAATTTATGTGAATACAACTGTACATATATGAACATATGTACATATGTATGTATTAATAAAACAAAGAGAATGTGCTGGAGGAGTGTCGAATTGCTCTCATTTTATAAATATTAAGAATGTCTTTATAAGAATCACGAAAAGTAGCTTTTACTTCTAGGAGTTGAATTCGGGGTAGGTAGGTATATTTCAATGTAAAAAAAAACCCAACTTCAAAAGCTCAAAATATTTTCTATATTTTTGATTAAATTAACTTATACAAATTCTTAGTAAAATTATAGAGAAAGGTATGTGATAGTCCTTACTATAATAAAAATGTAATTTTGTTTCGATTGCAAAGACTTTGTACGGATTGTCTTAAAAACTCCTGCATGAAATTGACTCCGGTTTTCACAGTTGCCCCTATTGTGTAACGATCATCGATCGTCGATTGCAGAATGCGGTATTGTCTATTGTGATTGTGATCGGTAGTTGTCGTTTTCACAGTCGCTTGTAGTCGACCACAAATTTCTGGTCGATGTTTTTTAAAAAAAACTTTTATTGTTTCTTAAAAAAACTTGATTATTAATTCGAAGAAGTGCGAAGCAGGTTACAAAGAAAACGCAATTGGAGCTGGTATTATTTATGTAAACAAATCCTGATATCGGGACGGTAGTTTGAGCAAAAACCCAAGCAGATAGGCGATGGAAAAGCAGTGCCCACATCTTCCGAATGCCTGACAAACATTCAAGTGTATCATTTGTCATGTAAAGCTTCCCACCTCGCCGTTCGCAGACAGCAGAAAACTGTAGGTCCCTTCCATTCGTGCAAAAGTATAACGCGCACACACAAATGGTTGCGGGAAGTTAGGCTTGGTTCTACCTAGGACTGCTGAGGCCAAAAATTTTATTTTTTTATTAAGCTTATTCTATTTAGTTAAATACCATAATATGATGAAATAAAATTTAATAAGTTGCAATTTCAATTATCTTTTATTTGCTTTATTCTACAATTTGTAAAGACATGGATTTAAAAATATTGTAATAATAAATCATAAATAATAACTAATAAATAATAGATAATCAATAATAAATAATAAATAGTAAATAAAAGATAATAAATAATAAATAATAAATAATAAATAATAAATAATAGATAATAAATAATAAATAATAAATAATAAATAATAAATAATAAATAATAAATAATAAATAATAAATAATAAATAATAAATAATAAATAATAAATAATAAATAATAAATAATAAATAATAAATAATAAATAATAAATAATAAATAATAAATAATAAATAATAAACAATAAATAATAAATAATAAATAATAAATAATAAATAATAAATAATAAATAATAAATAATAAATAATAAATAATAAATAATAAATAATAAATAATAAATAATAAATAATAAATACTAAATAATAAATAGTAAATAATAAATAATAAATAATAAATAAGAACTTATAAATAATAAATATTAAAAAATAAATAATAAATAATAAATAATTATTAATAAATAATAAATAATAAATGATAAAAAAAATGCTCGGCTGCTTAGATGGATTATGGCCATTTTTTGTGCTCTACTGTTTGCCCTCGTTAACGTGATCTAGAGTTCAAGAGTGGTGTCATTGACTTTTCGCTTGATGGCTTCTTCTACTAACTCTTTTGTAGTAACCTTTGGATTCTGCTGCGAATTCTAGAAGAATATATCCAGTCCAGCGATTCCAGATGTGGGGATTTGTGCTCCTGAAATGGGGAAAAAAATAAATTCACACATATTTATTTATTTAACATATTGAAAAATAAAAAAATACCAAACACAAAAAAATACTGCGTTTTACTATGATGTATAGCTCTATATAGTCGTTCGGGGCAAGAGTGCGCATTTTGGACTTCAGGCTTATACAAAAGATAACAAACAAAAGAGCCTATTATTTGGTAGCTCTATATTTTAGGAACAAAATTATACAAAAATCTATATATATATATAAAAATGGTGTGAAAAATGTATAGTAATTCATCAATTGAGAATAGCTGGGCCGATTTGGCTCAAATTTTTTTTCAGTTGTTCGTAATTGCCAGGGGAAGATTTTGGGAATACCCTCCGGAAAGGTCGGGAAATTGGAAAAATCGAAATGTATGGAATTTTGTGTGCAATTGTTCCGGAATGGCTTTTCGAATGGAAAAATATAAAATTCTTAGTGGAGAACTCGGTAAATCCCAGAAAAACGCGAACATTTTTTTTTGACGAAAATTTGCATTTTATTTATTTGATGTAAAGGTGGAAAATTCATTGTGGAAGTTTGAAAATTTCGGATAATTGTGAAACTCTTTGTGATAAAAGACGTTTTGCGTGAATTTTGGGTGGAGAAGTAAACTAGATAAATAAAAGATGGCGCTGTGCTGCGATCAATGCCACAACCCGAAAGATGGCGTTATATTTTCACTTATACGGTATTCACACCAGGGCAGCTAATTTCGTTGCGAATTGCCAAATTATGCTCGAAATGAGATAATTTCCCATACGAATTGACATATCGAAGTTATCTCATTTCACCATAATTTCGTTGAAATACGTTCAAAATTATGTGAAAATAAAATCGAACAAACTTAACTTGAATGCAGTTGAATGAATTTGAATGACAATGACAGAACAAATTAATTAGGGAATATTAAAGTTTTCGCTTCGCAAAGACTAAACAACGGATTCTTATTGATCTCGGTGAACTAAACACAGAAGAAAAATTATTCAGTACTAAAAAAAAAAAATATATCGCGAATTTAGGAGATATTTAGTGTTAAGTAGTTATTTCCGTAAATAAACTATGTGGTTGAGATTACAATTGTCAAAGCTACTGGCCCCGTTCAGCAAAAGTAAAGTGATATAAAAACGAAAAATATAATGGAATAACATACAAAACACAAATATCTCATGGAATGGTTTAATAAATATGGGATGTTATCTGAAAAAAGGAAATTGAAGTTGTACGCCGCGTAGAGGCACACTGATCAACTGCATGTGGAGCGAAAGAGCGTCGGCCATAAGATTCGTGCATACACAATATCTGTCCATTTATTTGAGCTGCGCGCCCATTGGGGCACTTTTCAACAGTTGGCTCTATAGTCGACTTGATATCCATGCGAGTGCCTGACAAATGTTGAAATACCCGGAGTGGCAAAACCCACCCGAAAAGTGATATTTTAACATATTAACCCGAGGCAGCGCCGCATCTATCCAATGTTAGCTATATAATAGTCGACTTTATCTACTCAACTGTTTAACAGTAACATCCAACTATTATTATTACTATACGTTATACCTACACTTATGTATATAAAAAAATAGATTTAAGACTTACTATCGGAACTGAATGCATCCATTCACGAAATTAGCAAGCGTAGGTATGAACACTTTTTATTTGAAACTCGAAATTATCTCATTTCGACGCTAGTGTGATTCCCATATTAGGCTGTGCGCAATTTGATAGGTATCCTTTTCGCATTGTCATTTTCTATTGAGCAAATGTGCTATTTTTCTTGCTGCAATTGATTCAAGTTCTGTGTATTATTACACTGATTCCGAATAGTCGTATAAAGCGCATCACATCCGCAAACGGTACAAACATGTTGCGTTGAAAAATCGCACCAAAAGTGTAACGGAGGCCGTCCAGCGTTTCCTTTTTGGTTTTTTTTCTGCCTTATCAAACAAATTGTTCCTTCTTGCAAAGTACAGCCGACAAGTGTACCCTCCCCCACCGACAAAACTAGTTGCGAAGTACAGCTACGCATTCGCTGCCACGCGCCAAGTTTCTTGCTGTTCTTGCCTTTTTTTTTTCCTTACTATGCATATACCCTTGCACAAAACGGAAAAAAATGTTTTCGGCTCCGACATCACCCTCGTGGTGATTTTTGTACTCTTTTTTGATGATGTATCATCAACCGTTCAACGTTTAACGTTTAACGAGAGAGTCGCCAGTGGTACGGATATACACACACATACAAGTGTGCGCCGCACACGCAGCCGTTTGCATCCGAGCACATGGTTCCTTCTCCCTGTCGTGGCGTGACCAGGTAATGGAAAACTACCAGAAAGGGGAGTCACCTTAGAGCAATGTAAAAGGAAAAGAAAGGGGAAGAAGAATAAATCTCGAAATGGAAGCAGTAGGAGTGAGGAGTAGAGGTAGATGCTTGGGTCGAAAAAGAAATCGCGCAGCAGCAAAGGCGATGGGTAGAGAATGTGGAGTCAACTCAGAGTTAGTCAGTCGGATATTAGCAGCCAGCGGGTGCAGTTGGGACTCAAATGGTCTACGGTCGACTAGTTCACGGAATTATAAAAAGTAAAAGAATTGACTCGGTTTCCCTCGTTCTGCAGCTACATCGTGTAGGAAGATTTTATGGCGTAATTCTTTTTTTGCACACGTGACCTCGACGCCTTAAACCAATCTAAAAAATTAATTAAAATGCGAGTAGTCGAAACTTGTCATAGCGACATTTTCTGCGTACGCGAATTCGACGCCCAATTTAAACAATTAAATTTTATTCGCGAGAGGTCGAAACGTGGCATGGCGACATTTTCTGCGCACGCGATTTCGACGCCCATTTAGCCGTCAAATAATTACCTGTGAAGCCGTGACTACTTGACTATTTCTCCGTAGACTGGTATTTGGCTTTGAAGGATCAAAAATATTAGTGAAATTATCTCTCGATGATGAATAAAATGCTAATATGATATTTTTATAAAACTCTATTGATAAAGTAGGCTCAGGACTTCGTCAGATCAATGTCAGTTGAAGACTGACTGTTAAACAAAACTTTCAAGATCTCACACACATATGTATGTGTATACATACATACATGTGTGTTACAATATGTTCCGTGCTACCAGATATATATTAATAGTCTGAGATTTTTCTTTACACACACCATAATTTTATGAATAATTAAGCACGGCTTAACCGTAATTTGAATTTTAATATTAGTGAATTAGTTCCTGTTGAACTAAGATTTATTATGCTCGGAATATCCGATGCCTTTTTGTCTCTACACGGATTAACCGTTATAATATTCCTACATTGCAACCTAAGATTTCTATTTTTTGTTTTTGAATAATTAAATACGGCATAACCGTTTGTTTATTTTTTTTTTTTTTTGGTTTAAGAAATAACTATGTAGACGGCGTAACCGTTTCCTTTTTTTTGGTTTTAATAAATAAATATATACGGTATGTCCGTTTCATTTTCCTTTAGTATAGGCTCCTGTTCTTGTAAAGTGTGCGAGGCCTTTTCTTAACTTGATTTCTCCCCTCCTCGAATATCCAGGTACCCCTCTTCATCAGGCCTGACGACGTGGGATCCCAGGTGAGTTTTGGTATTGTTTAATCATATGTGTGACCGGCGCACCTTATTCAAATTCATATAATTTGATTATTAGAAATTCAGTAAATAGTAATAAGTTTTTTGTCACGGGACCGGAGCCCGATTAGATGTTCCAATTCAATTCTAAAGACGTCAGTCAAGTAAGAATTATCAATAAAATGTTTCATTCATTTACACTACCGTATTGGGTCTTATTTCGATAGTTAAGTTGTTCGGTCGGTTATTCTTTTTGGGTGCAAGTCCACATATCCTTTTCAGCGGTCACTTGCACATGGCAGGGAGGAGTATGGGCTGTATGGACCCGCTGAGAGGGCGTCCATCTGTCCCTCATGTGGTGATATAAGGCATATCATCTTAAGTTAATTTTACCTTTTTTTTCGTACAGTGTAGTATGCATGCAATCATTTTATGTAGTAGTGTTTGCTTTGGTCCATTGGATGCAAGAACCCCCCCCATCCGTCGAGCTTCAGCCGTGACCCGCAAGGCATGCACCCCGTATCCAAACACCAAAGAAATTTCATCCTCTCCCTCATCCTTTTCCCATATCCCAACCCTCTATCCCCTTTCCCCCAAAATGTTATCTTGTCCTAGTGACAACTCCATCCATTTTTCCTCTTCTTCAACTAGCTACCATTACAAAAGCTCCGTTCCGTTCCTTCTCTCCGCTCCCACCATTTTCTTCTTTTTCTCCACTCGGCTACCTCTAGAGAGCAATGCGCTTGTGGAAAGTTACGGGGCTTCACGCCCGTACTTTCGCTTTCGCACGCTATTTGAAGTTAGCAAAGCAGGTACCCCGGACTCAGAGCCAGTCGGCGAACTGGAAACTCTAAGGGATGGACTGCCCCCAACGCCCTGAAGACGTCCCAATAGAAAACCCAGTCATCAATCCATCTAAAGGTCGTGAACCCACCCTAAACCTTATTGTTTGCTAATCAAAGAATTTACAGTTTGTAAACCCCAAATTCTCTGAACAAAAATAACTCCTCTGTAAAGAATAGCTTCTGATTTCCTGGGTTCTCTTTGCCCCTTGTTTCTTCTGCCCAAAGGTTTACTTCGATAAAATCCGCGAAAGTTACTTATCCTTCCGAGTCAGGTTCTTTGTTATTTAAGGTTATTTAATGATTATTGTGGGCGGGTAGAGATGCGAACCAAAACAGTCACTAGTACCTCAAAACAAACAGACCTAGAACTTGCGAATGATTGGAAGTGTGACTGGAAATTGCTGAGGAGGCAGCTGTCGGAACTCTGGAGGTGATTCCCTTTGTTCTGGCAGCTGAATCAGCTAATAATGGCAAGGCGAAATCGGTCATCACTAACACCACTAAACCTTTCCCGCCAAAGAGACAGTGCGTCAGGAAGGGTTGGTGAAGTGCTCTCTATGAGAGCTTAACGAAGGCGAAATAGCTGAATTCGCATACTAGAAATGTGTGCGTATGTGTTAAAACCAGAAAGAAAACGAACATTAAATTACAAGAAGGAGCAGACTTAAATACGATAAAATACATATAGCCCAATGCAATTAGGTTTATACCTCGGAACCCAGCTATAGTGAATGGATTTAGAAGTTTCGGGATTTTTTGAATCTCTTATACTATAAATAATGTTTTTTTTTTTAAAGACATGTCCCATGAAAATGTTGCTACTTCTAGTACAGAGTACATTCCTTTTACAGGTTCTTGTGACTATATTAACTTAATACCAGGAAAACTATAAGCCCCAGGAAAAAACTTTGTATGGTGAATTTGTAGATGACGGTATGACACATGAAAATAATATTAATAAAAAAAATTATAAGCACACTTTTTCGAGAAAAATACGATTTTCACTAAAATTGGTTAAAAAAAATGATTAAAATCTGTGTCCAATATCTGTGACCAATATCTCGAAATCGAAATTAAGGATGATAATAATTTTTAGCTGTGATAAGCATTAAATCAATTGTCTATGAAACAGTCTCCCCTTGGTTGCTCTAAGTTTAGTACCTACTTCAATGATATTTTTTAAACACCCTGTAGTTCAGTCGGTGTTCAAAATAAACCCCCCCTCCCAAACAATTTTTTTCACAGCATAAACCAATGGCTCTGATCCCAAAACATCTGTATAGTAAGAAAATACCCTGTATACATGGTATGAAAAAAAAATTGATTTTTGATTTGTTGCTTGTAAATCTTGATTTTTTGCTTAAATTTACGGATTTCAAGAATTGCGGTAATTTTTAATGGGTAAACTTTTAAGTTTATGGTATTATAAATCCAACAAAAAAAAAATCATTCATATCCATTCACTATAACTGGGCTCCGTCATTTTTCATTTATAATAACTAATTGCACTGGACTAATAGCTGAGAACGAGAAGACAAAAAACAAGAATTGTTGGAGGACATACATACAGAGGTAGTGACTGTGGTGGAGAATTATCTTTCCCCATCACCCCAGGAGATAGCCTTTTTGGAGGATATAAAGGGTTTTCCGATAAGAGGTGTTATTTTGGCATTCAAAGAAAAATGCCATCTCGGTGGCCAATTGTGATCACCTCTTCGAGAGATAACACGGTCCGGAAACTTTTCCCGTAAAAGATCAATGGTTTCGTTGCTTGTGTGGCACGTAGCGCCGTCTTGTTGAAATTAAACGTTGTCCAGATCAATACCATCCAACTCCGACCATAAAAAATCATTAATTATCTCTCGATAGCGCAATCCATTCACCGTAACTGTTGATCCAACCTCATTTTCGAAAAAGTAAGGTCCAATGACCCCGCCGGACCATCAACCGCACCAAACAGTCACACGTTGAGGATGGAGAGGCTTCTCAACAATAACTCTTGGGTTTTCCGAGCCCCAGATGCGACAATTTTGCTTGTTGACGTAGCCACCGAGGTGGAAATGGGCCTCAACAGTCAAGATGATTTTTCGATGGAATTCCGGATCATTTTCATGCATTTCAAGGACCCAATCAGCAAAGACACGACGTTGTTGATGATCGGCCGGCTTGAGTTCTTGTGTTAACTGAACTTTATAAGCCTTAAGACCCAAGTCTTTATGCAAAATACGGTGTAATGACGTTTGTGGAATGCCCAATACCAAAGAACGACGAGGAATGGACAAACCTGGGTTTTCTTCAACACTTTGGGTTACAGCAGCAATATTCTCAGTTGTTCTTGAGCGACGTGCACGGGCTTTATTCTTCACATCACTAACTTGTCTCAACAGCTCGAATTTTTCCACCAATTTCTGTATTGCGGTCCGACAAGGTGCTTCACGACGACCAAAAAATGCTTTAGTTTTACGAACTGTGACTGCAAGATTTTCACAATTTTTGTAGTGAATTTTAATACTTTCAATGCGTTGTTGAAGCGTGTATCGTTCCATTTTTAGTAATGGTGTAGTTTCTACTTGTCAAATGTCAAAGAATAAAGGCTTCAAAAGTGACAGCTACCGAAAAGCGGGCCATTCACAATAACACCTCTCATTGGAAAACCCTATATAACCCCCTGATTCGAAAGGATAAAAGTTAAGTAGGGCGAACTAAGTATATAGTATAATAAAGTGGTAGCGCATAGATTTCGTAGAAAATTGAAAGTGTTAGGAGTAAACCTTTGTCCCCGAGTAATTAACGGCAGTAAAAGAATCTGCCACTATTAACGGCTCGCGACCCATTCCACTCTGGAACTGTCCAATAACCCTAACTTGAACAGTAAGGGTAATCGGAAGCTATTCCGGTGGCCACATATAAATATATTTATGTCATCTACCTATCTAATTTCACTTTAATTATCACCCAATTCATATCTAATAATTACCATCGTTATCTTTCATATTCTGAGTGGCCATCTTTTGTTCTTGGTCTTCGGTTGGTTTTTTTCGTCTACCTCGGTAGATTTTTTCAAACTCCATCCTAACTTTAAATTCTTACTTTGTGCGTAATTTATTCAACTTAATTCCTTGACTCTAATAAATCGAGCAAGTAACTTATAACGAGGTCCAAAATAAAATATCATTTCGTCTTTATAGTTTTTTTCTTCATCAGAATTACAGGATCATCGGTGGTTTTATTGTGTTTACTTCGTAAAAGGTTTCCCAATCCCTTTATTCAAAAATTGGGTGGCGCCCTTAAAATTAATTTTACTTCGTACTCATTGTGCTATGGACGGTGGAGAAGTTGCGACCATATATCGAAGGGGTTCGATTCACGGTTGTAACGGACCACTACTCTTTAGTATGGCTGAGTAACCTCAAGGATCCGTGTGGTAGATTAGCGCGTTGGGCAGTTAGGTTACAGCAATTCGACTTCGAAATCGTGCATCGGAAGGGAAAGGACCATGTTGTCCCCGATATGCTCTCTAGGAACGTTCCAGTTTTAGCGGAAATAGATGAGCCAAGTTCTGATCCTTTGATCACAAAGATGATCGCGAAAGTAGAATCGAACCCTTTGACTTATCCTGCCTGGAGGGCCGAGAATAAAGGGTTGGTTAAGCTCGTAAAGTTTAGTCACGTGATGACAATAGCTTAGAGTGGAAATAGGTAGTCCCAAAAGGAGATTGGAGTAGGATTTTAAAAGAATGTCATGACAATCCTTTAGCAGGTTATATGGGGGTCAAGAAAACGTTTGCTAGGATAGGAGCTCGGTACTATTGGCCTAAGATGAGGTCCGATATTACCAAGTATGCAAAGTTTGCCAAAGTGTGAGAGCCGGCGGCCTTGTTGTTCTTCAGCTTTTTGATATCTAAGCCGACCTCTTCAAACGGGGAGGGGGTATGGACTCTTCGTTGACTGGATGCGGGTTCTCTTCTCGTCCTATCACTCTCACTACCTGATGCCCATTAAGTAGCTGCTAGAAGTGCTGCTTAAGCACATCTACTATTCCCTGCGCTTCGGTGACTAGGTTTCCTTCGGTGTTTCGAAGAGCCTGCGTTCCGGACTTGAAGCCTGCTGCCAGATGCTTAGCTTTCTTAAAAAACATCCGGATGTTGTTCCTATCGCGGGACTCTTCGATATCCTTGAGCTGGGAGACTGCGTGGGCCCTTTTCTTCTTACGCAGAATCTTCTTCTACTCCTTTCTTCTGGCTCGATACTCTTCTCTCGCTGTCTTTGTTTTGCGTTGCAGCGCTTGCACGTGTGTATTTTCTGTCACCTTTTTCAGACGCACGCATTCATCAGACTAAGACTTTTAATAGTCTCGGAATAAGGTCTTTCGTTTTTCTCTTCCTTATTTTTACCTTAGCCTTATATGCCTTATACAATTTTTTTCTGGGCTAGCATTTAGATAACAAGCTGAGGAACAAAATGAGCAGAGATGCATAAGGAGAAATTTGAGAGATAAGTCCAACCCCTTGGAATAACCACAAGCATTGTTAATAGAAGCAAAACTTTTTTGCGTCCTCTTTGTTCCTGTTGGTTGTGAAACCATTGGCAAATGTCCCAATTTTCATCAAATAAATTGATCATGATCTCCAGCTGTTTTTGATTGGTTGAGTTGGACTTTAATTCACATAAATCGAAGTTTATTGTAGTCTTTTTAAATAAAAACTAAACTAAACTAACTAAAAACTAAAGAAGTTTCATTATACAGAGAGGGCTGTGCCATAATAAGCTGTGTGCGAAAAAAAAGGATGCTTGCAAAAGCTGTGCGAAAAAAAGGCTGTGGGCCATAATATACTGTGGGCTTTTATATAATGAAGGCCATAATAGGCTGTGTGTGAAAAAAAGGCTTTGTACCATTTTTTTTCGAATTCACAAATAATAGTTCTAACGCCTGTTTGTGAGCAAGCTGTTGGACTGTGAAATTTTCAAAAACGTAGGTGACAATTTTTTTCATATTTTATCATACATTGCATAGAACTATTAAAATATATTTTGTGCGTGGCTAATCAATTAAAATGAGCAAACAAGACGTCTCAATTTGAGATTCTTTTGGAATATATAAAAAGGATACTTGAGAACCCCGGAGGCTAGACGAAAATCCACACAGCAAATACAAAAAGGCATCTGTTGAAAGTTAGACATATTTTCTATTACACTAAAATTAAGTCATTTTATTACAAATGTTTTGATTATTAATGGCTGGATGTTGTGGAAATAGGGTAGACACTGACTGGCTTTAACTTGGCGAAGCCCAGTATTATAACTGTTACCACACATCAATTGTGCTTATTTTACCTTCAAGTGGTAGCTATCGAATACTGGTCGCTGCCCACCCGGGCTCGACTTGCTAAGTCACCTTTTACATTGGCCGAGAAAGATCGGCCGGGACCCGAATGTCAAGGAAAGGGAGGTGAGAAGTGCAGGGGGTAGCTCGCCTCGGCTGGGTAGCGCAACCGAGACGATTTTTGCGTTTTCTCTTTTATCTCGTTTCGTATTTCCATTCACTTGCTTTATTCTTGTGTTCTCAGAGTTGGGTTCGTGTCGCCGGAGGAATTTTTTTTTAGACACTGTGTTCGGTGAGTGTTCTGTGTTTTATGGAAAGTTTTGAGTGGTCTCATGATTTAATCAAACATTTGATTTTACATTTTCAAATGCACGAAAATCTTTATAATCTAGCTCATCTAGATTATATTAAAATGGTTAAGAAAGCTAATTCAATTACTGAAATTCTGCATTTAAGTAAATCAAGAAGTATTCGCTGGTCATTGCTACCGTCTAGATCCAAGACGTCAATAAAACCATAAGTACACTATATCTAATCATTCAAAATTTCAATATTTTTTCCATGCATTTTAAAGACTTTTTTTTTTTAAGTTCTATACTGATAGCAACATCTTCCGAACACAGCGCGTTAAGAATGAAGGGAGAAAAGGATTAAACAGTCGGCTGTCGGAATCGGGACGTGTATAAGTACGGCCCGAGCCCAAAAGAGAATAACGATAAGTCAGCCGACCTTTATCGGCCAATGTAAAAGCTGAATAAACTTATAAGTGCGAGTGCTGATCCAGAGAAAATAGCAGTACTATAATCACGTCAGCGGACGAGTTCCATCGATGGAACCAACGGTGGCGCTAGATTTCCAGAACGGAAACAAAACCTTATCTGAGCTACTCCGACATATTCGGAGCTCAGGTCGATAAAGATTTCCATGTACTAGTCAGGGTCTTGGAAAAGAGATGGTGGCGGATGAGCCCTCACTGGGCCAACGGCAGAGCTCACATCCCCGAAACGGGTTACTGACATCGGCTTAAAACCGGTCCCTCGTCTTAGTGGTTTCAAAAAATGGAACTGGCCCTCCAGGTTGGGGGTTGTGCCGTCGGGGTAACTTCCTTACCATGTTAAAAAGATTTAGTTATGAGTAGCCTCGGATAGTGGACCCCCTCTTTTAACACCACGACCCGGAACGTCCACGGACTACGACCTAAGAATATGCACCTGGAATGTGCGTTCACTGGACACTCTTGGTGCTATTCAAAAACTTGAATCTGTCCTCACGCGGTGCAAGGCAGATATTACCGCGATCCAGGAGATACGATGGATAGGATCAGGTATGCAAAAAAGGGAAAATTGCGACATTTATTACAGCTTTCACAAAAGACTGCACATGTTAGGATGCGGATTCGTCGTGGGAACTCGGCTACGCTCAAGAATAATTGAGTTTAAGCCGATCAGCGATCGCCTAGCTGTAATTTATTTATTTATTTATTTATTTATTTATTCAACTCTGTACATATAAGTTTTTGACTTTTGATGACATACAGGATATAATTTGGCTTAACAAATATTTCTTATTTCCTAATTACATGAAATTTCTTAGTCTAAAGGGCAAGGAATAAATAAGGACGGATACAAAACAGGAATGAGATGGGAATGAAATGACTTAGTTGCTGCTGTTTACATAGTAATCAAATAGATGTTTTTTAAATTGTTCAATTGTGTTTAACCTTTGAATGTTAGGGGGAAGCTGGTTCCATAGGCGAACCGCATGAACAAAGAATTGCCGACTACTTATTAAATATTTGTGCCTGGGAATAATAAACTGTAATGACCTCCGAGACTGCGCGAACTTAAGCTTGTCAAATAAATAATTAGGTGTTCTAGTATAAATTATTTTAAACAATGTGAGGAGCGTCCTATATTTGAAAAGAGCTTGTAGGGGACAACCTGCAATCTGACTTGAATAATTTGAGATGTGATCAAATCGTCTAATGTTGAAAACGTATCTTGCACAATTATTAAAAGCCACATTTAACTTCCTTGTTGATTCTGAGTCAAGATCAGAAAAAATCTCACAACCGTAAAAAAATAAAGGCAGCACATAGGACTTCACTAGTTTCATCTTTATGTCAGTAGGGAGATATCGTCTCGTGGGGCTTAAGCCTCTAAGAATGCCATATATTTTAGAAACAATGTGGTTCACGTGATCATCCCAGCTGAGATGTACATTGAAATGTATCCCCAGGTTCTTGAAAGTTTTTACAAATGCAACTGGGGTGTTATTTAAATATAAAAGAGAACCGGGAGTGTCTATGGAGCTTCTCAGAATTTTCATAGCTTTGGTTTTCGTTGGATTTAGGTTAAGTTGGTTTTGCTGTGACCAGGAGAATACTGAGCAAAGATCACTATTTAACGAAGCTACACTTGCTGATTCATCACATTTTGAAAAATGTGAATAAATTTAGACATCATCTGCATATATATGATGTTTGCAATATTTGATGCACTTAGAGATATCATTTATAAACAGGGTGAAAAGCAGGGGGCCCAATACAGATCCCTGTGGAACACCCAATTGTACCGGCAAACTAGTCGAAATTCTATTTCCGTAGTACACCGCTTGCGTACGATTAATAAGATATGATCCCATTAGCTTACATACAGATTCTTCAAACGCATATTGACTCTTTAATTTGTATAAAAGCATTTGATGATTTACTGAGTCAAAAGCCTTTGAAAAATCTAGAAAAACTACCAATGTTGCCATATCATCATCGAAACCGATTCGAACATCATCGCTTACTTTTAATACCGCTGTAGTACAACTGTGGTTACCTCTGAACCCTGATTGGTGTTCTGCTATTAACTTCTCTTCTTCCAAATATATCTTCATTTGCTTTGTTACAATTTTCTTAAACACTTTACTCAAGAAAGGAAGGATTGCGATAGGCCTAAAATCCATATTTCCTGGAGAGGAAGACTTAGAAGGTACAAAGGTACAATTTTTGCGTTTTTCCAACAGTCAGGGAATATACCAGTTGTTATAATAGTATTAAATATATGAGTAACTTGCTTATATATAAATGGTAAGAGAAATCCGCATCAAGGCAACATTCCAAAACATCAGCATAACATGTGCACACGCCCCTACCAACCAAGCTGAAGACTCTATCAAGGAGGAGTCTTATGACCTCCTGGACGGAGCCTACGGAGCCTGTCCGGAGTATGATGTCAAAATCATACTCGGGGACTTCAATGCTAAAATCGGTAAGGAAAACATCTTCGGCGGATTAGTTGGAAAGCACAGACTCCACGACACGACTACAGATAACGGCTTCCGGCTAATCGATTTTGCAGCAGCTCGTAATGCGGTGATAAGTAGCACTAGGTTTCCAAGACTATGATGAATGCGTGCGTCAGAAAAAGGTGACAGAAAATGCACACGTGCAAGCGCTGCAGCGCAAAACATGAGCAGCGATAGTAGAGTATCGAGCCAGAAGAAGGGAGGAGAAGAAGATCCTGCGTAAGAAGAAAAGGGCACAAGCAGTCTTCCAGCTCAAGGATATCGAAGACGCCCGCGATAGGAACAACATCAGGATGTTTTATAGGAAAGCCAAGCAACTGGCAGCAGGCTTCAAGCCCGGAACGCAAGCTCTTCGAAACAGTGAAGGAAACTTAGGCACCGAAGCGCAGGGAATAGTAGATGTGTTTAAGCAGTACTTCCAGCAGCTACTTAATGGGCATCAGGTAGAGAGAGACTTCAAAGCCGCATATGATAGCATATCATTCATCGTCTTGAGCTCTACAAGGCGATGGCCGGATTCGGGATCCCGGCTAAACTGATCCAGCTATGCCGCGTGACGCTGGAAAACACGCGGTGCAACGTGCAATTTGGAAAAAGTTCCTCCGAACTATTCCAAGCATGAACCGGATTTTGGCAAGGAGATGTGCTGTCATGTGACTTCTTCAATCTTGTGCTGGAACAGATAGTGCGCAGGGCAGGTGTAAACACGGAAGGCACTATCTTTTACAAATCTGTCCAGCTACTGGGATACGCGGACGACATCGACATCATCGGTCGCTCCCAGCGCGCCGTCTTAGAGGCTTTTACGGCAATTGAAGAACAGGCGATACGAGTTGGCCTTGAAGTGAATGACCAAGTACATGTTGTCAACAAACAAAGAAACATCTGTCCACCGCTTAGGACAAAACGTCACTGTTGGCAACAGTAACTTCGAAGTGGTTAAGGAGTTTACCTACCTCGGAATAAACATCAACTCCACGGATGATACCTTAGTGGAGATTCGACGAAGACTTACCCGAGGAAACCGCTGCTACTTCGGTTTAGCAAAACAAAACAAAACAAATGGGTGTATGGAGCCGAGTGTTGGACGATAAGTAGGAAAGCAGAGCAGATTTTGAATACTTTCGAGAGAAAAATTCTTCGTCGGATATTCGGTCCCGTATGCGAGGAGGGCGAATGGAGGAGAAGATACAACCGCGAACTCTATGAGCTGTACCAAGATGTGGATGTAGTCCGAAAAGCCAAAATACGTCGACTACACTGGCTCGGCCATATCGAGCGAATGGACAACAATGCTCCAGCAAAGAGGATCTTCGAATCACAACCCCCAGGTTCGAGACGACAAGGAAGGCCGAACCTCCGGTTTAAGGACCAAGCTACCGCGGATGCCAGTGCGCTTGGTCTATACGACTGGAAGCAGCGTGCCCTAGATCGAAGAGAGTGGAAGGCTGCCGTGTCTCAGGCGGAGACTCTTCACGGGGCGGGAGCCCGTTAAGTAAGTAAGTAACATGTTCTAAGTAAACGCTTTTTCACACAGCTCCATTATTGGATTTATCTCGAATTCGTCTGCTCAATTTGACCACTGCGATCCTGGTTTTTTTCGTTTAAAACCCAAAATACGACACGCACCATGTTAATATAAGAAAACTATTATTCACCCCTATCATTAAATCCGACGGATCTGAGATTCCCTTCACTCATTCGGTTCACATTCACCTATCGTCGTGATCATTAAATCCGCCGGATACACTACTTTATCTACATCCCTTTATATGTTTTCGAAATCAGCTGTTTTCTGATTTGACACTTAAAAAGGCGATTGTGGTGTGAATTGTGAAAAAATCTAAGGAATAAAAAATTATAAATAAATACTTTTTTGGTTTTACTTAAAGCTTTTGTCTTGCAATATTTTGCATACCAATGTCGTGTTTCATTTATTTTATTTATAAAGTTCAACCTTTTTTTAAATAGTATTTACATTTATTTCTATTGAAATTTTCTTTGAAAATTATATTTGTTATTTTACAACTGAAATTCGTATTTTTGCCAAAGAAACCAAATTCAATTTCCAAAAAAACCAATTTAAAGTGAAAACGCACCGAAATTGCATTAAACACAGGAGGACGACAGCTAAATAGCTATCGTGCTATCACGCTTGCCGAGACGATCGCACTTGACAGATTTTCGTGTTAAGCAGCAAATACACGATACAATCCTTGTACAACGGTTGTATGCAATATGCGGTTGTATGCGACGATTGTATCGTGTGTTAGCTAGCTTACGACGGTTGTACCGATATCGCACGGTTGTACGCTTTGACCTACGGTTGTACAACGATTGTATCGTGTATTTCCAGCTTTACGTGAAATCTCGTGAAGACGATTGGTCGCTCGTCGTTTGAACGAGCGAACATTTTTAGGCTAACGGGAAGCATCGCTATCGGTAACGATGTCGCAAACAATGACGACTGTCTTACGTGATGAGCGCCCAGGTCAACTCTGTGCCATTACCATTCTTTTGAACTTCTGCCGCCTCTTCTAGATCCTCTACCTTTAAACTACTCTTGGGGCTGATCTTGAAAAGCGGAGTTATACGACAACTTGACTCCCTTTACATAACTTTGGTGACTTTTGACGATGCGCGTCAAGACCAGACTTGAATATTTATACACTTATCCTTCCCGATTTGTGACAACACCAGAAAAAATTTGAATTCTGTCCCAATTGCATTGCATTGCATTGCATTCTGTCCCGTTTGGTTTTGGTCGAAAATAAGATCCAATGGTGGATGTTATGCCGCACTATTTCTGAATCCATTTGTTTGTTTCTGCACTTTCAACGCTCAAAGTTCTTGGCAGTAAAAAAAAAATGCTAGCCAATCCCACAGCAAAAGCACCCTTCCCTTCGAACGGATTCAATGATACCGATTTTCGAATTTTCGTGTATCATTCCCCCGGCGGATTTAATGATAGGGGTGATTATTTCCTTGTTTCACAAATCACAATAAATAATATATTACTTTAGTTTTCGTCACCTTTCAAACACAAGGCGTGACTCGTTTGAAATTCGGAAATTTTGTGGGAAAGGTTGGCATTACTAACGTTCGATTCTAATTGGGGGGGTACACACGATACGACCGATCCGACGGACTTGGTCTGTCCGGCCAAGTCTGACGTGTCTCGAAACGACCTCCCGGACGGACATGTCGGATGATTTTCAATTTTTTTTTTGATATTTTGGTGGTCGGACGGACATATCTGATAAATCGTATGAGCAATTTTCATTTTTGAAATGTATTTCAAGCGATGTGGTTGTTAGCGGAGAATTAATAATGGCTGTGTATGAAAATTTTGAATTCTGGAGAAAAAAAAATCGAAATATAAAAAATTCTGATAATCGTCTGTAGAATTCAATATTGTAATTCATTGACATATTATATATGGACTGCTAGTGAAATGTCACTTTCATACAACGTCTACGGACAATTTGGTGCCAACATAACTAGCGCCACGTGTTTCGTAGGGACAGCAATGTGAAACAATTATCCGCCATCATACTTATTTTACGTAGAAACTTAGGCCATCTATTGCCGTATATACGAGTTACTGTGAAAATACGTTAAATTTTAAATTGTTGCCGCGTTGGTACCAACAGATGCCCCTACCAAAATTTCAATACAAAATTTGAAAAAAGCCGTTACTTTTTTTACTGACCCATAAACTAGATAAATGTGTTAAATTTATTTGGAATTCATGTTTTGTGTTGATTAATACTTTGTGTTTTTGCTTTATAATGCAGTACAACTTCTCACAATTTATTAAAAAAATACTTAAATCACAAACCAACGGCTTCACAACTCGCGCGCAGTTAGCAGTATTGTGGTGACGTGTTTTTCTTTTTTAGTTGTCCAATTGTTTTTTTATAAGTATTTTACTGTTTTTTTAACATAGGTGTTGATAATTAATACGAGTTATCTCTGAAAATAATCGAAAACGGGTTCATGCTTCATGCTTCAATAAGCACAATATTTCGCAGTTTTTCGAAAATATACGCTTATGATGAAAAAGTTTAAATTTGCGGGCAGAATCTACAGTAACTCACAGGTTCGATCAAATGTTTCTGAGAGAGCCAAACTAACGCCTTTTTTCTGCATTACTGCGTGATTATGTAAAGCAATATGGTTTATTTTAAAGAATACTTTCTCAGCTTCAGTGTTATGCATTAAAAGTGATAAGTCAACAATTGGTTATTAGTGCAGCAGTGAAAATTGTTAAAAGTCGATTTGATCAGTTATGTGAGTTTGGCATTCCAATTTCAAAAAGCGTGTTAAGGATGACTTTTTTTCAACTTTGATGTAAAAATTATTGACTTTTTATCAAATTCGAAGTCGATATAACCTACATGTGTTGTTTTTTTTTCATAATTTAAGTATGGTTTTTACTTTATATTCGAAAAAGGTCAATCACCCCAATTCCCAATGTCGTACCTCGAGCCGTATTCATAGTCGTATCGCATCCGAATTGGTATTCCCGAAGTCGAATGCGATGTACACGACAACCTGTCGCATGGAATGCATTTCAACGCATATTTGAAATGTCAAATACCAAGTGTCGAAATATCAACAAAGAAAATTTCGTAATTGTTTGGTTTATTTTTAAAGGATAATTTTGTATTTAAATAAATTATAAAGCAGAATTCAGTGGATTTATTTTTCGACAATAAGGAAGAGGACATTGCGGAGAGTTTGGCATCGATTTGCAGAATAATTCGTGTTAGTTTCAATGCATTAGAGCTACCGAGTTCCTGATATGTTTTATAATTAAAAAACTAAAGTGCAAGTGTTGTGACATACTTTTTTAATATATAAGCTTTGCAAAAACACATTTCGGCTTTCTAAAGAAGCATTTAAATTAGTTTTGGATGAAACAACTCCAAGTGCGGAGTCGTTTTATGGCAAGATATCCTGGATCTATCATGATTCGTTCATATGAACGAATTGTAACAAAAAGCCGTTTCTTGAACGATTTGCGGAAGGAGAAACAAATATAGTACAACAAATGGTAGTTCCACCGCATTCCTGGTATGTTTTAAAATTAAATAACTTAAGTGGCAGTCTTGTGACATGTTTTTTTTATATTTCAGCTTTATATAAACATTCGGCTTTCCAAAGAAGCATTTTCAATTCGTTGTGGATGCAATTATTCTAAGATTCGGAGACGTTGTATTGAAACAAGACATCCTGAATCTTTTCATGATTCGTTCATGTGGACGAATTGTGACATAAAGCCGTTCCTTGAATAACGTTTTGTGGAAGGAGAAACAAATACCTGGATGCTTGGTAAAATGCATGCAAAAACAACAGAATAAATTAATCATTTCAGGCGATTCAGGATAGTCCAATTGGCAACGATTCTTCACTTTCCTGCAAAATGTATATAAGTATAGAATAGTAATGAAAAACTTTAATAAATATTTATTAGTTTGAAATAAATCTAAAAAACACATTTTCAAATGTAAAATTATTAATTTGTTTACTTACATTTGTTTTATTTCCATTTCTTAAAAAAAAAATGCAACGACCCGTAGTCAAATGAGCTCCCGACTATAATACGTCACAAATATGAGCAAAATACGAGATTGGGAATACCAAGAGTCGAATGCGATGCTTTTCTTTTGACAGAAGGCAATTAGACATGCGAGTATGTTCGCATAGTACGCCTTTCGGAATAAGAATATTCGACTGAAGTCGAATACGAGTAGGAAATACGACATTGGGAATTGGGGTGAATATTCCTTATGAAACCAATTTCTAACGGTTTGTTGGCCGAAATCAAACAATTGTTGTTGCAAGGGTAATCCCATCGCCAAATTTCCACAAAATAAGGAATTTCAGTTAGAGCTGTAAGCAATTACAAAAAAAATTAAGTGGATGTGGCCTAAAAACAGTAAAATCTGGACCAAAACCATTGCTTCCAACTACTTCGCAATGAAAAATTGTTCGAGCTATTACGACAGGACCAGAAAAAATGCTGTTACCATACAAAAGTCTCTTTTCCAAGACCAAAATGTGTCCCTTAAGCAGAAAATGTGCGAAGAAAAAGAAAAAAACTGGCTAAAAAGGGGGAGTCCGTCAGATCGGTCGTATGGTGTGTACCCCCCTAATATCATACGTAGTATGGTTTTAAAGTAGAATCGGAAACAACTTTCGAATAGAATCGTAACAGTGTAACAAGGACAGGTGAGTCCTTGAATTATAGATAGATAGATAGATAGATATTTATTTCGTGTATAATTTACATAGGGTTTGTTACCGCACATTTTACAATACAGAGATTTGATAGGCTTTATCTTTCTTCTGAAACATTATTTGATGATTAGATATACAGTTAACAAGGAGAAAATATAAATTATTCTGAAGGAAAATACGAAAAAAAAACCTTCAATTTAAATTAAAAAAAAAGAAAAAGAACAATGTAGGTACATTAAAATTTGTATGTACAAAAATATATGAGAAAATTGTATATGACATAGGTACGTATGTGCATACATGTAAATAAATAAGCAAATACACAAATAAATAAATAAATACAAGCAAACAATATAAATAAATAAATAAATAATAAATAATAAATCATAAATAATAAATAAATAATAAATAAATAATAAATATATAATAAATAAATAATAAATAATAAATATATAATAAGTAAATAAATAAATTATATATAAATAAATGATAAATAAATAAATAATAAATGAATAAATAAATAAATAAATAAATAAACAATATGAATAACAATGTATAAATAGATAAATAACAAGTAAATAAATAAATAAATAAGTAAACACAAAAATAATACATTAGTCAGCTTAAAAGTAGATATCACAGTTGGAAAATAAGTTTATTATAGTGTTCTTAGTGTTCATTTAGTTCATTTATGAGCGGATTATCAGCAAAACTACAGCGGTCTAAGAAACGCGAATTAAGTTTTTCGATTCTGTGGAGGATCAATTCAACATTCGCTTTATGGTGAATATCCATGGTGGAGTGATGCCAAGGCAAATTTAGCATCAATTTTAATAATTTGTTTTGCGATATTTGCAATTTATTTATGTGGCACTTTGCACAATTTCCCCATACTTGGCAGCCATATAGCAGCATGGCTTGAAAAATAGTTTTGTGAATAATTACCTTATTTTCAATCGATAGAAGTGATTTTCTATTGATAAAGGGATAAAGCATCTTTATGGCAATGGCGATTTTCTTTATTGTTTTACTGATATGAGCGCTAAATGTCAGTTTGGTGACTAAGTATATACCAAGATATCTTACGGAGGGCTCCCAATTGATATATTTTCCATTTACCTGTAATTGCCTATTGGGAAGGAAACAAGCTTTTCTTTTTCGAGTAAAAAAGATGGCCTGTGTCTTTTCCTCGTTCAGCTTAATTTTCCATCTTGTGTAATAAATATCTAATATTTTCATCGCATTTTGGAGATTCCTCTCAATGATAAGACCGAGCTCATGAGATGAAAATATCACAGTATCATCGGCAAAAATAGCTGTATTACAGTCGGGTAGATTAGGTAAATCTGACGTGAACAGATTATACAAGATTGGACCAAGAATGGAGCCTTGGGGGACACCCGAGTGATAAAAAATTAAATTAGACGCACTACTATTGACATGAACTTTGAAACAACGATTAAACAGGAAACTTTGAACAATTTTACAGATATGTGGAGGATAGTTGAAATTGATCATTTTAAATAAAAGTCCGTCATGCAAAACAGTATCGAATGCCTTCTCGATGTCTAGAAGCAGCATTCCAGTAGACCTGCCTAAGGAACGATTTCTTTTGACCTGGTTACATATTCTAAGTACCTGATGAGAAGTACTGTGATTTCGCCTAAAACCAAATTGTTCTTGAGGATATATATTGTTATCGCAAATGAATTTTGAAATTTGCTCCTTTAGCACCTTCTCGTAGATTTTACTGAGGCTACTAAGTAAACTAATGGGCCTATAGCTATCAAGACTTTCGGGGGGCTTACCGGCTTTGATTATGGGCACAACTTTGGCTTTTTCCACGCTTCAGGAAAATATTCCATTTTCATACAGGCATTTATTATGAACGTTAAGAATCTTAATCCGGCTCTGGGTAATTGTTTGATATAGATATTTTTTATTAGATCAATACCTCCAGTTTTTCGTACCCTTAGGTCATTTATTACATATTCAATGTCTTCTTCGGTTACGTAGGTGATCGAGGATGTTTGGTTTAGATTGTGTGCCAAAAAGGTTTGAACGGTATTGTTTACTAACGTATTCGTATCTCGATCACCAAGGTTACATGACACATCATGATTTTTGGCAAAATTTAAAGCAAGTGCATTTGCCTTCTCTGTATCTGTAAAGAACGTATTGGTTGAGTTTTTAAGAAATGGCAATTGTCTGTTTTTATTTTTTACCACCTTAACAATATTCCAAAAGGGCTTTGCGTTTACTAAGTTTCTTATTCCATTCGCAATTACGGTGATCTGAGATGTGTTTGAATATTAGTTTATTCAGATTTGACACCTGATGTCTGTAAAAGGGCTGGCGATATCTCTGCCAGTTCCTTCTGCAGACGTTTCTTAACTTAATAAGTTCCAGGACTAGAGGAGGAAGTTTGGCGGTAAATGCAGTTTTTGGAACTTTTGGGACGCTTTTGTCAACGGCTCTTAAAATATCTGTTGAGAATTTATTAATAATAGTGTCGACCTGATCTTTACTCGAGATATCTTCTTCATTCGCTGGAATATTTCGTAGTCTTATTTTTATTTCAGATCGGAAAAGATTCCAATTTGCATATTTGAGGTCTTGAACATATTGCACTTTTTTATCCGCTGACCAAAGAAGTCGGCAAAGCACCGGATTCTGATCCGAGCTAGGCTCATTTAAAGAAATTGGTTGTACGCAGTAACTAGGAGCATCAGAAATAAATAAGTCAAGGACTGAGGGACTACCACGAGAACTAGCTGGAACATATGTAGGACTAGGAGGATATAAAACAGAAATTGGTAGCGTAACAGAAAGACTACAGAGAATATTTCCCCATGTATTTGCTCTTAGGCAACCCCAATCCCTATGTCTGCAATTAAGATCTCCACCAATTAAAAATTCATCATTAAGAGTGAACAGTTTTCGGACGTCGTTTTTAAGACTCAATCTTTTTTCATCGGATGTTCTGCCGCCAGGGAAATACACACAAAACATTTTAATTACCTTCTGGTTGTTCAATTTAATCTGAATGCCAACATTTTCCACGTACCGAGTTTTCACGATAGGTAAAAGCGAATGTTGAATTGATTTTCTTACTAGTATCGCAACACCTCCTCCTACTCTACCGATTCTATCACATCGATAGCATTTGAAATCAGGTGTGGATAAGTTCAAGTCCTGTTTTAGCCAAGTTTCAGTGACCAAAGCGACATCAATGTTGCTGGTATTTAAAAAATGTAAAAATTCTGTAATTTTGCTGCGAATACCTCTCGCAATCCAAGTTATAATATTAATATATCTTTCTACAACCATATTACTTAACAATAGAGTACAAGAACTTAGTTGCTAAATGTGCGATAACATTAAATTGTTCAATTTTTGTTTTACAAACAGATAATTTCGTAATCATTTCCATAGCTAGGGAATTAAGTTCCTCAGCTGTGAAGAATGTATTCGAAATGTTGCTGGGATTGTTGCCAGAAATGTTGCTGGAGATGTTGCTAGGGATGTCACCTGAGATGTTGCTGGGAGCAGCACTTTTGTTTACATTTGAGGTGTGGGGAAAGTTCTCCCAGTGAGAATTCATGTAATTGGTGCTCTCATCTGTATTGGCAATGGGAGCCTGTCGGCGGCGTTGTGGCAGCGAAGGGAAATCTACCAGAGAGGCGATAGAAACATGTTTCTGTCCATTGTTAGGAGAGACTTGCGATCTATGCAGAGGCTTTGGCTGGACATTTTGTTGTTGCTTTGTGGATTTTTCTCTAAGCTCCAAATACTTCGACCTGCTGACACATGTGGGATCAGTGGATTTATGAGTGCCGCTACAATTGGCGCATCGTAGAGTGGAAATATTGTCACACTGTTTTGTGTGGACCAGCGCAGATGGCACAGTATGTTTTGATGTGACAGTTTTTCTCACCATGTCCAAACATTTGACAGTTGTGACACTGTGTTAGCTTACCTCTGAGCTTTCTTTGGTAACTCCAACTAACCTGGGTATGGAAGATGGATCGATATTGTTTTTTCAATTCGATTAATTTAATTGAGCCACTTTCCAACGATATTAAATAGAAGGTGTCAGTATATCGTTCATATTTTTTAGTTATTTTTTTAACTTCGTTACACTTGAGACCAATTTTTTTGAGTTCGGTTTTTAATATGTTTACATCCATTTCTCCCATACCGTACAACACAACTTTGAACGCTTTTTCACTTTTAAGTTCGTGAGAGAAAAATTGACAATTATCTGCTTTGAGTTTGCCGATCATAGAGTTGTATGACTCAATGGATTCACAAATAATTTTTATTCCGATGGAAATTCGTTTAATACAGTAGTCAGAAATATTTACGGATTTCATTAAATTATGTACATATTCACTGGATTTTTGCAACAGTTTAATAGGTGGTACGTAGATTTTTTTGGTTAAATTATTAGGCGTAGTTACTTCGTCAATATCATCGGTGTCACTATCCGGTAGACATTGTAGGGGACTATAGTAATTCACCCTGGAATTGTTTTTAGGTGCACTAGGATTTTTCATATTTGTACGAAATTTCTTATCCGAGGACAAACGATTGTCCTCGGTATCGGGCGATCGATCGCGTTTGGAAATTTTGATAAGTTATAAGGAAATTATTGGTGTAGGGAAATTTTAGGTTTTCACAAGGTGCATTTATGGACGAATGGCTTTGTTAACAAAAAAAATTGCCGTTATTGGTGCGAGAACTACCCACAAGCGTTACCTGAGATCCGTTGCATTTGGCAAAACCCGTGTGCAATTTATGGCACGGCGGCATCACCGGACCCATAGGAGGAAACAATCGGAACCGTCATAGGCGACCGCCATGTTACTCGAATCCACCTACTAGTTTATTTTGCCTTGAAACCGATTCCTTTTTTTTGAACACAGCTAGCAGCATGTTTTGTATTGATTAGCAAATAATATTGGGTGTTACGTTTCTCATTATACTTATGCGTTCCTAGACTAAGGCAAGGTGTACCTAAAACAAATCGCTTAACCTGGAAGAGGAACGGTTACGAATTCGAATTTTACATTCAACACTTAACAACACATAAAAAGTCCTAACAATTTATTTCAAAAATACAAATACATTTTTATAAAGTAGAAGAAGAATCAATTGCCGATTCAGATACCGCTCTTTGGTGTTTACGTTTACTTTCAAAAAGCATTTCAATTAAATTTAATAACTGCTGATCGGACATACTTTTTGATGTTACTGCCTTTTGGATAAATTCACATTTTTCGTCGGCAAACTTTTCATGATTTAAAATATCTTGCAGTTCCTGAAATAGTCTAGTTCTACAAGTGATATTAGTCTCCGATTTGCTGCATATATAATCAATAACTGCGTTTGAGTTAAGGCGATCACACACGACTGACGATAAGTTTTCTTGAATAGCGTAGTCTAAGAATTCTTTCGGATGTTTTTCCGATAGCGTCTCCAGTATCGTTGACTTAAATTTAGAGCTTATATTCATATAATGTGATATGAATTTACTCAAATTGCTTCCTGCTTTATCCGATTTATTATCAGACAAATATTTTTCACAAATGTCTTCTATAGAGAACTGATTAACCACATAATTTAGTACGTCTCCCTCAGTTCTAAAGAGAAAAGGAAATGACGTTTTCGAAAAAGATGGACCAGAATTTTTCGTAACACTGTCTTCGCAACTAATTAGATCACAATTAATTTTTTTAATCGGAGTTCCATTCGAATCAGTTATGTCTGAAAAATTTTCGTTTTGAATTTGATTTTCGATTTTGACACTTCGTTTAAGCAGGTGTTTTGTTGTTCCTTTCACATCTTGGTCTAACAGCAAACACCTAAAAATCACATTAAAAAGGTTCAAATGAAAAAAAATTCACAAACATGAAAATGAAAATATGGACATACCGTTTTGAATTATTATTGCTCTCTTCATCTTTAAGATATTCTTTTGTGACAGAAACGGGCGGATCATGAAAACTTACACGTTTACGTTTGTATGCTTGAAATTCGTAAACGTCATCCATACTTTCGTTTAGGTGCTTCCTTTTCAAAATGCTCGCGGTTGGGCTTGCACAAGGGGAAGGCAACGCTTTTGAGAAAACTAGTAAATTAATTGGACTAGCTTTTGAGTCACTCTCGGCGCTAGACCAATTTAAATGAGTTTCCATTTTTTCTCGATTTGATTCCATTTTAGATTGAGGAGTACTTGCGTCTACTACTATTGGTTTTGAGTTATAGTTTTCATGTTTTTTGTTTCTGATCATATTTATAAGTTGTGCCCCTCTGCCTGTGAGATGGGTTGTTTTAGGCTTAAGTACAGGGCTTGTACTATTGTTCGTCTGCTTACGATCCGGCGGAGAAGACTATAAGTAATGTTTGGTTTTTATTACAATAACTACAATATTATAATATAAGCATATATATATGCAAGTGGCGTCGCGTGGAATATTTAGCTGGGTGTGCGATTCGTAAAAATGTTAATATTCATTTTAATTTCAAGTTCGATCGATGTGATATCTCAAATCACAAACAAGAGAAATATGTTTCTCTTGTCTGTGGTCAAATAAACCATTAATTCCCTCTTTTTTTCTTCTGCATATATGTATGTAAATCTGAACAAAACGTTGCATACAATAGCATTGTAGCCTGTGTAGAATAAATATATTTCAGCAACATGTTTTCCATGTAAAGGCCTGGATAATTATCCAGTGTAACGTTTTGTTGTAAACTACATTGAAAGTTTTTTTTTTGAATTCTATATAGGCTTGCAATCAAAACACTCCTATGAACTTTTTGTGTATTGGGCGACTACAACACATGAAGTGCATAGTTAAGTTTCGCACGAGCTTGCGTTAAAATTGTTCAAAGTTGATATCGTGCGAGTGAAGATCTGCACAAGGAAATCAAGTGCGAACTTTTTCTTTGAACTTTTTGTGTATCGGGACCGCCACAACACATGAGGGGCACAGTTCAGTTTCGCACGAGCTTACATATGTACAAATTGTTCAATGTTTATGTCGTGCGAGTGAAGATCGGCACAAAGAAATCAAGTGCGAAATCTTTCGATGAACTTATTGTGTGTAGCGTGTAGCAAGGGTTGTTTTTGGTTTGATCTCATTCAACGAATATAATCAGTCATATACCAAAGTTATGATGTAAATACTATGTATGTACATATGTATGTGCCTGTGTATATTTTGTAGGTGTCGCGGAGAAAACATTAAAAAAATATTTGTACGGGTTGAGTATGTTTTTGATACGTACGATGGGGGTGTGCAATGCACACCTTGCACACCCTGACGAGACGCCACCGATGTATGCATATATGCAGGTAAAAAAAAAGATTTTGACGAGTGTATATTGTTCAGCTGATTCTCGACTAACCGAATACTCGGTTCATCGAGATCATTGATCATTGACAAGAAGTTAGAAATACACGACCATTAAATCTACTAAAAAAATTAGCAAAAAATAGGGTTTTTTAAAAGGGTCCGAAAAAGAATGGACTATCTGACAGGTGTTAAAGTTTATAACAACATCGTCAAACCGCATTTTGAATTTTGCTCCTCAATATTTTTCTCATTTTTCTCTCAACTGCAAAACAAAGCTATAAGGAGTATCTTGAGGTGCAATAGATGTACTCCAGAAAGGTATGTATGTACATGCTAGATGCCCTTATGTGGCTCAACGTTAAACAGAGGTTATAGCTGAATACCCTGTTGGCTGTTTTTAAAAAAAATATATGGAACTGCGCCAATATACCTAATAAATGAGGTCAGGCATGTTGGTGGGGCTTAAACATACCCTCTTCGAAATGCAAATGACTTCCCACAAGACTGGACCAGGGCGCGCGGAAAAAGACGCTCGTGTGGCATTGGCCTTAAAACAGACAAAATTCTGAAGTTTTACACAAGATATTATTGAAGCTCGGCATTATTACGATAACCAGGGCACAAAGGTTTGAAAATGCCATTTTGTAGATCTCGGTGAAATAAGCACAAAATCTATCTTCTTCTATCTTTCTTCTATCTATCTTCTTCTTATATTATATATATATATATGTATATAAAAATCAATTGCTGTGCGTTAGTCTTGCTAAAAATCGAGAACGGCTCGACCGATTTGGATGATTCCTTTTTTGTTTTGTTGAACTTGATTCAGGGATGGCTTATGAGAAAAGAAAATTCAGAAAAACTCCAAGGGAAAGCCGGAATCTTCAGAAACTTAAATTTGGGTTTTTTATGGGAACTTTGAATTTTTTTATTTTTTATTTTTTCTGTATAGTATCTACGTTGAAATAAGTAATTTAAAACCGAAAAAATGTAATCACAATTTTGATAAGCTGTTCTATTATCTGTTAACAATATCTATCTGTCTGTCTATCTGTATGTCTGTCAGTCTATCTATCTGTCTGTCTGCCTTTCTGTCTGTCTGTCTGTCTGTCAATCTGTCTGCCTGTCAATCTGTCTATCTGTCTGTCTGTCTATCTGTCTGTCTATCTATCTACCTGTCTGGCTGTATGTCTGTCTGTCTATCTATCTGTTTGTCTATCTATCTATCTATCTATCTATCTATCTATCTATCTATCTATCTATATATCTATCTATCTATCTATCTGTCTGTCTGTCTGTCTGTCTGTTTGTCTATCTATCTATTTGTCTGTCTGTCTATCTATCTATCTATCTGTTTGTCTGTCTATCTATCTAACTGTCTATCTGTCTGTCTGCCTGGCTCTGTCTACCTATCTATCTGTCTATCTGACTGTGTTTCTGTCTGTCTGCCTGTCTATCTGTCTGAATGTCTATCAATCTGTCTGTCGATCTACATTAATGACACAAATTTTGTATGACAGTTACCAAAACCACCAGTTGTTGAGTAATCGCACTGATGCTGTGTTGTATTCTACATGTATTAAGAAAAACGTACTCTGAAAATTTTACTAAAATCGGTTGGGTAGTTTTCGAATCTTTAAAAGCCAAACAAACAAACAAACATACATACATAGATTTTTATATAATAGATTTAAAGCCATTCAATTAACTACTTTCATTAGTAACCAAACGAAACTCCAACCATACACAGTGCCAATATTGCCGACCTCAATGAATTGGAGTTGGAGCGTTGATTGGGATTCATAATCGCTTATGAAGTATTACAATCAAATTCATTTTAGGTGATACGAATTCACCGGATCATCAATAGTTTAGTGCTTAAATAAAAATATATTCTGGATAAAATTATATTGTGAAAGCGGAAGTATGTTTCTGTACATTATTTTACTCCGGTAAATCATTAATAAAGTAAAGATTAAGATTTAACTCAAACTCATCGCGTAACATACGGGAAAAGATTAAACAACGTCTGGGAGTTAAAATTAAAAATTCAAATGTCGGATTTGGCACGCGTTATTTCTACACAAAACCACATTGCAAGAGCAGCGTTTTACCTAATAAGTAACACTACTGTTTTAGTACACGGGCGAAGCTAGTATAAAATAAAATTAATTTTGATTAATCGCTTAGTTTAAGAGATATCGAGGTTTGAAAATGGCATTTCCAACCTTGGTGATCGTAATAGTCCCTCATACTTATGTACCTACCTAGACAAATGTTCGATATAAATTATTAAAAATTAAACTAACTTACTGTATCTTTTAATATTATCGACTCCACTTGGTCAGCATAGTCATCTAAATTGTTATTGTTTACGATTTCTTCTACATTGAGCGACGAAATTTTAGCTTTTAATCGACTATTGTTTGTAGAAGTCTCTTCATGTGGTTTTAATAAAAATGTTTTTTTCGTCGACACTGTTTCCGAATAGGGATTTGTTTTGCATAGTGTAGGATCCACGGTGTTTCGTTTAGGATGCACACTTTCCTTTGGCGAGAACGATGTTTTGGAAAAACGATCATCATTACTGCAATTTGTATTGCTTTCCTCATTTAATAAACTAATTGTTTCGCTTGCGGTCAGAGGAGCTCTTCCGTCACCTATAACTATGTCTTCCACGTGTCCCTTAGCAATAACAAGCTTTTTCGGCGTCCATGGTTTTATGAAAGCGTCCTGCGACTGACTCATGTCATTGTACAAGGCAGGTATATCTGATTTCTCGAAAAATTTCTCCTTCTGCCGTTCTGTTAGTTTATCGGGATTAAGACTCCAAACAGCTGGGATAATAACAAACAAGTCTTCATTTTCCAAATAACTCTTAATTCTGTTGTATTGTGTTTTGGAAGCAACTTTCTTAACGTCTTCTAAAAATAGTCGTCTATGGTCTTCAAAATTAGCTTTTTCTATGCAGTTGTTTCTCATATTATTAATAACTTGTGACCAAGCATCTTTAATATCACCAAAGTGCTTATCTATTCCACCCTCTCCAAGATAAGTTACTAGACCTTTTAAACATTTCATACACAAGTCAAAATTATTCTTATTCAATTCTCCTGATAAATTCGTTTTCAGTATGTCAAAAGTAACTGACAATAACTCTTCATCGTGCTCTACATACATTGATGATGAAACGAGAATTTTGATAAAGCAGGCGAAATATGAATTTAAATCCGAATGTACTGTTTTTAAGCTATACATTTTCTGTAATAATAACGAAGTTTCTTTCAAGAAAGTTGTTTTATCAACGGCGCTGTTAAGACGTTCTACAAGCATATGTAGAAGCACATCGAAGTGATCGTCAAAAATTTTGCAATTCTGGTTATGCACTTCCAAGTAAGTTTTCAATGGCCATAAAATCCACTCATTCATGATATTCAAATTAGAATCACATTCAGTTTGATGACATCTACCGAAGTTTTTGACTAAACTTTTAGATATTATTTTCCATGTTGCGATGCCGATGTCAATCTGACTACTTGTTCTGGTAAGTATTTTATTTAGAAAAACATTCAAAACAATTCTAAATCGATCTGAATTCAAAAGGAAAATAGTTTTCATTAGTTCTTCGACAGCATTAACTGATTTTGGCACATCGCTGGATATAAGAAACTCACACAACGTACTTAGAGATTTGCCGAGAAAATTATCACTTTCTACCGAGGTCATGCTGGAAGCAAAATTACAGTTGCCTATAAACATGCACAAATGATTTGTCACTTTTTGAACATCGCAAAGGCGTAACTTGTCGAAGAGAAAATGCAAAGCGTCAACATTTTCAATGCTTATAACGTTTTTCAGTATATTTTGTAATAACAATTCCGAAAAATCACTGCTTGAGTTGTCTATATCACTGCAATCTTTAATTGCGTCAATGGTATATGTGATCATTGCCGTCCAGGATTTATTCATTATATTCTTGTTTATCAGAGGTTCGGGTAGACTTTCGATCTCAAAATAATCCATCCTTTTTTTGACTAGCTTCGTAGTACTTCCTAAAAGAGATATCAGGCACAGACTGGTCATTTCTTTAAAATCCGTTACGCAGGAACTATTTCTATTTACTGAGCCGTGGCAAAAAGCCAGAAATGGTTCAAGAATGATATCGACGTACTGTTCAATGTGCCCTCTTACTTTAGTAATTAAATACCACCAAACTTTAAATTTTACAGCGGCAGCTTGTGTTGTCTTAGAATGTGAAGACTTTAATGGTATGCAAATAAGTCGAATCCGTTTTGGGGAGCAAATCTCATCGTTATTTGCAAATATTTCTATTAATACTTTCCAGCAGTGAAATGCCTCGGCACGTACATTATAATCGGGACTTCGAAATCCCAACTCAACTATAGACAAGAATGTATTTATTATAGATGCCCCCTTAATGATCTCTTTGTCAAGAATTCTGATTAATATACACCAGATCTTATACCAGCACGAGTTAGATACTTCCCGATACTTGTATATATCCTTTGAATATTTCTCCACAATCCTAGTTTTAATATCATTCCAGCTAGCCGAGTTATGAAGGGTTTTAAAATTAAACGCACTTGCAACACTTTCCATTGCGGCGATAGCACTGTTTTGTATTTCTTTATCTTCGTCAAAGATTAAAGGCAGTATATCGGTAGTCCAAAAAAGTATAAATTCATTCGAGTTTAAATATTTTTCTCCAGTGGTTTTTGTTGTCCTCGCTAGTAAATCCAGCATCTGCAATAGAACCAAAATGTATCTAATTATAATCACAAAAACTTGACATCAAAAAGTGTACTTACGTTGCAAAACAAATGCCGCTGATTATTTTTTATTATTTCTTTTGAAGAGTTATATACTCCGCAAAATGCTTTATTAAGCACTGTTTCCATTTTGACTATAAATTAATAACAACAAATAATGGCAGCACAAAATAAATATGTTCTGTATAGAAATAACTTCAGATAATTCGCGGTTTTCTGTTCTTATATCGCAGGTCATATAAATATTAGGCGCCAAAAGATGGATAGAATAGACAGCCTTCAAGTTTATAGGAAAAAGTGAAAGAATTCAGCAAACTATTCATATCTAGAAGGGAAAACAGCAAATCTGCCAGCCCTATTATGGTTACGGAATCGAACGAAAAAGTTAGCGAATGTGATAGTTTGGTATTACGGTTAGAGAATTGATCAAATTACATTCGCTTCAAACGTCAAAAATTAAGCGAACTGAGATATCACCTTATTATGGTTAGCGAATATTCGCTAAACTTATCATTTCGTATGTCAAATCGAGCGAATGAAAATATTCGGTGATATAGAATGGTTGCTTTTTATTATTTTTGTAACTTTTGCTTGGTGTTACTGCCAAATATGTGAGCGGCAAAGTTAAATACATACAAAATTATAAACATAGCATAAGAACAATTGAAAATAACTTTAAAAGCAGGGCCGTGTATGCGTTTCCTTGCCACCCTTGGAGCTGGGCTGTGGATGAGCTGCCCAGTCTTCAAAATGCAGTCAGTACTTCTGGTAATTGTTTTGCCGCAAGCGTGGACACTTCTCCTTTATGAGAAATTGAAGAGAATCTGCAACAACAAAATTCATATCGTGAAAATCACTTGCCATGTCGTACCGGACCATGGATTAGAACTATCCCGAATTATTCTTCGTAGTCTACGCATTGTTATTGTCCATAATGCTTAACGTGTTCATCAAAAAATAAATCAATCAGCCTATCACATATTTTCACTACATTTTTATTTAAATTCACTACCTACTAAATCCATTGACATATTATATATGGACTGCTAGTGAAATGTCACTTTCATACAACGTCTGCGGACAATTTGGTTCCAACATAACTAGCGCCACGTGTTTCGTAGGGACAGCAATGTGAAACAATTATCCGCCATCATACTTATTTTACGTAGAAACTGAGGCCATCTATTGCCGTATATACGAGTTACTGCGAAAATACGTTAAATTTTAAATTGTTGCCGCGTTGGTACCAACAGATGCCACTACCAAAATATCAATACAAAATTTGAAAAAAGCCGTTACTTTTCTTTATTGACCCATAAACTAGATAAATATGTTAAATTTATTTGGAATTTATGTTTTGTGTTGATTAATACCTTATGTCTTGGCTTTATAATGCAGTAAAACTTCTCACAATTTATTAAAAAAATACTTAAATCACAAACCAATGGCTTTCGTGAATTCAAACACAGTCTAAGTTTCCACATTTCTCCGCTGCGAAACAAGAGGGCTAGTGCTTATGTTGGAACCAACGCGAAGTTGGGTACTAGCAGTCCATATGTAATAGCCGTGTTTTATTATCCCCGTGATCTGATCCGGATCAGATCAACAAATAAGTTTGTGTGCATTACAACAACAATCCGAGATCTTGCTTCTTGTCAAGATCAATTTTCGTGATCCAAAAATTAGTTCGACTATTTCTCACTATGGTACACTTTCGTTTGTGAATGTTACTGTATTATCGACAATTTGCAACGGTAAATGTTGCCAGATTAGAATATAAAAATATTATTGGCAATCCAAATATCATTAAATGTTATTTTGTTCGAATAAATTAATTTTTCTGCTCATAACGATATTTAAGCGATGTGAAACTGAAATTATAGCTGCAAAATATTATTCTCATTCGGTATCTTTTAATCCAACTTAACAATTTCCTCCTAAAAAATAAAACAAGCGCATTCAATTTTCATTTAAAAGAAAAAATTCATTTGCATGGCAACTTCGCACTAAATGTCAAAATGAACTTAGCTTGTACAATCACCAAAACACAGAACTTTGATCTGGTTTGTTTTATTATTCTGATCTGATCCGGATCAGATCACGGGGATAATAAAACACGGCTAATATGTCAATGACTAAATCCTTTTAAATGAATATACACTTGAATACAATAACAGAAATAAACCAGAAGAAATTTGCTTTTGAAATATCGACGAAAAAAATGTATGGAGAGTTCAATCAGCTGCTAGAAAAAAAACTGACTGAAACCATTGTATTTGTACCTATCTGGAACTAATAGTAATATCATCAAGCAGTATTTTTTAACTGGCTGTCTTCTCACCAGGTGGCGCCTTTTTTGCTAAAAGCCAAACGAAATATTATCTCTCAGAGAAAAAGGGAAAGAATAATGAAACCATAAGGAACACAGAAAAATAGAGAATGCGAGAAATCGTATTCGTGTTCGTGTGAAGGTACATATATGCATGTATGTGTCATTCATTCAATGATGCTATATGGACAGCTGTGATATATATACGATTTTCTTATTTCATTCATACGTTGGGGTAGGTCGGTAGTTTTTTTTTTGGAAATCTACTTTACATTAGGCGTGTTTTTTTCAAACGTACTATTACATTTCGCTTTCAGCATGAGGAACTTGCAACGTTGCAACATTTGAATTTATCTTATTTCGCTATGGGCATAAGGGATTTGCAACGTTGCAATATTTAATTTGTGGATGTGGATGAGTAGGCGCAGGTGTAGATAAAAAAGTCGTTTGTTTTCATTCAGTCATTATTTACGCTTTGTAGGTACCTAAGTAAGTTTCGATTAAAATACATACATTTAAGTACATTTTCACCCCTATCATTAAATCCGCCGGTGGGAAAGATCAGCGCCTCCTAGATGTGAAACAGGCCGTAATGCTCTGCGAAAATGTCAAATGCCACGTGCACCTCTTGGCTTACAGAAAATGTAAACAAATATGCTGAAGAAGCCAAGAGAAATTCTATAATTTATTATGCCACATTTATTCAATGAAAAGTTAGTAGATGTGATTTACAAATACTTCAATTTGCAATGAAATAAAATGGTTTATATGTTTATATAGAAGTTTAGTGCAGAATGTGCTGTATTTCGCGAGTGAATTTTCTTGAAAAATATACACCATCGTAATGGAAGCCAAGGGAATTTTATGATTTAATTATTGTACAATTCTTAAATAAAATATGCCGTAATGTGTTTTGATATAATTATATTTCGCAACTACACAAATTGGTCTACATTATTACATAAATTGTTTCCTCGATATTTAAAGGATAGTTTACGAATTTGATTGGTAAATAATAGCGTGGTTTATTTTGCCGCATACTGCTTGTAGGTTCACATATGTACGTATGCTCTATATATAAATATCTTCCGTACATCTAATTTTCAAGAAAATCTTGACTGTGAAAATTATCCCAGTGAGCACTTATAAACCGCAATCTTGTAGTTGAACAAAATGATGCAAGAATCATACTTACTTATTTTATGTGCGTACATTAACTGAAAAAAGCCACCTTCTAAGACGAGAATCTCAGTCAAAAAAAATACAAAAAGCATAGAATAAAAAACATGTCTGGTATTTTAAGTACACACATATACATATGCATTTATTTAAAATGTTAATAAAAACGAGATACAAAACTTTGTTTGAAACTCATATTACAATTAAATAAATATATCCATGCAAATGTAATAGATCCTACAATAATATAAAACAAATTTTTTTCAGAATAGCTTAATATAAATAAGAACTACATAATAAGTATTTGAACATGAACAGAAATTAGAAAATGTATTGTTAGATACAGTAAAAAACTCAGTAAGAGGGTATAATTTACATAAGTTAACAAAATGTCCAAAACAATAAGTACAAACATATGTTTTTCTAGTTCATTAGAATATACAATTACAAATCTTCATTTCTAATTAACAATAAAATCATTATATTTATATCAATAGCATTAATATGTATCACAAAACAAAAACTTAAAGATTCTTCTTACTATTTTAGAACGCGCAAACACATATGATAAATGAACACATATTATTATTATACTACATATACGAATACATAAATGAGAAATAAATAATCTACTTATACTTAAAACTCTTATTGAAGGTATCGAAGAATAATTTAAAATAAGAACAATTAAGAATATGCACCTCAAAGAAACGAAATAAGCATGTGAAGTGCATACTGTGACAAGCAAACAATCCGATGACTAAAATGTTCTTTTCGATTAAAAAAAGGAAGCAGAATAATTTGTTCCAAAATTAAACAACATGAACCGGATCCGGAACACAGTTTATTATTCACTCACTATTCACTTTTGGCATGTAATTTGCAAAATAGACATGCAATTATTATTTATTGAAAATACACAAAGGGAACTATGCTATATGGACAGCTGTGATATATATACGATTTTCTTATTTCATTCATACGTTGGGGTAGGTCGGTAGTTTTTTTTTTGGAAATCTACTTTACATTAGGCGTGTTTTTTTCAAACGTACTATTACATTTCGCTTTCAGCATGAGGAACTTGCAACGTTGCAACATTTGAATTTATCTTATTTCGCTATGGGCATAAGGGATTTGCAACGTTGCAATATTTAATTTGTGGATGTGGATGAGTAGGCGCAGGTGTAGATAAAAAAGTCGTTTGTTTTCATTCAGTCATTATTTACGCTTTGTAGGTACCTAAGTAAGTTTCGATTAAAATACATACATTTAAGTACATTTTCACCCCTATCATTAAATCCGCCGGTGGGAAAGATCAGCGCCTCCTAGATGTGAAACAGGCCGTAATGCTCTGCGAAAATGTCAAATGCCACGTGCACCTCTTGGCTTACAGAAAATGTAAACAAATATGCTGAAGAAGCCAAGAGAAATTCTATAATTTATTATGCCACATTTATTCAATGAAAAGTTAGTAGATGTGATTTACAAATACTTCAATTTGCAATGAAATAAAATGGTTTATATGTTTATATAGAAGTTTAGTGCAGAATGTGCTGTATTTCGCGAGTGAATTTTCTTGAAAAATATACACCATCGTAATGGAAGCCAAGGGAATTTTATGATTTAATTATTGTACAATTCTTAAATAAAATATGCCGTAATGTGTTTTGATATAATTATATTTCGCAACTACACAAATTGGTCTACATTATTACATAAATTGTTTCCTCGATATTTAAAGGATAGTTTACGAATTTGATTGGTAAATAATAGCGTGGTTTATTTTGCCGCATACTGCTTGCAGGTACACATATGTACGTATGCTCTATATATAAATATCTTCCGTACATCTAATTTTCAAGAAAATCTTGACTGTGAAAATTATCCCAGTGAGCACTTATAAACCGCAATCTTGTAGTTGAACAAAATGATGCAAGAATCATACTTACTTATTTTATGTGCGTACATTAACTGAAAAAAGCCACCTTCTAAGACGAGAATCTCAGTCAAAAAAAATACAAAAAGCATAGAATAAAAAACATGTCTGGTATTTTAAGTACACACATATACATATGCATTTATTTAAAATGTTAATAAAAACGAGATACAAAACTTTGTTTGAAACTCATATTACAATTAAATAAATATATCCATGCAAATGTAATAGATCCTACAATAATATAAAACAAATTTTTTTCAGAATAGCTTAATATAAATAAGAACTACATAATAAGTATTTGAACATGAACAGAAATTAGAAAATGTATTGTTAGATACAGTAAAAAACTCAGTAAGAGGGTATAATTTACATAAGTTAACAAAATGTCCAAAACAATAAGTACAAACATATGTTTTTCTAGTTCATTAGAATATACAATTACAAATCTTCATTTCTAATTAACAATAAAATCATTATATTTATATCAATAGCATTAATATGTATCACAAAACAAAAACTTAAAGATTCTTCTTACTATTTTAGAACGCGCAAACACATATGATAAATGAACACATATTATTATTATACTACATATACGAATACATAAATGAGAAATAAATAATCTACTTATACTTAAAACTCTTATTGAAGGTATCGAAGAATAATTTAAAATAAGAACAATTAAGAATATGCACCTCAAAGAAACGAAATAAGCATGTGAAGTGCATACTGTGACAAGCAAACAATCCGATGACTAAAATGTTCTTTTCGATTAAAAAAAGGAAGCAGAATAATTTGTTCCAAAATTAAACAACATGAACCGGATCCGGAACACAGTTTATTATTCACTCACTATTCACTTTTGGCATGTAATTTGCAAAATAGACATGCAATTATTATTTATTGAAAATACACAAAGGGAACTACATACACGCGATGGCGGCCATTAATACCCGAAGCAAGCTTTATATTCAAAAAAATATAAGAAACACAAATATTTGGGAATAGATTTTTAGTGCATCGTGTGCATCTGTTATTAAAGAATAATATGAGACCACTTTCACTATTTTCACTTATTTATAACACTATTAATTTTTAAATTCTTTTTCCCGAAAGAATGGATTTCCCGATTTTTCTGTACGATTTGACGTTTGGCAGACGAAATTGCAAGCCAAGAGCTCCACGTGTAGTTTTATGGATTTTCTGTTAATTGTTAAAAAATAAAACTATTCCCAAATCGTTTAAATTAATGCGCTTTATTGTTCGGTTTTAAAACCGTTTTTAATGTCTGAGCTGACGTGCTTACGAAGAATGAATGATGAAATACTTTTTGTTTAAAAATGCTAGGAAGTGTCTTTATTTTCTCTTCTCCTTTCAGATATAGGTGGCGCTGTGCAATTAATGGCGATGTCAAATCTCAGCGAGTTGCCAAGTCCGCCACAGTTTTGCTGCATTACGGCCTGTTTCACATATAGGAGGCGCTGGAAAGATTCACGAAAATTCGAAAATCTGTATCATTGAATCCGTTCGAAGGGAATCGTCCACTTGTCGGTAATGTGAACAACTTTTCACTTGATCATTGAAAACGAACGGATCGAATCTCTTCATACAAAGTTTGACGTTTCAGATCCGCGAGAGAATCGTTGCGGATCTGGTGCTTTTGCTGTAGGATTGGCTAGCATTTTTTTTTACTGCCAAGAACGTTGAAAGTGAAGAAACAAACAAATGGAATCAGAAATAGTGCGGCATAACATCCACCATTGTGTGACGATGAGAACGAAAAGGATTGTCAAAGGGGAGTATATACGCGATCGCCACCGAGAACGGACGTGTATCCTTAAACAGTCAATAAAGAAAGATTTGATTTTAAATGTACTGGTGTCTATGTTTTACTTCTTTTCTTTTTTTCGGAACAGAGTCGTAATAATCAGAAGTGGGATAGAGACCTGAAAAAAAAAAAAAGAATTGTTTTGGAAGGATAGCAGTGGTTTTTTTTGTACAGCTGCATTATTTAGAGACGTTGTGCGTGATTTCGTGGAGAAAAGGATTAAATCGGCGTCGTCGCGTCGTTGATCGTGTGTAAGGGTGACTTTTTTTTGTTGTGACTACGTCGTCGGGATACTGTGGGTACAACGGTCGCGTGATTGGCTGGGGGTTGTAAAACGGAAAAAAGGGCCTGCTGCGTTGATGGGCAATGGAAAAAAAAAATATTCCTTTTGAGATGAGTGGCGACAAAGAGAAATACGAAGTGCGCGCGAACGATTTAAAAGTAGTCGTATTAAAAAATATTTTAAAAAAGAACAGTTTGCCTACGTCGGGAAAAAAGAAGGCATTAGTGGATCGAGTAGTAAAGAACGTAGATGTTCAAGATTTTAAGTCATTCGTCCGCGGTCTAGAAATGACGGATAGCGAAAACGATCAGAATTCTACCATCGTGATGCAAGAGGAAAAATGTTCGGGTTCGTCGCGAGCGATAGAAAATAACGGGAAGTGCGATACAGATAGTATGTTACGCAAAGAAATTGAACTACTCCAACGGGAAAAGGATTTGCTCGAGCGCGAAAATAACTTAATACGTAAAGAAAATGTGCACGATTCACCATCCAGCTCAAGTGGTTCTATACGTATGTCTGTGAGTGAAGTGGTAAACGCGATGCCGGTTTTTAACCCAACCGACAAATCGGGGCTCACCGCAGAGCAATGGGTTGCATACATAGAACGGTTGAAAGTCGTATTCGGTTGGGCGGATGAACTAATAATATGTGCGGCTTTAGTTAAGTTTAGTGGCGCAGCCAAGTATTGGCTTGAATCGGAACAACAACAACTGTCCAGTTGGAAAAATTTTCGGCAAGAACTAGTTACAGCATTCCCGTGTGGTATAAATGAAGCTGATATCCACCAGCAGCTGGTTGCTCGACACCGTGGAAGGAGCGAAAGCGCCGAGGATTATTTCTTCCAGGTAAGAAATTTGTGTAAGAGGGGCAATTTGAGTGAATCTGCCACAATCACATATTTGATAACTGGGCTGGGCGATCAAAAGCTTATTGATAAATTGAGCGGACAGAAATTTACCAACTCGTCTGAGCTTCTTGAGCGGATTAAGTGGGTCGAAGGCTTGCAGGAGCAGGAACGGTTAAGGCGACCGAGACTATCTGTGACAACCAACCAGATACCAGCAGCCAGCAGTACTAGTGCGAGACAACCCGAAGCTAGCTCATCTGTTAATACTGATGTACAGCGCATGGTGTGCTTCAAATGTAGACAAAAAGGGCATCGTGCAAAGGACTGCCCCTCGCGACCAATGAATTGTTTGCAGTTTGCGGCACCTAAAGATGATTTTCATCGCGTCATTAAAATAAATAAAATTGATTTTCGAGCGCTTATTGATACAGGAAGCGAATGTTTTACATTGAGAGAGAGTGAGGCGGTTCGACATGGGTTGGTGTACGAAGAATATACTGTGGATCTGTTGGGATTTGGAGGCGGTAGTTGCAGAACAATCGGGCGGATGCAGGTAGCTGTAGACATTAGCTGAATTGAGGTTTCAGCAATGTTGTTAATCGTACCTGATACTGCTCAGAAAGTGAGTGTCATCGCGGGGCGCGCTTTGCTTGATCATCCGATGATAAGTTTGGTATTTTGTAATGGCAACTTGAAGATCAATCGGGCGGACCAACAGATTAGCACCGTATGTGTAAACATAAACCAACTGGTAATCCCTGGTGGCTGTATTGAAGAGAGTTTAGATTTAAACTCACAGGAAAGATTACGTGACTTGGTCGAAAGGTATCGTAGTTGTTTTGCCTCAGATATCTCGCAACTTGGTCAGGCTAAGGATGATACTATATCGATCAAGTTACAAGGAGATCTGCCTGTAGGTCGTCGGCATTACAGAATTCCTTTTGCTCAGCGACAGCAAGTCGATCAGACAGTTCAAGAGTTGCTGGAACACAACATCATCCAGGAGTCAACATCGGCTTTTACGTCACCAATTGTCATGGTACCCAAGAAAGATGGAACCACCAGAATGTGCATCGACTATCGTACTCTAAATTCGGTTACCATCAAAGAGAAGTACCCAATGCCAATCGTGGAAGAGCAGCTCAACAGGTTAAGCGGCTACAAATATTTTACAATTTTAGACATGAACTCAGGTTACTACCAGATTCCAGTGTCTGAGGAGTCGAGACATCTGACTGCGTTCCAGGTTCACAATAAACAGCTGGAATTTCGTCGAATGCCGTTTGGTTTGGTTAACGCGCCATCCGTTTTCCAGCGGATAATGGATCATCTTATAAGTCACCTGGAAACCGATGAGGTGATGGTATTTTTGGACGATGTAATCGTGCCGAGCAGTACTATAGATGATGGGTTGATCAAGCTAGAGCGTTTCCTGAAGGTGTTAAGTGATAGCGGACTAACTCTAAAATTGTCGAAATGTCAGTTCCTGAAGAAGGAGGTGGAATACCTGGGTCATCAAATTTCCGAAAGAGGGGTTAAGCCAGGAGTTTCCAAAATAGAGGCGATTGTAAACTTTGCGGTACCAACGACTCCAACACAGGTTCGACAGTTCTTGGGTCTCTCGGGATATTTTCGCAAATTCGTACAAAACTATGCAGAAATATCCAGACCATTGAACCAACTCGTCAAAAAGGATGCGAATTTTGTTTGGGGTGAGTCTCAACGAGTTTCTTTTGATACTTTAAAGCAAAAATTGGTTACGGAACCAGTGCTGGCCATATATAATCCCGAAAGTGAGCATGAAGTACACTGCGATGCGAGTGCACTTGGTTTGGCTGGAATTTTGATGCAGCGCGAAGAGGGAGGACCACTGCGAGCTGTTAGCTACTTTAGCACGTGCACAACTGATGCTGAGGCTAAGTACCATAGCTATGAGCTCGAGATACTGGCAGTGGTGGAAAGCTTATCTCGTTTCCGGATCTACGTGTTGGGTAAACCAGTAACCGTGGTAACTGATTGCCAAGCTATGGTTACGTTGAAAGCTAAGACTGAGGTTGTACCTCGAGTTGCGCGATGGCTCTTGCGACTTCAGGAATTTGATATTCGGTTCTTACATAGACCCGGGACTGCTATGGCTCACGTTGACGGTATGAGTCGGAATCCTGTGGGTGTGCCGTGCGGGGTTGCAGATATTGATGAAAGCAGTGTATACGCCATATGTATTAATAAAGAAGACTGGTTGACATCTTTGCAACGTCAGGACAATCGAGCTGAGGAGGTCAAAAGTAAATTGACGAAGTCATCAGCGACTACAACAGATGATCGGCAGTTGCAACATGACTACGCTGTAAAGAATGGTAGATTGTATCGGCGAGTGGATGGCGAACTTAAATGGTATGTACCGAGTGCTCTAAAATATAGGCTCACGAGATCAGCGCACGATGAAGTAGGACATTTTGGGGTAAATAAAACTATCGAGATTTTGAATAAACATTTCTGGTTTAGCCGTATGCGTGACTTCGTTAAAAAGTACATTGCCTCATGCGTAGAATGTGCGTATTCAAAGGGCAAATCTGGACAGAATGAAGGACAGCTGTATCCTATACCGAAAGTTCCTGTACCATATCACACTGTGCATTTGGACCACATGGGACCGTTCCAGAAAAGTTTAGCGGGAAATATTCATTTGCTGGTTTGCATTGACGCATTCACTAAACACGTGACTATGAGAGCAGTACGGACAACAAAGACATCACCGGTGATAAAATTTCTAGAAGAGGTTAGCGGATACTTTGGCCTGCCGACAAGGATCATAACGGATCGCGGGACTGCTTTTACATCCCGTCGATTCGAAGAATTTTGTACAGACCATCTGATCGAGCACATTAAAAATGCTACGGGTACACCTAGAGCTAATGGTCAGGTGGAACGATATAATCGAACAATACTGTCAGCCGTTCGATGCATGACGAAGTCTGCTGAAGGAAAGGATTGGGATAAGGCGCTACGTTTCATCCAATGGACACTGAATGATACTCGAAATAGCAGCACGAAGTTCAGTCCACATGAGCTTCTGATGGGGTATTCGCCAAAAAGTATAATGAAGAATAGGCTGCTGCACGCTTTGCACAACTGGGAAGACTACGAAGAAGGTTTGCCGCTTCAAGTGTTAAGAGATATTGCCAAAAATAATATCGATATGTCGCAGGCTAAGCAGAAATTACGGTTTGACGCTCATCGTAAGAAACCGAAGCTGTATAAATGTGGTGAGATGGTTCTGATTGAAAATGACTTCCAAGCTACGGGATCGTCGAAGAAGCTACTGCCGCGATGGAAGGGCCCATACTTAGTCACACAAGTGTTGGGAAATGACCGGTATCTACTCGAGGATGTTCCTGGTGCAATGAGGACGCAGCGTAAATTCAAGTCAGTTTGGGCTTCCGACCGTATGAAACCGTGGTTGAGTATGCCTGAAGACGAAGCAGATCTTCAAATAAGCGGCGAGGTCGCCGCTACGCCAGAATAGCCGAATGTGACGATGAGAACGAAAAGGATTGTCAAAGGGGAGTATATACGCGATCGCCACCGAGAACGGACGTGTATCCTTAAACAGTCAATAAAGAAAGATTTGATTTTAAATGTACTGGTGTCTATGTTTTACTTCTTTTCTTTTTTTCGGAACAGAGTCGTAATAATTGGATCGGTCTTATTTTCGGCCAAAACCAAACGGGATGCAAACGGGGCAGAATTCCAATTTTCTCTGGTGGTTGTCAAAAATCGGGAATGATAAGTGTGTATGGTTTTATACCAAGTCAGTTTTTATACTTCAAGTCGACTCGACGCGTATCGTCAAAAGTCGCCAAAGTTATGTAAAGGGAATCAAGTTGTATAACTCCGCTTTTCAAGTTCAGCCCGAAGAGTAGTTTGAAAATGGAGGATCTAGAATAGGCGGCAGAAGTTCAAAAGAATGGTATTGGCAATGAGTTGACCTGATCACCAACAACTTTGAACATCGAGAGTACAGAAACCAACAACTAATGAACTAACTTCAGGCATACGTAGAATACAGTAATACACAGATCTTTACACAAAACATGCGACCGAAACAAGAAAATTTTAATGGAAATAAATGTGAATACTAAAGACGTTGAACTTTATAAATAAAATAAATGAAACACGACATTGGAATGCAGAATATTGCAAAGCAAAAGCTTAAAGAAAAACCAAAAAAGTATTTATTTATAATTTTTTATTCCTTAGATTATTGTTTTCACAACAGCCTTTTTAAGTGTCAAATCAGAAAACAGCTGATTTCAAAAACATAAAAAGGGATGTAGATAAAGTAGTGTATCCGGCGGATTTAATGATCACGACGATAGGTGAATGTGAACCGAATGAGTGAAGGGAATCTCAGATCCGTCGAATTTAATGATAGGGGTGTTTGTCTTTTGAATGCACCTACTTACTGCACTCATTTTACATCAAAAGATTCCTTATATATGTACACATGTACATACTTATATGTACCTATATAAGCACATATTTTTTCCACATCACCCAGTGGGGTAAAATACTAGATGCGTTTCTTGTATCGGTTTTCCCCGGTAGGCCTGTTCCTCCCACTTTCTACTGCATAAAAAATAAATAAAAAAAAATAATTAATAATAAAATTTCAAAAAGAGTTCATATTTTTCGAAGAGTTCTGATAAAGATTTAGCACCATATAGTATGAGTTTATGATCTTCACGTGATTCGATACCATTTATTATATAAGCGATCAGCGATACATCATCTACGTCAGCTAACTGCCCGATTTCCTTCATTTTGTATACGTATTCTCGAAAACTTTCAGCATTTCCCATTTTTCTACTTTGAAGCTGCATATAAATGTCCGCTTTACAAAACGTTTTCTTGAACTCCGCACACAAAATACTTTTAAAATTGCTAAATGATTTGCAAGTGCACGTTTTCATAAAGCACTTTGCAGACCCTGTTAACTGCTTTCTTGCAAATATTAATTTTTCTAATTCCGACCACTTTAACAGCAAAGCAACATCCTCAAACTCCGTGAACCATGAACTGACAGACATACCATCATCTCCACTAAATCTCGACAGTAAGTCTTCCACATCTCTTACAGAAAAGCGAAAAGACGAATCATCACTAACACCATTGTCTACCGGCCGCTGCTCGATTGACCCGATTCCCCTGCGATTTTCGCTTCAGCCAACTGTTTGGCCAACTCCGCTGCTTTTTTATTAGCTAAATCAAGCGCCTGCTGCCCGCTACTTGATGGACCTGATCCCACAATTATGTTGTCGGCTATCTTTTTGGCCATCTCCACTGCTCTTCTATTGGCCAATTCAGCGTTTGCCTCTTTCAAACGATCAAACAGCACCGCCTTGACACCATTTGTGTCCAATCCTAGTTTGGACAATTCAGCTTTCAGTTGTTCCACAGTCCAAAAATCCATAGCTAAAATATATTTCCCGCGCGAGTTAATTAATTAAAAAAAACAATTTTAATTTCTTAGGATGAATTTTAGGTTGAGCCCCTAAAGATGTAGGAACTTGGTTAATTTCAAAAATACAGTAATGGTTTTATTAAATTCAATTATGTAGTTTAAGTTTAACAGTTAACGGAATTGATATTGTTACAATAATTACAAAAAAAAGTATTAACAGCTTAGCGACTTCTTTGCTTGACGGCCTGGTTGAAACTCCCTCATCGAATGTCATGCGCGATCTTCGAAACTTGTGAGAGCAAGTGTGACGTCATAATCGCCAACAGTACTGTCACTCAGCCTACATGTATGTATTATATTTGTGGCCACAAGCAAAAAACAGCCCAAGTCGACTTACATATATATGTACCTATGTCAAAATTGAAAAAATGCAAATATGCATATGGAAAAAGAATGTATGGTTCTCAGTTCCCTGTCGGGACTTCCGATTGAGCAGCAAAGGTGATAGGTTGTGTCTTTTGTGTTTCCCATGCGCGATTACAAATCCGCATTTTTCTGTAAAATCAGTGTAACTACCCTGAATCTTTTATTATTGGTTAACTTTAAATTGCCAGTCCATCTAAACATTTAAAAAATTTATAAGTTAAAAACAAAAAATAAATAAAAACCACGTTGGTGAAAACAACGCCATTTTAGGTCACCAGTCAGACCTATTAACAGCAGACAACAACGAACAAAAAAAAAAAAAAAAAATCGCATTACACATGCGACACAACAACGGGTCTTAAGGGTGCTAATTCACCACGATGAGCACCACAAAAAGAAAACCACCGGAAGACGAAAATGCAGCAGCAAAGAGAATAAGCCTTGACAAGAACAACTTAGATGATATCAGACAGGAATTTGATAAAGGTTTCTTAACTTTGCTATGTCTTCTGGATTTCTCAAAGGCCTTTGATAAGGTGAACCATGCAATTCTCTGCTGGAAAATGCGAAACTTATTCGGTTTTAGCGAAACAGCCACAAAACTTATTAGAAGTTTCTTGTGTGACAGATCACAGAGAGTTGTCATTGATAACAAATGTTCGGCTCTAAAGTCCCTTACACAAGGAGTTCCTCAGGGATCTATCTTGGGTCCCATCTTATTTTGCCTGTACATTAATGACCTGCCTTCTGTGTGTAAGCATGTTTCCATTCACCTTAACGCGGATGATGAAGATTTAGATGCAATAAATAAATGGGCATCAAATAATGGGTTAGTGCTTAATCCCACAAAATGCCAAGCAATTCCGATCTCCCATAGGTCATTCAATGTTAATCTTATACCGGATAAATGGTTAAATGACACTAAAATGAAACTGGTAGAGTCTGCTACCAGCCTTGGGTTTGTTCTAAATCGAAATTTGTCTTGCTACAATCATATAAACCTTATAGTAGGTCGAATATATGGTTGCTTACGCAAACTTTGGATGTCGGCTAGTTTCACTCCTTTAGAGACTCGTCAAAGACTAGTACGAACACTCATTATTCCTATAATAACGTACTCTGAAGTGGTTTATAGTAACCTTGATTCAATATCGTTTCATAAGCTTCAAGTAGCTTTTAATGATGCTCTTAGATATGTATATGCACTTCGTAGATTCGACAGAATTTCATTGTACTCTAGAAGGTTTCTGGGCTGCTCACTGCTTAGGTATATGCATTTCAGGAACTTGATATTTCTGCATAAAATTATAATTACTAGGTCACCGCCATATTTATTTTCTAAAATAGAGTTTTCACATTCTCAAAGAACATTTAACATCAATACACGTCACTTTCAGTGTTTGAATTCGTCTTGCCTATTTTTTGTTCATGCTATCCGCCTATGGAATTCTTTACCTTTGCATATCAAGGGTATCTCAAACGCCACCAATTTCAAAACTGTACTCTTTGACCATTTTACAGCGCAGCAGTAGAAAATTTCTTTCCTACTTTGCCTACTCTTATATCCTTCTCTCTACTATCATTTCTTTCTCCCTTCTTTCTCTTTCTCTAGTTTTAATTTATTATGTTAATTAATCTAAAATTGTTTAAAGTCAACATTACTCTCTAAGTATTATAAAAGACTATGTCTTAATGTACAAACCATTATGTTTTAAATAAATGAAAAAAATTAATAAAAAACAAGGTAATGTAGGCAGCAAATCTCCTACTACAACTAAAAAAAAAATCAACCCTTTCGGAAAAAAGCATGGAGGAAACTCCCAAACAACCTCTGACCACCGAATCTCAACAAGTGCGTAACCTCATTGACGATGAGGACGTCATGCAGCACGATGGACAAGCATGCACTTCAAACAAAACAAGTGCAGAAATATCAACAGATCCAGTAGTGAAACCATAGAGAGAAAAGGTAGGTACTGCCCTCCGATCTTTATTTCAAATGTAGACGTTCGTCAGCTTGTGGCGGACCTAAGAAAAAAAAACATAAAATTTAGTATTAAAAACAACGGTAACCGCTGCAAATTGTACATGGAAAACATTGATGTACATAGAGAATTCATGGAGAGGCTGAGGGCGACCCCTGATATTAGAGCATATTCCTTCACTCCTAAAGAGGATAGGACGACAAACCTAATACTGAGAGGGCTGTCCTCAGACTTCTCCGAGCAAGAAATCCTCGATGAGATCAAAGATTTGGTTCCGGGTGTGATGGACAAAGTCTCCAAATTCTCTACGATAAGGTCAAAAAGAGAGGGATTTGACTACAATCTTTTTACAACAAGGCTCTTGCCGAGTAAACTTCCTTCTGAAGTTTTGAAAATCAAATACCTATTCAATATACAGGTTCGTTGGGAAAAACCTAGGGGTAACAGCGAACCACTCCAATGCAGAAAATGCCAATCATTTGGGCATCTTGCCAAAAATTGCGCATGTGCATATAATTGCGTTAAATGCCCCTCTGACCACCCCCCTGGAGAATGCCCCGTCTCTAAGGAAACTGGTTCAAAGGCGACTTGCGTGAACTGCGGGAATGACCACCCGGCTAATTATCGGGGATGTCCGGCATACAAAAATTTCACAACAAGCCGTAGAAAAATTATCAATGAAGCAAAAGAAAGGAGGGATTATGCAAAGTCATACATAGTAGCCTACTCTCTGAGAAACCCACCACCCCTCACGGTATCATACGCCAGCCATTTAAAAAAAAACGCGGTAATTCCCGCAGAGTCAGAGTCGGGGTTAATTCACCCAGTAAACAGCAAGACGGGAGTAATTGGTCAATTTCTTGATCTATCTAAAAGTCTATTTGGAGTAGACGTTCATACTCACGAAAAATTAAAACAGCGGTGGGTCGGTTATAGAAAAGAGGATTCAGTACTTGGAACTCCTAGATTAAATCATCGTTAACAATAAATAATGTCATTGAGAATTACAAGCTTCAACATTTCGTCCTTGAAAGAACAGAGCAGGAGGATAGAATTGCAGAAAATCCTTCTAGCCAGCAAAAGTAATGTAGCATTTATACAGGAAACTCACCTGAAAAATAGACATAAAATCTTCCTGGACTCATTCTTCTGTATCAGAAACAATGACAACCAGGGAGTAGCCATATTTATTAGAAATAATATCAAATACTCAGAAGATACCCTGACGAATTACAACTCCCATTTCCCTAGTAAATTTATTTCAATTGAAATTAAAATAAACCGTTGATTAAAAAACATTCTCCTGGGTTCCATATATATCCCAAGTAATAGCCCAATAGCTGATTTGAAAGCTGAACTAAATAAAATAGACTTGTTGTGCTCAGAGTATGATGGTGCCATTATAGGAAGTGACCTCAAAGCCAAAAGCCCAAACTGGGGCGACTCAACATATAATCTCAACGGTAGAGCAGTAGAAAAATGGCTTGCCTCCGAGCTACCATCGATCTCTAACATAACTTCCTCAACTCCAACATTCCCTAGAGGTTCTTCGTTTCTGGACCATTTCCTAGTTTCCAACCATTTGCTCAACTCAGTTATTAACAATTTCAGTATTACAACACTGCCTACTTTCTCAGATCATTTCCTTATTCTCTTAGAATTAGTCATTAGCAACCTTGAAATACCCAACATGGAGACCTCAACGGGACTGTCATACACAAACACAAACTGGTCTGCTTTCCGAGAAGACTTTGATGAACAACTTAGTCTTTGCCTACCCCCACGGTCAAGTCTATTAACAAACTCTGAAATCGACCAGTATATTGAAAAATTTACCACGGCTATAACCACCACCTTGATATAGAAAAACTTTTTAAGATCAAACACCAACGGCAAAAACAACTCAAACGCATTTATCATAATACATTCAACAGAGTCAATTCGAGTTACTTGGAACTCTCTAGTAGAATATGCTTAATTAAAACATTAATAAAAGAGAAAGTAAAAATCTGGCTGGATAAACAGCTACGAACGAGAATTTCTAAAATCATACCTGGACCCCGGGCATATAAGGGAGCTTTCACACTAATCGGTAAAAACAAAAAACTCCAATTGGGTAAAGTTGTAGTTAACGAAACCACCCTTACAAACGAGCATGAAATCGTATCCGCATTCGAAAACCACTTCAATAACATTTTCAATGAAAGAACGCCTACATTTGATCAGAATTTAGTGACGGAAGTTAACTCAGTACTCCGCCAAGCGCGACAATCTCAACCCCCTCACATCTTACCCTTTGATGAGAGTTTACAATCACTGAATTCCTTGCCACAACAAATCTTCACAAACAGTGAAGAAGTATATTCTATTATCAGTAAACTAAAACCTAAGAAATCATGCGGTCCAGATAGTATCTCCAACTTTGTCCTTAAAAAAATATCCAGCCTTGCCATAAAATTTCTAACAATTTTGTTAAATAATTGCTTGAACAACTCATATATTCCAGCCGTCTGGAAAATAGCCCAGATCCTACCAATAGCTAAAATTCAGAACAATTATGCAATAAACAACTTCCGTCCTATTTCCTTACTTTCTAACGTAGGTAAAATTCTTGAGAGCATCATAGCGATTAAAATGGAATCCCCCGAAATTACACCAATCGAATTCATCCCGGATTACCAGTTCGGGTTTAAAAAACAGCACTCAACAGTCCATGCCTTACTAAAACTACAAAACGACGTTATCACTAACCTTAGTGACAAGAGATGTACAGTAGCATGCTCACTCGATATTGAAAAAGCGTTTGATAAGGTATGGAGAGAAGAGTTGTTATACAAAATTCTTAAACTATTCCTCCCGCAATTATTTTTCATCCTAAACAGCTTCCTAAATAATAGGTCCTCTTTTATTAAGATCCAATGCTCAAGATCAAATATTATCAATTCACTCAGCGGAGTAGCTCAGGGATCCATTTTGGGCCCTAAACTTTTTAATATCTTTATGTATGACTTCCCATACACCCTTCGGGTAAACAATACGATAATATCCAGAAGACTATTATACGCTGATGATGCGCTTGCTTATGCCTCACACGAATCCCCAAAAATAGTTCTCAAACTGTAAAAAGACGAAGGTGGTGGACGACACGAGACTGGTAGTGTTTCGGGAAGCATCGTTTCATCGACGTCGATTGGTATGGTCGTGTGATCGCAAATCGTCGGTGAAACTACGTGATGAAAGCCCTGAAATCAGTTGATGCATAACATTGATGTCCTTATTAACCTGTCTTTGAGACAAGGTTTTATTCGACTCAAATATGAAACTAGGGTAAAAGTGTCATCACAGAGAAGCTCTTTTATTGCAGAACGAATGAAGCTTCGCTGGACGGCTTCAATAAGAGTATTGTGATTCTTATAGTGAGATGTCCAAATTTCGCATATTCGACCGAAGGACGGACAAGACTGTTAAAGAGGGAAAGAGTGACACAATGACCTTTAAATACCTGACACTATCATCACAAAGCGTAACATTGAATATGATTTACTCATGTGGTTTATACCTGTGCTTTGTTTAGATTTCGGGCGAAACTACATAAATAGCTACCGAGATCTTTAAAACCATTGCCCCGAACTGTTGCGCCACCTAAAGAAAGAAGAAGAATGTTGATGAATCCAACTTGAGGAACATTTTGAAGATGACGTTGGCTATTCCCGGAACTGAGCAAGGTGGTAGTTGGTAAACAAAGCACCTACATACATACATATGTAATGTTTGTGTGTGTGGGTACATACAAACCTCAGGTGTTGTCATGGAAATGGAAGGAAATATTTGTTTTTAATTTTTATTATAAAATATTTGGATTTTAAAATTTTTCAAGGAGTATGCATATGCATACCTACTTCTGCTATAATTCCCATTGTAATTTTATTGAAAGCAATTGGCACACGGCCTAAAAATAATTAAAATAAACGTATACTTCAGGAGTGAAGTTCGTAGTAGTTGCAAAACAAAGAAGAGAGCCGTGTTTTTTATTAAATGAGTATATACTAATTTTGCAATTTACCCGCTCCACAAAAACAAATTCGCTTGCTATAACACTAGGTAAAATTCTCCAAGTAAACACGTTACTTGGTACAGCAGTTTCAGAATCTGAATACCAATGGCGCTGAAATCGAAAAATTTGTTTTTGGCATTTGTAATTGGGTGTGTCCATAACTTTTCTTTTTTTAAAATGAAGTTGATAAATGCAGTGCTTTTTTTCTGATTGGTTAAAATACATTTATTTTATAAATATGAGCTTATTTTGTCAGAAAATAATGGTCAGATTGATAGCATCTGATAAAAAATTTTTTTTCGTGCTTTATTGAATTGAAAAACTTAAAAAAATCTATAATAATACCTTTATACATGCAAAACTATAAGCCCTTTGTATGGTGAATTTGTAGGTAACATTACAGCGCACCAAAATAAGAAAAAAAATTAAAGTTATTAACACACTTTCCCGTGATAACTGCGATTTTCACTTAAATTGATTAAAACAAAATGTAAAAAAATTGTATTTGAAACGAATAACTCGAAAATGAAAGCTGGAATAGTAACAGCCATAGGAAGCTGTGATAAACATTGATCAAATATCTTTCGCACGGACCCACTTTGGTTGCTCTGGGTTCAATACACCAGAATTTAAAATTGAATAATTGTTATTGGTACCTACCTACTTCTCTGAATGAACTTTTTTAATCCTCATGTGCATAGCTCCGTGAGTGTTGAATATAGACCCACACTCTTATATGTTTTTTTATAACATGAACCAATGAATAGAATAGTTATCCGTAGTAGCTTTTTTAATCATAAATCTCTTTAACCAATTTATCGTGAGTGAATTATAAAACAAAAAACAAAAAAAGGTGTGTGCTTATGAACGTAGCCTCCTTAGATATCAAGCAAAAAATATGAAACAAAAGTCAAAATGTAAATATTTGAAACTCATATTAAATATTTGAATATTTGATATTAATATATAAATTAAATACATATGCATCTATATTTTCAAACTATTGACCATCAAAACGTTGGAAAACATAGATAAACAATGTAAACATGCATATGTCAAGAATTTATAGAAATGTGACAATTTAAAAATCACAAAACAGCTGTACAAAAAGTGAGTATAGCCAGAGTACCCCTAGCCAGCTGCTTTTGGCTGCGGATAAAAGGCGTGTTTTTTTGAAACGTAGCTAGCCAGTCGTTCATTAAAACGATTCCCAGCCAGCCGAACCTAGCTGACTTACCTCCAAGTTGTTGTGTGTGATTTCGGTCATATGTGTGTGATTTCGATCAGCTGTTAAGTGTGAACTGTCAAAGTATTCGACATTCAACCAAATCGATTTTTTGTTATTTGTTGTGAAAACAATTAATTTCGGTAATTTATTCAATGGATAATTTACATAAAGTGATATGAAATCATAATATAGTGGATTATTTCTGTGAAACATCATTTAGTAATTGAAATTACATAATTTTCCTACACGGCAGTCTGTCAAATGTTCTACAAATCGCTTTAAACGCCACCTTGCCATGAGATATCGCAACATTCCTAGCCAGCTGCTTTTGGCTGCGGATAAAATCAAGAGTTGTAGCCAGCTGGTTGTTGTTTTTGTTTTACGTGTGAAATTTGACTTTGCTAGCAACTACTGGCTAGCTACGTTTCAAAAAAACACGGCTAAAATCAAGAGTTGTAGCCAGCTGGTTGTTGTATTTGTTCTACGTGTGAAATTTGACTTTGCTGGCAACTTCTGGCTAGCTACGTTTAAAAAAAAACACGGCTAAAATCAAGAGCTGGTTGTTGTATTTGTTTTACGTGTGAAATTTGACTTTGCTAGCAACTACTGGCTAGCTACGTTTCAAAAAAACACGGCTTATGTATTTTCACTTTAAATTAGTTTTTTGAAAATTATATTCGCTATTTTGAAATTCGTATTTTTGCCAAAAAAAAAAAACAAATTCAATTTCCAAAAAAAACAATTTAAATTGAAAATGCATTAAACCCAGGAGGACGACAGCTAAATAGCTATCGTGCTATCATGCTCACCGAGACGATTGTACTTGACAGATTTTCTTGTTACGTGAAATCTCGTGAAGACGATCGGTCGCTCGTCGTTTGAACGAGCGAGCATTTTTATGCTAACGGGAAACATCGCTATCGTTAACGATGTCGAAAACGATGACGACTGTCTTACGTGATGAGCGCTCAGTTTTTGTTACTTAAATTTGAGCTAAAATTGATGAAATTTGTTTACGAAGTATTTTTTTAATGCGTTAAAGAAACTTAAAAAATGGTAGGAAAATATATAAAAATTCACCTACTCTAGAAATCAGCCAATACATTATATATGACCACGGCCACTTTTTTAGGTGTTTTTTTTTTCAATGGAAAAATAAAAAAAACGTCACTATACGAGATGAGTGTGCCAGCGCCTCCTATATGTGAAACAGGCCGTAATGCTCCGCGAAAATGTCAAATGCCACGTGCATCTCTTGGCTTACAGAATATGTAAACAAATGTATTGCGGAAGCCAAGAGCATTTCTTGATTTAAGTATGCCACATTTCTTGAATGAAAAGTTAATGGATGAGACTTGCAGATACTATAATTTACTATAACATAAAGTGGTTTGTAGATTTCTATAGAAGTTTAGTGCGTTATTCGAACAAAATGTGCTGCATATCCGGAATGAATTTTTTCGAAAAATTAATACCATCATAATGGTAGCCAAGAGCATTTTTTGATTTAATTATTGCACAATTCTTAAATAAAAAATGGCTAAACGTGTTTTGATGTATTTTTATTTCGCAACTACACAAATTGGCTTATATTATTACATAAATTGTTTCGCTCGTAGGAAGGTTCGTATATACATATGTACGTAGTACGTATGCTCGGTATAGAAATATCTTCCGAAGAACCACTATTCAGGAAAATCTAGGCTATGAAAACTGTCGCAGTGAGCACTTATAAGCCGCAATCTTGTAGATGAAGAAAATGATGCAAGTATACTTACTTATTTTATGTGCGTACCTTTACTGAAAAGAAAAGCCACCTTCTAATACGAGAATGTATAATATTTCCAATTTTTAAATTTCAGGAACACCACCCAGAAGCAAATACAATCAACATAGAATAAAAGACATGACTTTTATTTTAAGTAGATGTTATTTATTAACAATTTCGAGATACAAAAAATACAAGAAATTAATATGGACCAAAATGTACTTAAGTTGCACAGATATTTATAATTGGCAGGATTCTTATTACTTATTTATTTCTATATATAGATATATGTTATGTTTATAAAAAAATATCCTATTGTTTCAATAACTGTTAATGTGTATGTTAACTATAAAAAGAAGTACATTTTTAAAGATCTTAGCATTCATATTATTTGGTTCGCTTTAGTTGTGAAAATAAGGATAAGATATAAACTACCAGGAGTGTATATGCATTACAAAGTTTAGAATAATTAACAAAATAAAGGAGATAGAATTTATATGTTGATACATAATTTAAGACATAGAGACAATTTTAGAATAACTTTATATAGTATACATAATTAGATATAACTTATATATGTATATTATTATAAAATACAATATTCACTTAAAAAAAAAAAAAAAAAACAATAGGCTTAGATATGTACTCACAAATAAACTGACTATTGATAACGCTAAAAACGCGAATCAGAAAAAATGATTTGTAGGAATACACAAATTTATATCGAAACACATATAATTCGCGCACTTTATTTGCAAATTGTAAAAATTAAACATTTAGCGAACACAAAGGAACTATGCGATGACAGCCATTGAAACCGAAGCACGTATGGAGAACACTTAAGTCAAAAAAAAAACATTAAACAAGAAAATTGTATATAAATTTTTGGCACGTCGTGTGCGCTCAATATTTATGTATATTTTAAGACCACTTCCACTATTTTCTTTTATTCACAACACTGTTAATTTGGACATTCTTTTTCCCGAAAGAATGGATTTCCCGATTTTTCTATACGATTTGACGTTTGGCAGACGAAATTGTAAGCCAAGAGCTCCACGTGTATTTTTGCTGCATTACGGCCTGTTTCACATATAGGAGGCGCTGAGTGTGCACAGCTAGCGTCACGACACACCACGCGAGACTAGTGTGGTTCTAGCTTAATTTGCACTGTTGGTTCCGCCACATATAGGAGGCGCTGTTCCATCACATCAAATGTTGGTTCTTGACATGACAAACGTCAGGTGCTTTATTTTGTTTTCACGTGATTGTCAATTTATGAAGACAAATTTGTTTTCATGCATATTTAAATGTGAGTTAAAATTAGCCTGCCATTGAACTTCAAATTTATTACTGTTTGGTTTATTAGTTATTGTGTATTAAGTAAAAAGCTTTAACTGTTGTCCATTTATGGGAGTTTTGTTTGCGACAAGACTGCTCCTGTACAGTATTAACATTAAACCTAGATTGCATTAACCATATTTTTGTAAATAAGGTTCATATCACGAACAAGAACATGAATTTCACAGGTTTTTGTGCGACAATATACTCAACCCACTGATCAGTGTATTTACGCAGATATGTGTGGGTATAGTCAATGGATCTATCGTCCAATCGGACAGAAGCCCCGATAGTTAACCTTTCTTGTGGAAGGTAAAGATTTTGTGTGGTTACTTTTTTCTAAAATGTTCACTATAGAGCAAATTTGCTTGTAAATCAACATAAAAATACCCTGAATATTAAGTTGATCGAAAAGTTCGTCCTGGTTGCACAAATTTACTGCATTCTTGTCTTTTTTTTTAACAATAGTGTGTCTTATTCGTAAACTCCTTAGCTTGAATTTTTAAATGTATCGTTCCTGATAGCAGAAATTTGTTTTTTATTTGTTCTAGAAAGAATCGGAAATCCGCTCACCAAAGTTTATATAAAGGCACAAGAAGCATGTCTAAAACAACAATAAGTAGCCCCAAAATAAAGATATTACCAACAGATGAGTTACTGAACTTTATAAAACTTAATTCGGACGCTGCTGAAGAATTTCCAGAGGCTTTAAAATCACTTGTACAACCATGTAAAGTTTCGGGGACGGAAAATGCTCAAAAAAATGAGTTCATTGAAGATCTAGGAAAAAAAGATGAAAACAACACAAGTACAATATTTCTAAGTCTACAGGACTTCCATTGCTTGAAAAAGGCGTTAGCTCGATTGAGGCAGAGCAAACAGATTAATAGCTACACATATGAATTCCTGGAAAGGTGTACTATTATTCTACCTGAAAATGAACTTGTGCCAAGGAACAAAGCGTTGGAAGCTAGATGTGAAAAATTACGAGCAGCCCAAGCAAATACCGCATACATGAATATTACAAAGAATGTAGATTTAAATATTAAACAGAGGCATGAGGATTCATTTGCTTTTCAATGTGAGTATACATAATATATTGATGTGCCTACCATTATTTGGAATACTTAGTCAAGTAGGCTAATTTTTTTTATTCTGCATTCATTTCATCGTTAACAACTATGTGACTATGATAAAGTATCGTCTATTATTAGCTTACAAAAGGAATAATGCAAAAACATCTAAGGAAACCATTGCAATAAACATAAGATCTGCAGTTTACAAGAAGAAAACCAAAGAGTACTTATACTTTTTGAATACCTTATAAACCTGTGGATTCTGTTTTATGATTGATATTTCTATAATACAATGTGCCTATATCCGTACTTGCAGCATTATTCATAAAGCGTGAAATCTATTCCTTAATAAGTAAAAATTGTGAAAGAATGGGAAATGGTTAATAATTCATGTATCATTCCTAAAAATAATAACTTCATAACTTACATTTTGCAATGAAAATCGGCCAAAATTATTTCTGTTCCAAAAACATCCAAATGTGATGAATTCAGACCGATATATATTTTTCCATTCTTTTTTTTTTGTTATTTATTTTATTATTTATTCATCAACTGAGCTTAACTCTTAACAGATTACTATAAATTCAATATAACTTAAATTAACCAACTAAATGCTGCAATGTTATTTTAAATTCGGTTCTTTCAAGACATATCTATCTCACTTGGGAGTGAATTAAAAAGTTTAATACATCTAGTAAATGGTTCATTGGAACCATAATTAAACCTATGTCTTGGATTGTAAAGAAGATTACGAGGACGCATTATTCTTTCGGGGACATATATTAGAAAAACATGAACAATCTCAGGGCATTTAATGCGATAACAGAAAACATCATATAGAAACATTATACATTGAACAGACCGTCTTTTTTCTAGCGTTTCAAGGTCAATCTCGTCAAATACTTACTTAGTTGGCGCTACAGCTCGAGGTGAATCTGGGCCTGCTTCTCGCAACCATTTGTGTGTGCGTGTTATATTTTTGCACGAATGGAAGGGACCTACAGTTTTTTGCCGACTCCGAACGGCGAGTTGAGAAGCTCAATCGTGACAAATGATACTCTTTGATGCTTGTCAGACATTCGAAAGAGGTGGGCACTGTGAAAAAACTTTTAGGTGTTTGCGGCGGGATTCGAACCCAAGACCGCTGGCTCAGTAGTCCGACGCACTAACCACTTGCGCTACGGTGCCCAATCTCGTCAAATATGATGGCTTATAGTTAGAGCCCCCGCACACTACAGACTTTCTATCGGTCGATAGTTTGGTCGGGTTGGGCTGGTTAGTGCGCACACAGTGTCGATTAAATAGTTAGGTTGGTAGTGAGTGCGCACTCTAGACAAACAATCGGCCGACTGTTCTCGGACGATTTGCTATTGCTAGTCGTTAAACACATTTTGCAGAGAATAGTCGCTTAATGGTAATTAATAAAAAATGTTCCAGAGGTAATCATTGCTTTACGCCAAAATATGTCCATAATTCCATATTTAAATACGAGGAAATATCCAGAACTTAGAGAAAATGAATTTAAAACTCAGAACAAACTGAGCTATGGAAAAAATCGGGGGATTTTATAGTCTGTAGTGTGCGCACGTAGAAGAGCGCCTTACTGATTAAGTAGTCGGCCGATAGTTTGTTGATACTTTAGTTTGAAGGATATCGAATCATTGTAGTGTGCGCACTCATATTTTCATACTGATTAAGAGCCCGACTAAACTATCGGCCGATAGAAAGTCTGTAGGGTGCGGGGGCTCTGAAGGTTCCACTTCAATTGTTTCACAACGAATCTTATAAACGATTTTTGTATTCGTACAATACGTTCAATACAATGCCGAAAGTATTTGAAAATATAATTCAAAAGCAAATTAGTCGTCATCTCTCCACCTACAATATTTTAACTTTCACTTAGGCCGGCAATTACCGACCGCTCATAAATCGCTCTTAAAGTTAAGAGGCTCATAAGTTAAAATTTCTGGTTGCTATTCACCGACCACTAATAGGTTTTTTTCTATGCTGTCTATGCTACTTCGACTTTGAGAGATCTCAATTTTCGGATTTCCGAATGCGTTCTCTTTCGAACATTCGGAGTCAATGGCGCTCTTTTTCGAACATGTCAGTGACATTTGGCATTGTAAATATGGGGACCGTAGCACAAGTGGTTAGTGCGTCGGACTACTGAGCCAGCGGTCTTGGGTTCGAATCCCGCCGCAAACACCTAAAAGTTTTTCACAGTGCCCGCCTCTTTCGAATGTCTGACAAGCATCAAAGAGTATCATTTGTCACGATTGAGCTTCTCAACTCGCCGTTCGGAGTCGGAGTAGGTCCCTTCCATTCGTGCAAAAATATAACACGCACACACAAATGGTTGCGAGAAGCAGGCCCAGGTTCACCTCGAGCTGTAGCGCCAATTAAGTAAGTAAATATGGCAACACAGCTGTAGATGGTGAAATTGATGTTGGTGGATTAATTTTTTTGGCAAATTTATTAGGAATTAAATAGTGGAATAAGGAACATGTTCACTAAATTCATTATAATGTTATTTTCCTCGCCGGATGAAAACACATTTCTTTCTTTTCTACCCACTTTAAAAATCAACAGAAATAATTTAAAGTTGAAATGGAAGCTGATTTCGAATTATTTCGAAGTTATCTAAGACATTAGCAGAGACAATAATAATTGTCTCTGATATTTTCGCTCGTAACTTAAGAATGGTTGGGACCACACATAAGTCATATGAGCGCTCGTAAATACGCACTAATAGCGGTTGGTGTATAGGTTTATGAGCCTCTTAACTTATGAGCGGTCGGTAATTGCCAGCCTTAATCTGGTTTCCGACCATAAAACAGCTGTACCACTTTTTATAGGTATCTCTGAAGATATTCGCCAAGCCATGGATAAGGACAAAGTGTCATTCTTAGTTTCACTAGACTCCTAAGGCGTTTTGGATACGGTTGACTACTCAATTTTGTGTCACAAATTGTCTGAAATTTATAAATCTTCACGCTGCGCGATAAAGTTAGTGTCCTCGTACTTAACACAGATTTCAAGCTGTATCAATCAATCTCTATAGGAGGACCCTCTGCCAATCGGCAGTGGTGTTCGCCAAGGATCCATATTAGGTCCATTATTTTTCTCTTTATATGTCAATGATCTCAATTTTATCAAAAATGGCTCAATGCTTATGTATGCTGATGCTCAGCTACTATTTACCCCAATTATGAAATTCGTATACGAGCATAGTCGTATTTTGTAATGTATTTGCTCTTAAAACTGCTTAGATTAGGTTAGGTTAGGTAGAAGTGGCTGCCGGTAACAAGTACCAGCACACTTAGGCCTATAGAGGCCCATGGTGATACCATTGATCTTGGGGATAATTACCCCGCAACTCAAGAGAACCATTTGGAGCTTTGTACAAAGCGAAGAAGGCTTCCTACGTCTTTTTGTGTTAGATCACTTAGATCGTCGAAGAAGTATTCTCCTAGGTGAAGTTTCCTACTACGAGAAAGAGCTGGGCACGAGTAGAGGAGATGTGTTGGACTTTCCTCCTTCTCTTCGTCTCTACAGCTTCTGCAGAAGTCATTCGAAATGACGCCAAGTCTAGTAGCGTGTTTGCCTATAAGGCAGTGTCCTGTGATGACACCGATAATCGTACTAATATGTAGTATTTTTAGTGAAAAAGGTATCTAGAGCGGCTTAGATCTAATCTAGTTCCACCTTCCCATCTAGCGTTGTTTTTATTGACTAAGTTTGAGAGCTAGCTTATAAGTAACGAGTGGCATACCTATATTTTTCTTATCGGGTAGAATAGGTATTGTTGTTCCTATTTTAGCGAGCTCGTCAGCTTTGCAATTCCCTGGAATGTCTCTGTGCCCCGGCACCCAGCAAAGGTGAATGTTAAACTTCTTAGTCATCTCTATAAGAGATGAACGGCAGTTGGAGGTGGTCTTAGAAGTGGATGAGACTGAATCCAGAGATTTCAAGGCCGCCTGACTATCCGAGAAAATGCTAATATCGTTAGTGGATATTACATTCCTCTTGATCCAGGACAGTGCTTCCGAAATCGCCATGATCTCCGCTTGAAACACGCTACAGTGATCAGGGAGGTGAAAGGAGAGATTTAGTTTTAATCTGTCTGAGAAAACACCTCCTCCTACACCATCATTGGTATCGACTTGTCTGTTATAGCACCTAAGTCATCCCAGAAAGACTTAAGTTAAGACTTAAAGTTTTTGTCAAACTTGGGCTTGGGTACAGTGTAGTCTATGTTCTCGGGAAGAGTAATATTGTCTAGTATTATGGAGTGTCCAGTGTAGTTACTTGACTACTGTGAGATGGCAGAACTGGTTGCCATTTGCTTACCAATTAAGTCTAGTGGTGGGAGATATAGTAGGATGTCTAATGCTGCGGAGGGTGTTGATCTTAGTGCTCCACTAATGCACATACATGCTAATCGTTGTACTTTTCCCAAGCTGTCGCGATGTATAGCTTTCTCCAGAGCGGTCCACCACACCGCTACGCCATACATCAGAATCGGTCTGATGACAGATACATAGAGCCAGTGAGCGATGCAGGGTTGAAGACCCCATTTGCTGCCAATGGCTTTCTTGCAGGAGTAGAGTGCTATGGTAGCTTTCTTTACTCTCTCCTGGATATTGAGCTTCCAGCTCAGCTTATTATCTAAGATGAGACCTAGGTACTTTGCTTTGTCGGTGAAGACTTGTTTGGTACCATCTAAAGAAGCGGGGTCTATCTGAGGGATTTTGTATTTCCTAGTGAAGAGAACCAACTCCGTTTTCCGAGGATCCATTTCAAGAGCTTGTTTGGTGCATTTTGCATGAGTTCATTGGTCGTGTGAAGATGCTTGCCGGAAATAGCTATAGCGACGTCATCAGCATATGCGATTACTTTGCATCCCACGCCTTCCAAAAGTTAATTTACTACAAGGTTCCAAAGAAGGGGGGATAGGACACCACCTTGGGGGTACCTCTGCTGACAAATCTCCTGGAAGAGGACTCGCCCAGCTTGGTGTTGATAATTCGACTAGTAAATAGTAAATTATTCAATTTGCGAAGCGAGTTCTCGACCTTGAGCTTTGAAAGGGCATCTACTATAGCCTCCGATTTAATATTATTGAGCTTTGAAAGGGCATCTACTATAGCCTCCGATTTAATATTATTGAAGGCACCTTCTATGTCTAGGAAGACAACCATTGTGTATTCTTTGCAGTATATCGTCTTCTCAATGGTGCGTACCAGTGAGTGCAGTGCAGTTTCCACTGATTTACCCTTACAGTAAGCATGTTGGGATTCTGATAGCAGTCTTGATTCGATGCTGCTCCGAAGGTGGGTATCGATCAGTCTTTCTAAAGTTTTTAATAAGAATTTGAATTCAATCGGATCGGTAGTTTCGGAGTCTATAACATACATACAAACAATGTTTCATTTTTATAAATAGAGATGATGATAGGCTAATAGGTCTAAGGTTTTTTGGACTGGCGTGAGAGCTTTTTCCCGCTCTGGGAAGAAGACTACTTTGACTTCCAACCATAATTTGGGGATGTAAGTATTGTTTATACAAAACGCAAGTATAGTTTCCAGCCAAGGCAGAATAATGTCAGTTGCCGGATGAAATTCAGCAGGTATTATGCCGTCAGGTCCCGCAGATTTGTATGGTTGGAAGCTGCGTAGTGCCCAAAGCAGTTTGTCATTTATGACCAGACTATTTATGTTATTTTGTGTAAGTTGAGTAGGTTGTGTACTATTAGACGAAGAGAAGCTACCAGGAAAATGTGTATCCAGTAGTAGGTCTATTGTTTTTTCGCTTGAAGAGGTAGTGCTTTATTGCAGGCGGAAGTGAGTTTTTCTACCATGCTGTCAAGCTCTTGTGTGCTGCTCGGGACAGGGGGTAGTGGAGGAGGGATTAACCTCTGTAGGGTTTCCCTGTATTTAGCCCAGTCGGTTTTCCGGTAGTTCCGAAACTCTGGTTTGGCTGGGAGATGGTCGTCTAACGAGAATTGGATGTATCGATGATCTGAGAACGAATGTTCAGCCGATACTTTCCAGTTGTGGCTCGATTGGGAGATATTATCAGATACAAGTGTAATATCTAGGACTTCCTATCTATTACAGGTTATAAAAGTTGGTGTGCAACCTTTGTTGCAGTAGGTGAGGTTAGTATTAAGAAAATAGTCAAAAAGTAACTTACCTCTGTTGCTGGTGCTGGAGCTGCCCCAAATAGAGTGATGCGCGTTATCGTCACTACCCAGGATTAGTCCATCTTTACGCCTCTCTGCGTCAGCGATCGCCTCCCAAAGGTTGTCCGGAGGTAGAGGGCCTATGTCGTCATGGGCGAGATAGGCCGAGACCAGCCAGATTTTGCCTTTGCCAGTCTTCAGTTTTACTACAACTGTATCTCGATCGCTGTAAATAGAGTGTAGGAAGATATTAAGATAACTCTTTGCAAGAATGCAGGCTCTTGTCTTACCTTCATTCCTCTTGTGGTAAAGAGTATTATTGGGAGTCCTGAGTTCAAGTATCGAGTTACCATTAACCCAAGGTTCTTGGATCAGGACGACATCTTCTCCTAGTTGCTGAAGGCGGAGAAGAAGTGAAGCGGATGCCGCTTTAGAGTGGTGAAGGTTAATCTGAATTAATCGCAGCATTGGAGCTACAATCAGGCGGATTTACCTCCACCACTGTGGAGTTTGCCTCTGAATCCGAGTCCGAAGCTAAAAGCTCGTCCTCACTTAGGCATATAATGGGTTTTTTTTTTTTATTATTTATTTCATAACGACTAGCTTATACACAGTAAGATATAATATCATATAATTGAGTGATAAGTACACAATATAAAAACAATAGAAAAAAACGTATAATTGGAAGAGAAAGCTACATGAGCTATGAAATGAAGAATTCAAGTTAATTATAAAAAGTATGTAAACATAATAAAAAATTTACAGAAGCTAAGCAGAAAAAAAAAATTAATAAATCCAAATTTCAAGAATTTAAGGAGTTTGAAGATAGATACGTTCTGAGTTCATTTTTAAGTTTAGTTGTGTTAGTTATCTTCTGAGAGGGCGGGGCAAGGAGTTCCACAACCGTGTGGCGTGAATGAAAAACTGTCGTTCAGATATTAAACAAGAGTGCCGGGTTCAATCTCCATATCTGAAAGTGGTTCGTCAAGGGATGGGGTTTGGGATTGAGGTGATGGTGAAGGTACCGTCTGCAAAGCACCTGTCAGTGCACTACATTGGTTGTTGTGCTCTGACATTTGCAATCTTGACGGTAGCTCCGACGAGGGTGCGAGGTCACTGGGTACAGAGTCTGGGTGTAACTCTGTTTTGGCCTCATCTTTTTTGTAGACCTTGCTTGATGACGTTGAGTACATCCGCAGCATTTGGGTTCGGTTGGGATCCAGGCGCGGGTTCTCGGTCGGCTCGGGATATCCTCCTTCGCTACAACCTCCAGCTTTGCACCTGGCCATACCTCACCCAATCGGCTTATTGCCAGCTTGTATAGCTGAACCGATCTATCATCGGCTAACTACTGTGTAGCCGGCTGTTCACCAGCAACCACCTATCAGGGGAGATCCTGCCGTCTGGATCGCTGCGGTCCATGACTGCAACCACCAAATGATCTTTAAGAACCTCGCTGAAAGGCATTGAAGCGATGCTGGACGCCTTAAGCTTTCTTTGAGTCCGAATGGGACTCTTCCAGCGACCTTGTCCTTTTGGTGATTTTCATCGCCCAATCAAGAGAGGCCTTTTGTTTGTCCGAACTGGCCTCTTCTGGAATTTTGCCAATTCTTTCCAGGACATTGGCGGCAGTCTTACGGTCCCTGTAAGCCTGCTTGGAGGGGGCGATATACCGCAAGACTATACGTGCAAGACTGAGCTATTTAAAAGGGCCCTCAGCCTGGTAGATTCTCGGCACGGGTCGTATGATACCTTAATCCGGCCCGGGATTGGGAGGGGAGGGATGGAGGATGGGAGTGGTTTGACGAGGTCGACATTCCTTTGGTTCAGATCTCCTCTAGGGTTGGTAACCCGAGAGTCTTTGACCCTTTAGGCCCCTACACCACGACGAGGTAGATAGTCAGGTATGGGAACTGCTTAGATTACTTGAATAATAATTCCAAATCAGTTTGGCCTGACATGCTTAGGCTAAACTAGTTTGGCCTACGACATATACGTATGTACATACTTTAAATGAAATGTACTCTAATTGTAATTTTCTTTATATTTTTCAGTGAAGGAAGTGAATCGCCAAATTATTGCAGTGGTTCAATTCATTTGCTCTGTGATTGCAGGATTCGTTTTTGGATTTTTAGGTGTAGAGTTGATTGTTGGTAATTTGGACTTTGGATTTCGCCTGCTGCTGGGAATAATGTGCGCACTAATAATAGCACTAGCGGAAATCTATTTTTTGGCTAAAAAACTAAACGAATGTGAAGATATGCATACAAATAAAGTGAAACATGAGTAATGTAACTTAAATGATGTTTTTGTATTTAAAAATGGTTATGTACTATAAATACATAGTACATTTTACTGGTTACTACACATTTTCAATTAAAATAAAATGTGTAGGTAGATTGAAAGTGAGCTGCTTTAACGAAAACACCTTTTTCACAAGTATGCTTAGTGAGTGGTTAAACAGGAACACGTGTGAAGTTCCAGGCAATACAAAAATATATCTGTGGGCAAAAGAATAACATAATGGGAAGATATTTCGGTGGATATCGAAGCTGAAAGTCGTGTAAAATCTTAACAATTAAAAAACACCTAAAAAAAATCCTAGTTGACTTCACGAATTCAAATTAATCTTTATTTTAACAAACTGCCAACATAAGAATACATACTAACACGCAAAACTGATAATGTGTACGCTCAAAATTCGGGGTGACACTCAAAAATGATGCTTACGAAATTTTTTGCTACTGAGTGACACTCAGCGGCCATCTTTGTTTTTCTTTGAACACAAGTAGAGAGGGTCGCAAAACAACAACAACAACGATTATTTGAGTGTCATACAAAACTTGTAGTGTGCACGCTCGTTTCATAATGCATAATATGATGGTGTGTACCTCGCTTAAGGCCGTGTACCAATTGCGTTAAAATATTATCCTCTGGCTAATATTTGACGCTAGTGAGGTGAATATAGACTTCAAAAAATTAGCCGGCTGTGGAGCTGCATAAAAAATTATCCTGTGGCTAATGTTTGACGACGAGAGCTTTGCGTTTGTTTCGGTTTTCCAAGTCGATCGTCGGTGGACAAATGCAGTGCACTAGTGTTCACATACGATGGGAAAACTACCCATTGTGAAAATAGTGTAAAAACCGGTTCAACATATTTTTTTATAAAAACAAGTAAAACTATATGAGCAATATCGTGTAAAAACAAGTAAAATTGATAGGTTGAATAATGTTGATTGTTGATCAATCATGTACACAAATTACACATAATTTACAAACGAAAGCATTAACACGGAAAACAATTATTAGTTATGTTCTTTTATGTTATTTTTTTATTTAAAACTGGGAAAACAGTTTGGTAATTTTAGTTCTAATAAAATGTGATATGAATAAAATGAAAGGGACATTTTTCAATTCTAGTGGGAAATTAATTAAAATAGTACCAAAAAAATCCCATTTGATCCAATCGACACAGCAAAAAGCTAAAATGTTATCCACCTCTGGTAGAAACGTCAAAAACTAGTCAGAGGATAATATTTTAAAGCAATTGGCACATGGCCTTAGTCGTGAAATAAAGTAATTTATTGCATTCTTGTTCGAACCGTTTTTTAACCCTTTCCTTCCCAAATTATTAATGTGTGGGTAATAAATTAATTTTGATGTTTTTAGGGATAATATGGGCATTCTATTATTAATATTAGCGAAAAATACAAATAAAGATTATTTTTATTTCGAAAAAGCATAAGAAACATAAATTAAATTAGGAGCGTTTTTTTCTTAATTCTATATAGATTTCGAAAAAGCTCTCCATACAAAAATAAGACTGGATAATTATCCAGGCTAAGGTTTTGTTGTATTTTACATTGAAAACATGTTGCAGAAACATGTTTAGCCTACATAGGTTTGAAAAAAAACACGCCTATTATTATTACAACTATTTGCATATTCAGACTTGTTATTTTTTTATTCAGACCTGTCAGGTAATATACCGAATAATTTTTTTTTCAATCGTTTTTTAAGATATGTATAAATCAACTCATTCATAAAAAATTAATAAATTAATGAATGTAATCATTAATAACAAATAACGAAAAGTTTAACATAAAAGATATAAATTAATTCAGATATGAATTTTATGAAGTTTGCTCTGATTTTGTCCAGAAAAGGACGAATCGTAAGAAGTTTGTCATATTGCTCATCTGTGCGGTCTTTCATTTTGGAATTATCGTTTAAGTGCAAGATTTTCTTTAGCATATCGAATCTATTTCGTGGCATCATGTCAGCTATTGGTGCAAATCTTGTACAATTTTCCCAATACACTGGATATTGGGGCGAATGTACAATGATTCTCATTAAATTCATGCCAAGGAACTTGCAAATTTTGCTATAATAAGTACTGAGTGAATTGTCAATAAAGTAAAGATAATAGAGTCTTCAACAAAAAACTTAAAATACTGAAAAGGAGTTAATTCTGGATCAGGGGGAGAAGAAAAACAAAAATTGCATTGACTTGTAACTTCATCAATTTCTACTTTTCGCCATTTTAGTTCCTTATTTATATCTTTGCTGCAAGTAGCTTTCGAAGAGTCGGGTTCTGGATTTGCCATCATGTCAACTATTTCGAATGCACTCTCATCTTCAACAGGTATAAGCTTACTTACTTACTTAGTTGGCGCTACAGCACGAAGTGAACCTGGGCCTGCTTCTCGCAACCATTTGTGTGTGCGTGTCAGACATTCGAAAGAGGTGGCACCTTGAAAAAACTCTTTAAGGTGTTAGACCCGGGCTGGTTCTTCTTCTTCTTTCGAGCAATCACCTTCTAAAATTTTACAGATCTCTATCTCTAATGCCCGTTTTCACAGTGCGAGCTTAAGTGTCGATCCAACGATAATCTCAGGATTACCACGAATTGCGTTCCACAGTGCAGGCTTAACGTAATCCTGCACTTAAGTAGTGTCATAACTTAAGCCACCGACTTCCACGGCTTAAGTGTTAATCCAGAGAGTAAATTGTTGCCGTAAGTGTACCAAAATAATATTAACCTCCAAATACAGTACAGAAAACCTACCTAAACAACTAAATGTCTTATCTGGTAATGCGGCTGGCATTGCGATTCTCATTTTATGCAAGTGGAGGGGGATGATTCTGCTGATATCGCTGCTCGCTGCGCTCGCGACTTCAGTTGTGTATCTGTTTCATCAGGATGCATATCGAAGAAAGGGAGGGGTTCGCAATTTTTTTGTTTTCGTCAGCATACTGCTATTTCGTCGTTTTTTGAATTAAAAATGAATTAATTGAATTATTTTTCTATTTCCACACATGCAGCGGCTTCTTTGTCTTCTTTTCTCTTAATTTTCATTGCATTTTTTCTAAAAAGCACTTGACAAGGAAATGAAAACCAAATTTCGTTTGACATTTCGTGTTCATTCACAATAATTTTTTCATATATGGTTCACAATGACACTCAATCCATGACTTAAATATACCACACTTAAGTGGTGACTGTGGGAACGAAAACTTCTTAAGTGACGGATTTGTTCAATCCTACACCTAACTAATCCAACTCTTAAGCTCGCACTGTGGAAACGGGCATAAGCCTCGCAAATTTCATTCACTTGACATGTTGATGTTGATCTCTATTCAATGGGAACAAGTAGAGGTACTAAACTAAACAAAAGAGTACCTACTGTTTAAGTGTTAACATACCTATTTTCTTTTCAACTTTGATGGAAAACCGAAAAAAACACGCCTATCATTATTGAGTACATTTACTCTAATAGTAGTAGTAGTAGTATTGAATTTATTTCATCATTAATTGTTTGTACCAATTACAATTTTTATTAATTCTATTTAGCAATGCCGAAAGCCGTCAGCCAGATTGACAATTTCATTTTCATTTTTGCAGTTAAATACTCTACATATATAACAACATTGGTAGCAAAACGTTTCTCTTTTTGAATTCAAATGCATGACACCACCCCAATGTAGCCATTTGGCAACCACTGGTTAATCGCGTGTTCCTGCGACGTGTCATTAAATATTGTTTTATATTTTACGAAATTCATCTTAAAACATTATTATTTCCATAAAAATTCTTTTTTTTTGTATCAGCACTAATATTAACCTTTTCAAATCCGCGAATTCACGTTCCGACAACACAACACAAGAAGTCGACTTCCACCAGCAAAATTTCAAAATACATCGTTACCAGATAAGAAATACAAAATTATTTCCACAAAACTGGTCGAAAATGATCCTGCCAGATTAAAATACAAGAATTCTTTTAATTTTGATTTCTTTTGTAATAGTTATTTATAAAAATGTATGCGGAAAGGGTTAATTGAGACTGCAGAACACAACAAACCCTCAACGTGAAAAGTGACAACGACTAATACTATGACACTATGGTTATGTTCTTAATTTAAAAAGAAAAAACTACATCAATTTTGATTTGGTATAATTTTTATTGAGATGATTCACTTAGTTGAATGTTTAAAATAACTTAAAGTTAAGAATCGAGGCACTCCTGGTACACAGTCATTCCACACTTGTGGATTGTATAAACATTGGTAGATTGCAAACCTTGGGATGCGTTCGCACTGTCTTTGATTCTTCGAACTAAATGGCAATGTATGTATTGTAAGTAACACTATATTTTTTAGACACGGGCGAAGCCAGGCGGGACAGCTAGTAATATGATATATGAACAACTGATTAACGGCCGCCTACTGAAGTTTTTTGAGATTACCTTGAATGAATATTGTAAGTTTCATAGTTTTAGAAATATTCATGGGTAGGGTTTAAGGGTACAATGTAAATGATTAAAGTTCTCGTAGGTACCAAATAATGAAACAAATTATAGAGGAAGAAAAAACACTTCATTTTTATTTTATTAATATGTGAGTAGAAACGCAATATATTTTACGAATTTAGTAGTTTCCCAGAGACATGTTTCCTATTGGGCTAATGTTCTCCCGGTTCCCTTAAAATTCGATTTCCTAAAGGAAGAGGAGGTCGGTTATTGTAAACGAGCTTTCCTTTGATTTCATTGGAGGGGCATTCTGCTTTTACATCGTAACAATTAAGATTTCGCATAGAATCAAGTTGTTCATGGGATACTTCCACTGGTGTCTTTAATACAATCCAAATGACAGATTCTGAACAAGGTGGTGTCGTTAACGATCCTTCATATGTCCAATAGGTATAAGAACTTGGTAAAAACTTATTTGGATCACAACCATTTGGCAAAGTAATGCGATCTCCCTTATGTAATACGAATGGCAATAGTTGTGTAACCTTCTCCAATTCGGGGTGGTGTTCTCCCACCTATAGTGCATTTAAAATGATTAGTTGAATCATATGTATTTGTTTATAAATACCTTGAAAAATACAGCTAATACGGCCAAACCATCCGGATAAGCAGCTGCATCTGAGAAGCTCTTGTATTTAGTAGTATTCCAATGTACAAAATGTATCTCCCCGGAATATGATTGACCATCTACTGTATGCTCTGAGCCCTCCTGGTCGGAACAACCCCAATGACAATGAAATTGTTCCAGTCTGTACTCAAATAAGCCCAGCGGTCCACCGGTTAAAAGAGAATCATTACCAATAACATCTATTTTCCAACCATGTCCTAAAGTAATCAAAAACATATGTATTTGTTTAACATGAACTAGTATATAACCAAACTGCTAGAATAGATGGTACCCACCAGTATTGACCAGGCTTCGAGAATCGTTTCCGATATAATTCCAGGTGAGAGAATTTTCTTTCAGATCACTATCGCGTTTTGCAGTCAAAGTATTGATGTCAACCGGAGACTGCCTCGGCCCTTGTGCTTGGGGAAATAGTTTAAACCATTCTTTTGGTCCTATGAAAAAAAAGGATATACGTTTACTAATAATATTTTATTTATTTAAAAAAACAAAAATTAACATCAGTATCTGTCAGGGATATATTATATTCCGTCAATATATCATATTAATGAAAGATGAAAACAAAGTGGGCTGTCGCTATAGGATAGGAATTGGGTACCAAATAGCCTTCCTATACGCTATACGCTATACCTAAAGTGTCTTCCAATAGGGACTTCAGAACTTTGATATTTGATAGCGGCTACATTGTTGAAGCTGCATCTGTCAAATTGGCTGTCATTTATTCAGTCTGTTTTGCCAAATCACCACGGATGGATATAGCGTTCTACAACACGTGCAAATAATAAAATTGTTTTATCAAAATGGGCAACGGGTTCGGGCAACGTTTCGCGCGCTTCGCCCATTTTACGGTCGCCATAAGGAAGTCGGACAGAATCCCGAAAACCAAAATCCCGAAAGCCCGAAATCCCGAAAATCCAAAATCCTGAAAATCCAAAATCCCGAAAATCCAAAATCCCGAAAATCCATAATCCCGAAAATCCAAAAGATGTAAGTCCATGTTTTCACATGGATTTGGTATTCATCTAAAAGAGCGATCAGTATACGCCAATGTGTAAAACTAAAATCAATAAGCTGAAACTAAAATCTAATCTATCAGCTATCACACTGGATGAGATCAACACAACTGAATGCACATTGTGAATTGTAAAATATTATAACACTAATGCCAACGGGAATGGACAAACATTTGTCTACTTTAAAAAAAGTGTCCCGAAAACGAAATCCCGAAAAATTATATAAAATGAAAAATTTGCGCAAATCCCGAAATCCCGAAAAATTATATAAAATGCAAAATTTGCGCAAATCGGTATATAATTTTTCGGGATTTCCTGTTCGGGATTTTGGCTTTTCGGGATTTTGGATTTTCGGGATTCTGGATTTTCGGGATTTTGGATTTTCGGGATTTTGGATTTTCGGGATTTTGGCTTTTCGGGATTTTGGTTTTCGGGATTGTGACCCCAACCGTCGCCATAATCGTCATTCAGAGAGGACTATTCGCATTATGGTGCATAAATTTGAGTCCACTGGTTCAGTAAACGATCAACCAATACCCGTACGTCGACGAAACGCGAGATCTGCCGAAAACATAGCCGCTGTCCCTGAGAGTGTGCAGGAGAATACAAGGCAGTCGATTTTGCGTCACTCACAGGAACTCGGAATTTCGCAGACCACAACTTGGCGAATTTTGCATCTTGACTTGGGCCTACACCCGCACAAAATTCAACTGACCCAGGAACTGAAGGTAAACGACTATAGACAACGACGTGTGTTCGCTGAATGGGCTCTGGAGCAGTTGGAAACTGACCCGTATTTTCATCGAAAAATCATCTCCAGCGATGAGGCCCATTTCTGGATGAATGGGTACGTCAACAAACAAAATTGTCGAATTTGGGACGAAACTAATCCACATGAGATCCAAGAGCGTCCATTGCATCCCGAAGAAGTCACTGTTTGGTGTGGATTTTGGGCTGGCGGCGTCATCCAATCCATATTTCTTTGAAAACGATGTTGGCCAGGCCATCACCGTCAACGGCGAGCGCTATAGCTCGAATAATACCAAATTATTTTGGCCCGAATTGGATCATATGGACACCAACGACATGTGGTTACTTTACAACAGGACGGCGCTACGTGCCACACAGCTCATGCCACATTGGAAATTCTGTACGAGCGATTGGAGGGCATGGTTATCTCACGTGGAGGTAATGTGAACTGGTCACCGAGATTGTGCAATTTTTTTCTTGTGGGGTTTTCTGAAGTCGCAGGTCTATGCGAATAAGCAACAAACCACAGCGGCCCTCAAAGCCAACATAGCCCATGCCATCGGTCAAATTTAGCCTGATTTATGCGCCAGAGTTCTGGAAAATTGGACATATCGGATGCGCGCCGCCTGGAGAAGCCGCGGCGGATATTTGAACGATGTTATATTCCATACAAAATGGCATCGATAGGCTTTTCAAACGAATACAAAATTTCGATGATATCTCACACACTTTGTTTTATTTCAATTTGAAGATAGAAAGCGCTTAATGAAAGACCCGATATAATGGGCCGTATTAATAAAAATGAGCAATTACTTCAAGTAAAAGCTCTGAGCAAAGTAAAGGCATTTAGCATTTGCTCGAAATCGGTATGAATAAAACTTAAGTTTACTTGAGCAAGTTCGAAAGATCGAAGTGAGCATTTGCTTGACATTTGACAGCATATCGCACAACTGACATTTTGCAATTTATTCAAGAGACACAAATAAATAATAATAAATAATAAAAGTCAACAAAATATTTAGTTTAGAAGCCTTTTAATCTAATTCATTTTAAAAATTAGTATTTATTGGTATTTCATAAATTAAGGGTGTTGTATTGAAACTTTAATTTTGACAAAATTTCAGTTGTACGAGTGCGTCTGTTGCTCAACGAAATTAGAAATTTTTATCGACGAATTTAACGAAATACTAGTGTACCAATGCGAGTAATCTCCCAAGCCCTACACCCGTTTACAGATAACAAAAGAAGTAAAAGCTGCTTTCCGTGGTCTTGATCCTGTGTTAACAAAATGTTAGTTTCTATAAAATGAGAGTGCAAGTCATTACTACTCCAGGACATTCTTTCTTTTGATACCTCATTTGTTACTAGTAATTGTTGAAATATAGTTTCTTGGTAATAACTTTACTAATATGTACTTCTTCACATATGTACTTCCACACATTATTACTGATGAACAATATTCAATTGATAAGGTTTCTGGCTTGGATTCAGTAGGTATTGGAATCATTGGAATCGGTGCAGAAATAAACTCTCAGGAGGAACCACAAGCGATGACTATAGTTTGTATGAAATAAAAGTGGAATATCCCGATATTGACCTTTTGCCTTTGCCACTGTTTTAAACCATTTTTCATGCAATCGCAAGGGAATTTTCTCCATTCTGCTGCCTTTTAATAATTTTTTTTTACCAAAAATCACGCCAAGTCAGTCGATTTATGGCTAAAAAGTACGGAGCAAACGCTCTGAGTCAGCTAAATAGCAGACTTGGAATTCTCCGAGCAAATGCTCAGAATTATGCCTTTTATTCATACGAATCTTATAAATACGACCCAATAAATAATGTCAAATTCTCATATTTTAATAGGATATTGGGTACGAATGTATTAGGGAATTTTAAATCCGCCAAAAACCTTTCATAAACAAAGTTAACCAACGTAAGCGTATTGAATTTGCAAAGTCATATGTTAACCATGAAATAGACTTCTGGAGTAAAGTTATCTACTCTAATGAAAGTAAATCCAATATTTTTCGGAACGACGACGGTCGAGATTAAGTATGGCGAAAAGCAAATACTGCCTTGGACAAAGAAAACATGTTACCAACAGTAAACCATGGAGGTGGTAGAGTGATGGTCTGGGGGTGTATGGCGGCGTCAGGTGTTGGGGAGCTAGTATTCATAGACGATATCATGGACAAAATGGTTTATATGAATATCCGGAAAGAAAATCTGAGCAAAAGTGCAGAAAAGCTTGGTCTTGCTGGTAATTTCTATTTCCAGCAAGATAACGATCCCAAGCACACTGCCCACATAGTTCGTGAATGGATACTATACCATACTCTACCCACATACTTTAAAAACGCCACCGCAATCTCCAGACATGAATCCCATAGAACATTTGTGGGATGTACTGGAAAAACGGATTCGGAAACTACATATCACTAACAAATCCCAATTGAAGGAGGTACTCGCTGATGAATGGAGCAAAATTGAACCTGAAGTCACCAAGAAGCTAGCTTTGTAAATGCAAAATAGATTAAAAGAAGTTATTAAAAAGAAATGTATGGCAACTCATTACTAATTTACTGTATTACATTAACTTACTTTCGTAAAATATGGTCTGTGCCAATACTTTCTTCCTTTCGAAAAATTAAGTCTAATTAAGTAATTAATTTTTTTTGTTTATTTATAACTCCTAATAGGGTTACCAGAAGTCCCCCTTTTCCATACCAAAATGCTGTTTGTCCCCCCTATGCAAACCTCCGTCCCCCTTATTAAGTAGAGTTCAAAAAGAGAAAACATTCAATTTAAAACTGTTAAAATATTTTCATTAAACATTTTTAAAAAGATTCTCTGTAAACACATCCATTCGAAGTTCAAAATCCTTTCAAACTTTAACCTACCCACTCAATGAACTAATACATATCACTTCTCGCACAAAAGTTTTCCTTCGTCTGTCAGTTAATGGTTTGTGCTGATATCTGTGCTTTGTCAGATTTTGTTTACAAATTATTTACAAATTATTTTCGTTTCCATTTAATAAATGCTTAAAATGTCTGAAAATGCGAATAAAAAAAGAAAGTATGCATATAATCAGTGCTGGGAAAGGTGTTTCGAGTGGTTAACAAAAAGCAAAGAAGGTCCTGAATATGCGACATGCTTAATTTGCTTTAACTTTTTACTTCCCTTTTTTTACGCTGGTGTTATATTTTTCAAAAACATATTTTTGTCTCGCGATGTCCCCCTTTTCGTCATTTTCAATCTGGTTGTTTTGGATGTAAGGAAATATGTTGTTTCAAATTCAAAATTTCAATTATATTTAATTATAAATTCAAGGTCTATCTATATAATAAAAATGAAATGATGATCGTTGGTAAGCGCATATCTTGAGAACGGCTGGACCGATCTGGCTCATTTTTCTTTTCAAATGTTCGATATAGTCCGAATGAGATCCTAACGGAGAGAAAAATTCGATAGGTGGCGCTGAAGTCAAGTTATTAACAAATTCTATATTTATTGACCAAATGGACTCATATTCAGAACATATGTTGGTTTGGTGCCAAGAGAAAACCCACAAAATCTGGACCCGATAGGTGCACTGTAGTCAAGTAAAAGAAGAAAATGTCAATAAAACACCTTGAAGAAAAAAAACGGAACGGAAACCGGAAAATTTCGTCGTGATTTTCGTTTTGCAGTACGCTGTTCCGCTACGAAATTATGCTGATGGTGATTGTATTAGATAAATCTCTCCACTCAGTTTTCGCACAGAATTTATTGTCCGGAACATTAATTCCTTGCGAAATTTTGACGTTTGTATTTTATAAAAAATTTATATTTTCGGTTTGGTGTTTGTTTCGTTTTTTCTCGCTTTTTTTGTGCGGGATGCCAATATCATTCTTCCGCGAGGGAGCCAGAATTGAAGCGGGCTTTCGTAGGCATTCTTTCCGCGCAAATACGACCCAAGTAAAGGAATCGTACACATTGATTGTCGGCCATGGGAAAGTGATTCGCTATTTTGTTTTGCAGAGCGTTGCAGGTTCCTCCAGAATCATGACATAATATTTTGTTTGTGTTTTGTTTTGTTTTTTCGTGCTTTTAATAATGAATGGAGTCCTAAAAAGTAGAATTATGTAGTTGTTTATCATTTCATTTTTTTTTTTTTTTTTAATGTATTTAAATTATTGTCGCCTGTCACTATTGTCAGTTGGTTTTTTATAGCAGCTGATTGAACTCTCCGTAAATTTTTTCTGTTGATATTTCGCAATCTTTTCGCACTCAATTTGGAGACCACAGGAAAATTTCGTTTCGCATCAGCAGCATACTAGGCTTAAGACTGTAAATGGATGCCTACCATGTAAAATTATTGGGTGTTTACAATCAAACTCTAAGTATATTATTCTTATCGATAAAAGGTGATCATTTTTCAAGTATACTTTTTTTAAATAAGTAACTTTGGTTTAATAATTGTTTTATTTCTTCAGAAAATGACTCCTTTTGTGCTCACGAAATAAGTTTTGTCCTGGCTTCCTTCAAATCATTGACTGACAAACTGTAAAGTTGTGCCGAATCTCCACACACAGCAGTTTTATGACTCCTTGCCTAGCTTCCTTGAGCCGCCGCCGTACAAATAGAAGAACGTATGCAACAACCCTTAGCAGTTTTGTGTATGAAGAAATTCTGCTATATTCAAACGTATGTTAAGGTCGATTAATAAGTAAGCAAGTGGCAACCTTTTCTCGTTTTCCGCATCAATACCCGAATGATCTTCAATATACTCTTTAAGCAGAGACAATTATATAGAGATGTCTCATGCCCATGCAAAAAAGTGTCTTCAGAATTTTCGAAAGCAGACAAAGGTCAAGCAGACAAAACGCAAAGCAACAGCAGAGACAGCAACCGCAAACGAAACGCTTTCCTCCTATCCACAAACCCATAAAAAAGTTTTCAGTTGGGTTGTCGATTTCTCATTCACTATCTGAAGAGGAGTAAGAAGGGGGAAGAGCAAAATCAGTTGATGTGTATTATTTTTCGTTTTAAGTGAAGGAACGAAAATGCAAAGGGGGGAAGAGGTAGATACACACTTATTCAAAAGGAATAAGAAGACGGAAAAACGTACGAAACCATTCGATGTGTGTACTGTTTTTCGTTTTTTGTCGATGAACGAAAATTTATGTTCAAGAACATGGGGGAAGAGGTAAATACAAAACGGGTGTAGATTATGCCGCAAAAATATTTCTTGGCCGAGGCTATCTACGATGAATGATGATATGTATGTAATTACTTTAAATGTGCTCACGAAATAAGTTTTGTCCTGGCTTCCTTCAAATCATTGACTGACAAACTGTAAAGTTGTGCCGAATCTCCACACACAGCAGTTTTATGACTCCTTGCCTAGCTTCCTTGAGCCGCCGCCGTACAAATAGAAGAACGTATGCAACAACCCTTAGCAGTTTTGTGTATGAAGAAATTCTGCTATATTCAAACGTATGTTAAGGTCGATTAATAAGTAAGCAAGTGGCAACCTTTTCTCGTTTTCCGCATCAATACCCGAATGATCTTCAATATACTCTTTAAGCAGAGACAATTATATAGAGATGTCTCATGCCCATGCAAAAAAGTGTCTTCAGAATTTTCGAAAGCAGACAAAGGTCAAGCAGACAAAACGCAAAGCAACAGCAGAGACAGCAACCGCAAACGAAACGCTTTCCTCCTATCCACAAACCCATAAAAAAGTTTTCAGTTGGGTTGTCGATTTCTCATTCACTATCTGAAGAGGAGTAAGAAGGGGGAAGAGCAAAATCAGTTGATGTGTATTATTTTTCGTTTTAAGTGAAGGAACGAAAATGCAAAGGGGGGAAGAGGTAGATACACACTTATTCAAAAGGAATAAGAAGACGGAAAAACGTACGAAACCATTCGATGTGTGTACTGTTTTTCGTTTTTTGTCGATGAACGAAAATTTATGTTCAAGAACATGGGGGAAGAGGTAAATACAAAACGGGTGTAGATTATGCCGCAAAAATATTTCTTGGCCGAGGCTATCTACGATGAATGATGATATGTATGTAATTATTTTAAATTGGTGTTAGACAAACTTGAACGCAAGTAGATCTATAGAAAATAAAACAACCCGTTTGTCTCTATTTACTTCACTTTATTGAGAGATGGTGTCTGCTCGACGGTTAACGATCGAATGCCCCAAGGGGCAGATCAAGGATCTGACCTAACAATTCGGCCATCCTGAACATATCGTGTCCCCACGATCGGGTTGTAGCTTCTAACGTAATCGTCACCCTCGTCCTCAGTCGTGTTTGGAGCAGATTCTTCTGAGTTGGCTTCGCCATTCGCCGCTGGGTCCTCGTCTTCCGCGCCAATAAGCCCCGCATCGGGCAACTCACACCACGGCTTGAGCTTGTCAGCGCTCATCACTGTGCTGAACCGCCGTTGATTCCTCTGCATACCTGGTATATCCTCGACAATGTAGCGATCATTGGGCAGTACGCTGGTGACGATATATGGTCCCTTATAGAGTGGCTCCAGCTTCCGGGATTCACCCGTGGCGGCTGCTTCATATTCAATCAATACCAGATCGTCCACATCGTACCTCGATGGCTTCCGGTGTCTCAGGTCGTACCGCTTTTTTTTGGCACACCTGGCTCCTCTCGATGTTCAGCAGCGCGCTATCCCTCCGCCGACCCATCTCTTCTGGTTCAACCATTTCAGCTCGTCCCAATTCCAGCAGCAATTTGTTTCCTAGGATGTCTCTCGGCGTGTACAAAAACAAAAGTTCGTGTGGGGTAGCTTTCGTCGTCGCATGCTTCGCTGTATTTAATCCCCATTGGATCGTCCTTAGGTAGTTCGCCCAATCTTTTTCCGCTGAGTGGGCACACTTCAAGGCTGCTAAAATCGTCCTGTTGCACCGTTCCACCTGGCCGTTCGCTCTCGGTGTCCTCACAGCGGTCTTGATATGCTGTACTCCCTGGTCTTCACAGTACTGCTTTTGCCGTGAACGCTGTCCCCCGATCAGTTATCATCCGTCTCGGTACGCCAAAATACCCAGATATATCCGTCAATACGTTGAGCACCCCCTTTGTATTCACTGCCTTCACCGCTCGCAAAACGACGTATTTGGTAAAGTTGTCGACGATCGCCAGTACATATCTGGTTCCTCATTTCCCGCGGGTGAATGGTCCCAGGTGATCCAAGTGTATGGTGTCGAACGGCAACGGCACTCTCTCCGCACTATGCAACTCCCCCTCCGGCATTCCACCCTTCCTTTTCGAATAAGCGCATTCCACATATGCCTTTACGTACTCGCGAGTGAACCCGCGCATCTTTGGGAACTAATATGTTTGTCGTACCCGGTTCAAGGTCTTCTCGTCTGCTAGGTGTCCCACATCGTCATGATAAAGTTTTAGGATCCTCCACCGTATTGAATGCGGCACCACCCACCTCTCAGCTCCTTCCACTAGCCGGAACAGTCGCATCCCTTTAACTTTGAAGTCCTTCTGCAGTTGTCTCTTCATATTCGTTGATTCGGACGATTTCAGCTCCTTGATGATCGTACGCAGCTTGAGGTCCTGCCACTGCATGGTCGCCAACCAATCATCGTCCTCAATATGCAGATTGAGAACAAACAAGGACGCTTCTTCGACCACCTTCGGTTCTTCGACCGGTTGTCGACTCAGCGCATCCACATAGGCCGCCTTCCTTCCAGGTTGATGTACCGTTTCGAAAGAGAACTCCTGCAGTTTCAGCCACCACCGGCCAACCCGTGGTATAATCTTCGGCTTGTTTTTCGTAGCCACAATCGCTTCACAGTCCGTGACTACTTTGAATTCTCTGCCCAAAAGATAGACACGGAATCGATCAAGACTGTCCACGATAGCCAGCACCTCAACTTCGTAGGAATGAAACTTTCTTTCATCGTCTGATAGTTTACGGCTGTAGAACATCACTGGTCGTAACACGGAGTCTTCCTTCCCTCGTTGGAACAAGATTCCGGCCAAACCCACAGACGAAGCGTCAGTGTGTACCTCGTGCTGACACCCAGGATCGAATAGCACCAGTACCGGCGGATTAGTCAGGATCTCCTTAAGCCTCTGGAATGCCTCGTCCTGTTGAGTTGACCATACGAATTCCCTATCCGTTTTCATCAGCTCCGTGAGAGGTACTGCCAGCTGCGAATAGTTCCTTACAAACTTTCTGAAGAATCCAGTAAGTCCCAGAAACCGTCGTACTTCATGGGTGTTTCGTGGTGTTGGGAACTCCACTATCGCTATCGTCTTTTGTCGACTCGGTTTCAGCCCATCCTTGTCAATCTGGTAACCAAGAAACTCGATATTAGTTTTGAAGAAAACACATTTACTTACGTTGAGTGTAAGTCCGAACTCCTGCAACGCCTTCAGGAACCTTCGCAGCTTGTCCATGCCTTCTTTCACCGTCCTGCTGGCTATGATGGTATCATCGAGGTAAACTGCTGCATCGCCTTTCCACAGTAGTGACTTCAACGAATTCATGCAGGCTTGGAAATGAGCTGGGGCATTCACAAGTCCAAAGGGCATCCTATTGAACTCAAAGGATCCCTCGTCCGTTGTAAATGCGGTGTACTTCTTGCTCTGCTCCTCCATTCGGATTTGATGGTAGCCTGATGCCAGGTCCAGTATGGTGAAGAATGCATTTCCACTCAGCGATGTCAACACCTCGTCGATCACTGGCATGGGGAACTTTCGCTTTACGGTGACTTTGTTGAGCGCTCTGCAGAATCGATGCAGAATCTGTCTGTGCCATCCTTCTTCTTCGTCAGAACTATCGGCGAACAGTAATCCGATGACGATGGACGGATCACCCCAAGGTCTAGCAATTCCTTGACCTTCTCGTTGACAACCGACCTTTTAGCGAATGGAAGTCTATATGGCTGTACACAGACGGGCTCCGCCGACGTGAGTTGTATTTTACATTCGCCCAATTTCGACTCACCCAACTCACTGGTCCTCATTGCAAAACATCCTCTGTAGGTATCAACTAGGTCCTCTAATTCCTTCAGATTGGCCTCACCAACGTCTCCCACATCTAGCTCAGAAATGACTAGATTCTTCTTCACCGACTGTGTAAACTCGTCTTCCCCCTGTTGCGCCTGCTGCGTTGTCTCTGGCATACTGTCCCTGATTGACAACTTCTTAAAGGACTTCTCTACCCGGACTTGCGGTTGATCCAGTAAGTTCCGACCAATTATCATCGGGTACGGCTGGCTGTTGTCCGGAACCACAAGAATCTCGCACCAGGAGGTAAGCTGATCCACAGAGACTTCCGCATATGCGCGACTAATGGTGGTGCAGCCTCCGCCACCAAATCCATTAAGACTTATTTTGTATGCAGTGTATTTCAAGCTTCCAGCCTCTGCATTCGATCTCCGCAGTGTTACGCAATCACTTCCAAGGTCGATGAATGCTGTGATTGCATATCCATTCACCATTGCCGTCTTCAAGTATTCGCTGCTATCTTCCTTCACGAGCAATTGCGATTGGTTACCGGTTCGCCTAGGAGCTGCATCCCTCCGCTCCATGTTCAGGGCCTGCTCCCGTGGTAGTGGACAATTTCGTTGATAGTGCCCAGTTTGTTGACACCGAAAACATTTTATTTGTATTGCTGAATCCTCCACCACGCCTGCATGGGGTTCTGTTCCTCTCTTCGTCCTCGGTTTCAGCCCTCCGACCCACCAAACTCGGTCCACCAGCTCGTGGATCGTTTTCAGAGGTGTAGCTCGACACGCCTCCAAGCACTCCCCTTCTGCCATGCCCAACACGATGTATTTGAGCACAGTTGACTCCTCTAAGCGGCCCCGTGACGCAATTCTCTTCATTTCGAATATATATTCTTCGATGTCTTCCTGTGGTTTCTGCCGCCTCTCACGTAGCATGTTATGAATGTCCACAGCGTCATCCTTCGTTGGAAAGTTTATCAAGAGGTCGTCCAGGAACTCCGTGAGCGATTCGTGCAGTGACGCCTCACTCCATAACTTTGCCGCTCCAGCGAGCCTCGTCGTCGCGGCCATCAGCAAGAGTTTGTCGTCTAGGTTGTAAATCCTGTGCAGGTCTCGCACCTTTCCGATCCACGCTGATGACGAAAGACTCATCCTGTTCTTTGGGTTGAATTCTGCAATCATTTCCGTAATGTCTCGTGCCATGAAGTTGCTCCTTGGACCGTTCACCGGCTCCCTCTTCTCATCTGTCTGCATTGGACGCTCCACCATGAACTTCCGAGTCGCATCCATTTCCTTCTTCATACGGCAATCTCCTCACGTAGTTCTTCGAGTTCAGCCGCCTCACTTCCACGACTTCTCTCTGGGGTTTTATGAATCAATATCGGTGTATCCGCCGCATCCAGCAACCGCTTGAATAGCTCCTCCTTCAGACCACCCTGGTCCAAGCCTCGCTTCTTTAACTCTGCCCGCAGCTCGTCCCGGGTCAATTCTGCATACTGAGCTTCACGTTGCTTTTTCTTTTCTTCCATTTTTAAACCCAAACCAATCCATTCGTCCATTCTGAAGTGTTAGGTGTCACACACCAAGTCACCGATCATAGCACTCTTCTCCAAAATGCAACCTTCTTACACAGTCGAAAAAATGCAATGCCAAACGTGAAGTCCCCAAAGAAAAGACAAAAAAAAAATCCGTAAGCACAAACACCGTCTCTGGTCGCAGCAACTAACAGCACACCGCTGCCAAAAGAAAAAAACACAACTGCTCCCGCGCTTTGTGCTTCGTGTTGTTGGTTTTCCTTACTTGTATTTTTTTGCGCACCGTGCAGTCAATTTTCCATTCCACTTGCCAAATGCATACGCTGATTTACGGTCCGGTCGCAGCAACAAAAAAAAATCAACGGTGATTCCACAGCTAGTCTCTCTACAGCCACCCAACGTTCGTCGATTCTTCTTCTACCAAGTACCAACAAAAAAATCTTCCCACGTCGGTTCAGTCGCTACACTTGTTGTTGACCACACCCACCGTTACTTGTTTTTTTCCTCTATTGCAGCGTATGTATGTATATACGTTACTCGTACTCCCGTCGGTACCGAAAACGAACGAGAAGAAGACCAAAACCAAATCGCAAACGCTCTCGTTTGCGCGTTGTACTTTTATCCCACTTCTGATATGTTAGACAAACTTGAACGCAAGTAGATCTATAGAAAATAAAACAACCCGTTTGTCTCTATTTACTTCACTTTATTGAGAGATGGTGTCTGCTCGACGGTTAACGATCGAATGCCTCAAGGGGCAGATCAAGGATCTGACCTAACATTGGATATGAAATTTTCTTACTTTTTGTTTTCTCATAAATCAGAAAAAGGGGTGGATGGGGGGGTTCTTTGTTTTTGACATTGTTTTACTGTATGGTAGACGGTGGTCGTAGGGATGATTCTGGTGTCCTGTTTTTTTTTTTGTAGAAGTGCGTTTGGGTGGGGGCTGTATAAAGCTAAGAAATTTTAAATTAAATAGAAACCACCTATGTATATATGTACATTTTTTTGATGCAATTTTAAGGGATGGCATTTAACTAACAAATGCAACTCCTAAAACAGTTAATATGAAATAAAGGTAAGAAAATATTACCAAAAGTTTGGATTGTAATGCGAAATCGACTGTTCAAAAAAAATAGTAGTGTGATAGTAGTCCTTTGGTAAATTAATGCAGAATTGTAAAATCGTGTTTCAAAAGTTTACAAACAAATAAAATAAACTAACTTGAAGAATTCAGTGGGCTGCGTAAAGCATTGCACAATTGAAAAACGATAACTCATTTTTCTGCTGCGGAGGCAGGGAAAAACAAACACTCCGCGCCACTTGAATATAAACAACGATATTTCTTACGATTTAACCGTTTAGCGCTTTGGTAAGCTTAAAATGCAGCTTTATTGTTTATTTTTCTAAAAGGGGAATCCATACCGAAAACCAATGCATAGGTACCTACTCAGAATAATGCAAAAAGTCATGTTAGATTGTTATTTTATGCATTTTTGCATTCCTGCGAAAAAACACAGTTTTTTCTTGCCCCACTTGAATAGAAACATCTGCTTAAATTAATTAAAATGAAGAAATAGTAAGACCAAAGTTTTTTTTTTCCTCTTTTAATAATTTGTACCACCTACCACTACCACCTTTACTTAAAATTACTTCATAAACCCTTTTGGGAAGTAAGTCATGAAGTTTCTTTAAATGGTTTAACGAAATGTCACTCCATGCTGCCTTAATTGCAGTAATGAGTGGTTCACTATTGTCAAATTGTCGTCCGTTATCGTAGGCTCTGCGAACCATCCATCCCCACACATTTGCCGTAATATTAAGGTCCGGTGAGTGTGATGGCCATAGTAGCAAGCTCTCAGTTTGCTCGGATATCCAACTTTTAATGCTCATTGCAGTGTAGATTGGTGCATTATTTTGTTGGAATGTCCAAGGTATTGGTCCAAAGACATTGCAAAGTTTAGGGAAAGCTACTTCCAATATATACTTGTACGAATTTGCGGTAATTTTTAGTGTAGGAAACTCCACATCAACAGTTCCATACCATGAAATCGCTCCCCAGACTATAACACCTTCTTCGCAGCTGGTAACGTTCCAAGAAACTTGGTTTCTACCTCAAATCATGGAAATAATTTATATTCATTCGGATGATCCATATAAATTGTTTTTTATCTGAAAAAACCACTCTTGTCCACATTTGTTGTCCACATATGTTGGGAGAATATACATGGAAGTAACATGTTGGATGTCGCAGCATTGTCATCTTTCATAATTTATAAAAACGTAAATAATGTGAGAGCGAACAAAACCAATGCACATCGACAATTTCTGCTTTCTTTGATTGAGCAGTTAGTTACCCCTCAGATCGGAGCAAGGATGAACAATCCAAAGATTATAGGCGTGTTTAATATGACATCGAATTTTTCTTTGAAGCACCATTACAACAAAGTATTCCACAACCCAGTGGTAGTCAGAAATCACCGGCCCAGTAACGTGCAGAATTTGCAAAGAAAACGACCCAACGCAAAGGAAAGCCAGATTTGTATGCACTGCATGCAAAGAGCCTGTCTATTTACAGCACAGTATTCTATTACATAAATGCCATAAGTGTGTAAATCAACAAAATACTTTGTTATATCAATATTATGTATAAAAACAACTTTTAACCGCAAACAAAATAATAACATGTCCAAAATAACAAAAAAAAAACTTAAATTATTTCATTGTTTTCGAATAATTTCCATACAAAATGTATGAAGGTCCAGCCAGACCTTTGATTCTTTGTCCTTTGATAAGAAGGTGGCGAAACATCCATTGACAGAAGGGTTAAAAACTAGTTAAAAAAAAACATTTGATTTCAAAACACATACGCAAGCATACCTACGTGTTTGCTTCTAAACATGATACCTAAATTGATAGACAAAACTACCTAGGTATTCTTAGTTTTTTTATTTGCATAAATCTATATACCTACCCATAAAATCGCTTTACTAATCTAAACTTTGAAATATTTACATATGTACATACATACATAAATCCACTATTATTAAAAATAAGATGCACTAACAACGAATAAGAATTACATACCTAGACGTACCCAACATACATTATGTACATTCTTATGTACTGCGAGAAAATAAAAATCCATTTTTGTCTCATTATTCCGAATGAAACAGTTTGTTTTCAGCGAAAAATAACCCCAAGCAAAAATATTCATAATGCAAAAATATTCATAATGCATTTGTATACAGTATACATAACCATCCCATCTCATTTTAACAAAAAAAACAGGTTTTTTTTAGAAAATGGCAACATAAAGGAGGTTTATTTTTTCTGAAAAGAATGACGAAAGGAGGATCATTTAACCTTCGTATCAATTCAAGGGCAGCGGGGTACCCTTTTGATTATCGAACCAATAGGCGTGTTTTTTTTCAAACCTATATAGGCTAAACATGTTTCCGCAACATGTTTTCAATGTAAAATAAAACAAAACCTTAGCCTGGATAATTATCCAGTCTTATTTTTGTATGGAAAGCTTTTTCGAAATCTATATAGGTTTGAAAAAAAACGCGCCTAATATAAAACTTGTTTCCACTTATAACAACAAAACAATATATCCAGAACCTTCTTGAAATTAAATTCAGCTTTAAATGGTCTACTTCATCCGAAATAAATATAATCCGATAATTTTATAAAATTAATTTTTCAACCCAAATCCGGAGTTAATAAAAAGAATTTTGGAAATTTGGGCTCAAAAGGGAGGATTGTCCTCCCCAAAGGAGGATACATGGGATGGTTAAGTATACATAATGTTACAATACAACTGAGCACCTGCACTCACCCCTTCCTCTTTACCTTTATAATTCAAAGCAAAGCAGACCAAAAAATTGGTTTCATTTGCAACTCTCCTTGGGCCATTCAGAAATCTACCCATGCGGAATTTGTTGTTGTTGTGGTGAGTTATAAAATTTTTCGCTACCTGCTTTTGGTATTGGTGATGAGTTGCTAAATTTTCGTAGCACGGACAATAAATTATACATTTATTTTCTGTGTTCGTAGCTTATTCTAAAAGCTCGTTTTTCTGTGCTTCATAGGACACTTTGTTCCACAAGCGTGAGACATCTCTATATAATTGTCTCTGCTTTTAGCTTTGGAATAGGTTCTTGACACTACATCTCTGGTCCATTCCACCTCTGAGATTCTAGATCTGTTTCGTATTGATATAATGCCAATTTGATGAGGGCATAACTTCTACAACTTCCGATACTCTATTGGCCACATAAGTTTTCCATATTCTTGGCAAAGAAGATAACCAGGCTAACACTATTTGGGGATCACACCAAGCAAAACAAGATTCAATGGGGATGTTCAATATGGAATGAACAGAGCTCATTAGACGACTGAGAAGGAGCGCCCCGCACAGCTCTAGCCTAGGTAACGACACCTGTTTCAACGGCGCAACCTTTGTCTTAGCTGCCAATAGTGAAACGTGAATAGGTCCATTGTTGTCGAAGCTGCGAACATATACCACTGCAGCGTATGCTAACTCTGAGGCATCGCAAAAACCATGTAGTTCAACACGCTGCCTTGAATGCCAAATAATACGAGGAATTCGTATTTTTTCGAGGTGAATGAGGTCAGATCTAAATATTTTCCATCTTTTCAATATATTTTCAGACAACTCGTCATCCCATCCTTTCCGTTCTAGCCAAATTTGTTGCAGCAATATTTTAATGGCTACAGTAACAGGTGACAAAACCCAACAGGATCAAAAATCCTAGCTGCTTCAGATAGAATGTTTCTTTTGGTTGCTATTACTACATCAGGCAAGACAATTTTATCGAAGCGAAATAAAATTCTCTGTAGATCCCTATCTTCCTTAGCTATCCAAATTTGCCTGAACATTTTTTCAATATCTGCCGTAAGAACATAGGTATGCCTTCGAAAACAGATGCACATCTCAAAAATATCGTTCAGTAAACAAGGGCCAGGTAGAAGCACACTATTTAACGAAACACCAGTTGAAGAACGAGCTGAGCCATCAAAAACCACTCTCAACTTTGTGGTAGTACTATCACCCTTCAAAACACAATGATGCGGAAGGTAATAGACATTCTTGGAAGTGAAGATTTCCGATTCTGGAACTCGCTCCATGTGCTTTAGATTTAAATATTCTTTCAGGAAATCTAGATATTTTTGTCCCAAAAAAGCATTTTTAGTAAACCGACGTTCCATCATCATCCAACGACTTTCGGCCATTTTGTAGGAGTCCCCTAAGCTTAAACTATTTACAACGTGTGGTAAACGTACAACATATTTTCCATCAGAAGCTAGCGCATGTTGTTTAGCAAATATTTCCTCAGCCAGCTGTTCTTCTGGGGACAGTGAGACAGGTTTTGGGCTAATTTCCTCTATCTTCCAGAATTTTCTCAACGTTTCATTAAAGGAATTACCACATTCACATGTAGCTATATTTGAACAATATTGTATAGATTTCGACAAATCTAATTCAGTAGATATGAGCCACCCAAATGTAGTTAACTGCGCAATAGTTGACCTGTTTGGTGAAGCAATCTGACCATCAGAAATGATATTAAAGAAATGACAAGAGCCCAATATTATGTCAATGTTTGATGGATAGTAAAACAAATCATCAGCCTGCTCCATGTCTTTGAGGAATGCCCACTCGCAACCTTCAATATTAACAACCCGTTCTGGTTGTGTAGATGTTAGCTGATCCAACAAAAAAGCTCGAACATTCAAAAAGTATTTGTAAAAGCGCGAAAATAACTGCATGTCAACAACTCCCCTAGATTGACCAACTGCACAACTACCAATTCCATTTATTTTAGTATTGGATGACAAGTTTGGACGAATACCCAATTTCTCAACAAATGAAAAATGCGTTGAAAATAAGCCAAATTCAAACGCCGCTCTTCACGCTTGTTTTGGTCCGTGTGGAGAAGTTTTTCATGCTAAATGAATTGGTACAACCAATGGTTTTATTGAAAAAACCAATGGTACAACCAATGGTTTTATTGAAAAAATAAACTCCTCCGATATAGCTTACTGGTACTGTACGGCCTGCCGAAAGCTTTCTGTATCACAATTAGCCTTTAAGATGTCGTGCTTTAAATCCGACATTCTTAAGTTGCCCAAAGGGTTCAAAGCATTGATGAATAGCTTCAAGTCCACAGTGACTAACTTAAATACAGTAGCTCAAAGTTAAAATGGAACAAGCTGTATTTAAAACTTTATTTACCAACGTTTGTGTAAGAGAAAGTAATTCCGGAGGCAATGCATATTTATGTTTTTGCTATATATGTTGACAATAAAAAAATGAAATAGGAAACATTTTCGGTAATTATTTTAGCATTCAGGAAAAATTAATACAATATTCTCCAAAAATCTAGCTCAAAGATATAATGGAACACACCCAAGATCAGTATCCCATTTGTAAATAAACCGCATCTCACTTCATATTCCAGTTGTACGTAGTTAGAGAAATCCTCCTTAAGAATTTGTGGTGTTTAAAAGCGTTTAAAAGGAGATAGTTATAGAGATGGCGCCTAAAGGTCCTCAAACTTCAGTTGAGTTGCGAAAACTTGTAATTTCTCATTCTAAAAGTGGTAAAACTGTGCGGGAGATAGCAAGTATCGTAGAAAGAGCACCAACAACGGTATTTAATATCATCAAACGTTATAAAAATACTACAGATTATCAAAATAAGCCAAAACCAAGTGCACAAAAAATATTTACCGATTCCGATGAACGCTGGATTGTTCGTAAAGTGAAACAAAACCGCCATATCAGTGCTCCAAAGCTTGCTGTGGAAGTCGAGAATTATCTTGGCAAAAAAGTCAACCCAGAAACCATAAGAATTGTATTGCGGAAGCACGAACTTCATGGTAGAGTGGCAAGGAGGAAGCCTCTTGTTAGCAAGACCAATCGGAAAAAGAGACTAGAGTTTGCAAAACAATATGGTGACAAAGACGTTTCGTTCTGGGAGCAGGTTTTGTTCACTGACGAAAGCAAATACAATGTTTTTCGATCAGACGGTAGATCGTTTGCGTGGAGGAGAAGTAATGAAGCACTGAGAGAAAAAAATTTGCGACCAACAGTAAAGCACGGTGGAGGTTCTGTGATGGTTTGGGGTTCTATGTCGGCTGCAGGCCCTGGAAACCTTCACATTATTGAAGGTATAATGGACCAAACCGTATACCTTAATATCTTGAAATCCAACGTAAAAGATAGTGCCCGCAAATTGGGAGTTGAAAGTAATTTTAACTTTTACCAGGACAATGATCCCAAGCATAAGGCGTATAATGTGAGAAATTGGCTTCTCTACCATTGTCCTCACGTATTGGAGACACCTCCTCAGTCTCCTGACTTAAATGTAATTGAGCATTTATGGAGTTATTTAGAAGAAAAGTTAAAAAAATATTCCATATCTAATCGAAATGACCTTAAAATGGCATTGGTCAAAGAATGGATCAGTATTGAACATTCCTCTTGCCGAAAGCTAGTTGAATCTATGCCTAGTCGTTTAGCAGAAGTTAAAAAACAGAAAGGATTACCCACCAAGTATTAGTTTAACAGAATATTTTTGTTTATTTATTATTTTCATAAAATATGAGATTGTGTTCCATTATTACTTTGAGGCTGTTTTTTCATCTTTCACTCAAATTGTTTTTTTTTCGTGATTGAAATATCAACTTGAATTCATGTGTTTATTTATTCCATATGTTAATTAATAAAGCTTTAGGAAAAGAACTTCAGAATTTTATTTTATTACATTTGTGAATTACAATTGCTTCTCCGTTCCCTTTCTTTAGTTTGTTCCATTTTAACTTTGAGTTACTGTACATATTCAGAGCAGATTTACTCAGTCGATGCGTTAACTAACACCGACTTTATGCTAGTCTCTGCAACGTCAGACACACAAGTAAATAATTTAGTTGCTAACAATGCCAGCACATCTACTGACGTTGAATGTGATATTTCTGTTGCTCCTTTACCTGGAACTGATACTGGAACGACTTTTGTTATTTCAAGTGACAAAACTCAGTTGAACTCGGCCCCTGTGTTAGGTAAAAGAAAACGAACATCAAAAAATTCGGTTCATCCAGCGAAACGAATTCATTTAACGGCTACAAATCCAAATACCACACCAGAATCCGATGTCATTACGAATGAAGTTGGTGACCAATTAAATAATGCCATTACTACAAATCCAACTGACCAGAGTGGCATTGAGGCAATCCCTAGACCCAAATCTGTCTTTATTTCTAGGCTAAAGCCCGACACTTCTGTGGATGATATAGTAAATCATCTATTGTCTAAAAGTTTGATTTCCAATAGAGTGTCTATAAAGTGCACTAAAATAAGTAAGCCGGATAGTTTCGTTTCATCTTTTAAAATATTTACCCCTGTTTCGATCTTTGACTCACTATGCAAAAATGACATTCGACCCCCAATACTCTCGTAAAAGAATTCACCAATCGAGAATCTAAAAGACATACCAGCACATCGCAGGTTTTAAATTCAAAAAACTCTCTCGATTGTCCCTCTACTACCAAAATGTAAGAGGGTTACGAAGTAAAACTACCGATATTTTTGCCAACTCTCAGGCTTTTCCACATGACATTTTTGTTTGTACAGAGACTTGGTTAAACGCCAATATTTTGTGCACGGAACTCTTCAACTCCGAGTTCCTAGTTTATAGAAAAGATCGTTATATGGGTAGTTGCACGGGATTGCGTTGTGGGGTGCTTATTGCAGTTCGTTCTCACCTCAGTTCCAGCTTAATCAGTGTTCCTTTCCCTTTGAACACAGAAACTATTTGTATTAAAATTTGTTTGAGGACAAAACTGTCTTTATCATTAATTCATACATTCCTCCTAATAGTGATACATCATTGTATTCTGAGCTGTCGCTTATCTTAGAACACATTTATGACTTATCCTGCTCGGAAAACAACATTTTATTGCTCGGCGACTTCAACTTGCCACAAACGATCTGGGTTCCATCGAAGGATGGATTCTATCTCACAGCATCGTTTAATTCCGCTCAGCAGGAGCTTATTAAATTTGACTCCATTACGTCTTTTGACTTAGGTACAGCAAATCAGCTGTATTAAAAACTACAATAATCGAACTCTCGATTTGGTATTTTCCTCTGACCCTGTTAGTACTGTTGTTCAAGAATCTTGTTCAAGCATAACTAACATAGATAGACATCATCCACCTTTGGATGTATTTTTTGACTTGAGCTGTCATATATAGGATAATAGTGACCCTAATGATGGCTCGTATATCATTGACTTTCGACGGGATAATTATCAGCACCTGTCTGAAAGAATAAGGTGCTCCAATTTACAAAACATTAATGTTTCACCTAATATTGAGGATGCAGTAAAATGCTTTTACAGTATCCTAAATGACTGTATAAGTAGTTGTATACCAACAAAATTATCGAAAAATGCAATATCGAACCATCGTTGGTACACTAAAGATCTGAAAACTCTACGAAATAAAAGAAATAGAGTATGGAAAAATTATATTAAAAGTCTCAGCCCAAAGGACTTTAATATTTACATTGCATTTTTCGATGAATTCAAACTGCTTTCAAGCAGCTTATACAATGACTATATAAGCACAATGGAAACCTCGCTTAGGAATAACCCGAAACAATTTTGGAGCTTGGTTAATTCCAAGAAAAGGTCTGACGGATATCCAGCAGAGTTTTCTTATAATAACAGCGCTTTTAATGACCCTGTTGATATTTGCAACTCTTTCGCGGAAGCAATCGTTTATTACGCCCGTATTTAAGAAAGGCGATAGAAATATTATTACGAACTACAGACCGATTTCAAAGTTGTCATGCATACCAAAATTATTTGAGCAAGTTGTGTGTGAAAGTCTTATTTTTTTTTGTCGGGGTGTTATTTGTACAGACCAACATGGATTCGTTAGAAACAGGTCTACTGTCACAAACCTGTTAACATTCGCCCATAACTGTTCCAATGCCTTAGAAAGTGGTTATGAGGTGGACTGTGTGTACACTGACTTCTCCAAAGCTTTCGATCAGCTTTCTCATGATATTATTATCTACAAACTCGAGGCGTTAGGTTTTCCCCCAATATTTATTTCGTGGGTTGGCTCTTACCTCAAGCAGAGGTCATATCAGGTTAAATTTAGAGGTCGTCTTTCAGACTCCTTCTTAGCAGGATCCGGCGCCCATCAAGGGAGCCACCTAGGTCCACTTTTATTTATTCTTGCTATCAATGATGTTCCATCAATCATAAAACATAGCAACATCCTTATATTTGCCGAAGATATGAAGATCAGTAAAGCAATTACAACCATAAATGATTGTATACTTCTGCAACCAGATATTGATAGCTTCAGTATCTGGTGCTGTAAAAATGGTTTAGTCCTTAACCCACTCAAGTGTCAATCCATGACCTTCTCTAGGAAACGGGTACCGACTATATTCAACTACTTGATATCGAATCACTCTCTCTGTCGGGTCTATAGTTTTAAGGACCTGGGTGTTTACTTTAGCCCTGAACTTGTTTTTAAAGAGCGTATAAACCACATTGTGAATAAATTAAATTCAATGTTAGGTTTCGTTAAAAGATGGTGTAAAGAATTTAAAAATCCTTATGTCACCCTCTCACTATTTAATAGTCACCTCGAATATGCTTAGCAAGTATGGACACCTTATCAGAAAAATCTCGATACTAGTATTGAAGCCGTCCAGCGACGCTTCATTCGATTCGCATTGAAAGGTTTTCCCTGGGACGATCCTTTTAACCTCCCCCCATATTTGCATCGGATAAAACTGTTGCAAATGCAGCCTTTGGCTCAAAGAAGGGTCAATAATGATATAATTTTTATGCATCAACTGATTTCAGGTCTGATTGATGCACCTGACTTATTATCCTGTTTAGGATTAAACTTTCGCGTAGTATAGAGTTACTGCATGTTCCTCATCACAGAACAAATTACGGGATGCATGAGCCTATAAGCCGCATGAGTAAAATCTATAACTTAAATGTAAACATTCTTGACTTTAATCTTAACAAGATTAGACTAAAAAATGTATTGCGTAATGTAGTTCCTCGAACATAAATTCCAATTATTTATATTTGTTCTTATATTTGTTTATTTATTGCTAGTGGTAGTGTTGAAATGTAGCGTAGCCTAACCACTAACACTAGCACTAAATGATTAGCCTGTTGATGTATATTTTGCCCTGGCAAATTTCTGCTTATGGCTGTTACTTGTATTAAGCACACCATGACACAGATCTGATAGTGTTTTAAAAAAAAATGATTTACTAACGCATGAAATCTGAGATCCACTATCAATTAGAGCTCGGCATTTTTGTTACACTCCATTAGAATCCCTAACCAATGCAACAGCTGTTGGTAAAAGAGAAATCTTGCTTATTAAATCTGAAGTATCATGAGTTGTGTGCAGCATATATGGCTTCTGACGCACTTCGGTAGAAGGAGAAACACTGGGATGCACCAAGGTATGATGAGATTTTTGGCAACGACTGCAATTGTAAAGGAAAGAACATGATTTAGCCGTATGACCGGGTCTCAAGCACTTAAAGCACAATGAAGATTCTTGGACCAATTTTCTCTTAGCATCAATACATAATGATTTGAATTCGTCGCATTTGTACAAAAAGTGGTCCTATTTACATTTAGGACAACTCAAAGCGTCTACGCTTGAAAGAAAGACCTTCGGATTTGCATTTCCCTTAACCCTTGTGACATCGCCTAATGCTTCTAGCTCCATCCATCTTTTTTCCAAAAAAGGTTTGCAACTTCTCAATGGAGGGTATGTCATCGCTAACAATTTCATGGGCCCAAAGCATTTTTGTCTCCGAATCAAGTTTATTTATCATTAAATATAAAATCCACGGATCTCGTTGTTGGGCGTAAGCACCGGGTGATTTAAGTTCACGAAAAACACTAACGCACGTGTCGGAAAATTTCTTTAAAGTAAATGCGTTTGTTTGTACAACCGACTTGAGTTCAAAGAAAGTCTCGAGATGTGTTTTTATAATATAACCCGGTCGACCGTACCTTTTGTTTAATATACCGTATGTTTCTGTATAATTACCATCCGTTACAGGTATAATCAAAAATTCAAACCGTTCGATATCTGATAGACTTTGATTAGAATGCACTGAACTATCAAACAGTTCCTTAGATGTTTTCCATTGACCGTAATCACTAGAGACCGGATTATATGCAACATAAAATCCTCGAAATATGCATACAGATATGCATGAAAAATACCTAAAATATGCATGAAAAGTGTCAAAATATGCAACATTAAAAACTAAAAAAATATTAGTTTTAAGATTTTTATTTCTAATTCAGCATAGTATTAGCACAGATAATAAATATTCCCACACACAAGTGAACGGAGCGAGTAAAAAACAAAGAGCTTTATTTGTAATACATATTCTGAAAGCTTTGTCGGGTAATTCGTGTCGGTTAGTGCAAAAAAGTGGAACCATATTTTTGTACAGGCATGAGACATCTGTATTGTCTGTGGTATTAGTAATAGAAATATTTATTGATAGTGTAGTGGATTCCGCTTATTTGGGACACTTCGGTCCAGACCGATTTTATCCCAATTAAGCAGCTGTCCCAATAATGCGACGTGACAGTCAAGTAAAAAACCAATCTGTTCTTGACCATTTGTCCCAGTTAAGCGGTTGTCCCGATTATCCGCCGTCCCAATAAAGCGGAATCTACTGTATATAAAACGAATGTATTTAGCAGTTCTGAAATTTATTTGTTAATTTTGTAAACGTAAATCAATCAGGCATTGCTCCAAATTTTCGGTGGTAATATTGTGTCTTCGATCACTGAAAATGTTTTTGTAAGTGGAAAAGAACCATTCCAGATCAAGTACTTCGTAGTACTACTTCCTTCGTACTATCGAAGTCTGTAATTACGCCTTTGAAGTCCTCAAAATGTTCACTGTAAAACAGCACAGCCTCAATCCACGTTCCCCATCGAGTTATCTCTGGTTCAGGAGGTAAAGGCACATTTGGCAGCTTTTCTTTAAAGGTTTTAATGCGAGCAAGTGCCTTGAGAAACACTTTCTTTGTCGATGAAATGAGTCTATTTACACTGTCAAACTAGAGACTGGATTATATGTACGTCTGTTCGACTTTTCCCGCGTGAATCGTGGTACCGCCAAGTAGATTTGCAGCGAATATATGCATCATCACTAGCTTTTCAGTATAATATGCAAAAATATGCAACAACCGGGCAAAATGGTCAAAATATGCAAATGCATATGCAAATGCATATAATCCGGTCTCTAGTAATCACCATTGAAAATCGGAATGTTTAATTTTGGTAATTTAGAGACATTATGCGAAGTATTGGCATACGATTGGTTATTTGCTAGTGTACTGTTTTGTAACTGTTCAAATAACGAACCTTGCTGTTCTAAGAACCTTGAAAATATATCTGGACCCGCGTTACCGATTCCCGAAGTACCCGGTGCACGAGCTTCCAACGCCACCAATAATTTCGATTTAGCGTCAAAGTATTTTTCTTCGAATTCACCATAGAAAGTTTCTGGCTCCTCGTAACCCGGATCACCCGAATGCGTATACCACACATTGCACAGTTCATTAAATGAAACCATCATTGTTTGAAGAGCCTCAAACCTACTTTGAATTTGGCATTTAGCTACCTCATCTCCTATCTCGTCTGCAAACTTAGCGATCCTAGTCAAGGAACCTTTCATTGTAGCACGTTTTTCCTTTAAAATATCCATGTAAATGTCAAAGACGAAACAAAGAAACCGACGCAACAAATCAAATTTAATAAATCAATTAGCGCACAATAATCAAAATTGTATGCATTCACTATTCAACTGAATGGACTGTATTGTATTGTCTTAATTATCAATATCAATTACCTGCAACCAATTTCCTTACTTTTTTCTTATATTTTTTCACTTAAACTGACACACTTGTTTTAGCAGATAACACTTCTCTTCTTTAATTTTTCTTTGCTCCAGAGCTCCAGACTGTCTTACCACTGATAAACTAGTATATGTACTAATTCCGCATTCACTTGGTGCTTTCTCGTATCCCTTTCCCTCCCGAGCTGTACCAAAGCAAAATCTGTTGATGTTAATAACATTTTTTTCAGTATAGTGTGATAAATAACCAATTTAGAAGTTTTTTTTTTAAATTTTTTTTTTTTCAAAAACCTTGAAAAAGAACACTAATTGACACTTCAAAAATAGCAAAAGCTCCTATATGCCTGAAAATGATTCTAAGATATAAACGTATGTACGTGTGGCGTAGGAGTAAACCAAGTAAAACTTTTATTTGATTTTGCAGATAAAATTCGGAAATTCACAATTGTGAGCCCGTGGAGGGAAAGGGGTATGCTCAAATTGTTCGCCGCGTGGGTTTTTACGGAGAAGAGAGATTAGAGTAATTTGTTTGTGTTTTGCGTAGAGGAATGTGCTGAGAATATTGAGAATCAAGTTCAATCTCAAATCAATTAAACAAATGTTGATTTAATTCGGCTTTGAAGGACCAATAAATGTTTTGAATGTAAGGAAATATGTTTTTTTCAAATTCAAAATTTCAATTATGTTTAATTATAAATTCAATGATATAGTATAATAATAGTAAGGCCCGGTCTGTTCAGCCTCGGTTAACTTTAATCAACGGTTATTCCAGCCGGTAACCGTCGAATGTGTTTGTTCACCAATATTTTAACCAGAGAATCCATGGTATGGCTAGTTAACCAGAAAAATCGATAACCGGGCGATTTAAGTCGGTTAACCAATGATTTTATGGAACACCGTTTGTTCATGCTTGAGTTTGATACTCCGTATTACTTTTGACAACATATTGTTCGAAAACGAATATAACTAATATAATTAATACAAATTAAGCGCAGAATGGAGTGAGTTATTTTATGGTCTTGTTTACATACAGTGCATTGCTTTATTTGCGAATTCAGTTCATTTGGAAGTTGCATTTGAGATTCGTGGAGTAGTAACGACAGTGGCGAAGACTACAATCAATATTTGTTGGTTGAAAGGCGACAGTATAATATGTATGAACAATTGGACCGCTTTTCAAGATCAGCCCCAAGAGTAGTTTGAAGATGGAGGATCTAGAATAGGCGGCAGAAGTTTAAAAGAATGGTATTGGTACAGAGTTGACCTGGCCACTGCCAAAAACTTTAAACGTTAAGAGTGCAGAAACAAACAAATGATAAACTATCTTCAGGCATACGTAGAATACACAGATCTTTACACAAAACATGCGACCAAAACAAGGACATTTTAATGGAAACAAATGTAAATACTAAAAACGTTGAACTTTATAAATAAAATAAATGAAACACGACATTGGAATTCATATATTGCAAAGCAAAAGCTTAAAGTAAATCAAAAAAAGTATTTATTTATAATTTTTTATTCCTTAAGATTTTGTTTTCACACCACAATTGCCTTTTCAAATGTCAAATCAGAAAACAGCTGATTTCGAAAACATAAAAGGGTATGTAAAGGGTGATTTTTTAGCTGGTTTGGTTTTGGCAACACTGGTTTTGACAGCTGACGTGTGTTTAGTACCTTGTGTCACTGTCAAACAGCTTCAGTTTGGTTTGCAATTTAACCATGGATCGTCTTACAAATGAACAACGCTTGCAAATTATTGAATTTTACTATCAAAATTCGTGCTCGGTTCGAAATGTTCATCGCGCGAAATTGTGTTCAGCGATGAGGCTCATTTTTGGTTGAATGGGTACGTAAATAAGCAAAATTGCCGCATTTGGAGTGAAGATCAGCCAGAAGCATTGCAACAGCTACCAATGCATCCCGAAAAAGCCACTGTTTGGTGCGGTTTATGGGCCGGCGGCATTATTGGGCCATATTTCTTCAAAGATGATGCGAATCGCAGCGTTACTGTCAATGGTGAACGCTACCGAGCGATGATAACAAACTTTTTTTTGCCCGAAATGGAAGTTCTTGACTTGCATGATATGTGGTTTCAACAAGACGGTGCCACATGCCACACAGCACGCGAAACAATGGCGCAATTGCGAGGCGAGTTTGGTGAACAGTTAATTTCACGTTTCGGGCCGGTCAATTGGCCGCCTAGATCGTGCGATTTGACACCATTAGATTATTTTTTGTGGGGGTATGTCAAGGCTAATGTCTATAGGGACAAGCCCGCTTCGATTGACGCACTGAAAGCCAACATCCATGCATTCATTCGTGAGATACCGGCCGATATGTGTGAAAGAGTATGCCAAAATTGGACTCAGCGGATGGGCTACCTGAGACGCAGCCGCGGTCAACATTTGCATGAAATTATCATTAAACATTAAATTGCAAGGTTCAAACTATCGATTCAAATAAATATTTCATTCATTTTTTTGAATTTTTTGTGTTTTTTTTTAAAAAAAAGTTCTCAACCTCTTAAAAAATCACCCTTTAGATAAAGTAGTGTATCCAGCGGATATAATGATCACGACGATAGGTGAATGTGAACCGATTGAGTGAAGGGAATTTCAGATCCGTCGGATTTAATGATAGGGGTGAATACTCACTGGCGATTGTCAGATTCTAGTCGTTTTGTCCGTGATTTGTGTGTGGTGGTGTTGCAAAATAATGGAAAAAAATACTACCTAACAAAATAAAAATTATCAATTTTTTCGTACATAAATTTATGTTTTAATTGAGAAAGCAAATCGTTGTCCTATATATGTACATATGTATATGTGTAATGTATTGTACTACATACTCGCAAATGCATACATTAGAACGTAATAAATGTTTAGTGGTATCTTGGGTGTGCATAACATTTTAATAGATGATCAAGCTGGTGAAGAATATTATAATGAGCCGTAACTTTTTATTTAAATATTTAAACACGGTTTCTTGTACACACAACATCCTCTTATTATAATAATAATATTATTGTAATATTATGGTTTTTTTTCTGAATTTTCTCTGTATTATATTTGTAATAGTTCTTGCCTTTATATGTTAAAAACAAAACATCAACACTTTTTCAAGTTTCTGTAAAAAAAAACGTGTAAGAACTCACCATTGAGGATTGGTTACTGAGCATTGGTGATTGATTTGCACGACCTAGGATTTTGAAAGTGTTTTTCCTAGTTATTAATGGCTGAACCTTACATTATTCTACATCAAATTAAAACCTGAAAAATGCTCTTTCACGTAACTGTTAAGGTTTTTCAGAAATTAGTGATTTTCAAAACAGAATACTTTACTTTTAAAGTCTTCAGAGATTAATTGATTATTTTAAAACTAGAAATCCTAGACCCATTATTTTTAAGTCATGAGAAAAATAATAGAATCACCTTTCATTTGATACTAAATACATGTATGTGTGTCTTACGGTTCTTATGATATTATGATCTTATATACATATAAACGGACAAAAATCATCAGAAGATCTATCCGCAATACGAACTTCACACACAAATATCTCAAAATCCCCGCATACGATTTTCAAAAAACTTCACAGTTTTAATGTACTGAAGCTCAGCTTTATTTTGATACCAATTTCATTGATGTACGCTCTTGGCCCAAGCTCCATATAATTTTCCCCATCTCCTTTACCCAGCTGTTACAGTCAAATGTAAAATTTTCGTACGAAAGAGCGAATGGATTCGCTCATTTCGTAAGTGAGCAAAAGTGGACGAAACTTAACGAATCGAAGAGAAAACTTATTATGGTTGTACAATACAAATTCCTTATTTTCGCAGTTTCGTACGTGGTCTTACGAACCCATTCGACTATTATAGTTCAGCCTTAACTCCATAATGGGTTATCGGATTGAAAAGCAAAAAATAAGTGAAATTAGTAGATTTTTACCTCAATCATTTGAGATAGAAAACATCCTTCTGCGTTGCCCTGGAGCTGAGTAGTTTTCAAAACAATTACTCAAAGCATCGTCCACAATTTTCCTTCAGTGGAGCAGCCGGGCAGCAGTGGGTATCGTTGCAATAGTGTGTGTGTGAGTATATGTGCGGGCTCTAAAGTGCACTTCAATGTGCTGTACAACCATTTGCGGCTCTCACACTCAAGCAATCTTAACAAATAAGGAGAATTTTCTAGAGCAGTGAATCGCATTTTCAGTTTATTAATATCATCAACAAATTAAAAAAACAACGATCAAAAACAAATACTCTACCCAAAATGAACTCCTGCTGCCTTAAGAGCTAATTTTGGTTTATACACGTATAGTATATATATGTACATATCATCATCACATAAACTAATCATCTGGGAAGTATTGGTCGTTCATTGATACTGGGCCAAGGTAATATTGCCCTTGGCTGTGGCATCGTCTCGTCAGGGTATAGTAGCTACTTTATTCCCCGGGATAGTGATAAAGCTCGAGTTTTCCGTGACTACTCTCTAATTGTGTGCGACGAATGCACCGTAAGGCAATGGAAATCGTTAACAGAACCTAAAGTGGCCCATACACACCACACTTGTGTGCACACTACGGTGTGAGCATCGGTTATTTTAAGCTTATGTTATTTTAAGCTACTTCGCAAAATTGATTTTTGACCAATATGAATTTTTTAACCGTAGGGCACCGTAGCGCAAGTGGTTAGTGCGTCGGACTACTGAGCCAGCGGTCTTGGGTTCGAATCCCGCCGCAAACACCTAAAAGTTTTTCACAGTGCCCACCTCTTTCGAATGTCTGACAAGCATCAAAGAGTATCATTTGTCACGATTGAGCTTCTCAACTCGCCGTTCGGAGTCGGCAAAAAACTGTGGGTCCCTTCCATTCGTGCAAAAATATAACACGCACACACAAATGGTTGCGAGAAGCAGGCCCAGGTTCACCTCGAGCTGTAGCGCCAACTAAGTATGAATTTTTTAAAGTAGCTTAAGTCGACATAAGGTGCTAAAATTCCATTAATTAAATAAGCCTTATAATAGCTTTTGTGATAACTTAAGTAGTTTTAATAAATCGAATAGAAAACAAGACATAAGTTGTTTTAAAAAAATCAGTTTTTGTCCAAACGATTTAAGCTGTTGTGTATTCTTGCGATATAACGGTTATTTATTGGCGTAGATGTATGAGAATCAGCCAAAAAAAAGGTAGTAAAATATACAACATTTTGGATCAAAAACTCGATATTGGGTTATGTCGAGATAAGCGACTCTAACTTATTGCCGGAGAAAAAAACCAGTTTGGTGCAAGAATTGGCATCTAAAATAAAAAAGTTTTCGCACATAGGTTGCGTGCGCACACCAACGCATACACAGCACACTTCAAGGAACACCGACACAAAAAATCAAAACGTTTTGATTTTGCTCACGCAGTGTGGCACACCGCAAAATCAGTGCGCGCACTGCCATACACACCACACATTTCAGCACACCGACACAAGTGTGGTGTGTATGGGCCGCTTAACAGGATAAACTTTAGGCAAACGTTATCAGTAGTACCACGAGGCACCAAAGCTTACGAGGAAAATGTCCGCCTGAAAAAGTCAAGTCTCTGGGGTCCAAAGTTACTCAAATGCATTTGACCGTCAATATGCACGAACAAGCGGCAATCCAAACACACATAATTTTCTTATTTGTTACTTAAACGCTTCCGGAAGGAAATGGAAAAGTAAATTTATCACATTAGTTGTGCCAAACAGTGTCTTCTACAGAAGAACTTATCTCAAACTTTTACGATGATATGTATATCACAACTAACAAACCGTGAGAGTTATTAGATTTGTGAGTGAGCTACTTTGTTGCATCTGAATGATCCAGCTCCAGCAATCAATAGCGAGATATTTTCACGTGTTGATGGTGAAATTGCAAAATGTATTACAATCAACCCGGTTGTGGGCCAAGAAGTAACAACCAGCTATCTGGGCGAATTTTTAAATTCTCTATCTGCTCCGTCCAGGGATTCCATCACACAAATTAGAACTAAAAGTGGGTGTACTTACTGTTCTTCTAAGAAACTTGAGCCCGCCTAAGTTATGTAACGCCACCCGGCACCCGACCTGCAATGACATCTGATAGAGGCGGAAGTGTTGACGGGCTACGGTGCGGTGCGGTTTTTGAGAACTATGAAATCTGCACTTAAGGGCTGAAAGTTACACATTGAAATGTTTTTGATAAATCGCAGTTAATGAACAAAATTTATTAAACACTTTTGTGGACTTAGACAAATACTTTGATGTTTCTTCGTTCCCACTGAAATCGCATATTTGTATGCATGAGAAAGCCCTTAGAATGCGAAGCAAGGCGAGCACGGGTTCAGCTAGTATGTAATAAAGTTCTTTCTGCAGAGAGCATGAAACCGAGCAAATTAAAAGAACGTTTCGAGAAAGTTCATAAGGAGTTCATAGGTAAAGATATCGATTTTTTAAGAGAAAAGAGAGTGTTCTGAAGTCTTCGCGATTAGATTCTTCGGGAAATGTACAAAAGGCAAATGAATCGTGTTTTCACGCTTCCTATCAAATTTCATATCGTATCGCTATGAACAAAAAACCATACACTATAGGAGAGGATTTTATCAAACCTTGTTTGTGCGACGCAGTTTCGCTCGTTATTGGTGAACAACCTGTGGCTAAAATTAAACAAATATCACACTCCAATACAACAATTCAAAGTCGTATTTTAGAGTTGAGTAATGACATTCCGGCAACCGTTATTTTTGAAATTAAAGGAAGTTCTATGTTTGCGCTGCAACTCGACGAATCGACCTATGTAAGTTCTTGTTCGCAATTACTCAAAGCTAGTTGGCGTTTGTACAGTTCTGGATTTCAAGCACTCGTGAAAAAAGTAGCCCCTCAAGTTGTATCTTATCATTGCCTGATAAACCGCACATAGGGGTATTTGCATCGAAAAACCGCTCATAAATCAATTTTTCAAAATGCAGAGTTGAGAAGTAATCTTTTTCCATAGCTGTAGTTAAATACCCATGGCATAATGTACCGTAGGTTTTTTTCATTTTCATGCACACAGTTCGCCATAGGCACAGCAGCAGTTGAAAATCTTCGATCGTAAAATTGAATTGTGAATCTGCTGATTTGTGCGAAAAATCGCACTGTTTAATAATTAAATTTTTGATTTTTTTTATATTGTGTACCAAATTTTTTGTTATGGAGGAATTAGCTGCAGGTGTGTTCTTTATTTAGAAGCTATTTTAACGTTTATTGGAGCTTTAATTTAGTAGATATTGGATTTATATGAAATGTATGCAAATGGGCATTTTTTTTATATTTTTTTTTTAATGCACATTTTGTTATATAATTCGGTGTTATTCGGTAACTTGTTTGGTATCAGCTTATAGAGCAAGCTGTCAGGAAGCAATAACAAAAAAAAAAAAATGCTGCCCATAACTGCCCCCTAGATTTTTTCATCCCTGATATGTGTCTAGTTAAATAAAAAAATCAAAAACTTTTTATGATAAAATAAATTATTTAGCTTGAAGGATCGGTTGGGTTGTGCATTATATCTAAAAGACAGTTGTATGCTGTTATGAATGAGTTTAAAGAGAATGATTTTGAAGCTACACTGTCTCATCTTCAGAGCTATTTACTCAATAAACCGTCTTGCACGTAGGAAAAACTAAGAGATTTTAAGCTTAAAATTTAAATGTACCTTAAAGTGACTGAAATAAGCTTAGTCATACTTTTAAAGTTGTTTCAGACAATTATCACTTCATTGGGACCAAAATATATTTTTATTTATGTGCACCGTTACGTTTTGGCTGTGAAGACACTTCTTCCAGATCTACTAAGCACGTGAAACTACGTAGTAAAAATTGTTAATCATATTCGTTCCAGCGTTACGAATTCCAGATTATTCAAAGTTTTATGCGATGAAGTTGGTGCGAAATTTACTGCTCTTTTGTCCACACATAGGTACGCTGGTTATTAAGAGGGGAAGTTTTAAACAGGGCCTATGAGCTCCGTGAAGAGATAGGATTATTTCTTAAAAACAAAAGAACCCAAAAAGGATGAAAGATAAACAATTTGTCGAAATGCTGGCTTATCTTGCTGATCTTTTTCAGTGAAATTAATAGTATGAATATCTCATTACAAGGAAACATGATGAATATCTTAACAGCGCAGGATAAAATTGAAAGTTTTTTGCGTAAATTGGAACTTTACCAACGCTGAGTTCGAGTTGGCGATGCATCGATGTATACACAACTGTGTGAGCAATTGATAAATAACCAACCTGACAAAATCTGGCGTAATAGACTCACTGAGGCAATATTTCCCAGACATGGAGAATCGTCAGTCCAACTCTTGGATATTCAGACCATTTTCTACTGATAATGACATTTTTGAAGACGAAGATGTGTCAGCCAAAGTAGAGTTTATTGGCCTTCGCGAGGATAGCACTTTCAAAGTGGAGTTTCAAAATTATGACCTCGGTACATTTTGGCAAAAAGTACATACTGAATATCGTACTATAGCTGATAGAGCTCTCAGAATGTTTATACCATTTGCTACCACTTACAGATGTGAGAGTGGTTTCTCAACTTTGGTTCCGATAAAGACGAAGGCCAAAAACCGTCTCAATATTGAACATGACTTGAGATGCGCTTTAAGTGAAACGAGACCGGACATAAAAAACTTCTGAATGCAAAACAATACCAATCTTCCAACTGAATATTGTTATGAATTCATTATTAATAAAGTACATACATTATATTAAAATTGTAAGAAAGTACATTACAATGCAATTTAATATGATTAATAAAACCAATTTGTATTTGCATGTATTGTTTTCTTTTATGACATTTTAAACGGGGGGTAATATCAATTTCGCTAATACGTCATATGGGTAACAAGATTGAAAAGGTTAGGAACTACTTTAATTGTATTCAAATTTGTGATCCCTGCAAGATAAATGTATGCAACCGCAAAGCTTCAAATCACCAATTTTAGTCCAGTGCAATTAGGTTTATACCGCGGAACCCAGCTATAGTGAAAAGATTTAGATGTTTCGGGATTTTTTAATTTCTTATACTATAAAGTAAAAAGTGTACCTTTTGAAACCTTTCGCTAATGTTTTTTTTTAAGACCTGTTCCATGAAAATGATGCTACTTCTATAGTCTGTTCCAATAGATGTGTCAGTACAGGCCTTATGGGGGAGCTTGTTTTTAACCAATGGTGCCTGTGCATGTTTTCATGGCACTCAATTCGAAAAATTGCCACTGAAAAAAAATCAAACCACTGACTTACACACGTTTTGTTTTTGTAATTTTCCTCAAACCCGCACACATTCTACCATGACCAGCCGGCCACACACTTCGATGGCACACTGATTATGCGTGGCCGCCATCGACCGTTGTGGCGTGTATGAAAATATGAACATCAAAACAGAGTTACCATTATTAAGTCGAAGCAAATCTTTACAGCTTTTTCTGTGTTTTTTGTCAAAGAGGTTTGGGATTTTGTGCTTTAAGAACCAACAAATGAATTTGAGTTTTTGAGGATGTTGCCGTTTGGTTTTTGTGTTTTTAATTTTCTTATTTTTCTGGGGAAACAGTTAAAAAGTTAAACAATTTTTTGCTATTTGTGCTTTTTAATAAAGGTTTTGTTTTCGCGAGGTAGATGTGTGCGGAAATTAATAGTAATTTTTTTTTTAGTTTTGGCAGTTCCAAGCTGGATGATCTGATCAAGATCAAGGCCCAAATCGCAAACTAATTCGACGTGGTAGACGGAGGTCAGCTTAAGTACTTCCTAGGGATGGAGATAAATCGTGTAGGCGAAACAGGTGCTATTACGGTTTGTCAGCGGCAGTACATCATTAACCTTCTCAAACAGTACGGTATGGAGAATTGCAATCCTGTGGCAAAACCACTGGAACCAGGCTTTCAAGTCAATTGCCTTAATGACGTATGCAGAAAAATAAATCAAACGGAGTACCAGTTTTCCACCCGGCCGGACATTCTTCATTCGGTATGTAAACTATCTCAACGCAACACCGATCCTCACTCGGAGCATGAAGCGGCTGCAAAGCGTATTTTGCGTTACTTAAAGGGGTCCATGAATTTTAAGCTTCATTATTACAAAACGGGGCAACCTATTGCGTGTTATGTTGATGCTGATTGGGGAGAAGACGCCACTTACAGGAAGTCATACACAGGATGTTTATTCTTTGCAGCAGGAAGCGTGTTTTCATGGATAGTAGCACTCAGCAGCACAGAAGCGGATTATGTAGCGCTTTCAAACGCAGCAAGGGAAGCGGTGTACATCTCCAAATTGCTGAATGAAATGGGTTTTAATAACACCACACCAATGGTCCTGAACAGCGATAACCAGAGCGCCCAAGATATGACTAGAAATCCAGTTTACCATTCCCGAAGCAAGCACATTGATATTAAGTATCATCATATTCGTGACTTATATAAAATGAAACAAATTATTAACACTAATGAAATGATGTCAGACATCCTAACTAAAAACTTGCCAAAAGTAAAGCATACTAAATTTACTAAAGAAATGGGATTGTACTAAGAATTTATTTGTTATTTTTTATTTGCATTTCCAATGAATTTGTTATTTTTTTTATTCCCATTTTTTGTACTTAAATATATTGTGTTGAGAAGGAGTGTTAAAGTTGTTAAAGTAAAATAATAAAAGTTGGCAACACAACATATTTGTGTATTCTATTCTACATTATTTATGTTTTTCTTTACACTTTGAATAAAGCGTTACAAGTGATCGGTTGTGTTTTATTTGCGCCTCTTGTTTTTTCAGATTAATTCCAAAAGATTACAATTAAGTATCTATAAAGATGTAGATGTGAATTGAATGGAATAGAGATTTAATTTATTTTAGATTGAATTACAGTAGGTAAAAATTATTTGAAAACATTTTAAGTGAGAAAAAAAAAATAAAGAAAAGAAAGAGATTAAACGAAAGACTAAAAGCTAATAAATACAGTTTTAGAAATAAACTATGTAAATTATGTATTATATATTTGTATAGCAAAAATCTATCAATGGAAATTGCCAAACCTATATTGCCCTAATTTCCGCCAGCCAAATATGCAAAAAGAGAATCTTCAAAACCAACCATGAAACAGAGTCGTCGAATTAACTTGTATCTTGTAAAATTTAAGAGAGTCAGCCAATCAACAATTTTACAATTTAAAAAAAAAAAAAAAAAAAAACTTAAAAGGGTGTATCTACTATAATTTATGTATGTACTATGTATGTATATTTTTGTCCTTATAAAATGAATTAAGTTATCAGTTATATTTTTATTAAGAGTTTAAGGAATATTTTTCTCTAATATTCTTATGTGTTTAACTTTTCGGTCCCCTTTTAACATCTACTATTTTTAAACTCGATTATGACAACAATCTCAACTAACGCAACTGACCTAATTTTTAGTAGTTGTTTTGATGTCGTACTGTATGATGAATTAACACAAGTATATACTAGTTCCGGTCAAAGTAGTCAAAAAGTCATATCTATTAAGAGTGGCTTCAACAGCTATATACATTTAGTACTGCAAAAACCGATTCAAGGTCAACAAATTTAAATTAAAGGTTGTATATACAATATATTATATATACATAATACCTTATTTTTGAAATGGTCACTTCTGATTCTTAAAAAAGCGGTGACTACTATTTTTCTTAATCAATCACTAAAAGCCTTTAAGTTGCTTTAAGTTATTTAATTAAAAAAAAACAATGTTACTCAATGCTTCTGATAGAAGTTTCTATCGCACCGTTAACATTTTCGATAGTAAGTATTTTCATTTCTAATGCACATAACATAGATATATGTATTACTTTTTTGTTCTTCAAATTTAACTACTTAATGTTATTTTTTCCATAAACATAGTAAATTATTCCAGAATACATGTTTTAATAAATGTAATACTTTTGTTGATTTATCCACCAATTTTATTTTTCTCCAGTTGCAATTACTCGACAGAATGAACTGGCAACTGAATCAGCAACTCAGATAATGGACACCCCAACGCACCGATACGAGTTTGTTTAAGCTTACCGGAAGTTTTATCGAATTAAATAGAATAGAATAAGGAAGTTGAAGGTACTAGTTAGATCCAAATGTGTAGTCAAACACAATAGAATATCCAAAAAGATTTCTGCTTTTAGAAAATTATAAACTTAAAAAAAGCTGCATTAAGATGGTGGGCGAATAAAAACCAGCATAGCTATTTGAACCTAATACCATAACCGTCAACTTCTGCGCGTATTACCACTATTAGTGTTAATATTTTTGTTATCATCATCAGTTTAATAAAATATGCTCCTAAAATATACAAATATTCTAACTATCATAATTAGATTAATTAATTTAAAATTATAGACTGCATGCTAATGAAATCACGTGATCGTAGTGTCTGCATTTATAATCGATCACTCATTTCCGAACACGATGACTTCAGTTATTTACACTTCAACTTTTTAATTTAATCATCATTCAACTGACCAGTATATTTCCTTTCATTTCCGATTAAAGACAATTTCACTTTATGAACAACGCAACCCATTCAATTAAAATACGGTTAGATAACAAATCATAGTGTCAGTAGTCAGTACTCACGAGAAAAATGATCATATGACTGATTCAGTTGCAAATATGAACATATGTATGTACATAATATACATATTATAAAATATAACTTTTTTTTTAACATAATATTATTTAAATAACAGATCACTCACCATTTTCAGTATCATATCCCCAACTCATGACAGAATAAGGAAATGAAAATTATTGAAATGTTACACAAATTTAAATGCAAGAGTTGAAGTTACTTTAGTTTTATAATTTAATTTAAATTTATTTTTAAATATATTAAAAGTACAATGCAAACGTTCTTTGTCGGCTGACGACTGGAACTGGAAAAAAGCCGAAGCCAGTTTAGTATTTTATTGTATAGAAATCGAATAAAGCTTACAAAGCTTTAAGTGAAAATACTTTTTCTGTATTCCTATTTGCGACATATAGAAAATTGTCAGCAGAGCTTCAAGATTTTTATTATATCGAGTTTGTGTACTGTTAATGCGAGGGCAGCCGATATATTTTTCTAGCTATAATCTACGCATTTGTCACACAAAGACAAAATATTTAAAAAAAAAAAAAATTCACATTATCTAATTGGAGACACAAACTAAAGCTCTGGTGCATACATAATGTACATATTTATATACAAATTAAATCGATAAAAAAATAAGACAACAGGCATACTGCTTAATACTATTACTACCCTTGAAGAATAAATGCTATAACAAATAAAAAAGAAAGGCGTTAGCAATAACACTTAAAACAAGAGCAATAAAAAATACAAAGAATACAATTATATATTTATTCATCAATCATATTATAATCTTACAGACTAAATGTGATAAACAGCTAAATAAGTGTTAATGTAAGAAATGCTTTGTAAGTAAATAAATTAAATTATGTTTTAAAATGTAAATTAAATAGGGACTTCATAAGATTAGGGGCAATCTACAGTTTTTTTTTTAAAAAAAACAACGAAACACATTTTCGGTGTTTTGTTGTTAGAATTTTTTTTCTATTGAATTTTGAACTAATTTATAACAGGTATTCAATTGAAAACAATAACAATTCCCATACAAAAAAAATTACAGAAACGGACTGTTTGCAAGGAACATCTTCCTGTTCTGCAATAAACAACACAATACAAAGAACTAATTGTAATTTTTACAATTTGCGAAAATCTAATTCAATGTTTAACCCTGGACCCGTGTGTTGGGCACTGAGTGCCCAAAGGAAATTTTAAAACGAATTTTAACGCATTTATTGGTGAAGGACATGCAGGAAAAAGATGATTTCTTGGGCATACGATATCCAAGCACACGAAAATCAACCAGTTGAATTAATTTTGTATTTAGTTTTCGTAACTCGGAGCTTCAAAAAAAAAAAGACCGCTATCGTGTATCTGGGCACTCAGTGCCCAGTGATTTCTCGGTATACATTGTATATCGAAACCGTGAAACCGTTGGTTTTCACAGGGATTTTAGTTGTTCCTATGAACATATATTTTTGTAAACGAGAGATTTTACCAGTTGAGACGATTTAGTGATCTATTGCGTATTGTTGGAATATTGCGAAGTGATTTTACTGTGGAGTTTAGTGCATTATTTTTTGAAGTTTTACTGCAATACATATAGTAGTGAAAGTGTTATCTGTTGTTTTACGAACGAACGTGCTGATTTTGGCTTTTTGGTAAGTAAATCCTGATAGGAAGACTTTCCCCCCTGTTCTGCATTTCTAGTGAAAGTGGATTGAAACCGAAATTGAAATTCACTCGGAATGGAATTCAGTGTTCTGCATTCCGAGTGATTTCGAATTTTTGGAATCCACTTCGAATTCATTTGCTTGAAATGTCAAACACAGCTGCCAAATCATTTCAAAATCATTGGAGATTTTCAGTTCTTGGTTTTTGTTTTGTGCAAGTAATTAAATTAAACATTTAAGAAAAAATATATTTTATTAAGAAAATGGAAAACAAAATTTTTAAATGATTCGTGAAAACCGCGAAGAAAACCGAATGGAGAGAGTTCGAAGGAAGATTTTGCGAGATAAATCTAACATTCTAGATCTTCCCGAAACATTGTAAGCAGAAGTAAGACAACCGAAGAAAAATAATTTATTTAATGATTTTTTAATTTTTAAAAAGAGTTTTAGGGTGAGTAAGAAAATATTTGTTGATATCCTGCGAGAAGTGGAGTCAGAGAAATCTTTATCTCGGAAAATCTTAATTTTCTTTTATGTAATTCAAGAGAATACTCTCTTCCCTCTAATTTTTGTGTTGTACTATATTAAACAAAGGAATTATTTTAATACACTAATGGAAAGTCTTATTATTCTACTCATATGTTTCAAAATGATTCTGATCAACAAATTAATTAATGAATTCACTTTACAACGGCATGTGAATTCAATTTACGTCAAGAATTTCAAGTGAATTCAATTCACTAAAATCATTGGATTTTCGGAATGCAGAATACGAATTTACAGCTGTCATCTTGAGTGGAATGCAGAACACCAAAATATTCACTTTCGAACATATAATCCACAATTCATAGTTTCGTTCGGAATGCAGAACACCCAATTCCACTTTTGGTGGTTGAATTCACTAAAAGTGGAATGCAGAATAGGGGGGTTTATTTTTCTTTTGGATTTTATTATTCCAAGTAGTGTGAATATTTTTTATTTGGTTTTTCTAGAAAAATGGATCGTAATGATGTGTTAGAACGTGTCGCATATCTATTGAGCAAATCTTCTCGTACAGCATTGAATGATGCTGAACAGGAATTTTTAGACAACCATCTAGAGGAATTCGACCAGCAAAGTGACTCAACGGCGGATTTCGAAGATCATGAAGCAGACATAGGTGATGGGGACCTTTCGGATGTTGACCCTGATTTTGTTCCCGATGTGCCCCTTCCTGATTTGCGTATAGAACAAGTAGGCAATGACATGCGACAAGAAGAAGAAATCTATATTCAGATTGAATCTGGGGAGCGACGTCAGGAGGATTTTCAGGAGAATGAACCTGTTGAGCCAAATAGAGGAATGCGCTACACAGCAAGGAACATTTGTCATTCTGATGTCTGGTGGTCTATGCCTGATGAACTTCAGAACTCAAAAGCAAGAAGTGCTGAAAATGAACGGAAAAGTCATGAACCAAGATGCAAACAAATATTTTCTAATAAGGCAGATGCTTTTAGGTGTTTGATTAGCCCAAATATTATTGGTACTATCGTTATTGACACAAACAGAAAAGCGAAGAGAGTCTATGAAGACAATCGTTTGTCGGCAACACCAAAGACGCTTCGTCGATGGTATGATACTGATGCAGATGAGGTGTATGCATATATTGCAATATTGTTGTATGCAGGTGCCGAAAAGACGTCAAAAGAAGAAGTTAAGGACTTGTTTGACCAACACAATATGCCTTTTAATAGAGCTGTCATGTCTTTAGATCGATTTGAGCAAATATCTCGTTTTATTCGGTTCGACGATTCAAGAACTAGAGCATTTCGTATGCAAACTGATAAGCTGGCAGCTTTTAGATATACTTGGGACGCCTTCCAACCGAATCTTACTGCACTCTATGACCTATCAAAAGAGGTTACTATAGACGAACAACTAGTAGCTACCAGAGGCAGATGTTCGTTTCGGCAATATATGCCTAATAAACCTGGTAGATACGGTTTGAAAATATTTTGGGTTGTAGATGCCAGAACAAATTATCCTCTGGGTGGAAAAATTTATTTAGGTCAGCAACCTGGTGATGATCGTTCGGATGGCATAGCACATGGCCTTGTGATGTATCTTTAACAAGATTTTCTGGATAAAAATTTCAACGTTACCACCGACAATTTTTTTTACATCCGTGCCATTGGCTTTAGAGTTAGCCAGTAGAAAAACTACACTGGTTGGCACAATAAGAGGCAACAAACCACAATTACCAATGGAATTTACAAAAAATGACAAAGAATTCAAAAGAACTCGGGAAAAATTCAGTTCAATTTTTTGTTTCTCACGGTGTCTGCAGTTACTCAGCTATGCGAATAACACAAAAAAGAACGTTCTTTTATTGTCAACCTCACACCACGGTGAAGACATTGATGAAGAAACTCAGAAGCCTGTAGTTATTATGGATTATAATAGAACTAAGTGAGTCGTAGATACTTTTGACCAAATGGTTACACTCTACAGCTGCAAACGAAAGACTCACCGTTGGCCAGTCACATTATTTTATAACATGTTAGATACTGCAGCCCTCGCTGCCTACAGATCGTATGATATCAGCAAACCGACATGGTACACTAATAATAAAAGATCCGACAAAAGAAAAGTTTTTATCAAAGAACTAGCATTGGAACTAGCGGCTAAGCACTTGGAAAAGAGAATTTCAAAACCAAACTTGCAAAATTCTGTGAAAACTGCGTTGGCAATGATAGAATATAAAATAGAAACCATTTCACTATTCCCTTCACAAACGGCAAACCACTAAAAAACAAAGATGTGAATCCTGCAAAACACAAAAGAAAGACAATAAAACAACTGCAATTTGTGATTTGTGTAATGTTCCCACCTGCACAAAACATTACATAAGAATTTGCGAGCGATGTTATACAACGGACGAATCACCTGCTGAATATATTGACGCTGTTTATAGTCAGGCTGATGACGATAAAACATTCGCTTCTACATCCACACCAAAGCGCAGCAGAACTCACTCACCAACATAAGCATCCAGCTATACAAAATATATTAACATCAATTTATATTTTTAAAGACATACATATGTACACATGTATTATAATTTGTATTTAATAAAATTTCCTTTTTGATCTCATACAAAAAATGCAAATTCTTCCATACTTATTTCATAGGGCACTGAGTGTCCAAGTACACGATAACTCAAAATTTTACAGTACACGGGTCGAGGGTTAAGTCATTGAATCGTTAGAATTTGCATAAGTTAAATTTAGATCCTCTAGTTAGTGCAGTTTTCATCAGGGCTCGAAAACAAATTTGGCGACAATTTAAAAACTAAAATTATTGAAAATTTTAATAACGGTAAGTCTCAATCATCAATTAAATATAGTGTGGTGAATATACATTTTTAATGGATTAACATATACTAATATTCGTTCATTTTCATTTTAATATTTTTGTTTGGCAATACCATGAAGTATACAATACGTTTAAAATTCATTTTTTGATTCATCTCTCTCAATTGTCATCCTTCTGATGAAATAGCGACGCCTTTTAACTTTTCAACTATTAAAACCTAAAAACAACTGTGTATCTTTATTTAATAAAAACATAAGTTAAGTAATACTTTTAGTGTTGTGTTTTATTGGTGTTACGAAACACTAAATTGGTGACCCCGACAAACGAACACCAGTAGTTTTAAGGTAATTATTGCACCGAATCTGCAATGATTGAAACGCAGAACAACGAAAATAAAGACTCTACGTCCACGGGCTCTGGCGCCACAGCCATGAACATCGGCCCAATTGTGAACCGTGTAGCTGTTAAGGTTCCACCTTTTTGGCCTGATCATGCGGAAATTTGGCTAGCACAAGTCGAGGCACAGTTTAATGTTGCCGGAATAACAAGCGATGCATCCAAATTCAACACCGTAGTTGCTGCAATAGAATCGAATGTTCTGGTCCAAATATCTGACGCAATCCTTAATCCGCCTGAAAAAGATAAGTATGTCAATTTAAAGAAGTGTATTGTAGAACGTTTCTGTGAGAGCGAATTAAAAAAAACACAGAAATTACTATCTGACATCGATTTGGGTGACAAACGACCAACACAATTGTTAAATGAGTTGAGCGCTCTTGGTAAGAACAAAATAACCAAGGATTTTTTAAAGTCATTATGGCTGCAACGATTGCCAATACAAGTGCGAGCCATATTACAAGCATCTGACGCTGATCTATCCGAACTAGCAAAATTGGCAGACAAAATTATGGAAGTTGGTGAGTTTCACAATTTAGCTGTCGTTTCGAATGTGCAACCATCAATCTCAGGTAACACTGAAATAGACAAGCGTCTAGGGCGTATTGAACAACAAATAAACAGCTTAATAAAAAACAATAGCAACTTCAAACGCTTATCCCGTTCAGTTTCTTCTAGACGTCAAAAATCCCGTGATCACTCCAACGTGTCAATACATGCCGACGAAGAACTCTGCTGGTATCATCAAAAATTCGGACAAAACGCTCGCAAGTGTCGTGATCCGTGTGCTTATCGAAAAAATACGCCAAAAAACTAACTACGTCCTCCGATCAAGCGGGCGGATCTGAAGACAATTATCGGATAGCCCGCCTAGTTATTAACGATAGCATTTCAAGACAACGATATTTGATAGATACTGGTGCGGATCTTTCCGTGCTACCAGCCCATAACACCATTAAGCGAAGAACAACAAAATCAACTCAGCTGTTCGCAGCCAACGGCACACCGATACAAACATACGGCGAAAAGCGAATAACACTCTCGTTGGGATTAAGACGAAATTTCACCTGGACGTTCCTACTGGCTGACGTCAGCTGTGCTATTATTGGATCCGATTTTTTAAAACATTTCGATCTGTTAGTCGACATTAAGGAAGGCCAACTTATCGACCGAATGACAATGCTCAAATCAAAAGGAAAAAACACCTTATGTAATGTTGTACAAATAGTGGCATACGATACGCACGAACGTTACGCACAATTACTACATGAGTTCAAAGACCTCGCTACAATTAACGCCAACAAGAAATCGACCGACTCTAAAGTAACGCATCATATTACTACAAAGGGGCCTCCGACATATGCACGTGCTCGTCGCCTTCCCACCGATAAACTACAAGCGGCAAAAAAAGAGTTTGAATATCTGTTGGAAAAAGGCATCTGCAGACCCTCGAAAAGCAACTGGGCCAGTCCGTTGCATTTAGTAAGAAAAACGAACGGAGAGTGGCGGGCATGTGGTGATTACCGTGCGTTGAATGATATCACAGTACCCGACAGATATCCGATACCATATTTACACGACGTCACCAGTATCTTATATCGCAAAAAAGTTTTTTCCACGATCGATTTACAGCGAGCATACCACCAAATTCCGATGGAACCGTGCGACATTCACAAATCAGCTATTATCACTCCATTTGGCTTATTTGAATTTCTCTATATGACATTTGGTTTGAGAAATGCGGCTCAAACGTTCCAGCGTCATATAAATGAAGTATTGAAAGGTCTCGATTTTATCTTCGTTTATATTGATGATATCCTCATCGCATCGGAATCGGTAGAAGAGCATGTAAAACACATCCGCATCGTATGTTGTCGTCTTCGTCAAGCACACCTGGCTATCAATTTTAATAAATGTCAATTCGGAAAACGAGAACTAACTTTTTTGGGCCACACAATCAGTTCAGATGGATTAAAACCGCCAGAAGATAAAGTAAAAACAATACGAAATTTTCCACAACCGAAAGTCGCAAAAAATTTAAGGAAATTTCTAGGAATGCTGAATTTTTATCGTCCGTTTATTCCGCATGCCACGAAAAATCAACATATATTACAACGATTGGTCAATGGCAACAAAAAGAATGACAACAGTGTTGTAAATTGGACACCCGAGGCTGAGATCGCTTTCGTTGCTTGCAAGGACGATCTCGCAAATGCAACGCTATTGAACTATATGGCACCAGAAGCACAAATAACACTCACGACTGATGCTTCGGACGATGCTGTAGGCGCTGTTCTTCACCAGATCATCAAGGACCAAATTCAACCACTTGGATTCTACTCAAAAAAGTTTACACCTGCGCAGAAAAATTACAGCGCGTATGATCGAGAATTAACAGCCGTATACCAGGCAATTCAACATTTTAAATACGCACTCGAGGGCAGAGAGTTTATGGTTTTCACAGACCATAAACCACTCATTTTCGCGTTTAAGCAGAAAAGTGAGAAAGCATCGCCACGAAGAGCTCGACAACTTGATTTAATAAGTCAGTATACAACCGACATTCGTCATTTACCAGGATCAGACAACGACATTGCAGACTTACTCTCACGCATTAATACTGTACAAAAAGAAATAATTAGTTTCGATGAGATGGCCACACAACAACAAATAGATCCAGAACTGCAGACTCTTTTAAGCGAAGGTAACGATAAATCGATAAAGTTATCAAAACTATCCATTCCAGATTCGACGTATGAGATTTTCTGCCACGTTCTGCGAGACAAAATAAGACCATACGTACCGAAGTGTTTTCGTCAAACAGTGATTCATAAACTTCACTCTTTATCACACCCCGGTATCAGAGCAACAAAACAACTGGTAGCTGATCACTATGTCTGGCCTTCGATGTCCACAGATGTAGCTGCATTTGTCCGTTCATGTATTCCGTGTCAGAAAGCAAAAATACATCGACACACGAAATCACCTTTAAGCGACTATGCGTCCATCGATGTCCGTTTCGAGCACATAAATATCGACATTGTCGGACCGCTGCCAACTTCAAATGGATTTCGGTACTGTCTGACATGCATTGACCGATATACAAGATGGCCAGTGGCGATTCCGCTAATAGACATAACAGCGCAAAGTGTGGCAAGTGCACTAATCAGCGGTTGGATATCTACGTTTGGTATCCCCTTACGAATTACTACGGATTTGGGTCGTCAATTCGAATCGGCTATTTTTCAAGAATTAACGCAAATACTCGGCATCAAACATTTACGCACAACACCGTACCACCCACAGTCTAATGGGATTATAGAACGTTGGCATCGAACATTAAAGGCCGCCATCAAGTGTTCGGAGACGAATTGTTGGAGTTCAGCGCTTCCACTAGTGCTCTTGGGAATGCGATCAACCATTAAGAGCGACATCGGTTTAAGTCCGGCAGAGATGGTGTACGGAGCGCCGCTACGAATCCCTGGTGAGTTCCTTATGCCGCGAAAAAGCAAAACCAGCCAAACCGAGTTCGTGGAATTACTTCGAAAATCAATGCTCGAGTTACCAATGACGAAACCAGTACGACACGGGATGGAACGATATTGTGTGCAGCCAGCATTAAGAGACGCCAAATACGTGTTTATCAGGACCGATCGTGTAAAAACGCCTTTGGAATTCAACTACGAAGGTCCGTTTGAAGTAATATCCAAATCTGAAAAATACTTCGTTTTAAAAATAAATCAGCGAGTGACAAAAATATCGATCGATCGTTTAAAGGCCGCATACATATTCGACGATACAACAACACCAACAGCAATACCTCAACAGGAAACCAGTAAAGAACAAAAGAACGACATCGCGTCGAAAAATATTACTCCATCAAATGATGCAAAACAAAAACAATCGAAAACCGACAACGAGCCACAAACAAAGAAGACATCATCTGGAAGACATGTTAGATTTCCTCTTAAATATCGTTAGTCGATAACTAGGTGGGGGATATTGTGGTGAATATACATTTTTAATGGATTAACATATACTAATATTCGTTCATTTTCATTTTAATATTTTTGTTTGGCAATACCATGAAGTATACAATACGTTTAAAATTCATTTTTTGATTCATCTCTCTCAATTGTCATCCTTCTGATGAAATAGCGACGCCTTTTAACTTTTCAACTATTAAAACCTAAAAACAACTGTGTATCTTTATTTAATAAAAACATAAGTTAAGTAATACTTTTAGTGTTGTGTTTTATTGGTGTTACGAAACACTAAAATAGCATTAATAGATCGGGGTCCTATTTCAAAAAACTATTAGTCTAATAATTTATTAGCGAATTTGCTAATATTTTGCAATTTATTAGTAGAATAGTGTTTCATAAATATTTTTGCGCACTAATAATTTATTTCTCTAGTGCCAATAGTTATTACGAGTAGTGGGAAATTATTAGTGTAGGAAGCTTATATTTAATAGCCGAAATTTTATTATTAATCATTTTTTCCACACCAATAAAAAACTAATAATATTTTTTCTATTAGTCGAGCAACGTATGTAGAAGTGCTCTAATAAGAAAATTGTGCGCAGTCAAATGCGAATGATGGTCGAGAATCGTGCTTGAATAGTTGTTTCAAAAATCTTTTTTCTTAATTTATCATACTTATATTAGAATGTTTTCGAGTAGTGATGATGAATTTAGCGAATACGAACTTATGAGATTATGTACATCGTCTTTAAACGAAGAATTAATTATGTAATTATTACCAGTTACGATTTTAATGAACAATTCAGAATTAAAATAAATAAAAAATTTGGAAAATGGTTGGGGCCCACACCCAAGATTAGTGCGTCTGGATGATTCGGCTTACCCTCTTAAAGAATGGCTGATTACGCCTAAGTGTGATAATTAAGAAGAACCTGCCATGCAGATTTTCAACAGTGCACGTAAACATACACGGTGTTTAATTGAAAATTGCATTGGTATCTTAAAAAAGAAATTATTTGTATTAGACTAATAGTTTTATGAAATAATGCCCTATTGTATGCCAATAAGTTAAAAAAAAATAAAGTAACAGATAGCGTCTTAAGAGTGCATTCAGGAGGACGACCGCGGCAAATGACCTGCTATACAGGATGTACAGAAGCATCTGCAGATTGATTAAAACAGATCCATTTGTGAATTCGTCAGAAATTGTGAGTGGACTTGAAATTAATTTAGAGACTTGCCATGGAAAATTACCTTAGGAGGTACAGGCCAGCTAAAAAGCCAATGTTTACAAAAACGCATCTGCAGAAAACGTATTTTCTTTAAAATTTGATCTAGAAGCACTTAAGTCTAAAATTAATTTTTTTTTTTATTTGTAGGCTTAAATTTGCAAAAACTCATATTAATCGAACCGAAATGTTTAAGAATGGTGAGGAATCGCGGCAAAGTGTTTGTGTTGAAGAAAGTGATGTCCTCCGTACCCTCATTGGGACTTTCGGAGACGAAAGATTTTTTTTTAACACATGGTATTAAAAAAATAAAAATAGTAACCTTTATAATATAAATATATGTATTATATTCCCGAAGTGCCTACACATTTTTGTTTTTTATAATTCACGCACCCTTAAATACCCTTAAAATGCTTTGCACAGCGCAGGCCATAGTGAAGAACTAAGGACGATGACAGAGAAGATACCGATGTGCATTGGTCTTGAATGTTTGTAAATCGTAAGAGGACGGAAAAATCGTGTTTGGTAAAGCATTCTATATTCCAGTTGAGCGGTTAAAGAAAGGATCTATATATTTTACTATACACTGCGGCTCATCTGAATAGGTTCACAATTATGATCTTATTTCCGCTCGCCTCTCTTAATGTATATTAAAGGCACACAACTTTGTTTAGTACATATATTGCTATATTATTTATTATTATTTATTTATATTTAATTTGACAGAGAAAACCCAACGTGTTACAACGATGGTATAACTTATTGAAGCTGAAGACATAGCAACGAAGAACTTGCGATCTTCAAAGTTTCTCCCGGTAGCTATATAGGTACCTTAATGTTACTTTCAACCTGTCCTGTACATATGAGCTCTCTCCCATCGAAGTATTCTTTCTTTGCATAGGTAGTTTGATCTTTTGAAGCAGTCTGTTAAATAATTTTTCATGTGGAAGTAGTAACGATAATGTTCTACTTCGCGGCACTTATTTCTTTCAGCAAAACTGAATCCGAATACTTTTAACGATTTCATAGCCAAGGTTTTACCCACCGACCGTCTGTTAACACTTTTCTTAACGAACAATGCCAAATTTACTTTTCCTCTCTTCGAACAGACGAGCCGTATTGAAGCAGTAATGACATTATTATTGACCGTGTAAGGTTCAAAAATAATGATGGAGTAGTGATGAAAAATAATCGAACGTAATGACGATACTGGTATTGATATTATTATTGACTGTGTAAGGGCCGCTTAAGAGATTAGGCACTAATTCCAGGAATTTCATTTATGTATCTACAAAGAGAAGAAAAGTGGCCCCGATATTGAGCCCTGTGGTACACCTTGCGTTAAGCTTAAGAGATTCGATGTCATTTCTCCAATTGCTACAGCTTGTTTTCTACCCGAAAATAAGTAGTTTCACTGCTTCAGGTGCAAAGATAATTTTCTGCGTAAAATAGGATGTCTTAACGAATCGAATTCCTTCGAGAAATCAAGAAGCAAAACGAAAGTTATTTGATCACGATCTATTGCGTGTCTATTATCGTCAACAATGTTCAGAACAGCTGTTGTGCAGCTATGATTACGACAAAAACCTGATTGAAAAATGGAAAGTAAATCATTGGTATTCTGATACGTGTTAATCTGTTTTTGAATTATTCTCTCGAACACTTTAGAGAGAAATGGAAGTATTGATATAGGCCTGTATTTATTCTTCTTTCGTCTTTCTTGTGACCAGTTAGCGGATGAAGCTAGAGAATCCTACTAAAATTTGTCAAACTCTTGTTCTATACAACTGCCATTCTTAACACATATCTTTAACTCCATTTTTACAGCATCTGTAATTCCTTCGCAGTTAAAAGGGGCTAAAACTGTTCTTATCTCCAAAATATCGAATTACCAAAATATCAAATTACCCAAGGTGGTACGCCAGGTAAACTGGTAAATCCACCCTCTTCGGAGGTTGGCACTTATTGCTAATTCAACAAAACTCCAGAAGGAGTTCTCTAACACCCAGAACTCCTCCAAAAGCCAGTGCGCTAAAAAGCGATACAACCAAAGACAGAGCAAAAATACTACCTAACCAACTAGCTCTAGAAAAGGAAATAGTCGAAGTAGCTCCTCTAGTTGGTAATGAACGTAAAGATTCACAAGCGAAGGCAGACGTAGTTAACTACTACAATGAATGGCAAGCTGAACTCAAAGCTAGAAAAAGTCTTGAAAAACAAGTTGCAAGTTTGCAAAACCATATAAAGGAGCTGGAAAAAAGAGTCACCCTATTGGACAGTGCTAATAAAACTCCTGGAATATCGCATAGATGAAGATGAGCTTGCACCGGAACAGCCATCTTAAGAAAATCAAAACCACAAAAAATGCACAAAAAAACGGAAAACAGAAGAAAGCCCTGAAAATCTTCCAAAAAATCTTGATAGTGCGGCCTTGACAAAACCAGCAAATAATAAAAGAATTGGTATGAAAATGAAACAATTACCACCACCGATCATGATCTCTGGAATTGAAAGATTTGGTGAGCTTAAAAAGATGATCAAACAGAAAACGAAAAAAGAATGTAAATTTATATCATACAATAACAACAATTGGAAAATAAATGTCTATGACAGTGACGCATACAGAGAAATAACAGATAAGCTGACCAAAACGAAAATGCAATGGCACTCATATGAAAATAAATCTACTAGAACTAGACTATTTAAAGTAATAGCCAGAGGTATTCACTTCTCTTGTGAAGAACATGATATTGTTGAGGATCCGACTAAAAAAAGCTTTGAAATCTTGGATGCCAAAAATTTAATCAAAAAAGAAAGAATACAAATTAATGATAATCAAGATCAAGAAATATAAAGTTACCTCTTTTCATGCGCTCTTTTCACAATCTGTTGGTTCCCACCAACAAACAAACACAAAAAACACAAAACAAACACATTTTTCACACCAAAAAACCACAAAATTCGCGATCAGAACAAAACCGAAAGGCCAAACGTCAAACTATACAAAGACCAATCGTTGATGCTAAGTCGGTCTCTCTCCCCATCATGCGCGGCTTACATCGCTTATAGGAGGTCCTACCTAGTCACACCAACTATGACGCAAGGCAGGCGAAACAGCGTGGGAGACAGATCGCATCAGTCATCAACGGCATGTTATCTCACTCTGGCACATACGAGATGTAGAACTGGTCTAAATTAAGATGTATAGAGTTCAACACAACGTAGCAGCGTTGCCAGGTTGCGGGATTTTTCCCCGTTTCTGGGGATTTCGAACCTTAAGAGGGAACGGGGAAAAATATTCAAAACGGGGAAAATGAACTGCATTAAAAAATGTTTCCATCCATTGACATTTTCAATAAATAAATACTATTTAGTGAAGCAATAGATTAAAAATATCACAGGAATACATAGTGCGTCAATGCAAACAATTTTATACACACGATCTCAAATTTGCATTTGGCTGAAGGTTGCAACAGCGCATGAGGCACTGACTAAAGTCCTTTTTATATATTTGGCATAATGATATCATTTTTCATTTGAGAATGTGTTTTTGACCGAAACTGATCTGCTTTGTGTTCAGTGAAGTTATCCAGAACAGAAAAATACAGGAAATCTTGCACCTACTCTTGAAGTAGAACAGACTGGTGTACAGATGTCAAAATCAGCTGTGATTGTACATATATTTGATTTTTTTTTAACTCGAAGTGAAAAGTGAATCGAAAAAATAAGTTTACCAAATTGAAGAAATCGAGATCAGAGTCTTATTACATAGTATACTCAGATCGAAATTCAATCAGTAAAAGGGCAATCAGTTGTTGCAAAATGCTATAAATAATTGGGAAAACATAAGTACAGTAATCGACAATGAAATTGTCATTTTGACAACTAACATATGGGCTGTACTTTTCTGTGCTAACTTTGAGCTGATATTTTTCACGTATCAGTGATTTTCTGTTCTAGTTTTCCTCACTGAACAAAACTACTAAATGAAGTAGTAATTTACTCTTATGTTGTGATTTTTAAAATTTTGTTTTTTATTTTAAGTTTTATATTTTGTTATATTTATACCTATTTATTCAACAATCAATGAAGAATGAAGTATGTATATTATGCACAACTTAAATGGTTTTTTCAGTCATCTTATATATTGTAAGTGCTATTACTCTTTTATATTGTTATTAAAAATAATAAGACTGTATGAAAAGTGGTGTTTTATTTGCAAATTACGGAAATCGAAAGTGAATGAAAAACGGGGAAAAAACAGAAACTTTCTGTTTAATCGGGGAAAAAAAATATTTTTCATGCAAAAAAAGGGAACTTTTTCCACCAAAACCTGGCAACGCTGCAACGTAGTCAAGTAGTTATAAGAAATTATTGTATGTAAATAAACTAATACTAGAACAAATGTTTTCACGGTCAATGTCAATGACCATACAGCTGATCATCGTACATAAGAATATCGAGGTTTCCTCACCAGCTGATAGCGCATTATGGCGCATTCGAAATTGTAACTTTGAATTTTAAACAAGAAATTAAACTAAATTTAATAACGTTCTTCAAACGTATTGTGTTTCATTTGAACTAAGTGAAATTCCACTACCATTTTGCTGAGACGACTTCTCTAGCGAAATTTAAATTTCTAACGTCCCCTACGTCAGAACATGGTCCTTCGAAAGTATTGAGTCTGTAAAATCCATTTAAGACAATACATATATTATAAATACTAGTGTACTGTGAAAAAGTGCGCAATATTACATATCATAAAAGTGTACCTACTGTGCAAAAAGTGCGCAATATATTAGAAAAGTGTACTGTGCAAAAAGTGCATAATATATTATAAAAGTGTACTGTGGAGAGAGTGTAGTTGGATCATTAATCCAATAAAGATCACATCCGATCAACGACGGACAGTCAATCGGTCACAGTACCCAACGAGCTTGAATAGTCCGTAATAAACGGATCTAACGGAGGTGCAGTGAAGCGGTACCACATACAAATACGGAAGGAAACAGTTGGGGACACTACAGCCAACGGCACAACAACACAGCAAAGAACTGTGCATCATAAAGCTTTCTGCAACTGGAACTGGTAGTTAAACACACTCAAGTTGCAGTTGCATAAAAGCAAACTAAGTGCAATTCCAACCCTAACCCGACCGACGAGTCAAAGGAGACTGTACCTACCGTATGTACAGTGGCAAAGCGGTCAACAAGCGGTACAACCAACAACGGTCTGCAAGCGGAGCAACGGCCTATAAGCGGCACAACAGTCAGCAATCACAGCAAGGAACTGTGCAACACAAAGCCTTCTGCAACTGTAACTGATAGTTTAATATACTGAAGTTGCAGTTGCAAAAGCAAACTAAGGTAAGAATTTTATATATTCTTTTACGCCTTTTTCTTGCACTATATTTACACAAATTATATTTACTCCAACACAATATAATAAAAAGTGAAAATTCAATTTTAATCAATTAAAATAAAGTCATATCTTAACAAATTAAAATGGCTAACGCGAAACATGCCAAACTTATCGAACGGCAGGAAATAATTTTAAAGGAAATTGAAATCGATTTCCAAGAATTTAAAAGAGATGCTGAAGCGCGAAAATCAAGGGGTTATGTGAACGCGTGTATTAACGATTGTGAAGAATGCTTCAAACGAGCAAAAAAGGATCACGAGGCAATCGTAAATAGTTCAGCTGATGAGCTTAAAGACGCGTACTTTGAAGCAGAAACATTTGCAAAAATCAAACGGGCCTACTTTCCATTTATGGGACTTTTAAATGACCAGCTTGATAAGTTTGCACAACAAACCAATGCAAATTTAGACGTTTCACTGTTAAACACTACTAAAACTTCGGTGTGTTACCACCAATTCAAATCAAGAAATTCTCGGGCGCATTGGATGAATGGAATGAATTTCATAATTTATTCGAGAGCTTGGTTGATCAAAACATTGATTTATCTGAGACACAAAAGCTGCAGTTTCTCAAAACACATGTAACAGATAATGCTGCGCTGCTGATTCAGCATTTATGAGTTGAAGCGGACGGAAAAAACTACGCTGCGGCATGGGAAATATTGAATGAGCGTTACCAAAATAAACGCAAATTAGTCAATAAACAATTAAGGGTTTTAATGGAACAGAAAAAGCTCACCCATGAATCTGCAGAAGACTTAATATCATTGCATGATACAAGCACTAACTGTATTCATGCACTATCTAATCTGGGAATGGCTGTTGAAACTTGGAATGTCATTCTCATATATGTGATTTATCACAAACTTCCACTCCAAACGCAAAAGTATTGGGAAGAAAAGCTTGGCAGTTCCAAATCCCTCCCAGATTGGACCACATTCGCTAAGTTTATTGAGGGGAGATTCAGCTCCCTAGAAAATATCATGGAGTCAAATGAGGCTGCAAGGCCACAAACCACGACAAATTTATTGAAAAAAGCCACTCCGACGACTTTTCATAGTAAATCGTCTTATGAGACACCGCAATTTCTCTGTCGTTTGCGCAAGGCATCGCATGGAATACGACAATGCAAACTGTATTTAAAAATGGAAGTGATAATGCGAGCTGAAGCAGTAAAGAGAAACTCAAATTGTCTGGGGTACGATCACCATTCGTCAAATTGTAAGAGTAGCAATCGTTGCCAAAAATGTAGTCAAAAACACCATGCGCTTTTACACTTTGAGGGCCAAAGGGTTCATCATTTCCCTCACTCGGAATCTTTTCAAGGGAAAAACTATACAGAGTACAATGTTCACCTGATTCAAAATGCGAATCCAGTTCAGTCCACCAAATGTTTGGAACAATGGACAAATTTGCACACCAACACCAAACTACATACCACAACCTTACCAGATTCAAACTCCGAATTAACACACTCCATCGAATCAATGGAGCAATGGACAAATTGGTTCACCAACACCAAACTACATACCACAACCCTACCAGATTCAAACTCCGAATCAACACACTCCATCGAATCAATGGAGCAGTGGACAAAATGAGGTGTCAACATTTTCAAATATAAACCCCAACCTGATTCAGAACCCAAATCAGAGGCTTTCGAGTAATGGGCAAAATAATGCCTCAACATCGACAAATAATAACTTAAATACATATTTTAACCAAATGCGATCCACAGTTTTGCTAGCGACCGCATTAGTTAAAGTTGTAGCTGCAAATGGAAGTCAAAACGTTGTGAGAGCATTAATAGATCCGGGGTCACAAGCCACATTCGTGACTGAAAATATTGCACAGCTCCTTAACTTAAGGAAGCAAAACGCATTTGCGGATATAAAAGGTTTAGGACAAATGTCAACGGGCACTTCTAATTCATCAGTTAATTTCACCATATCTTCATTCAACAATCCCTCATTCTGTCTCAATGTTAGAGCTTTTGTCTTCTCCCAATTGACCCTTGTGTTGCCAGTATATCAACTTTGTACATCGTCTTGGAGTCATTTGAGGAACTTGCCATTGGCAGACCCATCGTATTGCAATCCTGGAAATATTGATATTCTTTTAGGTGCCGATGTTTATCCGTCGATTATCCTTGAAGGACTTATCCCAGGCGAACATGGATCCCCAGTAGCACAAAAAACGGAATTGGGATGGATTCTTACGGGAGCAGCTAGCATCAAACCCCAAAACACTTCGGTGAAAGTACGAAGCCAGCACACTGCGTTGGATGCACAACTTAGAAATGTCTGTGATGTAGAAGAAAACATGGAGACACATAAACTAACACAAGATGAGGAGAAACGTCAACTTCACCATCAAAACACCAATAGGTGAAGAAAATATGAGGGATATTGTGCTTGTCAAGGAGGACAACCTCCCCCCATCAGAATAGTTACATGCACGAGTCATCGGTTCACACCCTGGGTCAGACGGACTTACTCGGGTGGTAACGATCAAAACACGAGAATCGGTACTGAAACGACCGATAGCAAAAATATCGCCATTGCCGGTATCAAATGAATCATCTAAAACATACATACATACACATAACAAACAAGCAACTCTGAATTCAATCCATAACCTAAAATAAACAAAAACAAAAGATGTCAACTCACCTGTACAAGGCTTTGGCTAGGCTTTAATACATCATTCATCACATATAGTGCAATTAATTTTGGGCATTTTTTATCACATTGCATTTTATAATAAATCACTAATGCATTTTTTATTTTTCATGGCACATGTACCTAACCTTGAAACACCGCTGAGGAAAGGCGGCTGAGAAGATTAAGCCAAACAAGAACCATACAGAAGCGAAGCGTTGAGAAAAGGAGAGATCGACATCAGATCCCCACACATCAAATCTGGGGGCCGGGAGCATGTTGGTTCCCACCAACAAACAAACACAAAAAACACAAAACAAACACATTTTTCACACCAAAAAACCACAAAATTTGCGACCACAAAATCCGCGATCACAACAAAACCGAAAGGCCAAACGTCAAACTATACAAAGACCAATCGTTGATGCTAAGTCGGTCTCTCTCCCCATCATGCGCGACTTACATCGCTTATAGGAGGTGCAATATCCTACCTAGTCACACCAACTAGGACGCAAGGCAGGCGAAACAGCGTGGGAGGCAGATCGCATCAGTCATCAAGGGCATGTTATCTCACTCTGGCACATACGAGATGTAGAACTGGTCTAAATTAAGATGTATAGAGTTCAACACGACGTAGTCAAGTAGTTATAAGAAATTATTGTATGTAAATAAACTAATACTAGAACAAATGTTTTTACGGTCAATGTCAATGACCATATGCTTTACAGCTGATCATCGTACATAAGAATACCGAGGTTTCCTCACCAGCTGATAGCGCATTTTGGCGAATTCGAAATTGTAACTTTGAATTTTAAACAAGAAATTAAACTAAATTTAATAACGTTCTTCAAACGTATTGTGTTTCATTTGAACTAAGTGAAATTCCACTACCATTTTGCTGAGACGACTTCTCAAGCGAAATTTAAATTTCTAACGTCCCCTACGTCAGACAATAATCAAAAAGATGTTGAAAAGATTTACTCCATCAAATCAATAATGGGTATTGTTGTTAAGATTGAGCCACTTCGAAAAAGCTCTAATTCAATACCGCAATGCAAACGATGCCAAACGTTTGGGCATACCCAAACCTACTGCAAAAGAGATTAAATGTGTTATATGTGAAGGAAAGCATCCAACAAGCAGTTGCTCACTAAGGGCTTACCAGAAAGCAAAATGTACCAACTGCCATGGTGATCACCCTGCGAACTTTAGAGGCTGTCCCATCGCAATAGAATACCAAGAAAGGAAAAGTAAAGCTGTAAGCAGACCATTAGACAAAATAGCACCTGCTGTTAAAACAGAAGAAGAGACTTCCGTATAGGAAATGCTTACTACTATTATCCAAAGATTGTATAATCAGGATAAAATAATTAAGTTACTAAGCAAAGAAGTCTCATTGCAGAAAAACAAACTAAGAATGATTAAACCTCTTAAGGTTGCAACATGGAATGTAAATGGTCTTCTTCAACACGCATCTGAATTACATGTGTTTCTATGCAATGAAAATATTGATGAATGCCTGATTACTGAGACACACTTTAAACAGGCAACAAAAATTGAAATTCCTGACTACCTTTGCTACCACTCTCCTTATCTAGATGACAGTGCAAGGTGAGGTAGTGCTGTAATTGTAAAGAGCATACTGGAACATTATGAATTGCCTAAAATATTAAAACAAACAATGCAGGTAGCGACAATAAACATCGAAGCCAAAGGTAAAGATTTTAAAATAGCCGCGATATACTGCCCACTCAGGTATTCGCCCTCAGATGAAGATCATAATGACCTGTTTAAAAATTTGGGGATCAACTTCATCATGGGAGGCGACTTTAATGCAAAGCACGCCTTCTGGGGGTCAAGACTAATAACGTCAAAAGGCATGAAGCTTTACAAGGTAGGAAGACATTTTAAGTGCGAATTTATTTCAGCCATCTGACCCAAATAAAACACCTGATGTAATTGACTTATTTATAACGAAAGGAATTAATAGAAAAGAAGTCGAAGTTAAAAGCAGTGAAGACCTGTCCTCGGATCATACCTCTGTGATCCTAACAGTCAATGATGTTTCAATAGAACAAACGAATTATGCAAGACTTACAAATAATAACACCAACTGCTGTGCATCTAGAGAATTAATCGAAGGATTTATCGATCTTTGATCTCCACTGACTTCGAGAGAACATATTGCCGCTGATTTGGAACAATACATAGCTGACATACAACCAGCAGCCGAAGATAGTACATCAAAGTATCAACAGAAAAGACAAGCCTCTGTAAAGTATCCAGCAGAAATTAAAGAACTAATACTAAAAAAGAGAAGAGCTCGTAGAAAATGGCATATGACAAGATATCCCGTCGATAAAACAATATTTAATAGAATAAATAACATACTCAAAACAGTATCAGTAAATTTAAAAATTATTCTATAAATAATTACCTTCGAAACTTAACGGCTGATAAAGTCACTGACTACTCCCTTTGGAAAGCTGCAAAACGTTTCAAGAGACCCCAATTACAAGATCCCCAATTTAAAACATCTGATGGGAAATGGATTGCAGACCCAAAAGGGAAGGTTAGACTGTTTCCAGAACACCTGACGAATGTTTTTAAACCTTTTTCACCTGTAGTGGCAAATGAAAACTTCGAAACTCTTGACAAACTAGACGAGGAAGTTATACCTTGCGTTTCGCTTAGAGAGATCACTGCCTGTGTACACAAACATATAATAAATGCAAACATATGTTATGTAGCAAATAGATTCTTTAGAGTACGTTATGGAAAAGCGTATTCGGAACTTACACGCAGGCGTACCACAAGGTAGTGTGGTAGGAACTACATTACATTTATTATATACGAATGATATACCAAATACGAATGATACAATGATAGCCACATTCACAGACGATACTGCTATTTTAGCAGTTGATGGATGCGTGGTTAAAGCAACACAAAAGTTACCAAAGGTAGTTAACGAGATAGTTGTTTGAACGCAACGATGTCGAATAAAACTAAATGAGACGAGATAAACTCATTTTAATTTCACAAATAAAATAATGACGATCTTCCTTATCGTTATTAATACCCAAACAGTACCTTATTCTAGCACAGCTGGGTATGAACTTGGACGCTAAATTCAAATGGAAGGAGCATACTAAAAAGAAAGGTGAGGAACTAAATAGTAGGTGAAGAAAACTCTATTGGTTACTGGGACCTAACTCAGAAATGTCCACCGAAAATAAGATCCTTTTATATAATCAGATATTAAAACCTGTCAAGACGTATGGTATCCAACTATGGGGTTGTACAAAAAAAAACCAATGCACAGATAATTCAGACATTTCAAAACACAGTCCTTCGTAGAATAGTTAATGCACCATGGTTTATTAGAAACAAGGACTTGCATCGTGACTTGCAGATTGACCTGGTAACAGAGGTGATGAAAAAAATGCTCTTCGTCACAACCAGCGTCTTCAAATACATATTAACCCTGAAATAGAAAACATGTTAAATTCCCAATCAAATATTCGTAGATTGAGGGGAACCCAACCTCACGAACTTATGTTGTAGAATTTTGAGAATCTGTATATAAGCATAATACATATTCCAAACTGATTTCCCATACTGAAATGTAAATCATTTGTCGATTTTTCTTTGATTGGTCATGATTTAGTAGGTGTTTTTAGTGCGGTTAGAGTCCCACACTACTCTGGGTACTCTAATCCCTTAGTGTCTTTCGAGATTTTCACCTTCATTAACAAAAAAAAAAAAATAATAAAAATAATTCTAACCCTACTGGACCTTCAAAGGCGATTGATACAGTCTACCACTCCTCAATGTACAAAGCAAACGAAAGAATTTAGGTTTTCGTTGTTTTCAAAAAAATATCTGAGTTTGATGAGTAAGCAATAGCGTAAATGAATGAAGATCACCTGCGTGTCTTTCATTTGTCAACTTTGTGAATAGTGTGAGCGAGATAGTTAACTCAATCCAATGTGTGTCATTTGTCAATCTGTCAATCGAGTCTAAAAAAAATATTTTCCTTTACTCATGTGTCCCTAGAATCTGTTAAACAAACGATTAGACTTATTAAGAACAAAAAAGACTTTCAATTTATGAGTCCCAGTGTATATGTATACTTAGACCAATTTGAATCATTAGGTCCGGTAATGCAAGCGATTTTTAATCTATCATTGCAAACTAAGAAGTTTCCAGACTCATGGAAGGAATCGATAGTGACACCCATAGAAAAAATTACTGGCACTATAAAGTGTGAAGAATTTCGGCCAGTGAATGCATTGCCACTTTTCGAAAAGATCTTCGAGAAAATTATATATAGTCAATTGTATACTTACTTCGAGAGTAACGAGCTGATTATGAGTACTCAGTCTGGCTTTAGAAAAGGTCACTCATGTTAATCAGCAATTAATTTAGTAATAACTAGCTGGAAAGAAGAACTAGCTAAAAATAAAAGTGTGTATTGTATATTTCTCGACCTGAAAAGAGCGTTTGAAACAGTGAATAGAGGGTATCTCCTAAATAAAATGGTCAAATACGGTACAAAGGACGCTGAGCTTGAATGGTTCGATTCATATCTAAAAAAATCGTACTCAAAAAGTTGTAAATGGTGAGAAATCGGCAGCGAAAGAAGTAGTGTTTGGAGTTCCTCAAGGGACTGTTCTGGGAACACTTCTTTTCAACATTTCCATCAACGACATGAAATATGCAGTTAAAACTTGTCGATTGGCTTTGTTTGCGGACGATGCAGTAATGTACATTGCCGGTGTTGACAGCGAGATCTGTGAGAGATTAATTAAGACATCAACAGAATCAAACAAAATAAACTGAAGCTGAACATCTCGAAATCAAAACTCCTTGTTATAGATGAAAAGCAGCATTAGAACAACCTTACTCTAGATGGTGAGATTATACAGAAAGTAGAAGAAATTAAGTATCTTGGTGTTGTATTAGATCACCTTATTGTTCTTAATGAAATTAACATTAAACCAGAAGAAAACGAATTCTATAATATTGATGGTTTTAATGCAGAATTCTATAATAAAAAAGATTCCAAAGGAGGTGGAATAGCTGTGTTTCTAAAAACTGCTATTCAGTTTGAAAGAATGAATGTTAGTACTACATCCTAAGTATAGTGATAGTAATTAAAGGAACAACTGAAAATAAATGCATACATGCGATATACAGACCACCAAATAAAAACATCGCAGAATTTATTAAGGAACTAGATGAAAAAATTAAATACAAAAAAGAACTTGTAGTTTTAGGTGACATGAATGTGAACTTACAAAATAAATCTGATTCATAAGTAAATACATACTTCGAAATGATGGCAACAAAGGGACTAACTAATATTGTTAAACAAAGTACTCTTGTAGTTCTAGGTACAAACACTGCTTCGCTTATAGATCATTTGTTTTTAAGCATTACGAAACACGATATAATGTCCGCAGTCATTGAAACGGACATATCAGATCACTATGCGATAATGTATGCTACAAAGAATGATACCATAAACAAGAATGTACAGAAAGCATTTACCAGCATCAACCAACAAAAAGTTAACCAACTTATTGCACAAACAAACTGGCAACAACTTTGTGAAGAAGACAATGTAGAGGGTATTCACAACAAATTTGTCAAAAATATGAACGATATATAAATATAAACAATCAACAAATACAATACAGAACAGAAAGAAACGTTCAAACAAACCATGGATGACACCTGAAATAGTTGAATTGTGCAAAAAAAGAGATGAAATTTATAGAAAACGAAAAAACAATCCGTTAAGCCAAGATATTGATCGCGAGTATAAACACTTCCGAAACTTCGTAAATAAGAGTATTATGATAAGTTAATCCATTTATTATAAAAGGCAATTTACAAATGCAAAGAATGACCCCCGGAAAACATTGAATGTTCTTAACGAAGTTCTTGGAAGGAAAAAGGCATTAATAGACAAAGTAATTGTTAACAACTTTACGGGGAAAAAGGAGCTAACGACAATTGTCAATGAGTTTGCTGAGCAATCCTCATCTCAGGCATCAAACATTGTGCACAATTGTAACCAAAAAACATCCAGCCATACAAACTTGAGTATTGTCCATTCTTTGTTTCTCGAAGGATCAAGCGAAACAGAAGTATTCAACATGTTGTGTCTTCTAAAAACAAACAAAGGTCCGGGAGCGGATAACATAAGGCCGATTGATCTGAAATCAAATGCAATAATCAATCAGAGTTTTGATCAGTGTTGCGTGCCAAGACACCTTAAAACATCAATAATCCGGCCAATATATAAAGGAGGAGTAAAAGCAGACATCGGAAACTATAGACCCATATCGATATTACCGTGTGTCGAAAAATGCATGGAAGAGATTTTTGTAAATAGATTAAGAAAATTTGTAAAGAAACATAAAATCCTGCACCCAAACCAATATGGATTTCAAAAAGGAAAGAGTACTGGAAGACTACTGGGCGAGTTTGCAAATTTGGTAAATACTGGTTTGGATAAAAACCACCATGTACTAATCATGTTCATAGACTTCAGCAAGGCTTTTGATACACTGGCACATGATAAGTTATTAGAATGCCTATTTCGAATCGGTGTAAGGGGAAATGCAGCTAACTGGATTAAAAACTACCCATCAGGTAGAACAATTAAAGTGAAGGTATCTGATACAGTCAGCAAAGAAATAGAGAGCATTTACGGTGTACCACAAGGTTCAAAGATAGGTCCATTATTGTTTATTCTATATACCAACGAACTCCTTCGCGTATTTCAAGAATCTACGGTATTTGCACACGCAGATGATATTGCTATTGTGGTCAAACATAGCAACCTGGAAATGGCGATAAAAATAATGCAGAGAGAATTCAGCAAGGTCTCAAGATGGTGCCATGACCACAATTTGGTGATAAACGCTGAGAAGACAAAGATGATGCACATACGTACACCGAAGCAAGCGACAAGAGCTATCCATGTATATCACCGGAATGAAGGCTGCCCAATTACTCAAAGAACGGAACCCATCGAAGTCGTGAAATCTGTAAAATATCTAGGTATAATCATTGAAGATCATCTTATATGGAACAAGCAAATACAACGTTTACGGATGCAGCTAAAGAGTGCTGTTTTTGCGATGGTTTACCTCAAGAAGTATACAACAATAGATGTCCAGAGGCAGGTGTACTTTTCACTTGCTGAATCAAGAATCAGATACGGAATTTTAGCATGGGGCAATGCATCTAAAACGCATCTGGATCAAATCCACAGTCTACGGCGACGCCTGGTAAAAATTATTAATAACACAAATTATAGTTTTCAAGTTTTAGATGTCAGTAGCGTGTACAAGATGACAACAATAATAGAATATTATGATGAGGTCCGTTTTTAGAAGCCAATCAATCACAACCAGAATACACGAAGGCGAGCTCAACAACTTTTGAAAATACCAGCAGTATTCAACAACTATGGAAAACGACAACTCGAGCATACTATTCCAACGATTATGAATTCATTACGCGCCAACCTAAAAAATATTATCAATTTCAAAAAACGTAAAAAAAAAATTAAAAACTTATTTTCTTTGTATTAATAATAATATCAATTAAATTGCAAATTAGTTCAAAACTTTTATATATTTCATGACAAAAAATTATAACAAACAAACTAAAAGAAAATTAAAAACTATTATACTGTTTAACTTCCAGGCATTACATTATATAAATTTGAATTTCAATCACCTGCAGATAAGCCTTAAGCTTCGCAGGTAACATACAATATTGTAACTGTTTTTGTTAATAAAAATAAAAAAATAAAAATTAAAAAAAATCATAAGTTATCTTTTGGATCCCATATTGAATATACATATTTATAAGAAAGTAGCAAAAAAGATAGGGTTTTTAAAACGAATCAGGAGTAAAACCTCCATAACAAGTGCAATAAATGTTTATAATGTAATTGTAGTGATAGTATGTTAGTAAGATTGCAAAAGTTGCCAAATAAGGCAATGCGATGTATTTTTAAGTTTAGTCGGTACCTATGTTTCAATCCAGTTTATGTTAACCACGTTAAAGTGGCTTTCAATAAATCAAAGAATTGCGATGAATGTATTAATTTTTGTACACAAAATAAAAAATAACTTAATGCCAAAATTCCTGTGTGAATGTGTTCAATATGTGAGAGAAGTACAACAGTATAATCTAAGAAATTGTAATAATTTAAGACTTCCTAATTTTTTAACAAGCAGATCGCAAAGCTCACTTATAGTATATAAGGAATTTAAGTTATATAATAGCCTAGATAACAACACAAAGACTGAAAATAACATAAATGTATATTAAAAAAAAAGTAATCGAATTTTTGTAAGATTAAAATATTTATAGTCCTTAAGTACCACTTATTGTAAAAAAAGTAATAATAATGTGTATATTGTGTTTTTTTTTTACGAAATAGCTTTTCAAAGGCTAAATATATGAACTTACTTACTTCTTGAGTCATGAAGCAAGTGCACAGACAGACAGACTATTAATTATGGTAATAAAATGTAATAAGATACTCTGTTGCAATATTAACTAGCATATAAAAGTAACGAAGATTTCCTTAAGTAAAAAAATAAAAAAATTAAAAATAATATTCATAATCATAACATACATTTTAAAGAGGCAAAATAAATAGCGCACTTTGGTCCAATTAATTAAATAGAAATATAAATAGAAATAAATATTATAGAATAATTTAGTATAATTTAACAATACTACAGTACTTAGTGGGACAACCCTTATTTTTTGAAGTGAATACTTCTTTAGCGACGTATTGGTTTTGAAAACGAGTTACGATAAATGAGTTACGATAAATGCGTTACCATAAATTTCGATAAATGTGTTTCGATAACGGGGAAATGATTCAATACCGGGGAAATATGAATACATCAGCTGTCTGTCTGTATGTCTGTCTGTTTGTCTGTCCGTCTGTCTGTCTCTCTGTCTCTCTGTCCGTCTGTCCGTCCGTCCATCTGTCTGTCGGTCTGTCCGTCTTTCTGTATGCCGGTCTGTCCGTCCATCTGTCTGTCCGTCTGTCCGTCTGTCTGTCCGTCTTTCTGTATGTCTGTCTGTCCGTCCGTCCGTCTGTCTGTCCGTCCGTCTGTCTGTCCGTCCGTCTTTTTGTCCGTCCGTCTGTCTGTCTGTCTACCTTTTCACGTCTAACCGGCTGAACCAATTGTAATGTAATTTGGCTAAGAGATAGTCTGGGACTTGAGGAAGGACTACAGTCGAAAAACCGCTCGCTAGGGGGCGCTGGAGTCAAGTTATTAACTAAACCTTTTCACGCCTAAACTGCTGAACCAATTGTAATGTTATTTAGCAAAGAGATAGTCTTGGACCTACGGAAGGACTTAGGTGGAAAAACCGCTCGCTAGGGGCGCTGGAGTCAAGTTATTAACAAAACCTTTTCACGCCTAAACCGCTGAACCAATAATAATGTAATTTGGCAAAGAGATAGTCTGGGACCTGAGGAAGGACCGCCCGCTAGGTGGCGCTGGAGTCAAGTTACCATCAACTTCTTTATTAACTGACCAAAATGATTCATATTTACAATTTATGTTGGTATAGTACCAAAAGAGAAAACTACAAAAACTGGACCCGATGGGTGCTGCTGGATATTCTATATTTAATGAAATTTTGAATTGCTGTTCCTTTCATAATTTGTATTACAAAAATATAGTCAAGTTTACATTCATATTTACTAAATTTTATTACACATTTTCTATCGATTGTAATAACCAAATTTCTTCTTCTCCTACACATTACACATACACATAAGTATTCACTTCCCCCGTGAGCTTATGCGGATGAGGCTCACACATATTTTTTTATAATGGTAGCGCACATAAGGGTTATTTTATTACCGATAATAAGGCTTGACAACGTCCTAAAGGTATAAAATTTCAGGCTCGATGAACTTCTGTCCAAAGTTGTAGCCGTAGATCTGCCAATTTTCTTGCCTACGTCATTCCACATATTCTTAATCGAATTGAGATCAGGGTACTAAGTTGACCAACTTTAAACATTAATCTTTTGGGCTAGTGACCATTGCTTCACAGATTTAGCAGTTTGCCTCGGGTCATTATCGTGCTCAAGCTTCCATTTCAGTGGTATTTCCTCTTCTACAAATGGAAGCACAACACTGCCAGGATTTTCTTGTATTTAGTTTGGACCATAATACCCTCAGCACGATGAATGGGTCAGACGCCATACCATGTTAGACCACCCCATATTCCTCGTTAATGCCGTATCATCCGTATTTTTCTCCATCAGATCCAAAGCGATTAAACTTGGATTCGTTGGTCCACGTAACATTTTTCCGGGAGCGTATCGGAATCCCGCTTTTTAAAATCCCGTTTTTCAAAAATCCCGAAAATTTTTTTTAAAATACCGTCTTCTAAAATCCCGTTTTCTTAAAATACCGCGTCCTAAAATCCCGCTTTTTAAAATCCTGTTTAATCCCGCTTTGCCCGTTTCTCAGCATCCCAATTTTGTATTTCAACAAGTTCATCTTTCAAATTTTAATATTACTTGTTCAATTTTCTAGGAAAGAAATAAGAAAAGTTCCTTTAAACGAAAAAATAAACGGAAAATTATGAAAAATATGTCCAAATCAGGTTTTATGCGTCGTATCGCCCACAATATACAATGGAACTAATTACAAAAAAGAAATTTGGATGTTCCATTAATATTTCTGAGTTTTATTTCATCTATTTTTTATTTTGAAATGAATATTATTAATTTATTTGCATATTCGTTGAATTGTTATACATATTTGTTATTATATTGCATTTATTGTTTGTTACAAATAATACGAGTTATTAATAAAAGGTAAGTGAATATTATTACCTATGCTCTTATTTCACTTATTTCTATTTTTTTTTCTTATCTCGTTTTTGCAATCAGAACTATTTGTTTTATTTTAAAAAATGCCTTGCAATAAATAAAACAAATAGTTCTGATTGCAAAAACGAGATTATAAGAGGCGGGATTATAAGAAGCAGGATTATAAAAAAGCGGGATTATAAAAAGCGGGATTTTAAAGTCGGGATTTTAAGATCCGGATTTTAAAAAAAAACGGGTGTGCTGGGTGTTTTTATTTGCATGTTCTCTGGCAAACTATAGCCGACATGATAGATAACGCATTGGCACCGATGCACAGTGGTTCAAGTTGTATGGAGAGGTGGTCATAAATCTATAAAATCTGAACCCGTTTATAGAATTCGATGAAATTAAGGATACGTATTAAGGAATGTTATTGTAATCATCACACTTAATTTCAAGTTAATCCTTTGATCCATAGTTTTTTTTGTTTACAAGTTGTACCGGATGGTATCCGAATCGCTTTAACTAAAATACTAATCAATCGACTGTGATAAACATTTTACCAAAGTCTTTGTTATAGTTATAGACAACTTCCCATTCCCATTTTCACAATCAACAAAATAAACATGAAAATATCAACACAAAGATAGGTAAAAAAATCGTATTTTGTAGAGTACGTTCGGCAAATATGGCCCACCGTAATATCTCGCTACTGAAAAACAATAGACACCCAACTGTGCATCCATTTTAAACATATTCTAACTGGTTTTGACTCACTGTAATTTGATGAGTCTGGCTAATATATGTGAGCGGTAAAGCACGTGGCTACGTTTTTGCACTTTGCGTTGTAGTTTTTCGGTAAGTTTTCTTAAGTGTTTTTATACTAAATTTTGCGTAAATGTTATTATTTTGTTTTATAATTGTGTGGTGTTAATATTTTCAATTCTCTATATGAAACCTGATAAATGCAATGCTTGAGTTTATTTTTTAAAGATAAGGGTGGAGAAGCACGGGTGCCATGTATTGTGTGTACAATGTGGCCCCATACAGATTCATCTGGCAACGAGAACAAACATTTTATTTGCGAATTTTGCTGTTCGTATGATGACAAAACATGATTTTTATTTTATTTATTATGGGTCATTATTAGCCGCCCTTTTTAAAAGGTGCTGTTTTGAGTTCCTTTCGTTTTTTTATTTATATCTTTTTGTTAAGATTTTTTTTATAAAGACTGAAAGAGAAATAATTTTTAAGAATTACAAAAAAAAAAATAAATTAATTGAAGCTAAATTGTCTGTTTTATGTTCAAAAAAGTTAAGGGTGGGCCATATTTGGCACTTACTCTATTTATTCTTTTTAATAATATTTCTTTCTCTTCGTGTGATCTAACTTGCCATTTTTTAATATTTAATCTATGAGAGAGATGAATAAAATATTCAAAAAAACGGATCCATGAATGCAGCGGGGAAAGTCCGGGCTCAAACGTATTTTCTGCAATCTTTTTATTTAAGCAAATGTCTCTTTTATTCAACTCTTTGGCGGTGGCGCCACAGGTATGTATGTGTAACACTTACAAGAAGATGTTTCACTGGGGCACTGCAAACTTTACCATCTTGAATTTCTTGATTAATAAATATTGATGTTTAGTCAAGTGGCCTCCTCTTCGACTACTTACCTTTACGCTGGTGGGGAGGCTCAGTAGGTCCTTTTGACTCCAGGGGTCGATTGCAGTAGGGCTACCCAAGCTGTAAGGTGTCTGGATAAGGGACCGAAGCCAAAGAGTAGTCATCCTGATTCCAGTGGTGGTGTGGGCGTATAGCAAACCGTGCCCAAGGATGCAAGGCTGAGGGTTAAATCAGTCTTTAACGAGCTCCTTCAGGCGCCCTGGCAAGGGCCTGTCGTATTTTCGCCCCACCACAGTAAAACCGGCTATGCTGTGGTGGCACTTGTTTTACCGGCTTACTCGTGGGATCCAGTTAGTGAATGATATAAACAACAAACAAAATACAGATAGACAAGTTTCGGGGGAGACCTTAAATCGCTAGATGGAGGAAGAGGGGAAAGCCCCATTTCCAGAACCGTCGATAGTAGTCTCTTCGGATGGAGAAAGCGGTGGAACGATTGACATCGATCTAGAGAATCTTCTTCTCGATGACGTTGACAATCGGTCGATCGCTAGCTCGTCCAATTTTTCCCTGCTTTCCACTGCGTCAAACCGCAGTAGGAAGGCAAATAGCAAGCTCACGATAAAGAGGCTAGGGAAGAAGAAGTGGGAGGAGCTGTCCAAGGTTGACAGGAGGAGACTACAAAGTGCGCGGGATTTCCTGCGGGAGCTGTCGTCAAGAGACAGTGAGCCTACTGCTAGCTGCTCGAGAGTCGCGGTGACTGCGGAAGACCCGTGCACCGTAGAACTGATGGGGCCACCCAAGTCTGTGACTTGCCTTAGCCAGTCGGGACAAGGGTCAATCCCATCAGCAGCTCCAAAGGTTAGTGAGGCTAGTGGGGTATTAGCTAGAGACAGGGTGCAGGACTCTACTGTGAGGTCGCCAGACCCTCCAACCGGGATTAGCAACAAGTCTCCTACTCGTACTATCCTGGCTGGTGGAGAGGGGGCATTGCAGACGGTGAGAGTAGGAGAAGAGCATGACAGCGCCTCGACAAGCCCACGCTCGTCGGGTGAGGTTTGTGCACCGACCCTATTATCACCAAGGGAATGCGCAGATAGCGTAGACGAATTGGCTAATGCCAATTCTACCATTGGAAGCTGCTGCACTGTTGTTTCCGCGCAGTGCGATTCGAAGCGCTGCCAGTGCTTGGGTATTCCCGATGCTCTGAAGGCCGGTGAGGAGAGCAAGGCAAAGGACACAGGGCAGCAAGCCCCCCAGCTGCTGATATCCAGCAAATCTAGGAAGCTCCGGCAGAGAGCCAACGCCAAAAGGTTGTTAAGGCAATTAAAAAAGAAAGACCCCTCATCCTACACGGAGAAGGACAACCGGGCGCTAGCTAGGGCAAAAGAAATTGTAGGGCCAGCTATAGTAAGGTCAGCAGGACAGGACAGACTACCTAAGGCGCATGCCTCTGGTAAGCCAGTAAGACAGACTAGATTACCCGGGGCGCATGCCTCTGGTAGGGCTAACGATAGGCTGGTCGCGGCGGGGAAGGGCGGTCTTCCGCCTCCCACCTCTGCCGCGGGCGGAACTCCGCAACCCCCAACTGCTGCAGGTAGCGGACGCGGGTCTAAACCTGAGGAAGTAGCTGCGGGAAGCTCTAAAAGAGGTAGGCCGGATGAGACGATCTTTCCATCATTACCTGGGAAAAGAGCCAGAACCCATGTTGATATTGTCAGAGGGAATCTTCGGGTAGCTATAGTCGACTATGGCAACCCAGATCGGAAGCTCACTGACGATCAATGGAAGCTTCTTGAGATCAGGATCCTTAATGGTGTGAATGAGGCTCACCTTAAAGGTTTGGAACCATATCCACTTTTTGGACAGCTGACCCCTTCAAGGGATTCAATATTATGGAGTGTGACAATGAAGCTATCCTGAAATGGCTAAGAAAGTTCATCTCAGACACCAAAGCTCCGTGGGATAAATCCAACCTGAGGGTGATCGAGAAAAAAGAGCTGATCCACCTCACTCGACCAAAAGGTCGCTTACTCCTTACGGGTCCTTATCTCCTGAAGGATAGGATAGAAAGGTATTTAAGGTTACTTAACCCAGAACTCCTTAGTAAGGACTGGGAGGTCATAGAAGTGGGAGAACACACTGAGGCCGGGATGGAAGTTACCATCCGCGATGGAAATTATAAAGTACGCGTTGGGATTACCCGATGCAACATTAGACCCATTGCTGGACCAATCCAGCAAGGTAAAGAAGGAGGCTCCAATTGCAATGATGAAGGTAATACAGATAAACCTTCATCATGGTAAGGCGGACAGTGCCAACCTTGTCTGCCTAATGGGAGACAGGGATATTGACGTTGCTCTCATACTTGTCCTGTCCTTGTCCTTGTCCTTGTCCTTGGACTGTCCGAGGCAATATTATGGGACTAACGGCAAAAGGCCTGGAATTATACAAGACCAATACACCGAACTCTGAAAGTAAGATCAGAACTAACTGATCTAAACTGCAATCTACTTAATGTACGTTCCTCTGCCCAACTGGTTGAAAGTCTCAAGAGTATTGACCTAACGCCTGTTAATGTATCAACAGTAACTCACTTCTCAAGTGATTCTGCCACTCTCCTTGATGTGTTCTTTGTAGATGATTTTGATAAAGCTCTGTTGTACAGCCAACTTACAGCGGCTGGCTTCTCGAAGCATGATTTGATCTACTTGACCTATGATATGCAGATAGTTACAACCGAGACCGTATTTTCTTACCGAGACTTTAAAAATATTAATTACCTAAATCTGCGATCTGACGTTGTTCAGATACAATGGGAAGACATTTACCTTATGCCATCGGTTAATCAGCAGGTATCATTTCTAGGTGCTAGTTTGAAAACACTTTTCGATCAACACGTTCCGCTACGACCTAGGACAATTAAAAGTAACTCTCCTCCTTGGTTTAATAGAAGTATTTCAGAATTAATCCATAGACGTAACCTTGCATATATTCGCTGGAAATGTTATAAGCTTCACGTGCTATACGATATTTATCGTTCCACTCGTAAATTGGTTGTACTACGCATGCAAACTGTGAAGCGAGAATTTTATGAAAATTATTTGAATCCTAATATTCAACCTGGAAAAGATCTCTGGCAAAAGTTGCGTAAGCTAGGTAACAGTAAGCAAAAATTATCTGCACCGACTGACGTAGATTGCAATGTCCTCAACTCGCAGTTTATATCAGTCGCCACCCCACTATTCCAAAATCACGACGTAAACTGTCGTACATTTTTAACATTATTGGACTTCTCAAAAGCTTTCGACACGGTGGATCACACTATTCTTTGCAATAAGCTGCTGTACAATTTCGATTTCTCCCCTCTGGCAGTCAAACTCATGCACTCCTACCTTACAAACAGGGAACAATGTGTGGCAGTAGAAAATAAAACGTCTTCCTTTCTTGGATTAGCTGCAGGGGTACCACAGGGTTCCATCCTTGGGCCGTTATTGTTCTCGCTTTATGTATATGAACTCCCTCAACTAGCAAAACATTCAAGTGTCCACATGTTTGCAGACGACGTCCAACTCTATCTTTCCTGTCCGTTAGATAGTACTAGTTATGCTATAGATAACATTAACGAAGACTTGGAAATTATTCAGCGGTGGGCACTAAAGCACAATTTGTCCCTTAACCCAGCGAAGTCAAAAGTTTTATGTATTTATAAATAGGAATCGGATACATCCAGCTTCCCGCCCATAAAATTGGGACAATCTTGTATAGAATATGTTCACACGGCAAGAAATTTGGGAATAATATTCAATGACACCCTATCTTGGGCCGATCATGCAACTGCCACAATCGGAAAGGTTTATAATGGTCTCCGTCTGTTATGGCTCACTCAAAGATATGTGCCCATTAAAACCAAGATGCTACTTGTCAAGACGCTACTCTTGCCTATATTGCTATACGGATGTGAAGTCTTTTGTAATGTTGACTACAATACTCGACGGAAACTAAATGTTATTTCCAACAACCTGGCAAGGTACGTCTTCAACAAAGGATATTATGACCACATATCTAGCTACTCTATTCAGATAATGAAACTCAGTTTTGATAACCTCATTAAGTTCAGGTCACTAATCCTACTGCATGGAATTATGCAGACTCGACAGCCCGAGTATCTGTACAGCAGACTAAATTTTGCCAGTTCACAAAGAACGGCTATACTGATTCAACCCAGATTTAATTGTTTACAATCTGAACGCACATTTTTCGTCCACGCCACTCGCCTATGGAACTCATTACCCACGACACTTAGGAGAGTCACAAGCGCAAACAATTTCAAAACCAATCTTTTTAAACACTTGGCCAGTGATACACAATAAACTTAATATTAGATTAACATTATGAGAATTAAGGTAATTTGTAAAATTTTCTTTATCAATTTTAAAAATAATCGTATATACACTTCTTAGCTCTTAATTTTGTAAAGTTCTTGTTACCACTTAAATTTTTTAACCACTTAAATTTTTTTTTCTTAAGCCTTTCACTTCTTATGAGATATTGTAATCTTACCGTGAAAATATTTTAAATAAAATAAATGAAATGAAATGAAAATGAAATGAACTTGCATTGTTGCAAAGAAACAAATTAAGCTCTTTCTTCTATTCAGATACTGCAACAGTTACCAAACAGTCGTAAAACTCGAAAGGCAGGGAAAACCCTCACTTGCGATGGCATCGGTGTACATGCCATACGACTCCACGGATGGGCCACCATCTGAGAACGCACGCAGACTGGTGAATAAGGCGGAGGAAGTAAAATGGGACCTGCTCATAGGATGTGATGCAAACTCCCATCACACACAATGGGGCAGCACTAATATCAATCCAAGGGGTGAGTCTCTTTTTGTATTCATTATTGAACATAATTTATTGATAGCGAATATTGGGGACAAACCCACGTTCATAACCAAGAATAGGCGAGAAGTCTTAGACGTTACCCTTACGAACAACTCGGATTCTTTTCATGTGAATCAGTGGAAAGTTTCCACTGACATATCTTTTTCAGATCACAGAATAATAGAATTCGTGATAGACGAACCAAAACCCCCGCAGGTCAAATATCGGAACCGCAGAAAGTGTGACCGGGATGCGAGGCTCCAGCCAGCAATCTGGAGACTGATAATCGACTAGAAGAAGAGATGATGGTACCAATAGGAATGGTGACTGAGGAAAGGATTATATGGGCAATCGAATCATTTCAGCCCTGCAAGTCACCAGGCACTGATGGGATTTTTCCGATCATGCTGCGGAAAACTAAGCACCTACTGGCACCAACTTTGCACAACATTTTTCAGAACAGTCTTAGGTGTGGGCACATACCCAGAGCGTGGCGAGAAGTGAAAGTTGTTTTCATTCCCAAAGCTGAGTAAGCCAGCCACACTACCGCAAAAGACTATAGACCTATTAGCCTTACTTCGTTCCTGCTAAAGACCTTTGAGAAGCTGTTAGACGTGCATATACGTGGTAAACTCAACCACAGAACTTGTCCGCGGCACAGCATGCCTACACTAAGGGTAAGGGCGTGAAGACAGCGCTACATGATGTTGTCACCACGATTGAAAGATCCCTACACTTTAAGGAATACACGCTGGCAGCTTTTCTCGATATTGAAGGTGCTTTTAACAATGTCGAGACGCATGCGATTAAAAAAGCGCTCGAAGATAACCATGTTGAACGCACCGTGACCAAATTGATAGTTAGCCTTCTAAGTAGTAGGCACATCATCGCTGAACTCGGTGGAACCCGTCAAAATGTGATCGCATCTAGAGGCACACCTCAAGGAGGGGTCATATCCCCACTTCTTTGGATCATGGTCATTAATGAATTGTTAATGAAATTTAGATTCAGTGGAATAAAAGCAGTAGCATATGCAGACGATGTGGTGCTACTTGTCACGGGGAAATTCCTAACCACTGTTAGTGAACTAGTTCAGCAAGGCTTAAACACACTAAACGTTTGGACTAAACAATGCGGACTGGGGGTCAACCCTCAGAAAACCGAACTAGTGCTGTTTACGAATAAAAGAGTTATACCAGCCTTCACGCTACCAAACATTGAGGGTACCCCCCTTCAGTTGTCTGAAAGCGAAATATTTAGGCCTCATACTGGACAGAAAGCTTAAGTAGAAGCTGAATATTAAAGAAATTGTAAGAAAGGCATCCGTCGCTTTCTACACCTGCAGTAGATTCTTCGGGAAAAACTGGGGCTGTAGACCGCAAATAACGCTATGGATGTACTGTTCGATAGTAAGACCCATACTGACATACGGAGGATTGGTTTGACGGCACGCTGCTGCCAAAACAACCAACCTCAAGGATGTGACCAAAATTCAGAGAATTCCATGCACTGGAACGACCGGTGCTATGAGAACAACGCCAACAGCGGGACTGGAAGCAATTCTTAATCTCCTGCCTTTGGATCTCTATATGCAGAAGACCGCAGCAGAAACTGCCCTCAGGCTAAGCCAGTCAAAACACTGGAGGTCAAATGCATACGGGCATGCCAAAATACTTGGCAACTACCTTAACGGTGACATCAACTCAGACTTCACTGTCCCATACTTGGATTTTGAAAAACCCTTCACGTGGGATTTTCGAAGCAGAAAGCAGTGGGAGAGAAATGAAATACCACAGAGCGCTAAGTCCATCTATACCGATGGGTCAAAGATGGACATAGGTATTGGAGCGGGTTGCTTCTCTGAAGAACTAGTAATAAGCAGCTCCTTTCGACTTCCAGATCACAGCAGTGTTTTCCAAGCGGAGGTTCTAGCAGTGACAAAGGCTGCTCAATTGGTGTCAATGATGACAATATCACGTGAGGATATTAATATTTACATTGACAGCCAGGCGGCCATAAAAGCGATAGCTGCTACGCAAATAACATCGAAGCTTGTAAAGTATTGCCGCGAAGAGCTTAAGGTTCTCAGTACGCAGCACAATGTAAAACTCTGCTGGGTCCCTGGTCACAGCGGGATACCGGGCAATGAAGCCGCAGACGAACTGGCTAGAAAGGGCTCAGCCCTAGATAGAGAACAAGCAGACGGGACGGTCAAACTACCACTCTGCAACCTTCGGGCCAGAATTGAACAAAAATCAGTAATTGAAGCGAACAATAGGTGGAGATTGCTAAACACCTGTGTGATATCGAGAGGACTATGGCCAGTGTATGACAAAACAAGAACTAGAAAACTCCAACAAAAAGATAGAAAGTCGTTGTCAATACTAATTGGGGTGCTAACAGGGCATAATACCTTAAGATACCATATGAAAAAATTACGATTGAATGATGATGACATATGCAGAGGATGTGGTGACGAAGAGGATGCAACCCATTTCCTCTGTCACTGCCATAACCTCTGTCAACTAAGAAACAGAACCCTAGGCAAATTCTTCTTCGATCACATCGAGGAGCTTTCTGATGGATCACCATCTATAAAACTTGAGTTTGCTAAGGCGTCGGGTTGGATGAAAGCATAGACATTGATACCACGGGTAGGACCACACTATGGGTATCACAATGGGTCCACATGGACCTAAGTGTGATGAGGATACACACATCCTCATCAGCCCGAAAACCTAACCTAACCTTAGTCAAGTGGGCTTTTATGAAAAGCGACAAGAATTCGTCTATGCTTATTTGAGAACAGTTTGAGCTATCACAAATATCGAGGAGCCCAGTCACAGTTGACTCATCTGATTTTGATAACTCAGCCATTCTTCTACGTTTTCAACGTTTGCTACACACCGCGTAATCCTTTCTTGAGCGGCCACGTGAATTCATTAGTTGGCTTTCTCTCTGAGTCCATTGCACATTATTTCTGGGTAATTCAATTTCTTCTACAGCTGCTAACAAAAGAGAATACTTTTCCAGAAGTTTGAATCTAGCCCTTTTTACAGTTTTCCAGTAACTAGCAATACTTTTACATAAGTTACGCGATTTTCTAAATTTCTTAATGTCTTAATGTCTTTATTTTGCGCATCAGGTACAGCTTTAATTAACACTTCTAAGACTTGACGTGTTTTTTCCGCATTATTTCCACTCTTGGATTGCGAAATGTCAAAGATATGCATTATCGAGAATGTACACTTGCACAATGCACCTTTAACAATTCATCCCGTATAAGAAGTGAGGAAGCAGCTAGAAGCAAACGATTTTTTGTGCCTAAGAAATCAATAAGAACATTTTCCCGACTTGAACATTTTTGAATGTCTTTCAAATGAAAAAAATTAAATTTTGAGTAATTTGTGGAGGCATAAACATAATGGCGCAAAATTATAGTCACTTAAAGTAAACTTTAACATTATTTTAGCACGGAACTAAGCGTTATCATATTTATAGTCGTCATAAAGCCCACTTTATCGGTATCGCCTCGTATTAAAGTTAAAATCACCCGAACTTCGTATTAAATATTTAATATGGAATTAGACTTATAAGTTTTTTTTATTAAAACTGTCACCTTTATGTGTGTTCGAATGAAATTTCTCATAGGAACGTTGCGAAGTAGAAATTATTTAGCGGTAAACTAAAAAGTGTCTATTATTGAACAAAAGTTAAAGTATGCTTTTAAGTTTAAAGTTGCGTATAACTAGTACGGAGCTAGACTGATAAAGTGGGGTTGACTATAAATTTGCGCCAATATGTACATAGACATAAATAGTTTTAAAAGCGAGGGCAAATATTCTGTTGGGTTCCTGTAAGTGCTTACAAACTGGAAATCAAAACAATGCCTGCTCACCTACTGTTTTCTGAATTCTAAATTTGTATCATTAAGCCAGTCTGTACGCTACGTGTATTGATTTTTGATTAAATTAGAATTCGTCCAAATCTTAGGCTGAGTTCCAAAACATCAAAAAAATGCGAATCGGGGAATGCATCACTGCCGTTGTTATGCAATGTAACGATGCTTTCATTTTGCGGTGCATCACGATGCTTTAAAACATTTTACCTTTTTGGAACTGTTTGCTGTTTAAGAATCATTTCATTTTCAAATGTTCAGTCTCAGTCAGTTTGATATTCAGTCCATTTTTTCTGAAAATTTTTGAATATTAAGAAAAATGGATTTAATGATCTGTATCAAATAATATGAAATGTATTATGTAGAAACCTATACAAAATAAATTGACAATCTGTCTTGGTCTTAAAGTACTTAGACCAAATGAATTTGAACAAAAAAAAAAGTTTTCTTTGGGTAACGGCAACATTTAAGATGACACTTAATTGCTTTCATGACCATGGGTGGGTAGTGCTTTTCAAGCGACAAAAATATATTAAAGCAGTTCAGGTCAGAAATCCTGCTTATAATGAGGTAAAACAATTTCTGTCTTACAAAAGCAATACATACCTAGTAGGATCTCTTCCATATACTAATCCTCCAAGAAACTTTTGTTGAAGGAATAAACAGACAATACTAAGTACAAATACATATCGCACTAATAATACAATATTGTATTGTTGTAACTCAAAGTATGACTTCTTTCTGAATCATCGAAAAACTGATTACCTACATACATATGTATGTAGATATGTTTACTTTCTGTTATAGATTATAAAAACATTAATATGTAGTTTATTAGAGTTATTAATAACTAAATATATTTTGTTTCTTGCACTATTTTAACGACAGTCTTATTGACGCGTAGAGAACTGATTTTTACGTTTGAATATGATGATATCTCAAATTTTTCAAATTTTGAGATACCGACAACAGTATTGTATTATTAGTGCGATATGTACCTATATAAGTAAGTAATGGTTAATTCAAGAAGGTTGACTATTTTATTTACTCTTGGGGAATTTATTTTCTATTATTCTCAGTAAAGGTGTTAATGACCGTGGAATGTATGTATATGTATATAAGACTAAAGCGTTCTCATATCACTTCAGTGCAAACGAACAAAAAACTGAAAAAACGCAAATAACGAAAAACTAACAAAGAGTTCTAAAAACGAAAAACGTACAAGGAGTTATAAAAACGAGAAACGTACAGAGTTACAAAAACGAAAAACGAGCAAAGGGTTATAAAAACGAAAAAACGAAAACGAACTGGTGCAATAGTTATTGTATACATCAGGGGTGGAATCTCGTTTTACTTCTTTATGCGTTTTCATGTGTGTGTAACAGAATTATTCATTCGCTTCGCATACCTTCGATGAATTGTATATTCTTTGGTTTTTTTTTTTTTAGTTTGCTGGGATCGATTGCCTTTGTTTTTTTTTATGTGTAAACATCTAAGCGCGCGTTAGCAAAATTTCTAGTGGAGTAATTCCGCGATTTTGGGAAGAAATTCCGCGATTTCGGGGACGGAATAGCAGCGCGATGAAATATTGACATAGTGATTGCTTATGTTCCTGGTCAACTTTTATATATACGCTTTTTATCCCGGAAAATGGCATGGTTTTCAGAAAATAGTGAAAATACTGCATATTGGGAGGGCAAATTATAGTTATGCAGCCGTAACTCAATAATGGCTTATCGGATTGAAAAACAAAAAAGTAGGTGAAATTAGTAAATTTGTCCCTGATTCATTTGAGATATAAAACATCCTCCTGCGTTGTCCTGAAGCTGAGCAATGTTCAAAACAATTATTCAAAGAATCGCCCACAATTTTCTTTCAGTGGTGACCACTGCCAGCAGTCGGCCAGCAGTGGGTATCGTTGCAATAGTGTGTGTGTGAGTATATGTGCGCGCTCTAACATGATCATAATGCACATGCAAATCACCATTTGCGGCTGTCCCAATCAACCAATCTTAACAAATGAGGGGTCAAAAGAGAGAGGATTTTCTAGAGCAGTGATTTGGATTTTTAGTTTATAAATATTATTAACAATCTCGCATGTAGAAAACCTACAACCTATTTACGAATAAAATGGCTACCTACTGGCCTTTAGTGTCCTAGTGGTACCTTGTTCCAAAAAATAAGAGCTACTTTTCATGATAGAGATCCTGATAAATATTAAGATTCAGTGCAAACAAATTGCTTATATTTATAAAATCAGAGTCCATTGCATTATTTTCTTTAGACACCTCATTTGTTAATGTAGGTAGGTTGAAATAATGTTTTTCCGTAATAACTTCATTCATATGCTTTTTTTTCAAAATGATTTATACTGATGCAGCCTTCAATCAGTGTTAGAATAATTGAAATCGGTGCAGAAATAAACTCTCAGGAGGAATCACAAGCTCTTGCGCTAGCGATTTAATTACATACATATATAGAAGATAGATGAGGCGGTTTTTTTTTGTTGTTGTTGTCGTTTTTTTTTTTTTTTTTCTTATTCGTGATGAGATAACAGAACAGAGTACATATGTACCTACAAACTAATATTGTTTATGTAAGAACTTGGATGAAAAGTTTTTATAACCGTGGCGGTTGAGTGTTTAGGTTTTTCTACTTTTAGCGCAGTACTACTGAGTTTAGGGGTCCCAGGTTCGATTCCTGGCGTCGACTGCTGCGACGATTAGCTTCAATTTTATCGAAAATAGACTAGTTATAACTTACTTTCTTTCAAATAAAGTGGAGCTACACACCCCATCCGCGTGATGTTTACACATAGCTCGGGACTGTTGGATACAGACGCAACATTTTTTCAATACATTTTCAATGTGCAAACGCAAAGGAGATAAATGTAGTTACTTTTTAAACTGTTTTTTTTTTATTGTAAAAAAACGGTTACGTCATTACGGGATAAAAAACTGTTTTTTAAACTAGTTCGTTTTTTTTGTACCCACTCCTACTACATACCAGTAAAAATCAAATACAAATCGGGAAACAAAAATGCAAAACAATTACACTGGTCCCTCGCTCTGCGCGACTTCTTTTTGCGCGGTTTCACCGTTGCGCGAAATGCATTTGCCTACCCAAATTTGATTTGCGCGGCTTAAATAAATGCTTACATTTCATTTTTCAGGAACGCAACACCCTAAATTACATGTAATTCAAACTTCGCTTTGCGCGATTTCGCATTGCGCGAGACTTTTCATTCCCCTAACACCTGCGCAAAGCGAGGGACCAGTGTACTTAAAACCAACATCCAAGAAATGACAACTTGCTTGCTATTAAATGTTTTTATTGCTAGATTTACTTTCCTGCGCTAATCCCTTCTCAGTTATCTTGAAAAATTTAAAATAACATTGACCAAGAACTCCTTGCATTGAAAGGCAGGGCAGATGACGAAATCACAATCAAAACAACAAAAACAAACACACAACAAAAAAAACGAATGAAAGGAAAAGGAAAAATAAAAACATAAGAACAAAGCAAACACGCAAAGACCAAAAGTAACTTGTTGAACCAACAAATTTTTGGAAGAACATCATGTCTTAGCTTGATTCGAACGAGTTCGATCAAACTGGGACGCAGGAGTACGTCCCAATCGACTGAAAAGTGGTAATTTTTTTTTACACTGCATGCGATATCTATGTAAGGCTTGGTACACACGTGCGATTGCTGTCGCACGACTATTCAGTCGCCAAAAATAGAACACATAGCTTTATATGTAAGTGCGCGCACATGATACGTTGCGATTGATAGGTTTCACGTGCGCGCACTTACATTGAAAGTTATGTGTTCTATTTTTTGCGACTGAATAGTCATGCGACTGCAATCGCATGGGTGTGGGGTATAAATAATAGAGTGGAATTTAGTGCTTCAAAAACTCAATGCTGTCTTCTGTCGTTAAAGCGTAATCTTACCCATCAGCCATTATCCATGGATGGCTCTTGCATCGTTGAAACCGAAAAGCTTTCCATCCTCGGTATGTGTGTTGATGCCAACCTCCATTGGAAAGACCACATATTCGAAGTAGCCAACAACGCGGCGAAATGTCTAGGTTTGCTTCAATGATGTAAGAAATTCTTCACCCCTTCTGATCTAGCTACAATTTATAAGGCGTATATTCGCCCCAAGCTCGAGTACAATGCTCATATCTGGTCGGGTGCTCCACAAACCTCACTGCACCTGATCGAAAGAATACAATACGCGATAAAACTTATAGGGGATAGAAACATCACTGAGTCAATTGACTCCTTTGAACATCGTCGTAATGTTTCTTGTCTTTCCCTGTTTTATCGCTTCTTTCACAAACAGTGCTCCCGCGAAATAGCCGTTTGCATTCCTCCCCTTCAACAATTTGCTCGCAACACACGTCTCGCAAGGAATGCCCATCAGTTTACCCTTAAGCCCAACTTCGGACGTACAGTAAAGTATAGAGATTCTTTCTTTAACACGAATTTCGGAATGCTTTACCAAACACGATTTTTCCCTCCCATTACGATCTTCAAGTATTTAAGACCAATGCGCATCGGTATCTCCTATTTCATCCTCCCTAAGTTTCCCTATGGCCCGCGCTATGCAATGCATTTTAAGGGTATTCATAACCCCTTTAGCGCGCGTGTATTATAAAAAAAAACCCATCCTGTCTCAACCACTTTCGCGGGTAATTAGAGACTAATTGCAAATTCCGAAAAAATGAAGGGAAAAAAAGGGATTTAAAGTGGTAAGAATATTCTTGGAAATACCTAAGAGCAATATTTGCAGTACAAATGGAGCAACATTACCGAAAACCGCAGAAGTCAGGAGGCGGGGGGTTTATTAACCAGTTGTCGAGGAGTGTATGTACAATGTACAGTACATATACTCGTATAAGGAAATGCTATAGCCTGTTTGGACGTATCGCATACAAATAAGGCCTTAACAATGAAAACAAACATTATACAGACATTCCGAAACAAAGTCCTTCGTGGCATAGGTAATTAACGCCCTTGCTACAGAAGAAATAGCGAGTTATAAGTGAAATAGTGACTAAGCACGCTCTATCATAAACTCAGCGTCTGCTTACGCACATTGACTCTGAAATGGAGACGGTCTTAAATGTACGAGACAATAGCCGGAGATTAAGAAGAATCAAGCCAGATGGTATGAAAGCTTTGGGTAAACTTTGCCCAGTAAAAATAAGAAAGAAAAACCATTATTTGCCGATCTTTCATAGATTGGTTCTGCTTCCCAGGTGTTTTTAGTGCGGTAGATTCACTGAGAGAGGAAGCAATTTTCGAACCTTCAAAATTAAGAAACTTCTCTTATTGTGGCATTCAAATCAGGGACGTGCCGTGATGTTCTAAGCAGGGTGTTCTACTTTTTTTTGTTAGATAATAACGTCTATTCTCAGTTTTCTCTAAAACCACAACGAGGACGTAAAGTAAACAAGGCCAACAAAATAATTTATTAAGAACGGGGCAACCACACAACCAAAGTTTTCCTTCATAGTTAGAAATCGGAAAATGTCTGCTAAAAGATTTACTTTTAGTTACCACATTACTTACGAATCAAATCTGGAAGAGACAGTGTTGGCCTTCCAGAATTAATTATTTCCAGTTTTTCTTCCGAATTTAATTGAGAAAATGGTTTCTCTAATAATTTTCCAATAACGCATCGACAGGTCAAATTTTCCTCTTATATTCTTTGGCTTAAAAGAACGACATGCACATTTAACTACTGCCAAAATGCGAATGATCAATGATTAGTAGTCGTGTTTTTTTTTTTTGTAATCTTATAAAGACTTCGAAAAAGATTTCAGAGTAAAAATAAGACTGGATAAAATTGTCCAGGCTGTATTTAACATGGTAAACATGCTGCTGAAACATGTTGCTGAAATATGTTTAGCCTATATGTAGGCTTGTAAAAAAAAAAACGGCTAGTGTTGTGTTGCTTTTTGCTTTCGCTTCAGTCGATATGGAGAATGGAGTTCTACAAATTTAGAGCACATCGAAATCGAACAATAACATATCAAGGGAAGAGAATCGAACAAAATTCAACCAAACAAACGTTAAAATGCGAAATAAAACAGAGTATGAAAAGCAACATAATACCCACAGCCACAGCTAACATCTTCATCACTAAAGAAAAGGATAGAAAATGTGTTGTATCGAGCCTATGGGTGCGCAGTTTGCTGGAAAACTCAAATTGATGCAAAATAAAACAGAATATGAAAAGCAACATCATACCAGTGTGGTCAGATCGTGGGATTTCGCCCATTTTATGGGTTTTTCGACCCCTAAATGGGCGCGTGGGCTTTTGATTAAAATCGTGGGTTTTTTAAACCTATTACTAAAAATCGAAAAATTTCAATTTAAAAAAATATATGGTATCGAGTCTGGGTGCGCAGTTCTCTGGAGAACACAAATTCATGTTTTTGTACAGACGATTGTTGGGACTTTGAATGTGGTAGAACTTTTTTTTGTATGGATATTTCCGTTGGGTTGGTGCGCTAGTAAATGGAGAACAACCGGGCGAGTCGACGTCAAACTGAATTTAATAAAAAGTTGGTTTGGATAGGTTGATAAAGCTTTGAAAGTATGTATGACGGCGCGCGCCGTTCGATTTACTTACGAAAAGAAGAGAACATTTTGTTCGACGTACTGAATTGTTTGTATACATTTTGGTATTGCGATTTTGACTGCGGTGTTTGGTTTGGTTGATTTGGCTATGACGGTGCGGTACAACAGAGTGAACAGAAGTGGATGTTAAAGCAGTATTTTTAATTGAGCATTTTTGAATTGCAACTCAATTAGATATTGTTAGCGCATGTACTTAAACAAATCAATTTTTTATAAAGATGGATTTCGTTTGGGTGTGCGGAGAACACCTGCGCACCTTAAAATAAACGTCACTGATTTAAATCAATAGTTTTCCATCGATGTGAAAACACCTGTGACCGGCATTAGGAATGACTTTGATCACTAAAAGAGAAGCACGACAGATTACCTTGACGATTTGTTTGGTCTATTATTAGAAAAAGCAAGCATCAAAACGATTTGAGTAATAACTGGAACAGCTGACTCAGTCGTAATCGAACAAACGTCAACACGTTTACCATTTTGCCTTGCGTTTTCCTTGTCGCTTCTTCTTTCATTTGTTGCTTAAATTTATCTGGCTCTGCTATGTCTGTGGCATGAGTAACAGAAACGTATTCGAGTTCTCACCAATTTAAGTTTCGAGCACAGCTGATTTCGTAAAACAATAACCCAAGCGATAGCAACAGACCGAACGTGATAAACATAATGGGGAATCTCATTATGAGCGAACGTCTCTTATTTTCAAAATTCTGTTGGAATTGAAATATTTAAACGATTTTTTATTTTATATTTAGAACATAATCATTTGCCAGCCAAAAATATACAAAAGCAAATGTGACATAGTATGTTACGTAACGTATACAAATATGTGAAAAAGAATGTATGTATGCATTACATGTACGTACATACCCTGCAGCCCAAACATTTTGTTCAGTGCTCAGGGGCGTATCAATCGAAAATGGTGCCAAAGTTGCGCCCCTTCATAAATTTTCTTAATATAAGAAACACTTATGCCCGGTTTCACAGTGGGGGCTTAAGTCGTAGCTCAGCTAAGTAGAACGCAGAGCTTAAGTTTTGGCTTAAGTTTTTCGGGTTTCACAGTCATTATATCTGTGTGGCTTAGCTAAGTCATGGTTTTAGTGTCATTGTGTACCATTTATGGAGAAAAGTGATTATGAATGAACTCAAAAACGAAATTTGATTTACACTTTAGTGTCAAGTGATTTTTACCTTTGGTCTCCACTGGCAATAATTCATTGCAAGAAATATGTCAAGCAATTGAAATTTCCAATGGAGACCGCAGATTTCTAGAAATAATTTATTTTATGGAATCAACTTTTATTTTTTGCAATCTCTGTGGAAATAAATTCTAAAATAAATTTGACAACAACTGCCAATTTGAGTTTTATTTAATTCAAACATGAGTGATTGGTGAATTTCTCAAATAAAACTCTGGAATTAATCAACTGTTTTAAACAAAATTAGTGTTTGTGGAATTACAAATGCCATTTATATAAACGGAACAATTAAAAAAGAATGTCCTGGGAAGAAATTGCAAACCAATTTGAAAAGTGTCGAGGACGTGAAAAAAAAAACCAAATGTTTGCAAACATAATGTGGCAGAAAAAAAAGGGATTTTTGTAAAAAAAAAATCGGGTAGTGGAACAGATGATGTTTACCAGCCGCATTTGTTCTACTTCACCGAGTTTGCTTTTTTGGATTCCGTCATAGTTTTGTAGAAAAACTACCAGTCCGTAAGTAGCGATTTGAAAAGAAAGTCCTGGGAAGAAATGGCTTTTGTAATTCCACAAACACTCAGTTTGCTTAACAATGAATAAATAAAGATTTAATGCAGTGAGGGATTTTTTATTTTTATCCACTGATATGGAACAATATTTTTGGAAATCATGAGATATGCTTAACCATTCGGTGATGGTAGATGACATCTAAAAGCAAATGTTTAAATATTTCATCTTCCCACAATACATCTTATAGCAAAGTGGTTTCCAAATCATGCAACTGTCTTTTATGGATAAGTTGAATTAATACAAAAACGATGCCTTCTTTTTTTCCCGGATTTTTCAATTTTTTGCAAAGCCATCACGGCAAGAATTAATAGTCGTTGCTTCGTCGTATACGACATGTTTGCAAATGAAATGTCCTGACAGAATTTGCCCACCCAATGAAAAAATAAAAATTTCTGAAATGATGTCTGATATTATGTCGGAAAAAATATGTCTCGTGGAGACTCGGCGTAAAAAAAAACAATACGAATCAGGAGAAAAGAAAAAGCCGCTGCATCATTGGAAATAAATCAAAAGCCAAGCCCAAAATCTCAAAGCTTTAATAATGTTGAGATAGTGAAAAAATTATTTGAAAGTACCCTTCCCTTGTGCATGGTACACAGTGAAACAGGGATTTCAAATCAATTTATTCAGTAAAAACATAAGTTTTTTTCATAACATATATATATTTATTATTTCGTTTTATTATTTAGGGATAGACAAAAGAATAAAAACGAAAATAAAAACTCTTCAAGTATTAATACAAAAAATAAATAATAAGAACTTAACAGTTCTTGTAAAAATATCACAAAACGTTACTTTTTTGTACGAAAATAAAAGAAAAGTACAACTGGTAATTCAGTTGCTCATAATTATTGCTAGTGAACATCAAGATTTGAAAAATTAACATGGATTGAAAATTATAAATTCTGGAGCCTCGAAATTCTACCATGTTCATGATTCACTGTGTACCACTTTCAACTGATTCACTGTGTACATTGTTGTCATTTCACAAAAACATGTAATCGACAAAAATTATTGAGTCTATATAAACAAAAGTACGAATATTAAACTCAAATGAAGTTACAATAGGTCGAGTTCATAAATGTAAAAATACAGTAACACTGCAACCATTGCGTTCATTATTGTATAAAAAACTGTATAACTAATGTAGATTTTTTAGATTTAGATTTTATTCACTTCAAAAATAAATACAATTTACATTTTCTTAGCTTTAAGTTTGACTTAAGTCCTTCCATGGTTTGGCCGAAGGCCGTCTACCAGACTGACATTTATATTATAATTTATACATAATAAGAAAAAACTATTTACATTTATTGTTTACTTCCTGCAAATACAATTATTTACAATTTTCTGAGAAAGATTTTTAAAAAGTTTCCTGAACTATGCATGTTCTGTAACGAATAGCTCCTAAGCAATATTGATAAAGAAGGTCCCAACTTCGTTCACCGTTCAGAATGTTGATCGTTTCCTGTAAATTAAGCGTGGCTACACCAAAGAAGCGTTTACGAAAATCCTTGAGTATTGGGCAAACTCCCAGGAAATGGAACACATCCTCCCGTTCTTTACGATTGCATAAGTCACACAATAATGGTAGCTCTGGTCGATGTGGAATGTAGTTCAAACTAAGGAGTTCACCTCTTACTTTAAATAACAAGCTGATTTTTTCAGAAGTGTTGTCAGCTAAGAAGTAGGTTTTTTGCTTTATGAAGTGGTTTACTTTATTGTAGTAAGCCCTGTAGATTGACGATTCGGCTTCTTTAATGTACTTATCATACATCATACTACCAGCTTTCTTCAGCAAGTCATCAAATTTTGTTTTAAATGAATCGGGGTTTTCGTCGGCTGATATTAAAAATGTTGATGAGCATTCGATTGCCAGTTTGTTCCACTCATTCACACATGTCCCACCCGAATTTATAATTTGTTCGCTCATCGCCATAACTTTTGCCACATAGTTGAAATGCATTTTAAGGGTGTCCAAAAAGAGGGGCGCTATTCCCGTTTCAAGATATAGCATATAGTTTGGTGATGTCCTGGGCAGTCTGAAGGTACTTTTAATAAAATAACGAAGGAACTTTTCCACGGCTTCAAAAGAACGATATCCCCATGCATGTGCTCCATAAAACAGAATTGCAATTGCGGTTGCTATAAAGACTTTATACTTAGCTATGTGAGAAACGTTATTCTTAAGGATGCAACTTCTCCACACAGAACACATAGCTTCCGCTAATTTGGCTTGTAGATGCTTATGTAGACTTAGGTTAGAACTTAGAAGCAATCAAGACTCCCAGATACTTGTACTCCTTGACTATTTCTATTGACTCCTCTTCAAAAGTCCACTTTTCCCTTCTGGAGTATCTCCCGCCGCCGTTTCTGAATATCATAATTTTTGACTTGGAGAGGTTAACCGATAGATTCCAGGTTTTGCAGTAGCGCTGGAGCCTGTTTATCATCAGCTGCATCCCGTCTATAGTTTCAGCTAGGAAAACTATATCGTCAGCGAACATCAGTCCTGGAATATTCTTTCCTCCCATGGCAATACCACCATTCACCGAGTCAGCTATGTTATTTGTGTATAAATTGAAGAGAAGGGTAACTAACGTATACGCTTGGTAACACTTGCGTTCAATAATGTAAACTTACAGTCGTACTACTGTATAAGCTGTATCTATTTTTATTTGGTTGCAGAAAGTTTACTGATGTCAAAGTTTAGGAGTGATGGGAGTTTTCGATAGATTTAAGTTATTTTACCAAACAAATTCGTGAACATTTTTATTATATGTAGGTTAGAAATGCTTATTATTTGTTTCGGAGAAGATAACGAACAAAAAAATTGTCTGGGAAACTTCTTGTCTCGGTGCGCTTAGCAATGGAGTCCGAATTATTTTCCGGTGCAATAATCACAAATAATAATTTTGGAATATTCCTTGAGATTGTGTTAATTTTTTTTTTTAAACAGTAATTTTCGGCTTCTGTGTGTTATCATTTTTCTCCTTTCTAGCACTGAGAGTGCTGACAATTTTAATTTGGACCATTAAGTAAATTTAAAATTACCCTTGACATTTTTTTTCCCACCATTTTGAAACACAAAGCAAACTCAGAAGTTTTTACACACATTTTTTTACATTTGTGAACGCAATTTATGCAGATGTTTGAATACTGCAACAATACAGAATTATTTGCGTTCATAAAAGTATACAAGTAAACCTGCGGTAAGCTTACTGTAAACAGTTAACATTTATGAACTCGACCTTCGACCATACGCACTTTTTAATAAGATCAAACATAAAACAGAAAAAAAAAATTACTTACCTATGCAGAAAACACAAACACACGAGGATAACCACCTTCGGCAATGCGATCGCGCAGACCGTTAGTCTGTTGCGAGGGGAAGTAAAAATGTGTTCTTTTCTCATTTCCAGATTCATTTTAAAATAAAAAGAGACATTATGAGAGCTATTGATTCACTGTGTACTCTGATTCACTGTTGACACCTTTACCATACCTAAGCATTCCACCGGTTGAATAAAACCTCTGTGTTATCAGAAGTACCTATGTACCTCGGAGTGAGTGCATTATTCCTAAATGCAGAAAGATGTATTTAAAAAAACAACAAATATATATGTATAATATATTTTTATTGCTAACCATTGTGATGGCTAAGCTTTTACCAGCAAGATAAGAAACAACAGCACGGTTTGACTCCAGGATTACGAATGACTTTATTATATCTCTTGTGTGTGAAGTGTGTTGTGATATGTTATGAGTGTGTGTGTTGGCAGAGATGTATGAATGATATGAATGTGTGTGCGTGTATTTGTAATAATAGTGATATACTGTGACAACCATGTTGTCAAATGTTAAATGTTAGACTGTATTTGCATCCAGGACGCAGATCGCGGAATGCTTTGACATCAGAAATCTTGTAAAGTCAGAAAGAATCAACTAGGTGGGAACCTATGAATGTGGTTAACACGATGTCGAATATTTTTTTTTCTTTTCTAACCTAAACCATAAAATTATTATATCATATTCAGAATCATAAGCCATGTTTTTTTGAAACGTAGCTAGCCAGTAGTTGCTAGCAAAGTCAAATTTTAAACATAAAACAAATACAACAACCAGCTGGCTACAACTCTTGATTTTCTCCCCAGCCAAAAGCAGCTGGCTAGGAATTTCGCGATACCTCATCGTTAGGTGGCGCTGAAAATGATTTGTAGAACATTTGACAGACTGCCGTGTGTACGTGTACGAAATGTTTCACGTATACGCTCAATTGATTCGGTTCGATGGATATCACAACAAAACAGCGGCCAGCGCATACACAAAACAAACTAATACAAATATGTGGGGAAAAAAAACAAGAATGAGAGAAAACAGCAGCAGGTAGCCGTAGCGCACGTGCCATCGCCTCATGAGAAACCAAACCAAAACCGAATTCCATATACATATGTGTATGTACATAATGGATGGGGAACTCGGTGTGAATAAAAACAATATGCTTTCCAACTCGACTTCAAACCGTACCACAGAAACCGTGGCCACAAAATATTAGTGCGGGCTTACGTATCTTTACCAGACGAAACCGAATAGTACGTATAACTCGACTTGCGATTTATTCGATTCGTTTCATCGGTTTCCCCAACTCGGTTTGAAATAAATGTAACTCGAGTTCACTAGAGTTGGCTGTAACTCGGGTTAACCCGGTTCATTAACTTGAGTTGACACATCTCTATTCGTGATTCAACCTTCGACCAATGAGCATCTTCTTTTCTAATGTAAACATATTTTGCACATTACACATTTACACACCTTATATTAAAACAGTAAAACATACAAAAATTCAATTTTGGTTTTAAATACAGTTTTTTAATACACATTAACAAACAAGTTATTGTAAATTGTTATACCTTTTTATTGTACATTAAACACATTTATTATGAAACATATTTTATGAAAACACAAATCACACACATAGTTTTTTACTACACATACGTTCACACATTGTAATCATACACATCTACACACATCATATTCGGGATTTCGCCGTCGTCGTTGTTGGTGGTCAAGGGGATCTACATATAAGCTACATATTATGTTACTCATGCATGTATGTATTTGGTTTGTATGAAACACATATAATATCTTAATATATAAAAACGTTTGTGCGTATGTACGTCCGACACGGCTGAACCACTGAAGCTATCCACCTTATATTCACACCATATGTTCGTGTGGTGCTCCGGATGGTTTTTTTTTTTTATGTTAGAGCCCCTTAGGTGGCGTTGAGGTCGCTTTTTCAAAATTCTTATATATGGACCGATTTGACTCAAATTCACACCATATAATATTTAAATATAAAAAAAGTCGTTGGTAAAATTTGGACCCGATAGATGGCGCTGGGGTGCAGATATTTACGAAAATGTGGTTTTCCCCGTATAGAACATTCATATCAACAATATTAAATTTAAATGGAATAATATAGTTTGGTGTAGTCACCAAATCAGCTATCCTCCTTACATAGTATAAAGCAAAGTCCCGATCGGTGTCACATTACGTTTGTAGTAAAGGATCTCAAGAACCGCTGAATAGATTTTAACGATTCTTTTGGTTTAAGATCACTAATTTTTCTGAAAAGGTTTATCAATTAGCTTTGAATTAGATACATATTTAGTTTTAGAGTTTAAGGGACTTCAAATGAGAAAACGAAAATTCAATTTAAAACAAACGGCTATTACATCAGAACAGCTTCTCCCATGTGATTGATATTTATTCTCAGCTTAATAACATTCAATACGTAGATTTAAAGACCAAAATCATATCTGTGCAATTTCTAGAAGCTGGATAATAGTACAAAATGCATTTTTTTTATTTTTTTTTTCAAGCAGAAGCTGCACTGCACTCAATGGCAATCGTGTGGCGTTGATGACGAGTTTTTTTTTAATTCTCTCGTTGCACTCATTTTCGTATTTATTTTCTAGCATTTGTTTTTGATTTTGTTTTCAAAGCATACTGAGTGACTTTTTATGTGTATCACAGGTCACAGCACTCAGTGGCAATCGTGTGGAGTTGATGATGAGTCATTTTCGTATTTCTAACATGCGTACGCGTAGTGGGTTTTTGATTTTTTTTCAAAGCATACTGAGTGACTTTTAATGTGTATCACAGTCGCAGCACACAGTGGCAATTAGAGTTGGGCTAGGTCGTGAATTTATATTCACAAGTATAACTGTGAACGTGATGTTTTATTCACTGTGAATATAACCCGTGAATGTGAATTCACGACGATTCAACTATAAAACTACATAAACTACTATAAAACTACATACATACAATGAATTATTGACTATGTAATGTGTAAATATGCATGTACATACGTCTGCATGTATTCTATCTTTATTAGTGCCGTTAAAAACACTTCGACGCAATAATTCAAAAATATATTGTACTTACCACAGAAACTAATGATATTAACGGATGATTGATTTCCATATGCCTTTTGAAATTGCACAAATTACATTTTGCGAAACTTTCGTCTAATTCAAAGAATTTCCACAAAAAAACAAATTTTCCTTCGCTTTGTTATTGGCGGCATCTTAAAAGTCCTAAACACCAAACAAACAAATGCGTGTACATTTCCTTACAATCCCATATTCGCATGCACAGAACTAAACTTTTTTTTTTTTTTTTTTTTTTTTTTTTTTTTTTCCCGAGGGTAGGTGAAAATCTTCCATAGACACTATGAGAATAGCAAGCGCGTGCTCATAGTAGTGTCAGATTCTTACTGACCAAAAACACCTCCCTTCGATATAAATTTGTTAGATACTGCAACTAAGTTATACTACTTATCAAGCAATTTTTCTATCACGAAATATAAACGTTTGGCAGGTTACTTTCCAATGAAAGATCCTGCATATTCCGCTATTTAGATGCGGTTAATCCTTATCTCGCCAAGTCGAAAGGTTTTGTCCTTTGTAGTCGGCGCAATAAATTGCTCTCATCCAAAATAAGTAGGACTGTATTATTAACATGTCCGATTAGTCGGTTTCTATGTTTTCGCGCGAAGCTTCTAGTTTCAGCTTCGATTGTCGGAATTCCGAGATCCCTGTGGATATCGTCGTTTCTAGCATACCACGGTGCTTGGACAATTTCTCTAAGCACTTTATTTTGAAAGGTCTGTAAAATATTGGCATTTGTTTTCTTGGTACAACCCCAAAGTTGTATACCGTAGGACCACACCGGCTTTAGCACTTGCTTGTATAAAAGCAGTTTGTTCTCGGTACTGAGGTGGGAATGTTTCCCGATCAGCCAGTACATTTCTCTATATTTGATTTCTAATTCTTTACGTTTCATTTTCACGTGCGAATTCCACTTCAGCTTTGCGTCAAGTGTCATTCCCAGGTATTTGGCTTCATTTGCAATAGGAATTCGGGCCAAATTTATAAAAATTGGCAAGTCATTAATTTTTCTATAAGTGAAATTCACGTGAACAGATTTAGTTCCGTTAAGGGCGATCCGCCAGTCCCTCGTCCATTCATTTACTTTATTCAATGCGTTTTGCAGTTTGGCAGTCGTTTCCTCGATTGTTTTACCTACTGCTAGGATAGCGGTGTCGTCGGCAAACGTAGCAAGCATAGTGCCATCTTCTTTCGGTATATCACGAGTATATAACAGATAAAGAAGCGGCCCCAGAACGCTTCCTTGCGGTACGCCGGCCGAAATTTTTTTGAGCTCTGAGTATTCGTTTCCATTTCTAACACGGAAGAGTCTATTTCCGAGATATGAATCCAAAATCTCGTATAGGTACACGGGGAGTACTTGTCGTAATTTGCATTTCAAGCCATCGTGCCACACCTTATCAAAGGCTTGCGAGACGTCAAGAAATACGGTTGAGCATATCTTTTTTTCTTCTAGTGCTTTTTCGATTACGTTAGTAATTCTATGCACCTGGTCAATTGTCGAATGCTTACTTCTGAACCCAAACTGGTGGTCAGGGATTAGATTATTTTCTTCTATAACCGGTTGGAGACGCCTTAGTAATATCCTCTCGAAAATTTTTGATACGACTGGAAGAAGCGAGATTGGTCTATACGATTTTACTTCATATGACGGTTTTCCTGGTTTTAAAACCATTATGACTTCCGCAACTTTCCATTGGCTCGGCACGTGTTTTAATCTGAGTGCAGCATTTATAATATGGAGAAGCTTAATTAATGCTTTTCTAGGTAAGGCTTTGAGAATTTCTCCGGTAATCAAATCATAACCAGGAGCTTTCTTAGGTTTTAGTTTCGCGATCTCACGTTCGAGTTCTCTAAGCGTCGCAGATCTGCGCGTTAAATCGTCAGATGGTGGAACTACCATCCTTGTGATGTTGATGTTGTCAAGAACCACTTGACCAACGTTCGGTTTAAAGGTTTCTTCCAAATGGGCGGCAAAAATATCCGCTTTTTCTTTATCTTCCCTTGCCCATTCATTTTGATTTATTTTAAGTGGCGGCGCGGGGATTTTGGGCTTTTTGGTGCCTTTTACGGCTTTCCAAAGGGAATAATTGGAATCTTTTTTCGCTGTTAAACTTTCAAGGTAAGAGCCTATCGCACGATTTTTAAAATCCTTAATGCTATTCTTTAACAAATTGCAGAGACGATTCAGATGGGTTTTATGCTGTGGAGCACGACTTTGTTGCCATCTTTTACGCGCTTTTCTTTTTTCCCTAATTAATTCCTTTATTTCAGCAGGATATCGTAGACCGTATTTGTCTGGCGTTTTTCTTGGATTATGCGTATTATTCCAAGAGGCGAGCTGTACTATCTCAACGAAGCGATCGACTTCAACCTCAAGTTCATAGGGTGTCGTAAGCGGTACGCTCAGTTCGACATTTACTTCGATTTCGTTCCTAAAGCCTTCCCAGTTAGTTGTTCTGCCGGTTAATTTCGCTGGCTCTCGGTTAAATAATAGTTTTTCGCTCAATGTCAAAATAACTGGGGAATGATCAGACGACAGATCAAAGCTTTCTTCAACTTTTATGTGGTTGTTAGATATTCCTTTCACCACGAAGAAATCGATCAGGTCAGGTATTTTCAAAGTATCAGCTGGCCAGTAAGTCGGTTTGCCCGTCGAATGGAAATCACAACTGTACTCCATACCTGCCCCATAGAGCATTCTACCTTTTTGCGAGATGTATCTAGAGCCCCAGAACGTATGTTTCGCGTTAAAATCGCCGCCAATAATGAAATTAGGTTTCAGCGATTTAAATAAGTTAGTAAAATCACTTTTTTCAAGCGCGGAACGCGGTGGACAGTAAATAGATGAGATTTTAATAGTACGCTGACTATTTTTAACTCGAATTGTGCACATTTGCAGAGTTTCAAGCTCTATCTTTAGGTCTTCGCATTGTTCAATGCAGTCTTTAATAAACAAGGAAGATCCGCCTCTTGCTTTTCCCGAAGGGTGACAAGCGTGGTAATCAGTATAGCCTTTTATTTTTAAATGCGATTCCTTTTTCATGTGAGTTTCAGAAATCAAGCAAATGTCAATATCTTTTTCTCGCATGAATATTTCCAATTCGTCAAGTTTTTGCAAAAGTCCGTTTGCATTCCAAGTACATATTTTTAACATTCTTTTTTCATTCATATTCTAGGTGAAGTACGCGTTTTCCGTGAATAACTCTCGAGCTTAACCAACCTATCGAGAATAATTTTATTTATTTTGCTTTGCTCTTCAAGTTTCGCGAGAATAATTGAGAAAACTTGAGAAGCAGGGTCCGTCGGGATTTCGATGTTTTTTGATTTTTCGGATGCTGCAGCCTGGGCGTAGGTCTGCACTCCTGCTGTCCGAGGGCTATTACTTGATGTCTTTTCTAATGGCTTTTCATTACCATTTCTCTTAAGGCCAGAAGTCGAGGGCTTTTCTCCTGTCACCAACTTTTTCCGCTCTGAACCCGGTGGTTTTTGTTTGCCTACGTTCGCCTGACCGATCTTACTATTTGCATTAGTTAGCGGCCTTGTTATTTTATTTTGAGGCTTATGGAGTGCATCTCTCCGTTTTTGCAACTCCTTAGCTACTTCACAGCCTCTATAATTTGCCGGGTGCTTTCCCTTACAATTAGCACAGATTGCGGAGGCTTGTTTGTTCACTCCACAGTCTTGGGAGAGGTGATTTCCGGCGCATTTCACACAACGCGGTTCTTTTTTGCAGTACGTTTGCGTATGATTAAATCCTTGGCAACGTTTGCACTGCGGAATTATTTTTAAATTTCTACGCATGGGCTCGATTTTGACCACGATATTCAATATGGTTTTAATTCGGTAGATATCGTCGATGCTGTCAGATTTATCGAATGTTAGCATAAAAAGTGGAAGTCCACGCCTAACCAATATGTCTGTATCTATTTCAGATTGTTGCTTTTCCTTCTTGATGATATTAACGGCATCAAGAATTTTAAAGCCTTTGGCTTGAAGGTCGCTCATAACCTCTTCTTTGGTGCATGAGGGGTGAAGACCCCTTGCTACAACACGATGTGGCCTTTCTGAACTAAACTAGCACACTCAAATTCTAAGAACCGCTACAAATTTCAACCTTCATCCATTTTTTCAATGCAAATTCTCAATGCAACCCAGCGAACAATATACATAACACACTATACATACATGTTTGTGTGCGCAAGGCAGCATTATTCAGTATAGTATACACAATATCGTTCACTGCGTTCTGCTTTGTTCTACGTGTCATTCACTGCCTCGCACCTCACGTTAATACTCACGATCTCGACTTTTGTTGTCACATCGTTATTTGGGAAACGTGAAACTATTCACGTTTTAGCGATTCACTGTTTATTTCCAAGTCGTTAACAGATTGCAACTGTTATTTTTTATTCACGGTGAATAATTCACTGGTAGTGATTTTTTGCTCATCACTAGTGGCAATCGTGTCGAGTTGATGATGATTTTTTTTGTAAGTCGCGCTCCTCCGAAACGGCTCGACCGATTTTCATGAAATTTTTTGTGTATACATATTTTGTGGGTAAGGTATGAGAATAGGTTGTAAAGTATATGTATTTCATCTCGCTAGGTGACCCTGGAGTCAAGTTATTAATAACTTCTAAATTTATGGACTCATGCCAAAAGAAATGGATTCAGTGCCAAAAAAGAAAATTATTTAATAAAATCTGGACCCGGTAGGTGGCGCTGGAGTCAAATTATTACTAACTTCTATATTTATGGACCAAAAAGGCTAATATTCACAATATATGTTGGTTCAGTGCCAAAAGAGAAAATTATATAATAAAATCTGGACCCGATAGGTGGCGCTGGAGTTAAGTTATTAAATCTATACATATATGTATATAAAAATGAATGTATGTATGTACAATGTACATATTTATGTTTGCCTTTTATAGACTCGGAAACTACTCAACAGATTTTGGTAAAATTTTCAAAGTACGTTTTTCTTAATATAGAATACAACATAGCATCAGTGCGGTTACTCAACGACCGGCGGTTTTGGTACCTGTCATAAAAAATTTCGTAATTTCAGGTGAAATCTGAATATGAAATATTTTGGTCAATTAATATAGACAGACAGACAGACAGACAGCCAGCCAGAGACACAGATAGATAGATTGACAGACAGACAGATAGATAGACTGACAGACAGACAGATAGATAGATTAATTAACAGACAGACAGACAGGCAAACAGACGGACTGACAGATGGTCTGATTCTTTGAACTAAATGACAATGTATGTATTGAAAGTAACACTATATTTTTTGGATACGGGCGAAGCCGGGGGGGACAGCTAGTATTTTATAATTGTGAAATTGAATATCGCCAATATTGCCAACCATTCGTCAACATAAATATTCTGGTCCTTCTAAAGCCGAATAAATAAAAGTGAAGTGTTTAATAAAAAAATTTACATATTTGATTGCCTTTTCATAAATATATAATTTACGGTTCGTTGAAACGAGATTTAACGCATGCATATACGTACTTTTTTTAACCGTTAATCTCGTGATTGCCATCAAATAACAGTAATTAAGTCTCGCCATCTATACTGTAAACATATATACGTACGTATTTACATACTATACATATTGCATATATTACTTTACATATTGCATGAGCATTAACTTTTTTCGTTGTTCCGCATGCTACGGGTTTTTACATATACATAAGTATATATTTGTGCAAGGTCAAATATCAGTGCCGTTTTAAATCGCGATTTTACATATAGACATAGTACATATAAAAATCACGCGGTATATACATATGTACATATATTCCAGCAGATTTAGATAACCGTAAGATCACGCGCTTAGTTCAAACGGGACAAACTCCTAAACCGTTTCGCGCCTATTGACTTTTTCGTTGAACTTTCATTGAACTTTTTTTGAATTACCTATTTTATTATAAACTAGTGGTTACCCGGTGCGCTTCGCTACACCCATTGAAAACAGTGTTTATGTCATAAATGTAATGAAATTGTTTCGAGTGGCTTTTTGTGAATAGTAATGACTCTGAACAATAATATCATAAAAACTCAAAAACTTACCATCCGAATGAGCTGAAACTTAGACAATATTGTTATAAAGCGAGAAGTGCACGTTAATTAAAAGTTAGCTGTTAGCTGTCACCGTGCATTGCTGTAGTAATAATTTTGAGATTTTGGTTTTCATGGCCATCTATCGGAAAACTTTTGATTTACAAATATTTCTCACTTCAAAACAATATTCTGTAAGTTTCAGCGCAATCAGATAGTTTTGAAATTTTGGTGTTCCAACGCTATCTATCGGAAAACTTGAGAGCTTTTGATGTAAGAACATTTCTGAATTCATTACAAATATATTGTGTAAGTTTCAGCTTAATCGTATGGTGAGATTAAATTTGTTTGTGTTCCAGCACCATCTACCGGAAAACTTGAAATTTTTGATGTACGAATACTTCAAACATCAGAAAAAGTATATTGTGTAAGTTCCAGCTCAATCGGATGGTTAGTTTCGACCGAGCTTAACTCAACAACTTCGAAATACATCATATGAAAGTTAGCTGTAAGCTATCACCGTGCATTGATGTAGTAATCATTTTGAGATTTTGTTGTTCAGCGCCATCTACGGCAAGACTTGAAAACGTTTGATGTACGAACATTTCTCACTTCATAACATACATATATACTGTGTAAGTTTGAGCTTAATAGCATGGTAAGTTCTTAAATTTTGGAAACCCAGCGTCATCTATCGGTAAACTTGAAAACTTTTGATTTACAAACATTTCACACTTCATAACAAATATAATGTGTACATTTTAGCTCAATCGGATGGTTTTGAAATGTTGGTGTTGCAGCGCCATCTATCGGAAAACTTGAAAACTTTTGTTGAAAGAATATTTCTCAGTTCATTACAAATATATTGTGTAAGTTTCAGCTCAATCGTACGGTGAATTAAAATATATTTGAGTTCCAGCGCCATCTACCAGAAAATTCGAAATTTTTTGAAGAACGAACACTTCCAACATTAAGAAATGTATATAGTGTAAGTTTCAGCTCAATCAGATGGTCAGTTTATGAGTTCTGAGGTATCAAAGGAACAGCTTATTTTTATATATAAAGATATGTGAACAATTAAAAAAAAATAAAATAAAAATGAATAAGGTAGTATCGGCCAAAGATTCTGTTCTCGTTGATCCACCTAAGTCCGTACATTTGCTTAAAATAACTGTTCCGCATTTTTCCGGAGACTACAAAGATTGGCCCGCCTTCCGTGACTTAATTACCGCAACGGTTGATTCCAATACAACCATCACGTGCACCCAAAAAATGCACTATCTTAAATCCTTTCTTCGTGGCGATGCCGCAAATTTCATAAAACATACATCGTGTTCTGAACCGAATTACATTGAGGCCTGGGATCGATTAGAAAAACGATACGATCAAAAATTTCTGATCGTTTAATCGTTCATCCAGTCCTTGTCGCTACCATCGTGTACAACACCCAATACCCACATGCTGCGTAAAATCTCTGATGGGGCAGATGAAGTAGAGCGTGGGCTAAATGCATTAGAGTCTAATGATCGAGATCCATGGCTAATCTATGTACCTTTTAATCCAAAAATTCGACCACGAAACAAAGCAAGTTTGGGCAGAAGAAATTAGCTCAAGAGCTGATTGACCTTAAGAATTCTTACAAAAACGCTGCACCTGTCTTGAGTCGTGTATTCAAAGTACTCGGTCGCACCAAACTCGGAACAAAAGCTTTGTTTCGATTGCTTGCGACAAGGTCATGCGTCAAATAGGTGCAGATCTAACTTTTGTTGTCGTCAAAGCAACTCGCGTCATCATACGTTGGTGGATCCAACTAATTCACCAACACAAAGACAAACGGACTCCTCTCCACAAACTGAAACTGCCCAACCAAACTCGTCCGTCGAATTGCCACTCCTGTCAGGGCAAGCCTTCAAATGTAATCGTCTACTTTTGACCATCCTACCAACCGCGCTCGCAAAAATCTAGGATAATGAAGGAAACAATGTCGTCGTTAGGATTTTACTCGATTCGGGATCCCAGGTATCAATATTCGATATCATTAAAGACACAGGAAGAACACAATCTGATAGAGGCTTAGTATATTATTAGCTTCATCATAACAGGAAGCCACTCACAGTTATCGCCTTCATCTTCGAAAATAAACACTAACTGCACTCGGCTAGATCAAAGTCAGGAATTTAACTTAGGACGATTTTGGAGGTTAGAAGAAATAACTTTTGATTCACCCGAGTTACATCATTAAATAAAAATGATCCCCTCTTTTAGATAACAACTGTAATTTGAATGAGGATCGAATTCGGTTGCAAGTATCAGCACATTCTCCGTCGCTCACTTTTGGTAAACAAATGTGGGTAGAGCAATGGAATGTGTTGAGTTGAGGTTTTCTCTAAATCTTCGTGGGAAGATTTAGATAAGAACTTACAACATTATTGGCGTTACAATTGGATTCAATTAGCATTTCAGATTTAGTTTAGAATTAGATCTGAAACAATTAAGATATAAAATAAAATAAATATTACGAAAATATAATATGTTTTTGTTTGTTTCAATAATATAAAAACATAATTGGCGCAGTCGGAGTTCGAACCTTAATATAACTAAAATAGTCGAATTCTTATTGAATATTGAATAATTAAGTGGAAAACTAAAAGTGAAGAAATAAAATATACTTATTTAAAGTCTGGAGAATAAGTTTACCAAGTTTAACGAATGTAGTACTTAAAATAAAAAAAAAGTGAAAACTAAAATAGCAGCACAACAGAAGCTGAAAACAAAGTGAAGACCAAAATAGCAGGACAACAGAAGCTGAAAGCAGAGTGAAGACCCAAGTAGCAGGACAACAGAAGCTGAAAACCAAAGTAGCAGGACAACAGAAGCTGAAAGCAGAGTGAAGACCCAAGTAGCAGGACAACAGAAGCTGAAAACCAAAGTAGCAGGACAACAGAAGCTGAAAGCAGAGTGAAGACCAACATAGCAGGACAACAGAAGCTGAAAACAGAGTGAAGACCAAGTTAACAGAAGAATAGGAGAAAGGTGAAGTAAATCAGAAATTAAATTGTGTTAAAAAGATGTTTTCAGCTTACATATTTTGAACATTAACTAAGAATAAACAGAAAAGTTAAAGTTAAAATATAAGAATATAAGAACAAAAATGGAAGCTATACCAGCAGCAGATAAATTTAGATTAGTATTAGACCTTGTAACGAAAATTCCAGAATTTAATGGAAACAGAGAACAGCTAGTAGAATTTATTGAAAGAGTTGATAGTTTAATTCCGGCTATAAATTCCTTTCATATAGACAATGCAAGTATTCTTAAAGGATATATCCAGCTTTACAAAGAAGAGCTAGGATTAATGATTGGGATCGAATTAAAGAAGTAATTATTGAAGAATTTGGGGAAAGAATCAGTGCCGCATTTTTATTAGACAAGATTCGTGTAGCTAGGGTTCAAACAAATATAGAGAGTTTTTTTTAATGAAATCAATAATTATCTCTGTAGAATAAACAATATTAACTTACTTCAAAATAATAACGAACAGGGAATTATAGACTCCAACAATAGTACAGCATTGGAATCATTTACAATAAATTTACCCGAACCAACTAAAACAATAATATTAAGCAGAAATCCAACAACATTGAAAGATGCCTACAAAATAATATTAGAATTAAACCACCAAAATAATGGCATAAACAATAGTTTAACGAATGTTTATAATAATAACAATAATAACTACCGTAGACTTAACGACAGAAATAATATTTCGACACAATACCGTAGTTCAAGACCATTTAACGACATTAATAACAGACCATTTCAGAATAATAACTCAGGACAATGTAATAACAATAATAACAGACAATTTCAGAATAAAAACCCGAGACAAATTTATAACGCTAGTAATAGGCAGGTCCAAAATAACTTCGGACGGTTCTCAAACAACGGATCAGGAAATATTAATTCAAGACCTTTTCATAACAATAGTGGTAGATATTTTCAAGATAACAGTTCTAGACAAATCAGCAATACTAGAGATAGTAGACAAAGACGTTTTCCTCAGAATAGAAATGATGTTCAAGAACCAATGGACGTCAATAACGTAGATAGGCAGACAACTCAAAGAGCAGAAAATTTTCATGCAGAAGCCTCGGGAACTATGCATCTCCAGTAATAGAACTAACTATAGGAGGACGCAAAATTGATTGTCTAGTAGATAGTGGTTCATCTATATCAATCTTACATGAAACTTTATTTCCAGAAAATAATAATATTAAAACAAAACCCATACCGATTTCTACAGTTATAGGGCAGGCAGAAATAAATTTTGAAAAAATCACAACAGTTCCAATAGAATTTAAGTTAAATGCAACAATGTCTTGGAAGCTGATGAATTTAAATCATAACAATTTTCATGCAATAATAGGATCAAACATATTAGTACCTTTAAAAGCAAAAATAGATTTCGACGATTGTCATGTAGAAATAAACAATCAATTAATAAAATTCAAGGGATTTGATTGCCCATTCAGCTATGATGAAATAAATGTGTTAGAACCCATAGAAAAAGAAAACATTCTAATAAAGAAATTAAATTTATCTAAATTCAATGAGGAAGAAACAGAGAGCGTAAAGCAAATATTAAAAAACAATAATTACGTATTTTTCATCGAAGGCCAAAAATTGACCAGTATAGATAGTATTAAGCATGAAATAATAACAACAATTTCACAACCAATTTATTCAAGAGCATACCGGTTTCCTCAAGTGCATGAAGAAGAGGTTGAAAGGCAGGGCAAAGAAATGCTAAATCAGGGAACTATTAAGGAACGCAACAGTCCGTTCAATAGTTCTGTATGGATAGTTCCGAAAAAATCGATAATCCAGGCCAACAAAAATGGAGGCTGGTTATCGACTACAGGAAACTAAACGAAATAACTGTAAGCGAGAAATTTCCTATCCCCAATATTGACGATATTTTCGACAAGCTGGGTAGAGCTCAGTACTTCAGCACCTTAGATCTGGCGAAAGGTTTTCACCGAATTATGGTCAATGAAAAAGATCAACCAAAAACCGCTTTTTCCACTCCTCAAGGGCACTTTGAATATATCAGAATGTCCTTTGGTCTTAAAAATGCACCATTAACTTTTCAAAGGTTGATAAATAAAGTGCTTAAAGGTCTTATTAATAATATATGCGTAGTTTATCTTGACGATATACTAGTCTTTAGTACAAGCTTGGAGGAACACAAAGTTAATCTTGACAGAGTTTTTAAAAGGCTTAGAGAATATAACCTTAAGATTCAAATAGATAAGTGCTGCTTTTTCCAAAAGGAGACGCAGTACTTGGGGCATATATTGACGGAGGACGGCATTAAGCCTGATCCAAGAAAAGTCGAAGCAATTCGGAACCTCAAGTTACCGAAAACTACTTAACAGATCAAGAGCTTTCTAGGCATTACGGGCTATTACCGTAAATTTATAAAAGATTATGCTAAAGTTGCCCAGCCTATGACTAGATATCTAAAGAAAAATGAACTCATTAACATTTCGGATTGTCAATATATAAATGCTTTTGAGAAACTTAAAGAGCTTATCACCAATCATCCTATTCTGCATTACCCCAACTTTCATAAAACATTTCAACTGACAACATATGCTAGCAAATATGCAATTGATGCAGTTCTTAGTCAAGATAACCACCCCATTTGTTATGCTAGCCGAACGTTAAATAAACATGAGATAATGTATAGTGCCATAGAAAAAGAATTGCTGGCTATAATTTGGTCAACTAGCTATTTTAGACCATACCTTTACAAAGTAGAGTTTGATGTACTCACTGACCACCAACCGATCAAGTGGTTACATTCAACAAAGGATTGCAAAGATATCAGTTCAAGACTGCAAAGATGGATATTAAAATTAGGAGAAAATTCATTAAAATTTTACTATATAAAAGGAAAGGACAATAATGTAGCTGACTTTCTAAGTAGGATTAACACATACACAAATGAAATAAACGCTATTAATATAAATGAAAATATATCGGAAGCAAATTCTAAAAGCGCAGAGCTAGGCACAATTCACAGTCAAGATGAAAACTTAGACGATCATATTCCAATAGTGGATACAATAGTTAATAAATATAAAACCCAAATAATTCTTTTAAATTCAAAAACCAAAGAAATGGACTTTGTCCATAAAAATAGAAGAATATATATTTCAAAACAGGATATTGACACCAATGCCATGACAGACATTTTTAGAAGACTTATAAGGAGTGACATTACAGGAGATTACACAGAACTAGATGACCATTCATACAATCAAGTACAGTTAAAACTAATAGAATTATTTAGCAATGATAGAAGTATACGATTTAGGCGATGTACATATTTGGCAGAAGACTTAAAAAATGAAGAGGAAATTCTTAGATACATTCGAAATGTTCACGAAAAAGAATCAAACCATCGGGGTATTAATATTAACTTTGAGTTTTTAAAAAATGAAATATATTTTCCCAAATTAAAGATACTTATTCAAAAGTATATCAATAATTGTTCTACATGCCAAGAAACAAAATATGACCGAAGTCCGATCAAAATTAAATACAAATTAACAGAAACACCATCTGACCAAAACGAAATTGTCGGTTTAGATACTTGGACCATGAAAGGTCAACGATTTTAAAGAAGTATCCATAGATTTACCAAACATACAATAGTATTTCATCTAAATGATAGGAATCTTATAACAATAAGAGATACCTTAAAAAGTAGACATTCTGTATTAGGAAAACCCAAACTTTACATAGCCTTTTGAGAAACGAGAACATTGAACTTCTTCTCACAAAGCCGAGTAGCCATACTGGCAATTCCGATATTCAAAGGCTTCATAATACATTAAATTAACAGATAAGAGTAATGGAAATAAACCCTGACTTTAAAGAACTCGATATGAAAAGTATTTGTTTCAAAGCCGTAGAATTCTATAATAATTCAATACATTCCATAACAAAAGAAAAACCCATCAACTTTATTTTAGGAAATATTAGAACAGACAAAACTAAGATTAAAGAACGAATTCAAGCTGAAAAGGATCGTAGATTAAAAAGGTTAAATATAGAAAGACAAAGCGAGCCTTGTAGAGAAGAAGAACAAGTCTTAATAAAAAATTATAAGTCTCTTAGACATAAACAAGAACCCAAATATAAATTACATAAAAATCAAAATCTACACCCGTCTAATATTAAAAGAAAGTATAAATATATTCCAGATGTTTCCCACAATAATATTCCTTCTACTCTGGTCGACGCTAATAAACGGCGAGGCGAAAATACAAATTGAAAAGCTGGAAGGGCAAAACGGATTTCTTACCATTAAACTTCCAGATGCAGAGCTTTTTGAGGAGTATTCAATATTTATGCATGTAGTTGATCTAAACCTGGGGCCTGTTTCACCAACCACTTTTCACTTTACACTTTGCAACTTTGCAAATTATCTTTGCAAATTTCGTTTCACCAAACACAAATTTGCAAAGAGGAAATTATTATTTTGAAAATTTGCAAAATGTTTCTCTTTGCAAAAAGCGTTTCACCAAACTCTCATTTGCAAAGAGAAAAGTATTTTTTTGCAAAGTGCAAAGACTTTTTAGTTTGCAAAGAATTCGTTCATTTCGTTTCACCAACCAAATAAACTTTGCACTTTGCATTTAGAATTATGCAAAGCTTGTCAATAATATGCAAAGAAAAATTTTGATTTGCAGTTGAGCATTTGTAGCGTAAAGTTCGTAAATATATAGTTAAAAAATTAAAATGAATCGTTTGAAAGCATTTTTGAGAATGAAAAGAATAATAAAGTACGTTTGCAACGGTTCTAATGTTTATGTCTTTTCTATTTTTCAATCGTGATGAAAGAAAGTTGTTTCCTTTGGTTTTGGTGTTGTTTTTTGTTTCTTTTCTATTTTAACCCGGCTATGGCAAAGCCAACAAAATCCTGCACGGGAAGAGTGGACGAATAATAGTAACTCGGCATACAGACACTGCAGTCTTCGCGGACGGATCTAAAACTGTTAAAGAAACGGGACTGGTATATTTTGCATGAACACAGGGCTAAAAGTATCCTAAGGCCTTCAGCCTCTTTCAGGCAGAAGTTCTAGCCATACTTAGGACTCCCCAGTGGTCCTGATAATGCAACGAATAGTCAGGTACTGCCGAATAATGCTAAGGGCATTATGCAGAACAAGGTAAGACTATGTTGGGTGCCTGGGTCAGTTTGTTGAAGAAAGCAACGTGTCTGCCGATGAGTTGGCAGGGAAGGTAGGGAAACTGCTGACTATGGCCAAAACTAACTGAAAAGTACGACACAATAGTAGCCCTGATTTCAATTTTTCTCAAAATCTTTTACGATTATTTCAATAAATGATTTTAAAAAAATACCTACAATGACATATTAATGTTCCTTATGCACTTCCGGGCAGCGGAGGTCTTTGTCTTTTTTTTATTGATTTGTGTAAGCCTTTTTTTGTTAATTAAAAAAGCGGTTACAGCACGTAACCATTAGGTTATTAAGTTAATCATAGAATTAAAATTGTATTTTTTGTTTGTCTCTATTTATTTACCATATGCTGAATTGGAAATGGAGCTAATATCATGGAGTCGCGTCTATGCATGGAACAAGTAAAGCTACAGCTCAAGCTAAGTAGCTTGACTGGCCGAACACAATGGTGGAGCTGCAGTTGAAGTGTGCATGTGCAGCACTTACTTACTTAGTCGGCGCTACAGCTCGATGTGAACCTGGGCCTGCTTCTCGCAACTATTTGTGTGTGCGTGTTATATTTTTGCACGAATGGAAGGGACCTACAGTTTTTTGCCGACTCCGAACGGCGAGTTGAGAAGCTCAATCGTGACAAATGATACTCTTTGATGCTTGTCAGACATTCGAAAGAGGTGGGCACTGTGAAAAACTACGACGCACTAACCACTTGCGCTACGGTGCCCGCATGTGCAGCACTGTCAAAGTTAAAATACACGTAAACCCTATGCGTAGACAATGCGAAGTTACAGCTGTAGCATGAATATACAATATGCTGAAGCGCAAAGTTGAGCCAGGGTTGGGGTCACAATCCCGAAAACCAAAATCCCGAAAACCCAAAATCCCGAAAATCCAAAATCCCGAAAATCCAAAATCCCGAAAAGCCAAAATCCCGAAAAGCCAAAATCCCGAAAAAAAATCTCGAAAACGAAAACCCGAAAAATTATATAAAATGCAACATTTGCGCAAATTTTTCATTTTATATAATTTTTCGGGACTTAATATGAAAGTAGACAAGTGTTTGTCCATTCCCGTTGGCGTAAGTGTTGTAATATTTTACAATTCGCAATGTGCAGTGTGATAGCTGATGGATTAGATTTTAGTTTCAGTTAATGGATTGGTTTAACACAATGGCGTATATACTGATCGCTCTTTTAGATGAAATGTGAAAACATGAAATACTTATATCGAAAATAATTTCCGGTGAAAACCAAAGAATAAGAAAACGTTACGTTATTAAGAAAAACAAAATTTAAAAAAAAATAACGCGGCACATAACGAGCGTTCTGAAATAAGTTTTTTTTAATATGAATTGTGCTCGATATGAACTTGTATTAGATATTGCTTTGCCATAGATCGTTTCTTAAATGTTTTTTGTCAATAAGGCTTGAACTTTCTTGTTATGTTTTACTTATTTGAAGTTTGTTATCATTATATAAATAGGCGAATGCAAAACAGTTCAACCCCTTTTTAACTGCCTAAAACACAACATATTCGCTTGATTTTTGTGCAGTATGTTATTTTTTTTGCTAATGTGTTGTGTCTAAGCCAGGTAAAAACCTGGTGCGATTCTCTCGCACAATTGATTAAATTTCGATACCAGTTTTGTTTAATATGTGAAAAAAAATTTCTTCTAATTTTTTTTCCTGCAAACAAAATTTTATTTTCACTTTCGGGATTGTGAGTTTTCGGGATTTTGGAATTTCGGGATTTTGGGCTTTCGGGATTTTGGTTTTCGGGATTGTGTCGGACTCCCATTAAGCCAACTTCAACTTTCGAACGTGCTGCTGCTACTTTCCATTGTGTCCGGCAGGGAGAATTCGCCTCTGAAGGTAGCATAACAACTCTAAGACCACCTGCTTCTGGCAAATTCAGTCGTTCAGCAGCAGGTGAATCACTTCCTATTACTTCGAGAATAGCCCCATCGACAATATCTAAAGATAACGCTCTTGCACCTCCAGTTTCTGTTTTTGTATAATTCTTCCTTTTACTTTTAGCCTGAGAAAAATAAATCATATTGCATTTATGTATTAATTTTTAAGTTAAAGATGCAATGTGCTTACTACCATCCAACTGCTCCCGAAACCTTAAATATTCTCTCTGTAAAAAGTCGACTTTCTAAGCTAAGGCCGATGCGAGAGCACAATATATACATAAATATGAATTCATAGCGTTTACTTTGCAACTCGATTACAAATGCAAAGTTCTCATTTTGGCTGGTGCAACGCTTATACATTTCACTTTGCAAAAAGGTCTGAAAAATTGTAAAGTGCAAAGTCGTGAGAACTTTGCATTTTTAATAAAACACTTAGCAAGGAAATTATTTTTTTGCAAAGTTGCAAGGTGCAAAGTGAAAAGTGGTTGGTGAAATAGGCCCCTGGTCGAAAAATTAATTGAAGAAATAGAAAAAGATTCTAAAATCATGTTGAAAGAAGGCGAACTTTCAATAATAGAAAAAGAAATACATAGATGATTTAAAGCATATGTATAGGACACTGATTCCGAATAGGAAAAAGAGAGGATTAATAAATCTGGGTGGAACTGTAATGAAATGGCTTTACGGTACCATGGACAGTAATGATAGAGAAGATATAGAAGAGCGTTTTAAAATTATTGAAGGCAATAACCATAATTTAATAGAGACTATTAATAAACAGATAAACATCAATGAAATAACCAACAAAAACATAGACAGTTTAAGAGACAGTATAATTGAAGATAGGAAGAAATTAGTTAAATTACTACTTGATGTTAATGAAAGAGATAGCACTTACATTAAAGATATTTATGTGAATAAACAACTAATCAGAATCGGCATTTTAAAGAATGAGCTCGAAAAACTACAAAGTAATGTATTAAGTATTAAAATGGGTTATATGATTAGAAGCATTCTTACAAATGAGGAAATAGAATATTACCAAATAGATTCTTTAAAACTAGAAAATATTAAAATGGCACTAGGCAAATTTAAAGATACGTTAGATTTTGATATCAAAGTCCCAAAAGAAATAAAATTTGTCGAAAAATATATTGTCTGATGAAGAATACTATGAACTTGATTTCAAAATGAAAACTGTTGTAGGTCTGAATGCAAGTTTTTATGAATTAAAAGATGATATGAATATTAAAAATTTAAGAAAGGTAGATGAATGCATCAAAGACCTTTTTATTGGAGTTAAACAATGTAATAAGAAAAAAATACTAAACACGAAATTTTAGAGCTAGATGCCGGAATTTACTTATTCAAAAATTATAAAAACGTTGATATGAGAAATACCTGTAATAATCAAAATTATTCATTAAATGGAAATTACTTGATTAAATTTAAGAATTGTATTGTAAAAGTGGGAGATATTGAAATAAATAATAATATTAAAATATTCAATAACGTTATAACTATTCCAAACTATGAACATTTAAAAAGAATAAACGTTACTCTTTCACTTGATGAAATGCAAACGTACCAATATGAAAACATAAAAAAATCAATGAACTTCATTATGAAAAGAAGACTCATTTTATTTCATTCGAAGTTACAATCATTGTTATTATTATTTTAATTTCGATTTTATTATATATATTCTATAAAAAATATTATAAATTAAAACGAAATGTATTTCATGTAAAATTTTCGACGCAGGAGATTTCGAAACAAAAGGGGGGAGAAGTTACATCATAAAATAAAAATGATCCCCTCTTTTAGATAACAACTCTAATTTGAATGAGGATCGAATTCGGTTACAGAACAAGTATCAGCACATTCTCCGTCGCTCACTTTTGGTAAACAAATGTGGGTAGAGCAATGGAATGTGTTGAGTTGAGGTTTTCTCTAAATCTTCGTGGGAAGATTTAGATAAGAACTTACAACATTATTGGCGTTGCAATTGAATTCGATTAGCATTTCAGATTTAGTTTAGAATTAGGTCTGAAACAATTAAGATATAAAATAAAATAAATATTACGAAAATATAATATCTTTTTGATTGTTTCAATAATATAAAAACATAATTCCCGCATCACTAGATGAACAATTAGCTGAAGAAAACTTCGTCAAAACCCATATTCGCCGAACAGATGCCAAATATGAGGTTCAATTGAAGATCAACGAGAGTTATCTCCGGTAGATTTCGAAGAATCGAATGCTGTTAAGATGCTCGGCTTACAGTGGTGTCCATCGCGGGACTGCTTTTCATACAAGGTCAAACTTTCAAATTCAGGCACATGTACAAAACGACGTATACTATTCGATACTTCTAGCATATTCGACGTAATCGCAATAAAAATTACGTTCCAGGAGCTTTGGAGAATGCATCTTAAATGGAACGAAGAAGTTCCGGACAATTTGGCACAGCAGTTAACAACTATACGAAACGAATTACCACTCGTCGAATTGTTATCTGTTCCCCGAATTATGATAACCAATAAGGAGAATCGGGAGTTTCATGGTTTCGACGACGGATCTTTAGATGCCTATTTAGCCGTCGTGTACTGTAGAAGCATTGATACAGACAACTCCATATCGGTTACCTTTGTTGCAGCCAAGACAAAGGTCATTCCGTTGAAGGTGTTGCCTCTCCCGAGGCTCGAATTATGTGGCGCACTTTTCCTTACGCGTTTATTCAATAAAATAAAGATCTCATTACAGCAACCCAACATAAGAACCTTTGCCTGGACCGATTCATCAATAGTACTCCATTGGCTGTCGGCAACTCCAAAGAAATGGTCGGTATTTATAGGAAACAGTACATCGGAAATTCTCACATCCATTCCAATCAAATCTTGGAATCACGTTTGATCGGCATTTAATCCTGCAGATGTGGCAACACGAGAAATGTCACCCTCTACACTGTCGCAAACGGAGTTATGGTGGAATGGACCCCAATGGCTGAGGTAAGAAAGAATTCAATGGCCCTTATCGTGTTACAAAATGAAAGACATCGACCCTGCTCAACTGGAAAAGAGGAAGGCAGGTATCTTCAACACAGGTATTCGCATTAACTAAAAGTACAATAAACATCCTTGAAAATAATTGGCACAACACATCAAGCTGGTATAAATCGGTACGCGTTATATCCTACGTGCTACGTTTCGTCAAAAATTGTCGTCTATCTTTCAATGTTCGCCAATTTGAAGCTCTACAAACTATGGAGCTATCGCTTGCAAAAACACAACTTATCAAAGCTGCTCAAAATTCCGTGATGAAATCATAGCATTAAACCATAACTCAGAACTGCCATCAAAAAACAAGTTGCTGTCCTTAAGCCCTTTCATCGATTCTTTTGGTGTTCTTCGTGTCGGCGCACAGTGGTCGATTTTGTGGCGCTAGCTGGACTTAAATCTTAAATGAACGTTTTTTAATTCTTTAAAAGCAAAATTTATCTAATTATGATTCTAACAACATACCTAATGCTTCAGGTGGCAACGATTTACTTTTTTTTCTGGAAGATGCCTTTTATCACTTATAATAGCCCAGTCCAATTAGATCAAAAGAGGGGCTGACACGAAAAAAATTCCGCGCAGCAATTTTCTTTTGGAAATCGTTGGGGGGCTTACTGGCAGTCTACATTTTGGTTTTCGGGATTCCAACCCTGTTGCGTCATACGCCATCTTGAATTTGAGGGTGAATTTTTGTTTATTGAAGAACTCGTTTATCTTCAATTTTACACAAAAATAGTCATTACCAAAGTTGTTTGGAATTAAATTTACAGTTTTGATCCTTATCAATTTTTCCCTAGGATCGATATTTTTCAATTTAGACCCGAAAAGAGGGGTAATTACAACTTCGGTAACATCCATTTTGCATGAAATATTGAAAATAAACGAGTTCTTCGATAAAAAAAATCTGTACGGGCAATTGAAATTCCTTGCCAAGCCAATACTTTTTAAATTATAAGAACACATTGGAAAATTAGTGATACAAACGTTTCGGCGTAAGTTACGCATTTAGTATGCTGTTCATCACTTATGTTTATGTCCAATATTGAAAGCTTTGAATGCACATACTACAACTTCATTTGCACAATCAGAAATGAAAGGTTTAAAAAATCTGTCATCACGCATATAGTAAAATATTTCTCTTCTAGTAATAAAAAACGGCCTGTTGGAAGGGCATTGGTACCTTTAAAAATTAAAAAAAAAACTTTATGACAGGTCTTGGCACGTAATTTATACACTTAATTAAAGTGTAATACTGGAACTTGACGGCAGAATAACTTTCGTAATTGCACTATGTGGTACTTTTTTTAATCTCTCTTTATACATACATTACATTATTAATTATTATTATTATTAATTGAAATTGTTATCACTAATCACTCTTTTTTATAACATAATTTTTATACCTACAGTGGACTCTCCCTAAGTCGAACTCTCTATAAGTCGAATTTCTCTCTAACTCGACGGATTTCGCCATATTTTATCATTCCCTTCAATTTTCCATACAAAAACTAAGTCGAACTCCCCCTAAGTCATCACTCTCTCTAACTCGAACACATTCTCTCGATCAATGGCATCTTTTTTCACCCCTTAAGTCGAATTTTGTTTAGCATAAAACAAAATAAAAATACATTACCCATTCGAAATTCGTATTTGAGTATACTCTGCTGTGACTGCATTATGCATTATGATTATGCCATTGCCAAGTCTAACTCTTTGTTGGGCTTTCTTAAGCGTAATAGTAAATACTTTCGAGATGTACATAGCCTTAAAGTTATATAGTGCTCGTTAGTCACACCTTATTTAGAATATTCATCCGTTATTTCGGATTCACCATATGCCATTCACGAGCTCAGATTGGAAAGAGTTCAAAAAAACTTCACGTGATACGCGGTTCGTAAATTAAATATGTTTGATGTGCTTCCTAATTATGATAGAAGGTGCAAATTAATTGGTTTGCAAACCTCAAGTTTCAGACGCAATACAACTTCTATCATGTTTATTCGCGATATTATTAATTTTCATATTATTTCACCAGAATTGGTTTTTCTATTAAATATACATATATGCTCCCCAAAGGTCTCTGCGGGTTAGAAGCTTATTTTTTCCAGAAAGGCATAGAACCAATTATGGCACTAATGAGCCTATTACAAGGTGCATAAACACAGTCAATGAACTATGCAACGAAATTGATTTTTGCTTATCACGAGCTGAATTTAGAATTCGCGTTATTTCATTGACTTTTGATTAATTTATTTTTGTTTATTTGAAGTAGTCTATAAGATTGAAAATCGGTAGATGATCCTTAGTCGCGCAACAAACAACAGTTGTGTAAAGCGATACTGAGAGTATACACTAGAGAACGTAGTGGTCTGTGTGCTCTGTGATGAAAAAAAAAGGCAAACCAGCATATGTCGTTTTTTACAACTTTTCAGGAGAGCAGTTGAAAGGTTTGATGTTAGCTGAGAAAAAAAACTATGCATCGTATAAGAAAGTTGTGGATACAGAAATAAAGATCAGAAAAAAAATATTTTTCTACAATTACCTATGGTTGCGTTTGTTTCAGTAACTATTGGAGCATGAGAACATATTATGTCAAAAGCTTACGGAAAAGCTTTACATATGCTTTCATATGCATATGTTTTCCATTATGCATATTATACTTACATATCCTAAATATGTGTAGCATCGCGTGTGCCATCATAATCAGCTCGTCGTGTTTCTTCCATATTCTTGGTACCTCCATACAAAGATACAGTTTCTTAAAAGTTGCAACGCAAAAACAAAAAAAACATTGTTATCCTTGTCTTTGTGTTGTTGGTTGCATTCAAAACAGGTTTTTCAATGGATCTATCTGCGTAATGCCCAAAACACATGTGCAGAATTCTCTGCGCAGAGAAATTATAACACACATGCTTCAATACGCGAAGCTACATGTAATTTCTGCATGCAGTGCTGTTCTGCTAGATGTCTATTTCTTAATTCTCTACAAAAACAAATGTTTCCCTCTATTACTCGAATTTTTCCAAAACTCTCTCTAACTCGAACAAATCTGGGTATCCCATAAAAATTTGACTTAGGGAGAGTCGACTGTATTTAAATTAATTTTTTTGTTTTGTATAGTACTTATAATGGGGAGTTTGGGACATATTTCAGTTTTTAAATAGATCTTTAAAATTGGTAAAAACTTGCACTTACAGTGACGCAGTCAATTTTTAAGTGAAACAGATGAAATCAATCTGAACTTAAGATGCAACTTTGTGGAGCTTGTACCGTAACAAATTCAAGTATGAATTGGGAACATTTCTTGGTTTGAACATGTCATTTGTATAGTGCTCTCTAGATAAAACGGCAAGAAAATTACAAAAACGAATTTGAATTTTTTATTTATGACCAGCTAAATCGTACTAAATCGACCACTGTGCGGCGGTCGAATAGAACACTCGAACTTAACATATTCTGAAAAACAACCCATTCTTTTATGCAAGTCCCATCCAATCTCTAAGCTTATCGTTGAACACTCACATAAAAAATATTTTCACGCAGGTGTGTCCCTCTAATTCGCATTAACAAAACAATCGTTCTATATTCTCGGTGGCAGAAATTGCCGACATTCGCGCGAATTTTAAACTATTATTTTCTCAAATTCTAAATGGAACGGACAAAAAAAAACTACTGAACGGATTTGAATGCGATTTTTTGCAATTGATTCTGGTCGGATTAAATCTATCAAATGGAACAAAAAAAAAATCAATATATTTCAATAAAAAACTCTTAATGAGAAAAAGAAAAGTTTATATTTTACTTCTGGGCATTTATCTCACTCTATCTTAGTTCTGAAATAACGTATTAAAATAAAATTTACATATTTGTTTAGATTATTTTACAACAAAGATTTTGATATACATACATATGTATGTGTATATTTTCTTTGTACATTTTCTGTGAGAAAAGAAATAACATAAAGAAATATTGTTTGTTTGCTTGAGCGAAAACGATCAGTGGTGACCATTGCCACCGTCAAGGCATCAGCGGGTCCTGGTATTCGTGTATGCGTGTAGTATACGTGCTTGGGATTGCTTCGTGCTAACAAATATGTATTCTAATTGTTCGATCATCGCCCTAATTCAATAACTGGATAAATTTGGTTGCAATTTTTTTTTATGATAAGTAGATGTAGGGCTTGGAACAGAGACATATTATGTATGTATTATGTATTGACGTTTTGGCGGTAAGAACATGCTGTATATTTAAGAAAGCGGAAAAGTTAGATTGGAGGAAATTGCTAACCCACCTAGCCACTTTTTTTTTAATATCTATGGAAAATCCTATATCCAAGCAATTCATTCAGTCTATCTATACAAGCAAGGATTCATGCCAACTTTTATGGTGCAAGGACGAGTGTAGCATTTAGTTGGAAGTCTCCTTCCGGTAGACAATTTATTACAAATACCCATATCTACATACAAAGAGAATATTTTTGTATGCGCTGCGAAGCGGGTAAATCAGCTAGTCTACAATAAAACACAAATTCAGTCTTAGTTCAGAACTCAAATCCATTTCGAAAAGCTATCCTATTAGCTATAGCGATTTTATAAATCATATAATAAGACCAATATTAAGAAAATATTTAATTTCTTTTTATTAATATGCATTTTAAAATAATATTGAATTTTAAATTTAAGTACTTTACTAAAATATTAGCTCTGTTTAATATGATCAACTGATGGTTTCTTTGATCGATTCTACTAACTGCTATTCTAATACCATCTCCAATGTGAAATAAATAAATAAATAAATAAATATTTCGAAAAGCCCGAAGTTTAAGTCATTATTCTACATTTTGTTTCCAAGAAAGCCTCAAATATTATTAAATATATTCAAATTAACATTTAATCCAAATATTTGAACCAAATACTCATCAGATGAGTCACACAAATTGATCAATTGACAGCAGTTTCTGAGTTACAATTAGTTCTGAAAAATCAATAAATTTAAGGATTCAAGTAAGCAGTAAAGTATCCTGTGTTGTTACCTGTTTTGTGAACTTGCGTGATACCAGGTAATGTACGTCAAATAGTGTAAATTTATTAACGATTTGGATAGTTTTTATTATTAAGGAATACTCAAATCTAGATGCACTTAATAGCTTTATCAATTAGTGCAGTCACGCACTTAGCAGATATAATCTATTTTTCAGCACCCCTATTTAGTCTATCATAACTAAAAGACATACAATTTAATGACTGCTGAATGTATTTCACATCCTTATATATATTATAAAATGCAAAGTCTATTTCTGTTCGTTGCCAATTGTATCGAGAACCATTAATCCGATTAACGTGTTTTATTTTTTTATTCATAGATAATTTCTCTGACCAGGTTAAAGCATATAAATAATCATAATATTCCTTTAAGGAGTTAAGATAATAGTCAAAAAACTGCATATCCGTGAGGAAAATTGTGATTATACAGCCCTAACTCAATAATGGCTTATCGGATTGAAAAACCAAAAATAGATGAAATTAGTAAATTTGTCCCTAATTCATTTGAGATACAAAAAATCCTCCTGCGTTGTCCTGAAGCTGAGCAATGTTCAAAACAACCACTGCCAGCACTCCAGCAGTCGTGCAGCAGTGGGTATCGTTGCAATAGTATGTGTGTGAGTATATGTGTGCGCTCCAACGTTGAAAGCGAACCTGTTGGAAGAGGGGTGTTTGTTATTATTGTGCTAGGCACTCTTTTTGTTTTTGCGTACAAAACGAATACACGAGCAGTATGTGTGTGTGATGTAATAATATTATGTTTTTTTTCTTTTCGCTTTAATTTCTTATTGTAAGTACATACCTAATGCAAGTTTAAAGGGGCATATGGACGGCAGTGATACCGCTGAGAATTTTCAAAAAGTCACAAAAAAAGTCACACAGACTAAAAAAAGTCGCAAAGAAAGTCGCAGAGACTTTAAAAAAAGTCTCAACATATAAATTGAAATGTTCTTGGCTGTTGGACCTTTTTTGATGGGTATTCAGTACGTACGTCCTAGCCTGCAGTGGATTTGGAAATTCCATCATTTCTTTGGCAGCCTTACATGTTTGGATTTGACTCCACGTTAGTGCATGGCGTTTTGCAAAAGACAGGCTGTAGGCAGTTTTCACTGCTTGTACCGCCGTACCAATAGTATTTACAGTGAGGTTTTCTACGTCTTCGGCCGCTGCTCTTGCCAGTTCGTCCGCCCTTTCGTTACGCGGTATATTATTATGGCCAGGTACCCAGAGCAGATTCACCGTGCATGATCTCGCAAGGGTGTTGAGTTTTTCTTTGCATTCCTTCACTAATTTGGAATTAGTAAGAGGGTTCGCAAGTGCTTTGAGTGTAGCCTGACTGTCCGAGCAGATATGTACGCAAGTGTCTCTGGTATCGTTGTTGACGAGTTCGTCTATGCCCCTGAGAATTGCAAAAACTTCCGTCTGGAAAACAGTCACCGAGGGTTCTAGGTGAATGGATGTATTTATCGGAGGACCCGGACAGTGTACACCAGCTCCCGATTCTCCGTTAATGTGTGATCCATCCGTGTATAATACCGATCACCGTAGATAAGGAGAAATAAGAACAACTCAAACCGATTTTCTATTAGAATTTAAATGTTTATTATATTGTAGTTAAATTGAATATTATAATGATAGTTAAATGAAAGAAAATAATTTAATTCAATATTTAATCGAAAAGGAAAATCAGACAAATCAATTTTAAAATGAGGTATTACAAAAATCAAAAGGGATTCTTCCTCTGTGCTAATTCGCGACTACTTCTCCACTACTTCTTCTATTTCTTATTTTTGGCTATTCTTCTAATTCTTCTCGTGGGTGTTCTGTTGGCTGCACAGATCTAGGGGTGCTTGCATCCCACATGTATAATATATCCTCTGTCGCGAGGTAAATTCTCACATATTTTTATAGTAATAATCAGAAACAAAACTAGAAAGAAGTACATTATTTAATTATTTATACATAAAAATGTGAAAAGCACTGAATTTCAGCACACAAAATTGAGCGTACACTAACACTATATAAAAAAGTAAGTAAAGGCAGAGAAAAACGGCTATTTATGTCAAATATAAAAATATTAATATTAAGTATGCCCACATTTAGCATTTATGACTGTTCGCAAGTGCCGTGGCACGGACTCCACTAACTTGTTTGTGATAGAGGGGGGAGTTTGCTACCACGTCTGCTTGGCCTTGTTTTTTAACTTATTCTTGTTTGAACAGTTTCTATTTTTCAGCCGGTTATTGACTTTCTGTCGCAAATGATCGATAAGATTTAGGTCCGGTGCTTGTGGAGGAGTTTTGAGCTGATTTGAAATATTTTACAGCAACCATTTGCCTCCTAGTGTGAGGTTATTTTGGGTATCGTTATCTTGTCGAACATAAAAATGCAAAGGCCAGCTCAGAGAGAGAATATCTAAGGACTTTATTTTGTCCATTGTGGTATCCATAAATTCCAAACCCCCCTGCTCAACTAGCTGGGGTATAACCCCATAACATAATGCATCGTATTCCGTGTTTTACTGTAGGGCAAATATTGTTCATTTTAGCCCTATTAGGTGCTCTACAGACAATTTCTTCGCCATCTAAACCAAACATTTTTATTTTCGATTAAGCTCACTCACGCTAGTGGCTCACTTATATAGGTTTTGGCGAACTCCCAACGCACTTCTCTATTTACAGCAGAAATGTATGGTTTTTGAAGTGCTACTCTTCCATATACATAAATTGTTTTGGAGTAAAGCGTGTCGAACGGTCTTTAATGACACGGGCTTCTCGATAATCAGACAAACTTTCAAAGTTAACTTTGGGACGCTGGCCTTTGGATTTGACTTAGATTTGCGGAAAATAAATGCGTTCATCATGTGTCGATAAGATCTCTTCCTTATACTTCCAGCTGTATTCGATAGCGTACCTTCGTATATGTATGTGTTTATAATTTTCTGAACAATAGAATGTGTTCAAAGATTTACAACAAAGAATTACATTCACAATAGAATCTAACGACAAGTTTTTTGGTGAAATGTCTGCCTGTTTCCTTTTGTTTTCCATGCTCTTAAAATAAATTGGCTAACACAGCTTAGGAATTTCACACATACAAAATAGCACTACTAATGATCAAGAAGATCCTTCTCTACCTTATCTATATTTTAAAATGATGGTAAATGTCGATTTATTGGTATCCCACATCATCTTCATACGCGTTTTCATGCACGTACGCTCAATTTTGTGTGCTGAAATTCAGTGCTTTTCACATTTTTATGTGTATAAATAATTAAATTATGTACTTTTTTCTGGTTTTGTTTCTGATTATTACTATAAAAATATGTGTAGGTAATATGAATTCTGTAAATAAATTATTTAGAAAAATATTTCTTTATATTGAAAAAAGGAAAAATGTGTTTAGATGATAGGTGTACGCTCAATTTTGAGAGCAACTGTATGTATATATTTATTTTCTACTTTTTAGTATTTGAATTTTTTTAAAAATTTACGTCGGTACGTATGCACCATTGGCTTGGGTGGATTTAATATGAGAAAGTTTACTCAGAATATTCGAGATTCTACTCGTCAAACCCTTCCATTTGATACCCATTTTATGGGGGTTGTGAAGAAAAAAGTATTCCGCCATCTTATAGCATCCACCATATTAAATTTAGAATCACGTGACTTAGCTAATCGTATTCTACTTGTCAAATCCTTTCATTTGATACCCATATTAAGGAAGTCGTGAAGATAACGGTAATCTTCCATCTTGAGGCGTCCACCATATTAGATTTACAAGATCATAAAATATACTATATTGAGTTGTCGCCGGATATGCAAAATTTCAGCATGATCGGATATCTGGAAGTGGGTGTAAAATCGATTCCCAGATTTCTCCCTCACAGTAAGTAAAGTTAGTATAAATCTCTTAAAAAAAATGATGCGACTGTGTCCAACAGTCCCGAGCTATGTGTAAACATCAAGCGGATGGAGTGTGTAGCTCCACTTCATTGGAAAGAAAGTAAATTATAACTAGTCTATGTTCGATAAAATTCAAGCCCATCGCATTTATTATACTCATCGAATCCACTCCATTGCTCCTAAGAGTTTATTGCTGCACCGAATTCAATGGTTCTAACACTTCATCAGTATAAATAATTTTGAACAAAAAGCATATGTTAGGTCAGATCAAGGGGCATTCGATTGTTAACCGTCGAGCAGACACCATCTCTCAATAAAGTGAAGTAAATAGACAAACGGGTTGTTTTATTTTCTATAAATCTACTTGCGTTCAAGTTTGTCTAACATATCCGAATGGAGGAGCAGAGCAAGAAGTACACCACATTTACAACGGACGAGGGATCCTTTGAGTTCAATAGGATGCCCTTTGGACTTGTGAATGCCCCAGCTCATTTCCAAGCCTGCATGAATTCGTTGAAGTCACTATTGTGGAAAGGCGATGCAGCAGTTTACCTCGATGATACCATCATAGCCAGCAGGACGGTGAAAGAAGGCATGGACAAGCTGCGAAGGTTCCTGAAGGCGTTGCAGGAGTTCAGACTTACACTCAACGTAAGTAAATGTGTTTTCTTTAAAACTAATATCGAGTTTCTTGGTTACCAGATTGACAAGGATGGGCTGAAACCGAGTCGACAAACGACGATAGCGATAGTGGAGTTCCCAACACCACGAAACACCCATGAAGTACGACGGTTTCTGGGACTTACTGGATTCTTCAGAAAGTTTGTAAGGAACTATTCGCAGCTGGCAGTACCTCTCACGGAGCTGATGAAAACGGATAGGGAATTCGTATGGTCAACTCAACAGGACGAGGCATTCCAGAGGCTTAAGGAGATCCTGACTAATCCGCCGGTACTGGTGCTATTCGATCCTGAGTGTCAGCACGAGGTACACACTGACGCTTCGTCTGTGGGTTTGGCCGGAATCTTGTTCCAACGAGGGAAGGAAGACTCCGTGTTACGACCAGTGATGTTCTACAGCCGTAAACTATCAGACGATGAAAGAAAGTTTCATTCCTACGAAGTTGAGGTGCTGGCTATCGTGGACAGTCTTGATCGATTCCGTGTCTATCTTTTGGGCAGAGAATTCAAGGTAGTCACGGACTGTGAAGCGATTGTTGCTACGAAAAACAAGCCGAAGATTATACCACGGGTTGGCCGGTGGTGGCTGAAACTGCAGGAGTTCTCTTTCGAAACGGTACATCAACCTGGAAGGAAGGCGGCCTATGTGGATGCGCTGAGTCGACAACCGGTCGAAGAACCGAAGGTGGTCGAAGAAGCGTCCTTGTTTGTTCTCAATCTGCATATTGAGGACGATGATTGGCTGGCGACCATGCAGTGGCAGGACCTCAAGCTGCGTACGATCATCAAGGAGCTGAAGTCGTCCGAATCAACGAAAATGAAGAGACAACTGCAGAAGGACTTCAAAGTTAAAGGGATGCGACTGTTCCGGCTAGTGGAAGGAGCTGAGAGGTGGGTGGTGCCGCATTCAATACGGTGGAGGATCCTAAAACTTTGTCATGACGATGTGGGACACTTAGCAGACGAGAAGACCTTGGACCGGGTACGACAAACATATTACTTCCCAAAGATGCGCGGGTTCACTCGCGAGTACGTAAAGGCATGTGTGGAATGCGCTTATTCGAAAAGGAAGGGTGGAATGCCGGAGGGGGAGTTGCATAGTACGGAGAGAGTGCCGTTGCCGTTCGACACCATACACTTGGATCACCTGGGACCATTCACCCACGGGAAAGGAGGAACCAGATATGTATTGGCGATCGTCGACAACTTTACCAAATACGTCGTTTTACGAGCGGTGAAGGCAGTGAATACAAAGGGGGTGCTCAACGTATTGACGGACATATCTGGGTATTTTGGCGTACCGAGACGGATGATAACTGATCGGGGGACAGCGTTCACGGCAAAAGCATTCGAGCAGTACTGTGAAGACCATGGAGTACAGCATATCAAGCCCGCTGTGAGGACACCGAGAGCGAACGGCCAGGTGGAACGGTGCAACAGGACGATTTTAGCAGCCTTGAAGTGTGCCCACTCAGCGGAAAAAGATTGGGCGAACTACCTAAGGACGATCCAATGGGGATTAAATACAGCGAAGCATGCGACGACGAAAGCTACCCCACACGAACTTTTGTTTTTGTACACGCCGAGAAACATCCTAGGAAACAAATTGCTGCTGGAATTGGGACGAGGTGAAATGGTTGAACCAGAAGAGATGGGTCGGCGGAGGGATAGCGCGCTGCTGAACATCGAGAGGAGCCAGGTGTGCCAGAAACAGCGGTACGACCTGAGACACCGGAAGCCATCGAGGTACGATGTGGACGATCTGGTATTGATTGAATATGAAGCAGCGGCCACGGGTGAATCCCGGAAGCTGGAGCCACTCTATAAGGGACCATATATCGTCACCAGCGTACTGCCCAATGATCGCTACATTGTCGAGGATATACCAGGTATGCAGAGGAATCAACGGCGGTTCAGCACAGTGATGAGCGCTGACAAGCTCAAGCCGTGGTGTGAGTTGCTCGATGCGGGGCTTATTGACGCGGAAGACGAGGACCCAGCGGCGAATGGCGAAGCCAACTCAGAAGAATCTGCTACAAACACGACTGAGGACGAGGGTGACGATTACGTTAGAAGCTACAACCCGATCGTGGGGACACGATATGTTCAGGATGGCCGAATTGTTAGGTCAGATCAAGGGGCATTCGATTGTTAACCGTCGAGCAGACACCATCTCTCAATAAAGTGAAGTAAATAGACAAACGGGTTGTTTTATTTTCTATAGATCTACTTGCGTTCAAGTTTGTCTAACACATATGAATAAAGTTATTACGGAAAAACATTATTTCAACATAACATTCACAAATGAGGTGTCTAAGGAAAATAATGTCTTGGAGCAATGACGAAATTCACTCTGATTTTATAAATATAAACAATGGCGCAAATTCTTAGTCAGTGCCTATAGCCGACTATAGTTACAGCCGGCTATAAATAAAAAAGCCGGCTATAACTTTTCGTTATTCATAAACACATTTTTGCCTGTGTATTAGTTAGTATCGACTTTCATATGTTTTTGTAAAGTGATTTGAACGAACAAACCCAAACGTCAAAATATTATATGAGAAATTTATAGCCGGCTCTAATTATTTAAAATGACGTTTGGGTTGTTTTAAATTTCGAGCCGGCTATAAGTGACTATGAATAGCAAAAGGCATATTTTAGGTTATATAAGTGAATAAATTCTTTTATCGTCGGCTCTATCTGACTATGAATTTGCGCCAATTTGCTTACACTTAATCTTAATATTTATCAGGATCTCTATCACGAAAAAAGCTCGTATTTTTTGGAACAAGGTGACACTAGGATACTAGAGGCCAGTAGGTAGCCAATTTATTCGTAAATAGGTTGTAGGTTTTCTACATGTGAAATTGTTAATAATATTTTTAAACTAAAAATCACTGCTCTAGAAAATCCTCTTTCTTTTGACACCTCATTTGATAAGATTGGTTGAGTGGGAGAGCCGCAAATGGTGATAATGATTGCAGAACATTGAAATGCAAAGCATTATGTTCATGTTTGAGCGCGCACATATACTCACACACCCACTATTGCAACGATACCCATTGCTGCCCGACTGCTTGCAGTGGTCTCCATTGAAAGAAAATTGTGGGCTTTGTGCTTTGAATAATTGTTTTGAACATTGTTCAGCTTCAGGACAACGCAGGAGTATGTTTTATATCTCAAATGAATCAGGGACAAATTTACTATACTCTGTTCCACAAAAATTGTCAGTTTGCCTTTCATTCTGGTTGCAATAGCTTTCATAAATCTGTCCCTCTTTTAAGCTCTCACTGGGTTACCATAGTATGCACGGAAAATCACCGCAAATCGGAGAGCAAAACCCATAGGGTTACCATCTGCTGATTTGAGAAAAACATAATTTGTTGAACGGAAAAAAGATAATTGTGTACAAAGTGGACACCAGCACGATTTTTATGAAATGTTGGTATGTTGTAAACGGCATGCTTTCGAGTATTTTGGTGTATGACTGTTATATATCAAAAACGATTAGCTTACGAGATATAGGCTAAAAACAAAAACTATTCGTTTCCACGCCCAAAACTCATCTCGCGCAAATAACCTTCATTATAAATCACAAAAATCGAAAAAGCGTTAAAATTAATTTTAACGGTTTCACCAGAAAAACAAGAAAGTTGAAAAAACAAAAGCCATGTGGCAATACCCTCACATGTGAGGTAGACGGTTGGTTTGCTTATTTTTCATTAATGTTGTAAGCTTGGAAAAATCTCTTTGCGCACAAGCACTACTATGCGCTATGCGGTAGTGTCAAAATATTTTTAACGAATTTATATAAATTTGAAAATATATGGTTACCGAGGTGGTTTTTAACATTGTTAATACTATCTAGTATACAAAAATTTGTCCTCATGTGCTATGTGAATGTTTGAAAGTAAACTGCGCATAAAAATAGATCTAAAAAAAATCTGCAAACTGATGCATTTAAAATTAAATGAAAATAAATACATTTTGACAAAAAAGTCTCAATTTTTCTATGAAAAGACGTAAATTTGGAGTTTTTTGCAAAAGTCGTATCAAAGTCGCAGGCCAGTCAAAAAAGCCGCGAATTGCGACTTTAGTCGCAGAAGATGGCTGGATGTTGTAGAAATAGGGTAGGCACTGACTGGTTGTAACTTGGCGAAGCCAAGTGCTTATTTTGTGCTTATTTTACCTCCAAGTGGTTGCCATCGGGTACTGGTCGCTGCCCACCCGGGCACGACTTGCTAAACTTATAAGTGCGAGTGCTGACCAAGCGAAAATAGCAGCAATGTAATACGCGTTAGTGGACGAATTCCATAGATGGAACCAACGGTGGCGTTAAATTTCCAGAATGGAAACAAAACCTTATCTGAGCTACTTCGACATATTCGGAGCTCAGGTCGATAAGGATTTCCACGTACTAGTCAGGGTCGTGGAAAAGAGTTGGTAGCGGATGAGCCCTTATTGGGCCAACGGCAGCGCTCACACCCCCGTAGTGGGTTACTGACACCGGTGGACCCGGCTCCTTGTCCTAGGGGTATATAAGGATCTGGCCCTCAAGGTTGGGGGTTGTGCGTAAGGTTAACTACCTACCGCGTAAAAAAATATGGTTCCGAAACAACCAAAAGCCTCGGTAAAGGACGGATCTACTGTTGACAACCACGCTAAACGAAAAAATGACAATGACGTTCGGATCTGCATCTGGAATGTTCGCTCACTGAACGGTGACGGTGCACCCGAACAACTGGCAGAGACCCTAGACCGCTATAAAGCGGATATAACCGACATCCAGGAAGTGCGATGGGATGGGCCAGGCAGAGAAAGAATGAGAAACTGCGACATCTACTACGGTGATTACATACTTAGTTGGCGCTACAGCTCGAGGTGAACCTGGGCCTGCTTCTCGCAACCATTTGTGTGTGCGTGTTATATTTTTGCACGAATGGAAGGGACCCACAGTTTTTTGCCGACTCCGAACGGCGAGTTGGGAAGCTCAATCGTGACAAATGATACTCTTTGATGCTTGTCAGACATTCGAAAGAGGTGGGCAGTGGGCACTGTGAAAAACTTTTAGGTGTTTGCGGTGGTATTCGAACCCAAGACCGCTGGCTCAGTAGTCCGACGCACTAACCACTTGCGCTACGGTGCCCACTACGGTGATTGCTATACAGAACATAAACCGCGCTTATTCGGATGCGGATTTGTCATACGCGGCAGACTTAGGCAAGAAGTCTTGAGCTTTCGGCGCGTGAGCGAGCGTCTTATGACAATCCATGTCAAGGCAAAATTCGCCAACATTAGCCTAATATGCGCTCATGACCCATAGAAGAAAAAGACGACGCTACCAAGGATAGTTTCTACGAGCTCCTCGACAAAACCTACGGTCAATGCCCGAAGCATGACGTTAAAATCGTATTGGGCGATTTTAACGCCAAGATAGGAAGAGAGGACATCTTTGGTAGGACGGTTGAAAGGAACAGCCTACACGACACCACGTCCGAAAACGGACTAAGGTTAATTGACTTTGCTGCGGGGCGAAGTGTCAGTATAGCAAGCGCGCGATTTCCTCATCTCAATATCCATAAGGGAACATGGCGGTCTCCGGATCGAGTAACCTTCAACCAAATCGACCACATTGCGATCGACACCAGACACGCCTCCAGTATCCTGGATGTCCGAACCTTCCGGACGGCCAACATTGGCTCGGACCAATACCTTGTGCGGATAGCAATATCCAAGCTAAAGTCCAAAAAGGCTGCTGGACCTGACGGTCTACCCGCAGAGCTATTTAAAGTAGCTGGAAATGACTTGGTAGTGAGCATACACCAAAACATCTCCAAGGTTTGGTCAGATGAAAGTATGCCAGATGAATGCAATCTCAGCATCGTCTGCCCAGTCCACAAGAAAGAAGACCCCCTCAATTGCTCCAATTACAGAGGTATCGGTCTCCTCAATATCGCCTACAAGACCCTGTCTGCCATACTGTGTGAACGCCTGAAGCCTTTCGTCAACAACCTGATTGGCCCCTATCAGTGCGGTTTCAGGCCAGGAAAGTCCACCATAGACCAAATTTTCACACTCAGGCAGATACTGGAAAAAACTCAAGAAGTCCAAGTCGATACCCACCACCTGTTCATCGATTTCAAGGTCGCCTATGACAGCATATGGAGGGATGAACTGTATAGAGCCATGTCTAGTTTTGACATCCCTGCCAAACTCATCCGTCTGTGCAGGATGACGATGGAGAAAGCTCGCTGCTCCATCAAGGTCGGTAATGACCTCACCGAGACCTTCGATGTCAAAAAAGGATTCAGACAAGGTGACGCACTGTCATGCGACTTCTTCAACATCATACTTGAAAGAATTGTTCGAAACTCACAAGCCAACACACAAGGAACGATCTTTTAAAAGTCCGTTCAACTACTTGCATACGCCGACGATATTGACATCATTGGTAGAACACAGCGAGCTGTCACCGGTGCGTTCGCGAGTATAGAAATGGAAGCGGCTAAAATGGGTTTAGCGGTAAACGAGGACAAAACAAAATATATGCTGTCAACAAAAAGGGACACCCAACATCTACGAATTGGACAGAACGTCACAATAGACAGCAACAACTTCGAGGTAGTAAAGGACTTTGTCTACCTCGGCTCTGCCATGACATCTCGTCGACATCTCGTCGACATCTCGTCGGAAATCAAACGATTGATTACTCTTGCCAACCGCTGTTTCTTTGGGCTAAGAAGGCAATTGAGTAGTAAAGTCCTTTCTCGATCGACTAAGGAGACTCTATATAAGACCCTTATCTTCCCAGTCTTGCTATATGGAGCTGAAGCATGGACTTTATCGAAAGTGGATGAAGATATCCTTGGTCGCTTCGAGAGAAAAATCCCTCGTAAGATATTCGGTCCCGTTTTCGTTGACGGGTTCTGGAGGAGAAGATTCAACCACGAACTGTACGAGCTGTACAGCGACATTGACCTGGTCAAAAAATTACACATTGGGCGTTTAAGATGGCTAGTACATGTAGAGCGTATGGACATCAACGCTCCGGCTCGGAGAATATTCGACTCTTACCAGGAGGGTCAGCGCAGCAGAGGACGACCTCGCCTCAGGTGGCGCATACAAGAAGAACTTGACGTGCGCAACTGGAAGCGGCTAGCTAAGGACCGGGCTAGCTGGAAGAGGTTGTTGGTTGAGGCCTTAGTTCACCCCGAACCGTAGCGCCACCTAAGTAAGTAAGTAAGTAAGTCGCAGAAGAGTAGATCATTTCGTTGGTTTTGTAACTGCAAAAAAAATAATTTCTTTGAAAACGTTAATTTAATTTATAGAGAGAAATTAATATATATATCGAATTCTCTATGTTTTTCAATTACCTTCACGCAGTAATCCCCAGAGAATTTTAAATGTGTCCGCTTCTCGCAAATTCTAATAGAAAAGTGCGCGTCCCTTTTCGAGAGTCAACTCTGGTTTCACTTAGACATAGTAGTCTCATACTACATCAACCGCGCACTGCGACATGGCCATCCTGTCCGTTCACATGTCTTCATATGTCCACTCGGTCAGCCCTGACCTAAACACTCGTTTCTGTTTGTGACCCAAACGTCATTTTAAATAATTAGAGTCGGCTATAAATTTCTGATATAATATTTTGACGTTTGGGTTTGTTCGTTCAAATCACTTTACAAAAACATACCAAAGTCGATACTAACTAATACACAGGCAAAAATGTGTTTATGAATAACGAAAAGTTATAGCCGGCTTTTTTATTTATAGCCGGCTGTAACTATAGTCGGCTATAGGCACTATTCATGGGCTGACTATAAATTTGCGCCAATGTGTTTTTACCCACTATACCAAATTTGTCCACCCAAACGAAAATAAAAAAAAAATCATTTTTCGTTTACACTAAAAATAACCTAACTTTAACTGGCGATACTTATTATACCAATTGTCCAAATTTAATAATTTTTCCAATTCAATTCTTAATCCAGAAAATAAAGCCCCTATGACACTAGCTTTTTTCCACTTTTTTAATCCATTAGAAATGAACTTAGAGCAGTAAGAAAAATGTTCAATACAAAGCTCCAATAGGTGTGACGTGTGAGTGCGTACACAAGAATCAAAAACATACGAAACTGTCAAAAAAAATGCATTAAAAATGTATTTCAATTCACTTTTTCCAGCTGCTGGCAGCTTGTTTTTTGACGTTTTCGCTTTTTTTTGACAGATTGTTATTGACAACTGGAGGCAAAACCCTAGCGGAGAAATTTAGAAGTGGTAGAGATATACAGAATTTGACAGCACGTAAACAATTGTATGGAAAAAGCGAGATACATTTTTAAATTAAATAATAAAAGTATTTGTGTGCGTTTTTATTTATAAAATTAAATATTAATCATTTGCAGGAACGATAATCTTGTGGTTAAATAGATTTGCGTTGGGAAAACTATATTTTTATACGTTTAATGTGAGTGAAAAAATAATTGTGGTTTAGTTTCTTACTGAATATTGTTTTGATTTGTAGATTAAGGAAAGTAGGCCCACAATAACAGGTAGGCCTGGGATGTAATTATTTCCGAACCAATGAGATATATCATTGACATATTATATATGGACTGCTAGTTCCCAACTTCGCGTTGGTTCCAACATAAGCACTAGCCCTCTTGTTTCGTAGCGGAGAAATGTGGAAACTTAGACTGTGTTTGAATTCACGAAAGCCGTTGGTTTGTGATTTACGTATTTTTTTAATACATTGTGAGAAGTTGTACTGCATTATAAAGCAAAAACACAAAGTACTAATCAACACAAAACATGAATTCCAAATAAATTTAACACATTTATCTAGTTTATGGGTCAATAAAGAAAAGTAACGGCTTTTTTCGAATTTTGTATTGAAATTTTGGTAGTGGCATCTGTTGGTACCAACGCGGCAACAATTTAAAATTTAACGTATTTTCGCAGTAACTCGTATATACGGCAATAGATGGCCTCAGTTTCTACGTAAAATAAGTATGATGGCGGATAATTGTTTCACATTGCTGTCCCTACGAAACACGTGGCGCTAGTTATGTTGGAACCAAATTGTCCGCAGACGTTGTATGAAAGTGACATGTCACTAGCAGTCCATATATAATATGTCAATGGGATATATGCTATTCAACGAACGTATGCTGGGGACGTATTCGCATGCGCGTAAATGGCTTAAACCAAATGGAAAAATGTTCCCTACACATGGTGGCCTGCATATAGCACCGTTTAGCGATGAATATTTGTACTCGGGGCAATATAATAAGGCGAAATTCTGGTATCAATCAGCATTCCATGGCATCGATTTGACTACACTCCATAAGGAGGGCATGAAGGAGTACTTTAGGCAACCCATTATCGATATATAGCGAATCCGGTGCGGCATGTATGTGATTTTTTGCGAGACAACGAAAAGGATTTACATAATGTTGGTAAGGGGATTGGATATATATTTTTTAAATGCTTATGAAATATCAGTCTGGGGAACCGACTATAACAAGATTGAATTTGGCATTACTCTAAGTCGCGTAAGCTACCTCTAGTCTTATTTAAGAATTGGATTCCGTAAGTCAGAGTATCAGTCCCATAATCAAATGAATGATTCTTTAGATTATTTGTGACCTCTTCTCGTAATAATTGAACACTTTTTACTTATTTCAAACTTACTCACTGATGAGTTTATAACAACTTCATAACACATGCACGATCTCTATGCCAAAACAACAAAAATCCAGCGAAAAAAAAATTGTTTATTTAATTTTTAACTTTGTTCACATGTGTGTATTATAAAACGTTTAATTCTCTTAAATAAAAACAACAAATAAGACAAAATGAAATGTTTTTCTCTTTATTACAATATTTTTATTAACATTGAAAAGTTTGTTTACATAATTTTCTAGCACGTATTTGGTATGCTTGATTGCATAAATACCACTAAATTACATACACATTTAAGCAAAAACATTTAAACATGTTCACAAACTATATTTTAATACTAAGTATATTTATTTTATATTTATTTATAAATTTTATTACAATGCCTCTATGAAATTTCATATATTTTTTGGCCGGAAACTGGTTCTTGTATCGCTCTACGTCTTCTTTTTAATTCCTGCAGAGGGCGTAAATCCACTTTTCCATTCGTCAATTTCCATTGACATATTATATATGGACTGCTAGTGAAATTTCATTTTCATACATCGTCTGCGGACAATTTGGTTCCAACATAACTAGCGCCACGTGTTTCGTAGGGACAGCAGTGTGAAACAATAATCCGCCATCATACTTATTTTACGTAGAAACTGAGGCCATCTATTGCCGTATATACGAGTAACTACGAAAATACGTTAAATTTTAAACTGTCGCGGCGTTGGTTCCAACAGATGCCACTACCAAAATTTTAATACAAAATTTGAAAATAGCCGTTACTTTTCTTTATTGACCCATAAACTAGATAAATATGGTAAATTTATTTGGAATTCATTTTTTGTGTTGATTAATACTTTATGTTTTTGCTTTATAATGCAGTACAACTTCTCCCAATTTATTAAAAAAATACGTAAATCACAAACCAACGGCTTTCGTGAATTCAAACACAATCTAAGTTTCCACATTTCTCCGCTACGAAACAAGAGGGCTAGTGCTTATGTTGGAACCAACGCGAAGTTGGGTACTAGCAGTCCATATATAATATGTCAATGGTTATTTCGTTTACACTCCGCAAAACAAAAAAAAAAAAAGACCAAAACGTTTGTGATGGTTTAGCGTTTTAATGTAAAGATAAGTGCTTGTGGTAAATTGTATTCCATCATTTGGTCTTATTGGCACTATGTAATGGTATTTGTTTATTTGTTTATTTTATTTACTGTTTCCGTTATTTTTTTAAAAGGAAAGAACAAACATCACTGTGCGAAATATTGATGAAACACACGTGGTTTTTTGCACTTTAAATAAAATAATTTTAATGGCTCGTAAATTTTCTGTTAGCAGGCATGTGTTTAATGAAACATAATACTTTCTTTTTATTTACAACCTTGGTAGTATATTATCACACCGGGTTTTCCAAAATGGTCGAAAGTTCGAAAGCCCTCGTCAACTGAAAGAAGCAATCCAGATTTAAGGGAAAATATTTATCAAAATGAGATCCAAAATCTTATAAATTCAATGCCAATGCATTTGCAGTAAACTATTTTAAACAAGTAATCATCTATGAGCTATACATACTACCACAGTTATCGATTTTGTTTTTTTTTATATATTTTTATTGTATTATGCTATTGGATCTTATCATTATTTCGTTCGATTAAAAGTTGTTTCTTACTATATTTTTTTAAACAACTTTTGAATTAAGTTTTCTTAAGTTCTTTAACACAATAACTGGTTACATATATAATATTATGTGTACAATTGGTTGCCCTCTCAGTATGTAAAAAAAAAAAACAATCACTCAATTTAATTTGGTCTTCTTTTTTTTCGAGGAGTGTATTTTTTTTGCTACAAGTTCTATTGGCCTTTCTCGTGCAAAAATATTTCTGTCTCTTTACGCACGGCTCTTTTTGGGTGGTGGCTGGTAGCCTATGGTGGTCTCTGCTACCTCTTTGATGATGTCGCGATACTGGTTCCACAGATTGTTTGCGTTTGTGGATGGTGAATGCACAGCGGAGAGGCTCTCGCTCAGGCGCTCTCTGTAGGCTCTGGCTGCTTCATTCGTGCTAAGGCTTCCAACATTGAATTTCTTTTTCTGGGCGGTTCGCAGCTTTTTCTCGTTGGATAGTTGCTGTGTGGATTCGTAGTCTTGGAAACCTAGTGCTACATATCACCGTATTACGAGCTGCTGCAAAATCGATTAGCCGGAAGCCGTTGTCTGTGGTCGTGTCGTGGAGGCTGTGCTTTCCAACTAATCCGCCGAAGATGTTTTCCTTACCGATTTTAACTTGAAGTCCCCGAGTATGATTTAGGCATCATACTCCGGACAGGCTCCGTAGGCTCCGTCCAGGAGGTCATAAAACTCCTCCTTGATAGAGTCTTCAGCTTGGTTGGTAGGGGCGTGTGCACATATTATGCTGATGTTTTGGAATGTTGCCTTGATGCGGATTACAGCCAGGCGATCGCTGATCGGCTTAAAGTCAATTATTCTTGAGCGTCGCCGATTTCCCACGACGAATCCGCATCCTAACATGTGCAGTCTTTTGTGACAGCTGTAATAAATGTCGCAATTTTCCTTTTTTTACATACCTGATCTTATCCATCGTATCTCCTGGATCGCGGTAATATCTGCCTCGTACCGCATGAGGACAGATTCAAGTTTTTGAATAGCACCAAGAGTGTCCAGTTAACGCACATTCCAGGTGCATATTCTTAGGTCGTAGTCCGTGGACGTTCCGGGTCGTAGTGTTAAATGAGGGGGTCCATTATCCGAGGCTAGTGTCTCTCTCATAACTATCTCTTTTTTACGTGGTAAGAAAGTTACCCCGACGGCACAACCCCCAACCTGGAGGGCCAGTTCCATTTTTTGAAACCCCTAGGACAAGGGGCCGGTTTTAAACCAATGTCAGTAACCGGCTTCGGGGGTGTGAGCGCTGCCGTTGGCCCACTGAGGGCTCATCCTCCACCATCTGTTTTCCAAGACCCAGACTAGTACATGGAAATTCTTATCGACCAGAGCTCCGAATATGTCGGAGTAGCTCAGATTCTGGAAATCTAGCGCCACCGTTGGTTTCATCGAGGGAACTCGTCCGCTGACGTGATTATAGTACTACTATTTTCTCTGGATCAGCACTCGCACTTATAAGTTTAGCAAGTCGAGCCCGGGTGGGCAGCGACCAGTATCCGATGGCTACCACTTGGAGGTAATATAAGCACAATTGAAGTGTGGTAACAGTTACAACACTGGGCTTCGCCAAGTTAAAGCCAATCAGTGCCTACCCTATTTCCACAACATCCAGCCATCAAGGAGTTTACCTACCTCGAAATAAACATCAACTCCACGAATGACACCTTAGTGGAGATTCGACGAAGACTTAACCTAGGAAACCGCTGCTACTTCGGTTTGGCAAAACAAATGGGTTCAAAACTCCTAACTCGAAAGACAAAATGCATGCTCTACAAAACATTGATCCTGCCAGTTCCGCTGTATGGAGCCGAGTGTTGGACAATAAGCAGGAAAGCAGAGCATATTCTGAACACTTTCGAGAGAAAAATTCTTCGTCGGATATTCGGTCCCGTATGCGAGAAGGGCGAATGGAGGAGAAGATACAACCGCGAACTCTATGAGCTGTACCAAGATGTGGATGTAGTCCGAAAAGCCAAAACACGTCGACTACACTGGCTCGGCCACATCGAACGAATGGACAACAATGCTCCAGCAAAGGGGATCCTCGAATCACAGCCCCCAGGTTCGAGACGACAAGGAAGACCGAACCTCCGGTTTAAGGACCAAGCTACCGCGGATGCCAGTGCGCTTGGTCTAGACGACTGGAAGCAGCGTGCCCTGGATCGAATAGAGTGGAAGGCTGCTGTGTCTCAGGCAGAGACTCTTCACGGGTCGGAAGCCCGTTAAGTAAGTAAGTAAGTTTACGCACGGCTGACGATTACGTACTTTTTAATGCATTAAAAAGAAAAAAAAAATTGAATACAAATTTTCCTTTTATGACTTACTAGCTGACCCGTGTTCGCCTTGCTTCGCCCACCTGCAACTTGGGAAAGCATTTATTCACCCCTATCATTAAATCCGCCGGGGGGAATGATTCACGAAAATTCGAAAATCGGTATCATTGAATCCGTTCGAAGGGAATCGTATACTTGTCGGTAATGTGAACAACTTTTCACTTGATCATTGAAAACGAATGGATCGAATCTCTTCATACAAAGTTTGACGTTTCAGATCCGCGAGACAATCGTTGCGGATCTGGTGCTTTTGCTGTGGGATTGGCTAGCATTTTTGCTTACTGCCAAGAACTTTGAACGTTGAAAGTGAAGAAACAAACAAATGGAATCAAAAAAAGTGCGGCATAACATCCACCGATCGATCTTATTTTCGGTCAAAACCAAACGGGACAGAATGCAATTTAATGCAATGCCAACGGGACAGAATTCCAATTTTCTCTGGTGTTGTCACAAATCAGGAAGGATAAGTGTGTGTAATGTTCAAGTCTGGACTCGACGCGTATCGTCAAAAGTCGGGAATCAAGTTGTATAACTCAGCTTTTCAAGATCAGCCCCAAGAGTAGTTTGAAGATGGAGGATTTAGAATAGGCGGCAGAAGTTAAAAAAAAAAATGGTATTGACCCAGAGTTAAACTGGTCACTGCCAAAAACTTTGAACGCTGAGAGTGCAGAAACAAACAAATGATGAATTAACTTCAGGCATACGCAGAATACACAGATCTTTACACAAAACATGCGACCAAAACAAGGAAATTTTAATGGAAATAAATGTAAATAAGTACTAAAAACGTTGAACTTTATAAATAAAATAAATGAAACACGACATTGGAATGCAGAATATTTCAAAGCAAAAGCTTAAAGAAAAACCAAAAAAGTATTTATTTATAATTTTTTATTCCTTAGATTTTTGTTTTCACACCACAATCGCCCTTTCAAGTGTCAAATCAGAAAACAGCTGATTTCGAAAACATGAAATGGGATGTAGATAAAGTAGTGTATCCGGCGGATTTAATGATCACGACAATAGGTGAATGTGAACCGAATGAGTGAAGGGAATCACAGATCCGTCGGATTTAATGATAGGGGTGAAGATTATTTTCTTCTAATACATTTCTATAGTATAGGTATGTAATGTATAGTAGACGAAAGACGAAACGAACGAAAAAAAAGAGTCGTGTAATCAGCGGCCATTACGTCATCCACTGCTGCATGGCTGTTGGCTTCGGTCTCCAATGGTGAAAAATTGCTGGCAATGCTTTTATGAATTGTTTTGATCATAGCTCAACTCAATGATTACCCAGAAGGATGATTTATACCTCAAATGAATCTTAAAAGAACTTACTACAAGCAATTTTTTTTTTGGTTTTAAATCCAATAAGCCATTCTTGAGTTAGGGCTGTGTAGTGACAGAAAATTTCACCTATAGGTAATAGAGTAGTTTGAGTACACCCATAAATTCAAATGCAAATCGTCATAGTGAAAACCGCATCCAAATCCGTTTAGTGGTTCTCGAGATTAGCCTGGGGCCCAACTATGTACATAACTCGATTCTACTTTCGATTCTATTCGAAAGTTGTTTCCGATTCTATTCGAAAGTTGTTTCCGATTCTACTTTCAAGCCGAACTACGTATGATATTAGAATCGAACGTTAGTAATGCCAACTTTTTTCACAAAATTTCCAAATTTCGAACGAATCTCGCCTTGTGTTTGACAGATAAACGAAAACTAAAGTAATTTATTATTTATTGTGATTTGTGAAACAAGGAAATACTAAAAGGTACTACATATATTAACATGGTGCGTGTCGCATTTTGGTTTTTAAACAAAGAAAACCAGGATCGCAGTGGTCAAATTGAGAAAACACGAATTCGTCATAAATCCAATGTAATGCTGAGTGCTGAGTGAAAAAGTGTTTGTTTAGAATTATGTACATTTAGTAATCAAAACATTTGTAATCAAATGATTTAATTTTAGTTTAAAAAAAATGTCCAACTTTCAAAAGATGCCTTTTTGTATTTGCTTTGCGGATTTTCATCTAGCCTCGGGGTTCCGAAGTATCCTTTGTATATACAGTCGAACCTTCCTATAACGAACTTCTATACAACGAAGCTCTCCCTATTACGAATTTTTTTCAAGTACGCGGCTTTTTCGTTCTACTTTTAATGTATTTTGATCTTCTTATAACGAATTTCCATACAGCGAATTTTTCTCTTCAACGAACAAATTTTATAGCTGAAAATCGAACTCTCATGCGTTCCATTCCCTATAACGAATTTTTTAAATAATTTTCTGTTTCACACATTAATAAAACTTTGTACCGAGAATAAAGTAAGAAATAATTAGGGGATTCCCCAAAAGTTGAAATAACAACAGAATGCTGATAAAGTGTCACCTACATTGGGGCGAATTTCTGCATCAAATGACGTATTTCGAACCTTTCTGGAGGTGAGGAGCAACGGGCCATTTTCGAAAACGTCATTTGATCGTCAATTTGATCGTCAAATGATGATCAACATTTGCAACACAAAGGGTTTTGTATGTGCAGTCTGCGTTTAAGAACATTTGGAGAAAAGCAATTTGATGCAGATGACGTTCTCGAAAACGGCCACGTACCGACTAATGTGTTTGAATCTTTAAATGTTTTAGAAGATTTTGTTGAGGAAGAAAAATGGAAGAGTGTAATCCAAACTAAAATTAGTGATTACTATTAATAAAAGTTGATAAAGAAAAAATTGCTAATTTCTGTATAACGAATTTTCTATATAACGAAGTGATTTTCTGGTCCCGTTCGGATTCGCTATAGGGAAGTTTGACTGTATTCCACAATAATCTCAAATTGTGACGTCTTCTTGTTTGCTCATTTAGTTGATTACCTACGCACAAAATATATTTTAATAGTTCTATGAAATGTATAATAAAATATAAAAACATTTGTCACCTACATTTTTGAAAATTTCGCAATCCGAGAGCTCGCTCGCAAACAAATTTGCACTAGAACGATACAAATTCGAACGATTTTGACGTTTACTTTAGAACTATGTAGTTCCAAATTTCCGAAAACAAATATCTGAAATTCGAGATTCGTTCGATTTTCGAATACTAGGGCTTGCTATAGAATTGTAGAGTACGCATTTTGCGAATTCGAACATTTTTATTGTAGAATCGAGTTACATAGTTGGGCCCCTGTACATACAGAAAGACACATTTTGGGGACTTCCTTTTATACTATGTCTAGAAGTTATAGCCTAAAGCTAGGATTACACGATTGACGCAAAAGCGTAAATCTAGCGTCAATAGATTTACGCCCTATTGATGTAGTTTTGATAGAAGCGTAAATAGATGTTTCCCCCCATTTACACGATTGACTTAAAAGCGTCAATTTTATCAACGTCAGCCAAAATATCGATTGACGCAATTTAAAAAAAAGGGTCAAGCGTCAACCGTACAATCGGACCGTTTACACGATTGACCCTTTTTTAATTCTATCGACTTGACTATTGGTTGACGCTCGCTGTCATTAGTGCCAAATGAATTAAATAAATTTATATAATTATTTTATAATTAATTATTATAATTTTACAAAGTGAAAAAAAAACAGCAGCTGCTTTGTACGTATTTGCAGCATTTTACACTGGTCACTGGCTTTGCGCGGGGGTTAGGCAATGAAAAGTCTCGTGAAATACGAAATCGCGCAAAGCGACTCCGTGCAAAGCGAAGTATGACTTTCATGTATTTAGGGTGTTGGATTCCTGAAAGATGAAGCATCATATTTCAGCCGTGCAAATCGAATTTTGGTAGGCAAATGCATTTCGCGCAAAAGTGAAACCGCGCAAAGCGAGAGATCAGTGTAGTTATAAGCAGCAATCGGAGAAGAAGGCAGCAGAAAATTCTCGCGTTGTACGAAGAGCCTGGATGTTTGAATGGCTGAAAAACCGGCTAATATGTGTAGCACACAACAGTTTGTTGAAGGAATTCAGTGATATCGAGAATCAGAGACATTTAATTTAAAACTGTCTGCGGATGAATGACAGTACTCCCAATGAATTGTTTCTGAATTAGCGGTGTAACTATATGCAACAAGACACAAATATGAGAAAGTCAATTTGCGCATCTTGGCGTTTGGCCTTAAATTTGAGATTTTTCGCTACTGGGGACAGCTTCAAATCGCTCTCAATACTGTTTCGAATGGCATCATGTACAATATCAATCATAGTACCTACCAGAAGTCTGCGAAGCAATATATTCATCATCTTCAGACGGCCATGAAATTGCAACTTTGGGCTTTGCTTTCGATGCATTCGATTTTTTTTACTTTCTTTTCTGTTGTTGAGACATCTAAATAAAATGTATTTATTGATAAATATTCTTTTTAAACATTAAATAATCTCTTGTTATCATATACAGCCATTTCATTTATTTCAAAAATATATATCTCAAAGCGTGAGTGAAACAAAAAAATAAAAATTCTTTAGAATAAGAAAAATATAGTTCACTAGCTGAACCCGGTGCGCTTCGCTCCACCTACTTTTCAAAGTTTACCCGCGCACTTAGTTATGATACGTATGATTTCACACGATGGTCAAGTTTTGTTTTGTAAAAACAGCCATATAATTCAAATGTTATTAAACTGATTCATTTTTTTTTCTTTTTACAAATCTAGTTTAATTTAATGTAATGTAAGCTTAAATTAACATTCAAACTTCGAAAAAATACACATTAATGGAACAAATTCGTTGTGTTTCATTCAAATCGTAGCGATTCACGTGTCTGTAATTCTTATTTGTCGGAAGGCCTGCAAATGCAAAATCGAAGAGTTGAAGGATCAAATGTTAAAACATTTTACCTATAATCGGATTGAGCATTTTCATCGTAATATCGTATCCGAATTGCCCATGCCAATGAATTATGGGGTACTGCAGAGCATCATACGATCTATGCGTTTCGGATATTCTTTGTAATGGTCCAACGGTTCTTCGCTGAAGGACAATATCTCGGCTGTGTTTTTGATCGCCAACAACCAATGCACAAATGTCTGCAGAAGTTGGAGCATTGTGCCGCCGTGAATGTTCTCCGGCTGGAGCGCCATCAGGTTTGAAGACAAATCTGCGATCGTCTGAGTTCATTTTCTCAATCGCCGTTTTAAACATTCTAATCAAAGCGTTATTTGCATTGAAAAATTGCTGCAATTGTCGAATGACTTTTTTTGCCACTCCTGTTTGCCCTCTGTACCGCCTATCGACTTGATCATCTTCCGACGAAATGAAGTACACCTGCAGATATTGGTGTGCGTCTTCGTTTACTGGCAAGAATGCACCCATCCGATGGTAAATTTGGCCTTGAATCTATGAACTCGAATTGTTCAGTATAGAATCCCGTGTCATTGTTAGAACAGGTGTTTTTCCATGATGTATAAAAGAAAAAATGACCTTGCAAGTTGTCATGAATTCAGTTTCTTGAATGATTTTTGTTCCGAACCAAGTCATACGGAAACAATTGTTGTACCCTCGAATATTATTGAGAAAATCATCCGATTCAAACAATGTTTTCAATGGCTCCGGAGGTGCATCTAAGGGAACCAATTTCACTTTGCCACTCGCACAGCAAAGGCCGGTCGTTTCGCCTTTGAATTTCATTGCGTTGCAGTATTGGCACACAATAGTCATCGCTCCAATATCGAACATCGCATCACCACCGTAGTTTTCACTTGGTTCGTACCGGAATGCCAGTCGTTCATATGTCGGCAACGACGCGCGTCTTGTCACTCTTCGATTTGAACTTGTTTTCTCTCTCCTAGCAGCAGTACGATTTGACGCAGTTCTTATTAGACGCACTCTCAAATTACTTGCCTGTTGATCTGGCCTTATGCGATGTCCCATTCTGTCGACTTCTCTATGTGCTTCGCATTTTTCTTCAGTTTGGCTTAATTGATATAATTGTTGTCGTCTTGCTTGCCTTGTTCGTCGGCCAAGGTTTGCGCGCATTGGTCCTGGCATTCTCAAAAAATCACTGAAATTTACTTTTCAATAACTATTTTGTGCGCGTTTAAAATTTTTATAATTAATTTTTACCTTATATCGTTTAACCTTATAAGCGTGGTTTTCTATTGGAATTTTTATTTTCCTCTTTTTATTTTTTTTAATTATTGAAATAAAAGTCAACTAAAAAAATTTAATTGATTTTTCGAGTGAAATAGTTTACATTACAGACAAACAGGCAGATAGATAGATCAACTTGACTCCAGCGCCACCTATTGGGTCCAGATTTTGTAGTTTTCTCTTTTGGCACTATACCAACATATATTGTGAATATGAGTCATTTTTGTCCATTCATATAGATTTTGTTAATAACTTAACTCCAGCGCCACCTAGCGGGTCCATATTTATATATAAACCTGAAGTACAGCAATACTAATAAAACAAAAAAAGAATCATGAAAATCGGCCCAGCGGTTATCGAGTGATGCCGTCATCGAGCTTCACCCCGAAGGATTTATATATTAGATTACATAAAAATCAAAAATATTTGAAAAAAACTTGATTAGAATTGATCAAACAATAAAATCAACTCAGAATTAAAATATGTAATAGTAAAAAAATAGTATTTTAACAAAATAAAACAGTAATAAAACAAAAAACTAAAATTCAAAAAAAAAAAAAGAAAATAAAGAAGAAATAATACAACATATTAAGCATATTGTATTAAGAGTTTTTGTAGCATGGATTTTTGAATTTTTGAATTTTGAATTTTTGACTTTTTAGAACGGTTTGTCCTGTTTAACAATCATTTCATTTCATCCATAAAAATGTCTGAATTCTGTCAATTTTTTTCTGAAAATTTTTCAAGAAAATATCCAAATAACAAATAACTAGGCTTAAAATAAACATGGTGATGTTTTTTTATTTTGGTTTTGGTTTGGCGGAATAAGAAAAAAAAGAATACTCAAATCACAACGCATCACAATAAACTATGATGCGTAGGTTGCTTTTCTTTGCACAGTGGTTGCTTTTATGATGCGTTTTGGAACGCGATACATTGCATCACTGCTATATATTGACGATATGGAACGCTTGACTTTGCAGTACTGCGGAAGAACTGCGTTTTGGAACTCAGCCTTTCTTCACAATTTTCATTGTCGCTGTTAGGGGCGCCTACACGTTTCACGGTGCATATAATTTGGTTTCTTATCCCAATATTGTTCGGAATTGAAAACAATTTTCTAGCTTCAGGTGTTAAATCCTCAAAGCTTGCTTTTGGATTTTGTAAATAAGCCAGAACACCAGATAGCTCTGCCCTCCGCCGCGGGCTTGACCGGTTAATCAGAGCTATCCTCATTTTTCTGCTGAGCCTTGAAGTATTCCAATCCAACTGCTTAAAAAGAAACTTTAGAGCAGCGTCAGCTGTGCACAAATTAGAATCAGAACGGCAAAGTGCTTCGACGGTTAATTTGACTGGTGTTAGTATTTCAATAATCTCATTGATTAAATGATTTTTGAATGCTCAGTTTTAGTAGGGCAAAATGTTGGATCATCGATAGAAGGCTATTCCACCTTGTTTTACAATCAGGTAACAAAGAAAGTTCTTTTCCATGTTCTGTTTTCACATATTTTTGCAATATTGTGTCATTTTTTGTAGGCGTTCGTCCGTTGATGTCCTCGTTCTGTTTACACAGCTGTGGTCTATGGCGTGTGCACTTTGCATTATAATTGCTGTGTTGCGAATTTTATAGCGACGAACCCATTTTGTGTACCGCTAAGCAACCTGCGGATTTATTGCTTGCACTTAAAGGATATGATTTGCTGCTGTAAGAAATTAAAACTGCAGGCAGAAATGATTTTTTTTTGATGTAAGTATTTTAGTTACCGATCCCGAAAATCCTGGGATTATAATACCGAAATCCCGGGATTTTCGGGATTGCATTCTCTACTTGCATCATCACACCAGAAAATTGAATGCATAATATTGTCGAATAATTCTTCACTCATCATGTTCAAAAACACTAGAAAATAAATATTTTTAAAAAAAACGACATGTTCTTTGAAACGAAAATAAACGCGATACCTATGTCAATTTGCTTGCAAAATTGATCCAAAATTGACGCCTGTGGTTGACGCTAGTGTTTCAGTTAATTCATTTACACGATTGACGAAATCGAGTAAATTTTGGTTGACGGAAATTAGGGGCAATCTGGGGGTCAACCAAATTGGCGTAGATTGACGTATTGTGCCTTTACACGGTAGTCTAGGGTTTGACCATCAAATTTCGTCTAGGAGTCATTGAAAAATCTAAAAATTAGTTTTTCATCTTAAAATACCCCCAACAAAAAAATTCTTAAAAAAAAGGAGATTATAAATTTTTTCCAATAGTTTGGTCAACAAAGGGTTGAGAATAAGAAAGAAGCCATCAAACCTATGCTCTAAGACTCACCGGTACGGATTAAACAGATTGTATTCTATAGAATACGTCATGCAGGAATAAATAGACACCAAAATTTGTTTTAATTCTGTGACGATCAATAATTTATTTATTTACTTGCTATTTCAATTTTGTTTACTTGTTAATTATTTATTATTTCATTTTACTTTCTACTTAAATAATAACCGGTACATTGATTAAAAACCAAAACATATTGTTTTCCTTGTTTTTGTTGTTGTTCTAAATATTTCAGATTTAACTGGGCAGATATTTGTACATTTTGCATTTCTGTTTATTTTCATACCTCCTTTGAGCATCATTATAATGCTAGAATGTCTGAACAACAAGCATATTTTATGCTGCGGAAATGAAACAAAATTAAAGGTAAATGTTAAATAAATATGGTGACTACGCTAATTGGATAGATTTGATTTTGGTGGTGGATTGCCGCTGATTATATACAATGGTTTTGCAGCCTCTCTTTCACTGCCATATATTTTGCCTGCCTTTCGTGCCATATTGCCGAGTAGCTCTTGAGACACTTTGTGTGCAGAGCGCAATGAGAAAGCCCATTCTTTCAATCCGATTTCATCCTGAAAATAATTATTAATTTAACATTTTTACAGACCTCATATGTAATCAAATAAATTACTGAATTTGTTAATATAAGTCTTCCATCGCGTATGCCATCATTTATACGAATTTGAATACATTGTTCACCCTTGTAAAGTACAAAATCGGGCGAAATCTCTTCTACTTGATCCATGAAAAATAATTCTGGTTTATTGTTTCCACTTTCAGTATGAAGTTCCAGTCTAAACACATAAAGTCGTTGTATGAATGATATATTTAAAAACAAAAAAACAACAATCGTACCGATTAGGGTACAACTTTGCATATTTAGTTTGCCACACCGATGCAAATGAACCACCCAATTTTTTTATGTAGCCATGCAAGATACAGTCAGATTCTCGTTCATCGGCATCGAAGTGCATTTTTTGCTTCGATTTTCGTTTTTGCTCAACTTTATCTGTTTCTATGTTAACAGCATCAAATACAGTTTCGGCTACTTCTTGCTGCCATCTGAAAAAAGAAAAATTTTGTTAGTGCATTTATATTATACTAGTATCGCCTGTGGTCAAAATTCAACCAAATGTGTGAGAGAAACTCACGTATAAATATATGTATATTTTTTTACCTTGTTTAACTAACCTTTCCAACAAAAATCAAGTGAATATGTTATGTTTAAGGCAGTTAAAAAGGAGTTGAACTGTTTTGCCCTCGCCTATTTATATAATGACTAGCCGTAACCCGGTGCACCTATTTTTTCAAAATTTCCCGCACACGTAGTCATTCGGGTATGATAGAAAAAAAGTAGTAGGAAGCAAACACCGCCTTACGTGGGGTGTTAACGTTAACATATTTTTTTTACCCTGACTAATCTGTAGCATGAACGGGAAAGGCACAAAATCCCGAAAAAAAATCACGCATTTCTAAAAATACCGAATTACAAAACGCCGAAAAATTAACATTGATGAAAAATTCCGAATTTTCTGCAATTAAAAAAAAAAATTTAATTTTTCATAGCTCTTAACCACTTTTTTCTCATCCTTAAAATAATGTTTTTGAGTCCACCACCCCTCCACTCTATCAAATAAAAAAACCAAGGAACTTACCAAATCACACTACGAGTTTGCTAGCAAAATCGTTTGGTTAAGTGCACATGATGAGAATCGAAAAGCGCTGTTCTTTGTGATTCTCATTAGGTGCAGTTAATCAAACGATTTTTGCATCTGGTTCATAGTGCGCGTTTTGGTAAGTTCCTCGGTTTTTGGTTTGGGTAAGGGTGGTGAGTGAGTGATCTGGTTGTCAGCGGCAAAAAACATTGGCTCAAATTCATAGATAGAGCCGACGATAAAAGAATTTATTCACCTACATAACCTAAAATATACTTTTTGCTATTCATAGTCATTTCTCATATAATATTTTGACGTTTGGGTTTGTTCGTTCAAATCACTTTACAAAAACATACCAAAGTCGATACTAACTAATACACAGGCAAGAATGTGTTTATGAATAACGAAAAGTTATAGCCGGCTGTAACTACTTATTGCTAATTCAAAAAAAAACTCCAGAAGGAGTTCTCTAACACCCAGAACTCCTCCAAAAACCAGTGCGTTAAAGAGCGATACAACAAAAGACAGAGCAAAAATACTACCTAACCAACTAGTTCTAGAAAAGGAAATAGTGGAAGTAGCTCCTCTAGTTGGTAATGAACGTAAAGATTCACAAGCAGAAGAAGAAGGCAGACGTATTTAACTACTACAATGAATGGCAAGCTGAACTCAAAGCTAGAAAAAGTTTTGAAAAACAAGTTGCACGTTTGCAAAACCATATAAAGGAGCTGGAAAGAAGAGTTACCCTAATGCTAATAAAACTCGTGTTAGTGTTCAACCAACCAGGCAATGTATACAAAATAAATATCGCACAGATGAAGATGAGCTTGCACCGGAAACAGATAGCCATCTTAAGAAAATCAAAACCACAAAAAATTCACAAAAAAGCAGAACAAAGCCCTGAAAATCTTCCAAAAAATCTTGATAGTGCGGCTTTGACAAAACCAGCAAATAATAAATGAATTGGTATGAAATTGCAACAATTACCACCACCGATCATGATCTCTGGAATAGAAAGATTTGGTGAGCTAAAAAAGATGATCGAACAGAAAACGAAAAAAGAATGTAAATTTACATCATACAATAACAACAAATGGAAAATAAATTTCTATGACAGTGACGCATACAGAGAAATAACAGATGAGCTGACCAAAACGAAAATGCAATGGCACTTATATGCAAATAAAGCTACTAGACCATTCAAAGTAATAGCCAAAAATTTAATCAAAAAGAAAGAATACAAAGTAATGATGAGGAATCAAGATCAAGAAATATAAAGTTACCTTTTTTCATGCGCTCTTTTCACAATCAAAAACATGTTGAAAAGATTTACTCCATCAAATCAATAATGGGTATTGTTGTTAAGATTGAGCCACTTCGAAAAAGCTCTAATTCAATACCGCAATGCAAGCGATGCCAAACGTTTGGGCATACCCAAACCTATTGCAAAAGAGATTATGCTTGCGTTAAATGTGAAGGAAAGCATCCAACAAGCAGTTGCTCACTAAGGGCTGACCAGAAAGCAAAATGTACCAACTGCCATGGTGATCACCCTGCGAACCTTAGAGGCTGTCCCATCGCAATAGAATACCAAGAAAGGAAAAGTAAAGCTAATAATAATCGTCAGCAAAAGCCAACCATAAACACGGAACCAGTAAAAGCTGTAAGCAGACCATTAGACAAAATAGCACCTGCTGTTAAAATAAGAAGAAGAGACTTCCGTAAAGGAAATGCTAACTATTATTATCCAAAGATTGGATAATCAGGATAAAATAATTAAGTTACTAAGCAAAGAAGTCTCATTGCAGAAAAACAAACTAACAATGATTAAACCTCTTCAGGTTGCAACATGGAATGTAAATGGTCTTCTTCAACATGCATCTGAATTACATGTGTTTCTATGCAATGAAAATATTGATGAATGCCTGATTACTGAGACACACTTTAAACAGGCAACAAAAATGACTACCTTTGCTACCACTCTCCTTACCTAGATGACAGTGCCAGGGGAGGTAGTGCTGTAATTGTAAAGAGTATACTGGAACATTATGAATTGTCTAAAATATTAAAACAAACAATACAGGTAGCGACAATAAACATCGAAGCCAAAGGTAAAGATTTTAAAATAGCCGCGATATACTGCCCACTCAGGTATTCGCCTTCAGATGAAGATCATACTGACCTGTTTAAAAAATTGGGGATCAACTTCATCATGGGAGGCGACTTTAATGCAAAGCACGCCTGATGTAATTGACTTCTTTATAACGAAAAGAATTAATAGAAAAGAAGTCGAAGTCAAAAGCAGCGAAGACCTGTCCTCGGATCATACCCCTGTGATCCTAACAGTCAATGATGTTTCAATAGAACAAACGAATTATGCAAGACTTACAAATAATAACACCAACTGGTGTGCATCTAGAGAATTAATCGAAGGATTTATCGATCTTTGATCTCCACTGACTTCGAGAGAATATATTGCCGCTGATTTGGATCAATACATGTAGGCGCTATTATACCAACATATATTACACACATTTATTACTACCTATTTACTTTTACTATTACCAATTATCTATTTTAAACAACATATTACACATACTGTAAATAAGTGTAAACACAGCTTAACATTAATATGAATTCGCTCTTTAACTAAATTAAATTCGCTCACTTTAATTTCATATTCTATGTAGTATGTAGCATAACTTTATACACTTTACATTCAGCTGAGCCGTCAAGCCGTTAAGAACTAAGTAGTTTACCTAGCTGAAGTCAAAACTCTTTTCTTTTTGCATTTCTTTTCATTAATATTTCATTATAATTATAACGTTTGAATAAAAAACCAAATTTTGAATTATAATCGGCGCGCATTCTGTTTTTATTCCTACACATTTGGGGGCTCAACAAAAACCTTAAACAAAAAAAAAAAAATTATAAAAATAATAAAATTCTACATATTATAATGGAAAACCTAACGGTGGAACAATTAAAAGCTGAATTATCGCGATTGGGTCTGGATACCGGTGGGGTGAAAGCAGTTTTGATAGCGAGGTTGACGGAGGCGTGCAATCGACAAAATTCGCAGGTAGTAGTAGCAGACGAGGACACCAGTGACAGAACAACAGGCGGCGAGCAGAATAATTCTGACAGAGCAGCAGAACAAGGACGGATTGCTTCTACTAGTGGGGTTGGTAAAACCACGTGGCAAAGCCAAATTAAAAGTGCTGTAGAACAAGTTCGGATGGCTTCTACTAGTGGGTTTGGTAGAACCATAGGGCAAAGCCAAAATAAAAGTACAGTCAATCCAGAATATACAGAACCTTTGATTCGTTTTTCTCTTAAAGACATAGAAAGCTTGGTCTCTAAATTCAGTGGCGATGACGGTCTTTCGGTAAATTCGTGGTTTGCAGAATTCGATGAAATCACTTCGTTATTAAATTGGTCGGATCTTGAAAAACTATTATTTGCTCGAAAACGTGTTCATGTCGGTCGTATAACGAATTTAAACAAGCCTTGTGTACAGAATTCCAAAGAACCCTTTGTAAAGCAGACATTTACTCCCAGTTACAAAATCGAAAAATGAAGCGGGAAGAAAACTTTCGCGAATATGTCTATAAAATGAAAGAGATTTCTCAATTAGCCGATGTTGATGAGAATTCCCTAATTCATTATATCATAAACGGCGTCTCTGGAAGTGAACAACATAAATTGATTTTATACGGTGCTAAAAATTTGGCTGAATTAATGGAAAAATATGAAATTTTTTTGAGGTTAAAATCTAATATGGGTTATAACAATGGCGGTAATGGTTGGCAAGGTAGTAGCGGTATCGGGCGTCATGTGAGCAAAACTAGCAGCAACTTTAGCGGTAGTCGTAAAACGTCATACGACACTTTGCGTTGCTTTAATTGCGGTTCTTCTGAACACCAACGTCGGGATTGCAAATCAGACACAAAGTGCTTTAAGTGCAACGGTTCGGGGCACATGTCTAAAAACTGTCCAACCAAATCTACTGCAAAGACAAACGTCATTTCGGTATTAAATTCTAAACAAATTTTCATAAATAATATTGTTTTCCACGCGTTAATTGATACCGGTGCGCAGATCTCATTACTTCGAGAAAATAGTTTTAATAAGCTGCGAAAATTTACTGAGTTGCGAAAGCAAAACACGCGGTTAGTCGGCCTAGCTTCTGCTGGTTGTTGTACTTTGGGCGCATTTGATGCTGTAGTTAAAATTGACAATTTCGAGCTTGAAACAGTGATCAACGTTGTGCCGAATAATGCTATCCAGGTCGATGCGATTGTGGGAAATGATATAATATCAAAAGCGAAAGTAGTATTTAACAATGGAGACCCAATATTCCACTACGAGGTGGAAGAAAACTGTATCATGAACATTCAAGTTGAAGACAGCAACGAAGTGAACGCACCATTTAAGCTGGTACCAGTTGTGCAAGATATAATTAAGAATTATAACCCTGAAAATGTAAGTAACTGTCCAATAAATATGTCACTAACATTGATTAACGAAACCCCTTTTCATTTTTCGCCACGTCGCCTTCCGATTAACGAGAAAGAGATCGTCAAGCAACAAGTGGATCTATGGTTGAAGGAAAATATAGTACGACCATCGTTTTCTCCTTTTGCTAGTCAAGTCGTGGTAGTCAAGAAGAAAGATGGTTCACCGCGAGTCTGCATTGACTATAGGCGTTTAAATGCAAACACAGTGAAGGACCGATTCCCTTTACCAACGATCGAGAGCGTTTTGGACAACCTTCAACACGGACGAATATTCTCAACACTTGATCTCAAGAATGCATATTTTCACGTGCCAATTGAGGAAGGAAGCCGCAAATATACAGCGTTTGTAACAACTGATGGACTGTACGAGTTTAACCGGGTACCTTTTGGGTTATCCAACTCACCAGCTGTTTTCGTGCGGTATATACATACTGTATTCAGAGACTTGGTAAGTCGGAATATTGTTTGCATGTATTTAGATGATCTTATTTTATGCGCACATAATGTACCAGAAAATCTGGAAAAACTTAAGATTGTCCTTGAAAGAGCGGCAGCGCATAATTTAATTTTCAACTGGAAAAAATGTTTTTTCTTTCAAACAAAAGTGACGTTTCTCGGGCATGTAGTAGAAGGTGGTATGCTTCGGCCGTCTGCAGAAAAGATAGATGCAGTTGCTAGGTTTCAGGAGCCTAAAACCCTTAAAAAACTTCAGGAGTTTTTAGGACTTACAGGTTTCTTTAGGCGGTTTGTAAATTCGTACTCAATCCTGGCAAAACCGCTAACAGACCTAACCAAGAAAGGAGCCAAGTTTATTATTGGAGAAGCCCAAAGAAAAGCCGTTACCATACTGAAGCAATCTTTAACTAACAATCCAGTACTGAATATATACTGTCAAGGTGCAGAAACCGAACTGCACACAGACGCTAGTCAGGTGGAAATAGCCGCAATTTTGTTCCAAAGGAGTAGTGCCAATCAACTGCACCCAATTCATTATTATAGTCGAAAAAACAGTACTTGTGAGGAAAGATGGCATAGTTACGTTTTAGAGGTCTTCGCAGTTTTCAAAGCTTTCGAGAAATTCCGAATTTACTTGATGGGGATAAAATTTAAAGTAGTGACGGACTGTGTAGCTTTTCGGCAAACAATCAACAAGCAGGAATTACCAAATGCAGTAAGAAGGTGGATTTTGTACATGCAGGATTTCGATTACGTTGTTGAGCATCGTCCAGGCAGCAAGATGGCTCATGTAGATGCCTTGAGTAGGTCCCCAATCGTATATATCTTGCAGCAGGAAATCTTAGCTAGGATACATAAAGCGCAGGTAGCAGATGAATTTATTTCATCTATAAAAGAAATACTGAAGGAAAAGGAATATGACAACTTTGTGATGCGGGGTGAATTATTGTTCAAAGACTTAAATGGTTTTATGCTTTTAGTGGTACCTCGCAGTATGGAGTCGGAGATTATTAGAATGAAACACGAAGAGGGACATTTTGGCCTCATAAAAACAGTTCATTTGATATCTCGTGAGTTCTATATCCCAAAGCTGAAAGAAAAAGTCGAACGTCGTATTTCTAACTGCGTGAAATGCATCCTTGCCAACAACAAGGCCGGCAAGCAAGAAGGCTTCATCCAACAGTTGGAAAAAGGTGATAAGCCTTTTGATACATACCACCTAGATCACATAGGTCCGATGGACCTAACCACTAAGCAATACAAATACATTCTTACAATCACCGATGGGTTTTCAAAATACATTTGGCTCTATCCAACAAAAACCGTTTCGGCAGAGGAGACACTGAGGAAAATCAAAGAGCAGCAGCAGCATTTTGGCAACCCAAGGCGAATGATAACGGATAGAGGAAGCGCATTCGTATCAAACATATTCAAGGAATTTTGCTTGGAAGAAAATATCGAACATATACTAATAACGACAGGAGTTCCGAGAGGAAACGGACAGGCAGAACGGTCCAACAGAGTCGTTATCGAAGTCCTTAGAAGATTAACTCAAGAATCGCCGGATAAATGGTACAAATTTATCTCAAGGGTGCAAATCGTTTTGAACAGTACACTTCAGCGGTCTATCAATCGTACGCCTTTCGAAGTATTGTTTGGCATTCCGATGAGAAAGAAGGACGACATCGAAATATTTGATTTGGTCAAGCAGGAACTAATAAAACAACAAGAGACCGAAAGGGAAAGTATTCGCCTTGATGTCCGTCAGCAAATTCAAAAAATACAGGCAGAAAATCAAAGGACATATAACCGTAAACGAAGAGCAGCAAGAGAGTACAAGATCGGAGATCTTGTCGCGATTAAAAGAACGCAGTTTGCAGCCGGTAATAAACTTTTTCCTTCTTTTCTAGGTCCTTATAAGGTAATTTCGAAGGGCAAATCTGATCGCTACAATGTAGAGAAAGCATCACCACACGAGGGTCCTCATAAGACTACGACAAGCTGTGACTTTATGAAACTATGGCAAAATGAAGATGGAAGCGAAGATGAACTTATGGCTGAAGTTAGTCCATCATCCGAGGCGGATGAATTGTAGGATGGCCGGATGTAGGCGCTATTATACCAACATATATTACACACATTTATTACTACCTATTTACTTTTACTATTACCAATTATCTATTTTAAACAACATATTACACATACTGTAAATAAGTGTAAACACAGCTTAACATTAATATGAATTCGCTCTTTAACTAAATTAAATTCTCTCACTTTAATTTCATATTCTATGTAGTATGTAGCATAACTTTATACACTTTACATTCAGCTGAGCCGTCAAGCCGTTAAGAACTAAGTAGTTTACCTAGCTGAAGTCAAAAACTCTTTTCTTTTTGCATTTCTTTTCATTAATATTTCATTATAATTATAACGTTTGAATAAAAAACCAAATTTTGAATTATAATCGGCGCGCATTCTGTTTTTATTCTGACATACAACCAGCAGCCGAAGATAGTACATCAAAGTATCAACAGAAAAGACAAGCCTCTGTAAAGTAGAAATTAAAGAACTAATACTAAAAAAGAGAAGAGCTCGTAGAAAATGGCATATGACAAGATATCCCGTCGATAAAACAATATTTAATAGAATAAATAACATACTCAAAACAGTATCAGTAAATTTAAAAATTATTCTCTAAATAATTACCTTCGAAAATTAACGGCTGATAAAGTCACTGACTACTCCCTTTGGAAAGCTGCAAAACGTTTCAAGAGACCCCAATTACAAGATCCCCAATTTAAAACATCTGATGGGAAATGGATTGCAGACCCAAAAGGGAAGGTTGGACTGTTTCCAGAACACCTGACGAATGTTTTTAAACCTTTTTCACCTGTAGTGGCAAATGAAAACTTCGAAACTCTTGACAAACTAGACGAGGAAGTTATACCTTGCGTTTTGCTTAGAGAGATCACTGCCTGTGTACACAAACATATAATAAATGCCTGCTTTAGACTAAAATATATTTCACATCACTGAAAATAGCAGAAGTAATCGTTATACCTAAACAAGGTAAGCCACTATAAGAAGTGACTTCATATCGGCCAATATCTCTTTTGCCGATATTGTCAAAAATATTTGAAAAACTACTGCTTAAAAGATTATACAAAATTATCGTAGAAAGAAAACTTATCCCAAACCATCAATTTGGGTTTAGAAACAAACACTCGACAATAGACCAAGTACACCGTATAACTAACGTTATAGAAAAGGCACTAGAAGAAAGACAAGTTGCGTGGTCAAAGCAACAGAAAAGTTACAAAATGCTGTTAACTAGATAGTTGTTTGAACGTAACGATGGCGAATCAAACTAAATGAGACGAAATCAACTCATATTAATTTCACAAATAAAAGAATAACGCTCTTCCCTATCGTTATTAATACTCAAACAGTACCTTATTCTAACACAGCTAAGTACCTGGGTATGAATTTGGACGCTAAATTGAAATGGAAGGAGCATATTAAAAAGAAAGATGAGGAGCTAAATATTAGGTATAGAAAACTCTATTGGTTACTGGGACATAACTTAGAAATGTCCATCGAAAACAAGATCCTTTTATATAATCAGATGTATAAATAAGACGAAACCACAGATAATTCAGACATTTCAAAAGAGAGTCCTTCGCGGAATAGTTAATGCACCATGGTTTATTATAAACAAGGACTCGCATCGTAACTTGCAGATGGACCTGGTAACAGAGGTGATGAAAAAAAAAAATGCTCTTCGTCAGAACCAGCGGCTTCAGATACATATTAACCATGATATAGAAAACATATTAAATTCCCGATCAAATATTCGTAGATTGAGGAGAACCAAACCTCACGAACTAATGTTGTAGAATTTTCAGAATCTGTATTTAAGCATAATGTGGGCACCGTAGCGCAAGTGGTTAGTGCGTCGGACTACTGAGTCTTGGGTTCGAGTCCCGCCGCAAACAACTAAAAAGTTTTTCACAGTGCCCATCTCTTCCGAATGCCTGACAAGCATTCAAGAGTATCATTTGTTATGTAAAGCTTCCCAATTCGCCGTTCGGAGAGGACTGTAGGTCCCTTCCATTCGTGCAAAAATATAACGCGCATGCATACACAAATGGTTGCGGGAAGCTAGGCTTGGTTCTACCTAGGACTGCTGAAGCCAAATATTTTTTTTTTTATTCAAGCATAATACATTCTCCAAGGCGATTTCCCATAATGAAATGTAAATCATTTGTCAATCTTTCTTTGAGTGGGCATGATTTAGCAGGTGTACTCTAATCCCTTAGTGTATTTCGAGATTTTCACCTTCATTAACAGAAAAAAAAAAAAATTCAAATAGTTTTGATTCATATTAAGTATTTGTGATGAATACCAATTTATGAGAATCGAAAAGAACAGCGCTTTGTTGTGTTGTTCTTATATTTTTGTTGGGTTGTATGGAAGGAGGGATAGGAAGAAATCGTTCTTTTAAGAATGAGAAAATAGTTCCGCGAAGAGATATATAAAATTTCATTCAAACGAAAAAACAAAATAGCCGCATATTCACGAATTACAATATCCCGAATTTGGAGAGAGTAATAGTTTAAAATTCGCGCGTGCGAATTTTGTGATTCGGGATTTTGTGTTCGGGATTTTGTTTCCGAGATTTTGTTATTCAGGATTTCGTACACAACCCAGTGTGAACACGGTGGGAAAGCCCTATAACGTGAACAAGTTTAAAATGCATTCAACATAGAAAACGTTTTCTTTTCTGCGTTTGTCGGTTATCCGAATCGTTTTTATAAAAAGGCGAATCCCCGTAAATAATTGCTCGCTACTTAAACGTCTCCGCGAAAAAGCCGTGTTCAGGAATTTGCAAAAAAAATCCAGAAAAAGATTACACATTTGTTTCATTAATTTCAACGTAAATTTTGTTTCTGAACAAAACATATTGTTACCGTCGTTTCGCCCTTTGCGGAATTAGGGACTAGGGTTGCCGACTACTCAGTGGAGGAAAGTCGTGGGTGTTGATGTTTATGGGCGCCACGCGATTACCCACTGTCCCCAAAACTTCACGGTTCCAAATCGCGACAAAACCGATGAAACCCGCGATTCACGTTGACTTACGACTTACAAAGAACAGGACACAAAAAAAAAACGAACTCCCTACACTCCTTACCTCGTTACTTATGGAGGTCAGAACAAACCAACCACTGTGCCGTCACCGACGAAAGACGCCAGGAGAGTCACCGCCGAACTTAAATCTATGTACTTATATAACTACTTTTCCTTTTCAAACAATCTTTCAATTCATAAGGTGTATAAAAAAAAAGAATTATGTATTAACAAGTGAAAGAAATAAAAAAAAAATGTCCCACCAAAAATTCACTTACAACGCAATTATGTAGGTATTCAAAATAAAATAAAAAAACTAGAGAAACAAAAAAAAAAAAAAAAAAAAACGTTAACGCGCGCCACTAGGACTTGAACCTCGACGAGAAAGTTCGGATCCGACCCCTTTCGTTTACACGTAGTTCTTGGCGCTTTAGCCCACACGGCTATCCTAAACCTATTTACTTAATTTTCCCAATGACCTACTAATACCCCGTATGGTATATTACCCACTTAATTCAAGAACAGGTAATAAAAAAAATGAATGTATGTATTATAACACAATTGAAATTCCACAGATAATAAAAAAAAAAAATGGATAAAAGAAAAATAGCAAAGGGTTAGTGAATATAAGCTTAAACCAATAGTAGTAAGAGACTCCCTGCGTCGTTTCCCTGGAACCGCTGGCTTATATTCTTGGCACGTGGTGGTTATCTGGGGTGGAAGATATAAACGCCTTCTTCTGGGTTTTGTCTCTCGAACCACTCACTCGCACAATGAATTCCCCGCACTGGTACCCGTGAGATTGATATGTATCTTGATAAAAAAAACACTGTGTACAAATATTCGCTAACGCTTTTGACCTCGGTGCACCCGCGGATTCGTTCTTCTTCACCGATTTTTGTTTCCTTCTTTTTCCCCGCACACGTTTTAAACTTCCTTATTCGCACCACCGATCAAAACGATAACCCGTGAAATTAATCAAATTAACTCAATCTCTCCTATCGCAAATAAAAAAAAAACTTGATCCACCCGCGTATTTTCTAAATTTTTTTCTTCTCGCCCAATATCTCTTTTCTTAACTCGTCCGACCCGCTTCGTTGCTCTCGTTCGACTTCTCGTTCCCACGCCCAGTTCCTTAACTCCCCCCATTAGCTCCCGTTTGTGGTCAGTTATTTGATCATTCGATCTTTCGTCATTACAACCACTCACACTGACCAATTTACCTGTCGCTGACCGTACTAGAAAGCATCTCGAAAACCAGAAAAAAAACTAATGCTAGAAGTTATGGGGATCGAACCGTGGACCTCTTGGCTAAGGAGCAGCTATCCCTACCATCGAGCTATCGCGGGGCGTTGGGGCTGGAAATTAAAAATGAGGGGACACTACGATGACAATGCAAAAACCTTACAAATGTAATTTTCCACTATATGGTTATAAAACCATAACATTCCCCCCCTTCTTTCCAAGGTTTTTGCATTCTACCTGTTCTACAACAATTCCCTGTCGTTACTAAAGGCTTTGAGGTCCTTAGCATGCCATACACCGCCGGTTTTTCCATCCTTCCCTATTAGCTCATATGTCCACCGCGAAACTCGTTTCTTGACTTCGAACGGACCTATATACTTCGGCGCGAGCTTCGCAGTGAAATACTTTGCCGCATCTGACAACACGAAATTTTTCCTCAACACTATATCTTTTGGGAAAAACTCGACCGGGCGTCTCCTCAAATTATACTGCCGCGAACTTCTCCCCCCTGCTTCTAAGATCCGCTCACGAACATCGCTTATCACCTCTTCTAAAGCTTTAGACCTACTGCGAACAACATTCTCACCTGGGCGCTCTACGTCAAAACCTTCAGGAGAAATCGCATCACTATTACCCTTAAGGGGCATGTCCATACCGAAAAGCACAAAGAAAGGGGTGGATTTCAACACCTCGTGCGTTGAAGATCTTATCGCACAACTGACTTTGGGTAAGATGGAGTCCCACACGCGATGGTTTTCGGAAATGTAGGCTCTCAGTTTGGTCTTAAGTGTCTGATTAAACCGTTCAGCTGGATTGGCTTGAGGGTGGTAGAAGGCCGTGAAATTAATTGTGATACCATACTCTCGAGCAAGGTTTCCAAACTCTTTGCTTTTAAATTGGACCCCGTTATCACACACTATCCATTTCGGTACCCCGAACACTAAAAGGACCTGTTCTTCTACAATTGTGGTAACCGCCTTTGCTGTCGCAGAGCGAAGGGGAAAGAACAATGGGAACTTCGAAAAGTAATCGACTACAGTCAGAATATACATATACCCCCGAGTGGATCTTGGCAATGGCCCAATCAAATCGATGCATAGCATATCCCATGGCTGCGCAACATTTGTTCTTGTACACATAAGTCCCGATGATTTCTGCAAATTGGGCTTAACGGACTGACAGACTTTGCAATTGCGGACGTATCGCGCCACTTGCGTTTTCATTTTGGGCCAAAAATACGTCTGAGCAATTCGGTCGCAAGTCTTTTGGATCCCGCCATGTCCCGCCAATATATGGTCATGATTCTGCGTAAGTATCCCCTCTCTCTCTTCTTTTGCCGGCACTTGCTTCCACTGTTCCTTTTCCTGCGACAAATTCGGATACCTAGCTTGCACATACTTAAACAGTTTGCCGCCTTCTACTTTCCAATTCGGATAATTTTCCGGAGAAGTAGCTACCGCGGCTTGCATCTTAACCACCCATTTGTCCCTGATTCCTACTCCTGTTTCCCCTACCGCTAGCTCCACACCATCCACATTAGCCCTCGAAAGAGCATCCGGAACCAAATGTTCCTTGCCCTTGCGGTGTATTACCTTGAAGTCGTGTTGCTGTAACTTCACGGCCCATCGTGCTAGCCTACCTTGTGGATCCTTTAAGTTGTTCAACCAAACAAGCGAATGGTGATCCGTTATAACGGTAAAGGTACCCCCTTCTATGTAGGGCCTTAGTTTTTCGACTGCCCACAGTACGGCCAAGCACTCCCGTTCAGTGGTCGAGTAGTTACGTTCCGTCCTCGTAAGAGTCCGACTAAGGTAACTGATCACCTGCTCTCCATCCTTAGGGTCATCCTGCGTGAGGACTGCACCAATGCCAAACCCAGATGCATCTGTATGGATCACAAACGGAAGTTCAAAATTGGGACATGTCAAAATTGGAGCACTGACCAGCTTTTCTTTAAGCGTGACGAAATTCTGCTCGCTCTTCTCCCCCCAGACAAATCTCTTATTCTTCTTCAAAAGTTCCGTAATTGGAGCAACAATGTCGGAGAAATTGGGCACGAAACGACGGTACCAAGACACCATTCCTACAAATCGGCGAACGCCTGTTACGGTGTTTGGCCTTGGGTATTCGACCATGCCCCGAACCTTCTCTGGATCTACCGACAAGCCTTTAGAGCTGACCACGTACCCCAAATACCGAAGCTCCGGCTTGCAGAACTCGCATTTTCCCCTGGATAGCTTAAGTCCAGCCCTTCTAATCCTGCCAAGCACCTCTTCGAGAACTTTCAGATGTTGGTCGAAAGTCTCGGTGACGATTATTACGTCGTCAAAGTAAACGAAAACGCTTGGCTCTAGATCGGGCCCAAGGACGGTGTCAATGAAACGTTGCCACGTAGCTGGTGCATTGTGAAGCCCAAAAGGCATTCGACGAAACTGGTATAGCCCCTTACCGGGAATCGCAAAAGCAGTAAACTTCTTTGAGGAGTCAGCCATGGGAACCTGCCAGTACGCAGATTTGATATCGAGGGACGATAAAAACTTCGCATTGCGCAGCTTGTCTAGTGTGACCGATACATATGGGATTGGGTATGCATCCTTCTCGGTCACACTGTTAAGCTTGCGAAAATCTACGCAGAACCTGAATTTACCGTCTTTTTTCTTTACCAAGAGGATGGGAGATGACCACGGGCTAGTTGAAGGTTCAATTACCCCTAATGTCAACATTTCATCAACTTCCCTGTTGATGTTAGCCTGTACTGCCGGTGAGACGGGGTAGTACCTTTGTTTGATGGGTGTTGCTTGCGTCCTGATAACGTGCTCAACCAGATTTGTACACCCCAACCTTTCCCCCATGCTCTCGAATACCTCATCCACTACTCTAGCTAATTTCCCACTCTGCTCTTTACTCAACCTACTGATACTCTCTATGGCCGCTATCGGTTGGTGAAACTCCCACTGCCTAATACCTAAATTCGGAACGATAGCAAATCTCTCCCAGAAATGTGCCCCCAGTATCAAGCAATGTTTCAACCCCGGTATGACCAACAGCTCCATAATCTTTACCGCTCCCTCTACCCTAATTGGCACAGTAATTGAACCTAGAACCGCGACCCCTTCCCCGTTGGCTACAGTTACTTCTGGTACATCTACTTTACTCAATTTGCAATGCAACAACTCGAGTCTGTCCCACCCTGGACCACCCACAATAGACCGTGATGCACCAGAATCTAACAACCCTATTAACTCCACCCCGTACATTTCCACCTTAAGATACGGACGTTTGTCGCCCTCCTTTTTTGCCAACAAATAATCTACCCCTACTATTATCCCCCCATCCTTACTATTCCTATTCATTGCGGGTAAACCATTATTCTGACTCACTGTCCCGCGCTCGGTTGAGTCACCCCCCCGTTTCCCGTCGCCCCCTGGGACTTAGTACAGTTTGAACAGCGACTACGAATTACTCCCTGCAAACCACAACCGTAGCAGCGAATGGGCTGCGGGCATTCTCTGGCCAAGTGACCCTTTTGTTGGCAGCGGAAACAGGTTGGACTATCCATGGGTGAGTTCAAAGCATGGACTGGGATATTCTGGTCGAAGTCAACCCCTACGTAAGCCAAATCTGGCTCTAGCAAAGAGGTATTTTTCCCGGATGGAGGTGGCTGGTAGCTCTCCACAAGGTGTCGCGTCGCCTCTAGCTGACGGCCCACTTTAATAAGGTCGTCCAGGCAGTTAACTTCCGCCAAAGCCAGTTGGGTTTGATAAAACGGCAGGAGGTTCCGGCGAATCAGCCTTAGTTTCATGGCCATGGGACAAGGATCACTCAGCCTAGCAAAGAGGCCAAGCATATTGCTGACATAAATCCCTATTGTCTCCGTTCAACCCTGAGTTCTTCTGCGGATTTCCTCCCACAGACGGTCATCATAGTCTGGGGGTAGAAACTCTGCCCTCAGCTTGGATACCAGTTCCTTCCAACTCTTTATAGAAGGCTTATTCGCCCTATACCAGACGATAGCTTTGCCCTCAAACAAATCAAAAGCCGATCGAAATAATTCGGCCTCCGAAAAGCCCCTAGCTTCCCTCAGCTCCTCAACCCTCTCAAGAAACCCACACAAGGACTCCTGCGATTCACCCTTAAACTTGAGCCCCCACTTCATCACGGGTACTCTGTTACCAAGGGGAAAGAACGGAGACGAGCATGCAGGCGGTGCGGAAAGTTGACCTAATGGTATGCTTGGTCCCGGATCAAAAGATGGGCCTTGTGCACGTTCGGCCGGAGGTCTTCGGACTTCCTCATTTTCTACCACCTTGTCCGCGGTATCGACCTTGGCTTTCTCATCTAACTCCCCCAAGAGATCTAAAACGGCTCTGCGAAACTTAGCCACTTGCTGTTTCTCCTCTTCGCTCCCTGCTTCTACCCTTCCAAGACGCCTGACAAGCCATTCTGATTTGGCGGCTACCTTCTTGTACTCACCCGCACTCTCGTCGCCTTGAAACGCCTTAATTAATTTGGAAATCTCTTCCAGTTTAGCCTCAATTGCGGCCACGTCCTCCTCATACGAGAACGGGTAAGTATGCAAAAGAAAGCTCGATTCCCTGCGCAAAGCTGTTCTAAGAACCTTCCTCATCTCATCAACCGTCTTAGCACATAACCCTCTTATATCGAGCTCATAAGTCAGCTCGTCCGCACTTAGCCTATTTATGTCCATAGTGGCTAATCGTATTTCCTAGGAACCGTCGAACAAGGAACAGAATTAGACCCACGAAGAGAGCAAACAAAAACCAAAAACCGAAGCCAACGAGTACCACCGACCAAAAAAAAAACGTACTAAAATAACTCTGACGAACCGACTGTTAAAACTTTGGCAATTTAAATTTAACTGGCCCAACGTTGGGCGCCAAAATGTTACCGTCGTTTCGCCCTTTGCGGAATTAGGGACTAGGGTTGCCGACTACTCAGTGGAGGAAAGTCGTGGGTGTTGATGTTTATGGGCGCCACGCGATTACCCACTGTCCCCAAAACTTCACGGTTCCAAATCGCGACAAAACCGATGAAACCCGCGATTCACGTTGACTTACGACTTACAAAGAACAGGACACAAAAAAAAAACGAACTCCCTACACTCCTTACCTCGACAAAAAAAAATGATAAAATTCGAGCGGGGATATCCGCTCAAGTGTCGGCAGAGGCCACGGCTGCCGGCGAGGGCTTCACTCCGCAAGGAGTGCAGTCGCCAGTGGTTTCAAATTCCATTTTAACAACGAGAAGCGTGCGGCCAACAGAAACGGGGATGGAACTGGATGATGTATTGACGGCAACCGCGTTGTCTACCATCTCCGCTTTGGATAGAGAGCTAGAGGAGAATGCTTTGTTAACGAACGACGGTGAAGAGGCAGATAGGACCCTCACCGCCAAGACAAACCAGGGCACTAGTGAGTTGGCTGGGACTCTCACTTGAAGCTCTGATAAGACTAAAAGGGTAGAAGAAGCCGAGGAAACTTTTAGGTTTTCCAAGGCAAAGCAAGGGTCATCTAAAGCGGCCCATACACACCACACTTGTGTCGGTGTGCTGGAATGTGTGGTGTGTATGGGGCAGTCTGCGCACCGATTTTGCGGTGTGCCACACTGTGTGAGCAAAATCAAAACATTTTCATTCTTTGTGTCGGTGTTCCTTGAAGTGTGCTGTGTATGGGTTGGTGCGCGCACGCTCATAAAAAATATCAGTCTTTATTTGATCGCGGTAGTCGTCACTTTCAATGTCCATAGCACTGTTCCTTCGTCGTCGAAGTCCGATGTCCGATAAAGAACTAATGTGTGCGAATATTGTGTGATGTGTATGGCGAAAAACGACACCGATGCTCACACCGAAGTGTGCACACAAGTGTAGTGTGTATGGGCCGCTTAAGGTAAATGCCCATCAACAGGCAAAATTGCTCTTGCGCAACGCAAGGCGCAAGATGCAAAAGTTTGAGGGAAGAAACCCAGAGGAGATGAGTGACTGGGAGAAAGCGCAGCTTATTCGGGCTAAGGTAGTCTTGGCCGACGAAGCTATCAAAAGGCAGCTAGACGAAAGTAAAAAGACAGCGGAGATAGTGAATGGCATAGTTCGGTACAGCATGGGCCGCATTATGGTCAAGCCCATTGCTGAAGGGAAGGGCAGCGAGGTGAAAGAACCCAAAGATGATGGAAGTTTTTTTTCCGGGGTTAGGTGAAAATCTTCCATCTTCTATGAGAATAGCAAGTGCGTGCCCATAGTAGTGTCAGATTCTTACTGACCAAAATCACCACCCTTCGATATGAATTTGTTCGATACTGCAACTAAGTTAAACTTATCAAGCAATTTTTCTATCACGAAATATAAACGTTTGGCAGGTTACTTTCTAATGAAAGATCCTGCATGTTCCGCAATTTAGATGTGGTTAATCCTTATCTTGTCAAATCGAAAGGTTTTGTCCTTTGTAGTCGGCGTAATAAATTGCTCTCATCCAAAATTAGTAGGACTGTATTGTTTACATGTCCGACTAGTCGGTTTCTATGCTTTCGCGCGAAGTTTTTAGTGTCAGCTTCGATTGTCAGAATTCTTAGATCCCTGTGCATATCGTCATTTCTAGCATACCACGGTGCTTGGACAATTTCTCTAAGCACTTTATTTTGAAAAGACTGTAAAATATTGGCATTTGTTTTCTTGGAACAACAAGGAACAACCTTTAGCACTTGCTTGTATAGAAGTAGTTTGTTCTCGGTACTGAGGTGGGAATGTCTCCCGATCAACCAGTACATTTCTCTATATTTGATTTCTAGTTCTTTACGTTTCATTTTCACGTGCGAATTCCACTTAAGCCTTGCGTCGAGTGTCATTCCCAGGTACTTGGCTTCATTAGCAAAGGGTATTCGGGCCGAATTTATAAAAATTGGCAATTCATTAATTTTCCTATTAGTAAAATTCACGTGGACAGATTTAGTTCCATTAAGGGCAATCCGCCAGTCCGTCGTCCATTCATTCACTTTATTCAAAGCGTTTTGCAGTTTGGCAGTCGTTTCCACGATTGTTTTACCAACTGCTAGGATAGCGGTGTCGTCGGCAAGGATAGTGCCATCTTTTTTCGGTACATCACGAGTATATAACAGATAGAGAAGCGGCCCCAGAACGCTTCCTTGCGGTACGCCGGCCGAAATTTCTTTGAGCTCTGAGTATTCGTTTCCATTTCTAACACGGAAGAGTCTATTCCCGAGATACAAATCTAGAATCTCATATAGGTATACGGGGAGTACTTGTCGTAATTTGCATTTCAAGCCATCGTGCCACACCTTATCAAAGGCTTGCGAGACGTCAAGAATTACGGTTGAGCATATCTTTTTTTCGTCTTGTGCTTTTTCAATTACGTTAGTAATTCTATGCACCTGGTCAATCGTCGAATGTTTTGCTCTGAACCCAAACTGGTGGTCAGGGATGAGATTATTTTCTTCTATAACCGGTTGAAGACGCCTTAGTAATATCCTCTCGAAAATTGTGGATATGACTGGAAGAAGCGAGATTGGTCTACACGATTCTACTTCATATGACGGCTTTCCTGGTTTTAGAACCATTATGACATCCGCAACTTTCCATTGACTCGGCACGTGTTTAAGTCTGAGCGCAGTATTTATAATATGGAGAAGCTTAATTAATGCTTTTCTAGGTAAGGCTTTGAGAATTTCTCCGGTGATCAAATCATAACCAGGAGCTTTCTTAGGTTTTAGTTTCGCGATCTCACGTTCGATTTCTCTAAGCGTCGCAGATGTGAGCGTTAAATCGTCAGATGGTGGAACTACCATCTGGCGGCGCGGGGATTTTGGGCCTTCTGGTGCCCTTTACAGCTTTCCAAAGGGAATAATTGGAATCTTTTTTCGCTGTTAGACTTTCAAGGTAAGAGCCTATCGCACGATTCTTAAAATCCTTAATGCTGTTCTTCAACGAATTGCAAAGACGATTCAGATATGCTTTATGCTGTGGAGCACGACTCTGTGGCCATCTTTTACGCGCTTTTCTTTTTTCTCTGATTAATTCTTTTATTTCAGAACATTGCGCTGCCATGGAGCCGAACGAAGATTCGGCTTTCAATATAATATATGTATTGTTTCCCATTGGTTTTTTTTATCATTTTTATATGTTAAAAATGGCTTTTATTATCACTTCCGCACGTGAAAAAGTTGTTTAACATAATTTGTAGAGAATGCGGTAAAGATAATAGTTTAGTAAAAAAAACTTTTTTTCAAGTAAAAGTTTTGAAAAAAATACATTTAAAGTATTGGAAGAACAAATTTTCATAATTTTCAATTTAAGAAGCCATACTTTTTTTTGGCTGCATACATGTACGTATGTACATATGTATATACAAAAAATCTTCAAAATTTTGTATGCGCTTCTGATTGCCTCTCCAAAAAGTACAAAACTGTTTTTGCATCTAAAGTAGTTCAGAAGTAATATCATTTAAAGTGGTCTACCACCAAATCGTAGGTCCCTTACTTAGATGGGCTACAGTTTGGAGGGGGGTTAAAAAAAAACCCCTGTCACACGATTTTTTGTTTGCTAGAACTTCAGGAATCTACAGTTAACGGATTAGATCTACCTCTAAACTAGGACACCCTATATTCCTCTTTATCTTTGGATTCATCGGAGGAATCGAGATAAGAGTTGATGTATTGTTACTTTCTTTAGCAGCCACCATATTGAACTGTCAGACGGTTTGATTTGCGATCTCTTTCATCGAGGCTGCATATTAATATGTATGTCGTTTGGTTACTGCGGGTTCTTGGTCTATTAGGACAACAAAGTAAATCAAAACTACATCAACTACATCCAATAAATGTGGTAGACAGACGAAGCAAAGCGAGCACGGGCCAGCTAGTTATATTATATGGGCTGCTAGTACCCAACTTCGCGTTGGTTCCAACATAAGCACTAGCCCTCTTGTTTCGTAGCGGAGACATGTGGAAACTTATATTGTGTTTAAATTCACGTAGTATTTTTTTAATAAATTTTGAGAAGTTGTACTGCATTAAAAAGCAACAAAACAAAATATTAATCAACAGAAAAAATTAATTCGAAATAAATTTACCAAATTTATTCAGTTTATGGGTCACTTAAGAAAAGTAACCGCTATTTTCAAATTTGTCTTTGAATTTTCGGTAGTAGCGACAACAATTTGAATTTTAACGTATTTTCGCAGTAATTCGTATAAAGGGCAATAGATGGCCAAAGTTTCTATGTATAATTTGCTTGATGGCGGATAATTATTTCACCTTGCTGTCCATACGAAACACGTGGCGCTAGTTATGTTGGAACCAAATTGTCCGCAGACGATGTTTGAAAATGACATTTCACCAGCAGTCCATATATAATATGTCATTGGCTTAATAGTTTGTGAAATAAGCTGCAATTTAATTTGAGCTAAAAGTTTAAATTAATTTCGGTGGTTAATAACAGAAAATGATGATTTATGATGATTTGTCCCTTTCCTTTTTCATCCTTTTTCATTCTGGCAAGTAGATGTTGAATTTTTGCCCAGGTCAAATTGACCAACTTTGCCTTCATCAACTCAAACAGTTTTTGGAATTGCAGACGATTGTTTTTTTTAATAAAGATTGGGATACATATGTATTTCAAAACATTATTTTACTGTTAATAATTTCACTACGTAGTCACCAGGAAATTTCATTCGAGTAATTTTGACAGAAGAAATTGATTTCTGGTTGAACGTTCGCTAACCGTAATAGAGTGAAATCACAATTCGCCTAAGCTCTGACATTTGAGGTGAATGAAATTTCAGCGATTCGCTAATTAACCATAAAACGAAGTAGTCACATTCGCCAACTTTTTCGTTCGACTCGCTAACCGTAGGGTTGATAGACTTTGAAAAATTTGCACGTAAGCTCGTGCGAAACTTAACTATGCACTTCATGTATTGTACTCGTCCAATACTCAAAAATTTCATTGTATGTATAGTTTTGCTCAGTAACTTTTTTTTATTCTATGAAAAAATAAATAAATGGGAAGTCATGGTTTATTTGAGCACAGACAAGAGAAACAGATTTTTCTTATTTGTGATTTGAGTTAATTCATCGATCGAATTGGAAACTAAAATAAATTTCAACATTTTCACGAATCCAGCTAAATATTCCACGCGCCGCCACTGGTATGTACATATCTGTGTTTTGTGGATGGTATCTTTACAACAGGCAAGTAGATAATAGGACGCCGGCAATTAAGAAGACCTTCTAATAACTTACATTGTCTTCTAAATCGAAAGATTTTGGATACTTCCACGTGATGCTGATGATGGTAATCATGGTGTGCTTTATTCATTCTATGAACATTTGGTATGATTCTATAAAGTCTGTCGACTTTAGCGGCTGTCAGTTCTATTACCAGATGAATTATTATCTGCCATGTGAGTAACGCGACTGTTTACGTACACGGGCGAAGCCGGGCGGGTTAGCTAGTAGGTACATAAATGAGAGAATGTTCTAGTTCTCTACGGAACCCTTAAAAGCATTTATTAAAAAACTAACACTTCCATATATGTAAGTTATTCTCATTCGAGAGTATTAAGGTTATCGAGCAATCGTTCTATTTTATTTTAATTGATTATACACTATACAGTTAACACATGACGTATAGTCTTGTATAAAAATTCAGACCAGTAGGATAATTTTATTCACTTTGGCTTATTTTTTCCAAATGAAAGTTTCATACTTTGATAAAAAATATACATATTAAAGTAAGGTCAGTATTTTATTAAATTATCCTACTCGTCTTATTTTTTTTTTTACACAGGACTGTATATAAGGTCCAATACAATCAAAAACCACAGTTAGCTAGCGCTGTTGTTTATTTCCTTTTGTTATTGAATCTTGTTTAGTAACAATCTCTTATAATAGTAATAACGTTTTATTATATTGTAATTTGTCTTAAGAATGCAATAGTCTAAACAATAATAATACATATGTATTCCATTGCATACCTTTCAGATATCGTAAGAGGAAAATATCTATAAAGTTCCTGGTCCGCTTCCGTTAGTTTAATTCCTTTTGTGTCTTCTTCATCGAACGATCCAATATCAAAAGCGTCAGCTGCATTTACTTCACCTCGTGGTGGGATTAGTGGAGGCGTGTATTTTTGAATATATACCTGATTCCAGTCGATTCCGCTAAAGAACGGATGCTGTTTGATTTCTTCCGCTCTAACAAATAAATCAATAGAAATAATATTTAGTGTTTCGTAGACAGTAAGATTTCGGTACATTTTTTAGATACCTAGCGAAGAAAAGTATTAAAACCAATTGATCAATTGAAGATGACAATGAACTACGCAGCTGATGCAGCTACAAAAGTGACGACTTTTTTATTTGCGGTTTAGAACAAACTCAAAATTTTGAGTTGCATATATACAAAACGGGCTTTGACTTCGATTTGTCGAAACAAATGGGTTGACGACATTAAAGTCGGAAGACAAAATGACCAAAAAATTTGGGTATTTTTAGTTTTGATTCAAATGCCAATTTTGGGGAAGAATATAACTATTTTTCACCATGAAAACACACAACCTATGGCGTCTACAATCTGCACAACAGAACTGGTGGATTCAGGTTACGAACCGCTGCGCCATCCCCTGTATTTTCCAAATTTGGACACTTCGATTTTTTTTTTCTAAACATGTTTATTTTGCATGAGTTTGACACATAATATTTTTTGGAAAGTTGAAAACTAACTGTATTGAGCTGAAAATACACTATGAACTCGAATGTTGAAAAATAAATATCGAAAGAGGTGGCACCGTGAAAAAACTCTTTTAGGTGTTAGACCCGGCCGGGACCGGCGACCATGAGTAATTCCAAAACTTTCATATTTACATACCTGGTATACGTAAATATAAAGGTAGATTACTAGAAATACTGTACTCACAAGTCAAAATGCTACATTTACTTTACTCTCTAAATGAACAAACAAATCTTGAGCTTCCGTAAAAGCATTAACAGTGACACTTATCGTTAGGAAGATCGTTAGGAAGTACCAAAATACAAAAAAGTTGTTTTCTGACGCACACACAGTAGAAGTACTGGATTCAGGATACAATACCTACATTCATATCCCCATAAATGTAAATTTACTTAAGAGGAGCAAAATTGTTAAAATGTTGTAAAAATCTACAGATAAGCTTTAGCGAACAAGTTAGTTCATATATAAAGCAGAAACGTTTCAAATTGAAAGACAAATGTATGTACATATGTATACATACATATGTACATATGTATAAATACATATGTACATATGTATAAATACATATGTACATATGTATAAATACATATGTACATATGTATACATACATATATTCTATGTATAAACATTAATTTACAAAAATAATAAGCGAAAGCGTTTAAGAAAATAAAAACAAATAAGCTTATAATGCTAATATTTAAAATATGTATATATTATTCATACCCTTTGCCCATACAACCCAATCGTTTTTCAGTATCTCTCTGTAGAAGACACTCCAAAAGATTTTTTAATTCCTCACTGAAAGAGTCCGGAAATTCGATATTCTGAAATACAAATTAATATGACCTTATTAAATATTACAAGGCTTTCATAGCATTTTCATTCGAAAATTAAAAGCTGTACAATAACATTTGGTTATACAAGAAGGAATTGGTTTCCCTAATTTCTTTTTTTTTCAGTAACTTAAATAACTATTATTTAATATTTTGCGTAGTAACTTTTGAAACATGGTTCCTCGAACATGGATTTATTCTGCTACCATAGAGTCAGTTGAATACTAAGACCAGAAATGATATAAGCGTGGAATTATAATACATACATACACATGTACATATGACATATGTTTCGGAAAATACTTGAAACAGTCTTATTACAAGCCTACCACAAAATTTGTTAACAATTGTAACAAATAGCAGAGGCCTCCTTCTCCATACATAAATTGTAAACTAAAATAAAGGATTTTCATCAAAATCATCCCACCATTTCAGATTAAAGAAACATTTAAACGTCACTGGTCACTCCACAATACTAGATAACTTAATTCTCCCCGAAAACTTAGACTATACTGTGCCGAAACAATTTTGGTAAAAACTTTACGGTCACTATTACCGATAGGTCCCCTTCTGAGATGAGTTAGGTGCTATAATAGACAAGTCGATAAACTTCTACACTGATGACTCTAAAACCGATTAGGTGTAGGAGGAGATGTTTTCTCAGACAGATTAGGTCCAAATCTCTCCTTTCGCCTCTCTGATCACTGTAGCGTGTTTCAAGCGGAGACTATGGCGATTTCGGAAGCACTGTCCTGGGTCAAGAGGTATGTAATATCTATTAACGATATTAGCATTTTCTCGGATAGTCAGGCGGCCTTGAAATCTTGGGAACTTCCGTTCATCTCTTGTAGAGATGGCTAAGCAGTTTAATATTCACCTTTGCTGGGTGCCGGCCAAAGAGACATTCCAGGGAATTGCAAAGCTGACGAGCTCACTAAACTAGGAACAACAATACCTATTCTACCCGATAAGAAGAATATATGTATGCCGCTCGCTACTTACAAGCTAACACTCAAACTTGACACAGTCAATAAAGCTAACGCTAGATGGGAAGGTGGAACTACCTGTCTTGCCACCAAACAGATTTGACCTAGACTAAATGTTAACCGCTCCAGATACCTTTTGTCACTAAAAAGAATGCATAAGTACGACCATCGGTGTCATTACAGGACACTGCCTTATAGGTAAGCACGCAACTAGGCTTTGCATCATATCTAATGACTTCTGTAGAAGTTGTAGAGACGAAGAAGAGGGCTCTTTCCGGTAGTAGAAATCTACACCTAAGAGAATACTTCTTCGACGATCTCAGTGACCTAGCACAAAAAGACGCAGGAAGCCTTTTTCGCTTTATACAAAGCTCCAAATGGTTCTCATGAGTAGCGGGGTTAAGTTATCCCCAAGATCCTTGGTATCACAATAGGCGTCTTTGGGCCTAAGTGTGCTGATACTCGTTACCGACAGCCACTGCTACCTAACCTTACCTAACATTTAAACGTCAAAAGTTGTTTAGTTTCGGTAAGCGATGGCTGAGAAAAGCCAATACTTACCCTTGGAGCATTAAGGTTTCGCAAGCGAATTAATTAATATAAAAATTTCTGATCGCAAGGGTGATATAACAATTTCGGTAAGTGTTCTTATTCGACATAGAGTCACATGTGCATACATACATAGTATTTTATATAGAAGAACTTTGTACTTTTGGAACTTTTAAAGGCCAACATCAAGTAGTCCACACTCGTTACAATGAAACAGCTGACTACAGTAAACAAACCCAGTTTTTATAACTCCACTATATTGAGCGCCTACTATATTTACTGGGTTTACCTGTGTTATGAATACCCTTACAGTCTTACACACGCGCGAGCACATATAGAACAAGAACATGTCAGCTGTAAGGTTTCAAACTCTATGTGCTATGTCCAGGGTAACTAGAGAGTTGTATATTATGTAGGGTTGCCAAAAATATTTTGAAGAAACTAGTTAACGAGCATGAAAATCTCGGACTTTCCCGGACAGCATTGGATCCGAAAAAGAGTACAAAACTAGGACCCAAACGCAAAACAAAAAAAAACTTTTATGGCGGTATTTCATGTCTTAAATAACTTATAGCTCGCACTTTACATTTGATTCGTGGATGGTGGTGGTGGGTATGTTGGCATAAACCTTAGAATTCAAAAAACCTCAAAAAAAAAAAAGAGAAAACAAATTCATCGGCGTTGAATGGCATAGACCAATTCCGATCACCAGAACGGGCAATTACACGACCACGACTTATGACTAATGTAGTAATTAAATTGTTACTCGGCTTGTATGGCATGTGGAACCGTCTTGTTCAAACCGCATGTCTTCCACTTCTATATCTTGCAACTTTGGCACAAAAAACTGGATTTTCATATCGCGATGGCGAGCACTATTAACTGTTATTGCCTGACCAGCCGCATTTTCAAAGAAGACTGGTCCGATGATGCCTTCAGTCCGAAAATCCATACCAGACAGTGATATGTTAACACAATCATTCGTGGATCACAAATTCCACGATTTTGACGATCTAGAAAGGTGTCGCTGGAGATCATTTTGTTCGAAAAGTTATCATCCCCTTGTTGTTGTTCTATAATCTATTCAACGAACTCTCTTCGCTGTGCATGGTCAGTACACATTTTGTATGCATGAGAATACGCTGTAGAGAGTTTCTCGAAATGTCAAATTCTTGATCACGGTGCCAAATTGATGTTCCTAGACTCTCAGCAATGCCCTCACAAACTGCTTCGATGTTTTGTATTGAACGATTTGTTGAAGAGAATTTTGAATTAATCTCTGATAAAGTTAATTCACTATATCTACTATATTTTGCATTAAAATTTCGAACTATAGTTGCCAAACCTTCATTATTTTTAAAATATTGCTCAACAATGTAAACGCGTTGTGCTTTTATGTAATACTCCAAAAACCCTGTCAGCTGTCATGCTGTGGTTTTTTTTTTTTTGTTAACAATAATTTAGCGCATTAACTGGCGAAAATATCAAATCTTGCGTAAATTTTGGGACACACAATACTTAATAGATTTTTTCTATTGGTAATAAATTATATATATGAGCCAAATTTTTTAATTGATGAGGAATGAAAAACCCGGACAAACCCGGACAATTTAGAAAAACTATCCCGGACGTTTCCCGCATAGGCGAAAAAGAGTACATATCCGGGAAAACCCGAACAGATGGCAACGCTAATATTATGGTATGATTTATCGTTATTTATGATTCACAGCGTGATAAGTGTGTCATAGGCATAGCCCTTCTTATCAACTATATATACATACATTTAAGTGATATACATAGTACTTGAGCATTTGGCTTATTTCAAACACATCTAGGAATAATTAAATAATATGATAATCTACTAAAGTCTGTAGTTATAAGCTATAATTATAAATACAAGATTTTAAACAAATGAATATTTGCCTACTAAAGGCTAGTACGGTGCTCGCGTTACACTAAGTTTTTCATACAAAATTTGTCGTTGCTAAACACAAAGATAAAATTCCGCTGGGAAATGCATCCGAGTGTATGGTGCTCATGCTAAAATGCTCGCTAAATAGGTAGTTTCATAGGATACAAAATTTTAGCCAGTCTTTCAATGTCCGGTACATTTATTTAGCGGCGGAATTTTGACGTTTTAAATTCAAATAGAAATTAAAAACAAAAATCAATTATTCGGTTTGAATTTTTCGAGGATTTTTGTGAAAAGAGGTAAATAAGTGCATGTATATAGCTGCTGCCGTTAGTTTATTCAAGAACGAGTATGAAAATGAAAAGGCAATGTCGGCGGAAGTCAAAGAAATAATTAAAATAAGCAGGAGCACAGAAAAAGAGGTTTATGACTAGGGTGGATTTATCAATTTCTACAACCAGCTCTACAAACAAAATTTATCTGGCATTTATCTTTGGTTTCCATGTGAATTTTTGGAGACCGGTGGAAATTTAGTTTAGCATCAATCAATCAAGCATCGAACTAGCCTTAAGAGGTGCGAACTCTTAGATTCAGTTCAAGTTTAATTATAAGACTTACGGTTATACATACATACATATTACACTAGAACTTTCAATCGACACAGAAAAGGGCGCGCATACAAAATGACATACTCGTACATAGGTATACATATTAGGATAACAAATATTATTTCAATTACTCGAACAACTAATTAATAACATTATGAAATAAAATGATTTTTTAATAGCTATTTTATTATTATCAGATACTTTCCTCTTCCGTGAGCTGTTGCGGTAATAATAATTCTAAATTATTAGAAACATGATAAGTAACTCTTACCACCAGCACTTACCATTGTTAATGTCATGCGATCTATTTCATGTTTGTCCTTTGTTTTATGCTGCCGGAAGGGAGAATGACCCTTTAAGAGTTTATATAGCATGCACCCAAAACTAAACCAATCAGCACTTGAATCATAAGGAGTTCCTTTCGATAGAACTTCAGGGGCCATATAGCCGTGTGTTCCTACTGACGCATGCGGTTTTTTTCTGGAGAAATCACATGCAAGACCCAAATCAGATATTCGGACATGGCCATTTTCATCCAGAAGAATATTTGCAGGTTTCAAGTCTCTGTACACGATGAATCGTTTATGCATATGTTCCAATCCCAAAATTACCTACAAAAAAACATGTAAGTTTAAATTAAGGATTTTTACGAATATTCAAAGAATATTGTGTTAAATAAATGTATATAAATATATGTATGTAATTTTAATTTTTTAAGGCGAGGTTAAACAAGAGTTGTTTAGAAACGGTGTTTGAAATGGCACCTTTTACAAACCAAGAATACGCAGATATTATCCACGTTTATGGGCTGTGTAACGGATGTTCTAATAGAGTACGACAAAGATACCATGAGGTTTATCCTAACCTAAACTGAAGAATTTAATTTTGTTTTCTAATCTTTTACATAAATAGAAATGTATTGATCCAAATGAAATCAGTCTTGAACAGTCTTGCCACGTATTTTCAGCGAGCTGCGCTTTATCAAGCATTACAATGCAGCCTTGGCCAAATGTATTAGGCATCCTATAAAATTCTTAGTATCTTCGAAAAACAAAAGTTTAAATGAAATGAAAAGAAGCAGTGCTTCTTTTTTTGTTTTGGCATTTTACAAGAAAAATTAACAAATTTCACTATTTTGAACAAAGAAAGGCAAATTGGTCACACGCGTCTGTCGATTTCGAGCAATGATCGCACACTGCTCCTACACCGGAAAAGGCGGATAAGCCCGCAATTGCATCATAAAAGTACATTGGTGCATTTTTTTTAAATAAAAGGGTCGTTTACAACCTCATAAAATTATGCCATAATTCATAGGATTCAAATTAAATTCGAACTAATTTCGATTTGGTAGCAAATAAAAAAAGGAATAAGGAATAATAAAAATTCATGCAGGACGAACTCAGGCGGAACGAGAAGCACATGCAGCTGCTGAACGACCGAGACTGCATTGTCAAGTTGAAGCAAACGCTAATCGTCGATAGAGAAAAAGTGCCGTGAATGTCCAAATACATCGCGCCGCTTTCTAATATGACTGCACGATTCACTACAGCGAACTTCCGTGTGTTACGATTGGTCCATGGATATGATTTGTCAATACATTGTAATGCGCCTAAGTTTTATTCGAAGACACCAGGATTGTGTTGCTCAGGTAGCAAAGTCAAATTACCACAATTGACTCAACTAAATTAATTTCGGTTGGGATCGTGAATGCTCGAAATTATTTCAATCAAAAAATTAATTGTTTCTTATATCAATTTCTTATAAAAGTTTCTCTTATATACAATTTTTTTTTAACATGTTACTATGTATGTACATATTTGGAAAAGTGAATGAGTCTTAGTATGCGGCTCCGTACTTCGTATACAGGATGTTCTTATATCCGCCATCAATGTACATATTGATAATGATAATCAATAAATAAATACATGTGGAATGTGTCAATTTTGCCACGTTTTAATACGGATGAATTTTTTTTTGATCTACTATTCTTTTTAATTAACGTTAAACAATTTCGATCCAGTGAACAGTCCCGAATTTCAGATCGACGTTTTTGCCAGAAAAAAAGTATAACTACTATCGGATATAATAAAAATAATAACTTATATATATACTGACAACATTCAAACATTACATATGTAAATATGTACATATGTATGTATATATTGTTAACTTACCTCTGCGGCATAAAATTTCATTTGAGCCTCATTGAACACACCATGTTGCGATAAGTGATAGTGCAAATCACCACCATTCATCAAATCAAGGATAAAACAGAGCTTATCAGGAGTATGAAACGCATAGGTCATGCAAACTATAAATGGACAATCTGCCTGTAAAATAAAAAGTTAAAATATTAATTAATTTGTGTACGTCTACGAAAAGCAAATTCGTTATTCTCAACTGTATGAAACGCGTTCAACTCAGCCAACTAGAGCTGCTAGTGCGGAAACAAGGCCAATTTGGCCTTATTTCATTTCCACGGTCTTTGTGTTTCTTTTTTTGTCGAATTTTATACTATGAAGGCTCACACACACCGCCGCGAATGCGACAGCGATGGTGTGTTTTGTTCTTTTGTTTTGTTTCAATCGCGACGGTGTGTGTAAGCCTTTAATTTATCTTATGTTCAAAAACTAAAGATTCCATTTAAAAATTAGTTATTTAGTTTGTGAGCATAAGATAGAGTAAACGTATTGCAAGATAACCTCGAAAACTAAATAACTAATTTTTAAATGGAATCTTTAGTTTTTGAACATAAGATAGAGTAATAGTATAAAATTCGATATAGTTCAACTTTGCATATATCCAACCTCGCATCTACTCCCAATCCAACAGTGACCAAGCAGGGGGGTTGCAGTTTATGCATAAAATTTTGCAACCGATACTACCTGGTGGTAACCGATCGACATTATTTCCATCATAATAGGTCTGTTGGGTAACTTTTTTTTGGCTCAAGTGGGTGAACGCTGTCGAATAATAGATAATTTGAAAAGTGAGGGAAAATCCTCTCAGAGAGTGGGAAATTCGAAAGAAAGTAACCAAACGCGTTGAACATTGTTAATTTGTGTTTGTTATCCACTTTACAATGAATTTATGACAGCTAATTTCACTGATATAAACTGGTTTGACAGTGTTAGTGCACTTCACCCAAAGAAAAAGTTGGTGTAAAAACTCGTAAGTCTCTCAGTTGATGAGAAATTTTTGAAACTCTCATTTGGCTCTCTTTTTTACGGATTTTTACGAATCTTTTGGGTTAACAAACAGAAATTTGTCAGAATTCGAACGTATTTCAAAGTTACCAAACAGACCTAATAAAGGCTCTCACACACCGCCGCGATAGCGATAGCGATCTATCGCAAGACGTGTATTCAAGTTTGTTCGTGCACACCGAGTGCGATAGATATCGGCTATTGTAGCGATAGATTGCGATTGAACGTTTCTATCGCTGCATGTAGTATTCTATCGCACTATATATATTTTATGTGGAAACGTTTATTTTTTGTGTGACAAAGTATGACTTAAATAATGGCGAGTACGAAAACGTAAGCAAAAAGGATAAAGTCTGGAATTGAATTGGTTTAGAGCTGGGGAAAGTGGTAACTCAACATTTTTGTTAAAATTATTTTTTTTTATAGTTTATTCAATTCTGCTCAATATGACGTCGGCTTACGAGCAAAACTAACCAACTGAAAAAACGAAGTTCGTAGGAAAACGCAAAAAAAATTGTTTTGTTTTCTTGAAATCGCTTGTAATGCATGATGTTAGCTGCGATTCTCTTAGATTTTTGGCACATTTCTAGATATCAGATATGAAGTTTTTACCAAATTTTCTGTATGCTTTTTTATTATACTTGACATCAATAATACAAAACTCAATTTTTGGCAGTTGATCAGTTTTGCTTGTAAGCCGACGATGAGTAGGTACTAAAGTAATCAACAAAATACTGACAATTTTGATGAGTTTCATTTGCCGATATTCGTCCATTAATACTAAAACTACTTTGTGGTTCGGTCGCATTCAAAGACAGACATGTATGCTATGTCTTCATCTGCTCATGACTTTGTTCGAAGAAAATTAGATAAGAGAGGCTAGAGGTTTAAAAAAAAATATTACCCATTTTAAAGATGAAATCCCGAACGTATTTTCCATGACATCTCCAGTCATGTAAAGACGGGTGTTATATTCATCTTTAGCATCGTCTTCATCAAATATGACTTAAGAGCGAATCCTTCATATCCTATCAACACATTTGGTATCAATACTGTTTAACCAGGCAAGCATTTCTCTTTTGGTACCTATATCAAATGATCCCCTTTCAAAATGCTGTACCATAGCAGATGCTTCAAAAACACCAGAGTCACTCTTTTTCACATATCCATATCTTTCCATATCAAAAATGAAACGATGATGCGCTCGCCCAGGTAGGTGTGTTACTATTCTTACATCATAGTTTTTAAGTTAGGGTAGCTATGTAGTTTAAGGTTGGTTAGGTTCGTGGAGTAGCCGGACCCGCTATTACAAAGCATCGTCTCCGAGTGGTGACCGACGCGACGCTGCGGTAATTTTGTAGGTTAAGTTTTTATAGTTTTAAAAATAATAAAAAAACCTAATAACAGTCACCATTTATGTGTTCAAGTCGCTCTTGCTCTACAGTTGGTGATATCCCGCTACTTTGTTAGCTTACATCTCTTTAATTATTGATTGCTTTGCTAGTGTGTCGAAAAAAAAAACAAAGAAACAAGTTGCAAGCAGTTTATTTAATATGGCCCCTGGGCCAAATAATTCGTCGGGCAATCGGTTTAGCGGGCTCGAAATCGACCCGAGCCCAAGATCAAGAAAAGGAAAAAAACCAATACTCACCCCAATCTTAACAGCCCACTTCCATACTACAACGAATCCGAATCCAAAATTAATTATTATTTCCCCTACAGACAACACAAAGCCTTTCTCAGCCTTTAGCATATTCCTCCAAAAAAAGCGATTGACGGTATAAGTACTGGTTACGAGTACATAACGCAATTACTGGTAAATACATTAAAAATTGCACAACTCTTCCTCTCAAAAAAGAAACTTTCGAATCTCTGCCCGATTTCAGTGGAACACAAATTTAAATTCTTCAAAAGGTACAGTCTATGCCTCTTGCCTTATCAAAGTCTCAGAGAAGGAAATAAAACCTCAATGTGTTGTTGATGTATTTAAAGTTAAAAAAAAAAACGGAAGAATGTAACCAACGCACCACAGGCCTTGTTTTACTGACATTTGATCTTATCCGTCCGCCAAGTACGGTTAATGTTGGTTGGTATAACCTAAAAGTCGAAGAATATTTCCCGAACCCCATGCGTTGCCGCAACTGTCAATTGCGTGGACACACCACCAAACGCTGCAACGGTAATATTTCCTGTGTCTCCTGCAACCTCTCCCCTCATTCACCCGCTGACTGTACACGCGTGTCGTGCGCTAATTGCTTTGAAGAGCACCCTTCATCTTCCAAACTCTGTGAACGGTATCTTCAAGAAAAAGAAGTCCTCAAAATTAAAACAGTTAAAAAATGCCACCCTACTCCCAAATTGTAAAAAATACTGCATCCAATGTACCTACTCTTTAAAAATTGAAAACAACTCATCTATTCAAAACAATGATACCCCTTCTATCCCCCTCTCAATTAACCCAACCAAATTAACAACAATAGTTTTAGAAAACAACAAACAAATAAATATAACCGCTGAGGCCAATCCCTCATATACGCAAAACAACCCACCAAAACACAAAACCACTCATAACCTCAACGATATAAACTTAACCCTTGGTTGACCAAGCTATTAAAAAAAGCTATAATCTCCATTTTTTTGAGGAATTTTTTAGTTGAGGATATTTTGTGATGGAAAACTAATTTTTGAATTTTTCAATGACTCATAGGGACGAAATTTGAAGGTCAGTCTCCAAAGTACCGTTAGGCTATGGGCGAGTTCGTAAACGTCTGACTAACGTCTGACTGCATTATTTGCGTTCATAAAGCGAAATACAAATCGAACCTACGCAGGCACAAAAAAAAAGTACGTAAAAAACGTCCAAAATATGCAGTAAACAAGTTGGCATCGGGCAGATATTGCAGACAAAAAAAAAACATCTGCATGAAAGCAGGCAAATAATAATTTCGATTTATGTATTCGATTTTTTATTTATTTTATTATTTTATTATTTATTTATTTTTTTTTATTTTTTTTTAATTAAATAAATAAATAAATAAATAAAAATAATTAAAAAAAAAAACCATAAGTATGTATTATATAAATCTCTTATATCTTATAACCAAAACCATGATCATGATCTTATTTTTTTATTGCTATATCCCGTGAAATGCATGTTAATGTAGATAAATGTAAATGAACAATAATTTACTGGATGTCAGACAGATGTAAAACTTTAACTGGGAAATAGCAAAAAAAAAAAAAAAAATAATAATAATTTCGAGTGTATTAAACTTAGGGCAACCAAAGTGGACTCGTTTCACAGACAATTGATAAGTGTTAATAACTTTAGTGAAAATCGCATTTATCTCGGGAAAGTGTACTTATTGTTTTTTTAACTATTATTATTTTGATGCGCCATAATGTCACCTACAAATTCACTTAACAAAGATTTTACCTGGGGCTTACAGTTTTACAAGTATAAGATAAATTTAAGTACCATTCAAAAATGAGTATTAGCTTGTATTCAGTCTGATGGTGAACATTTTATACAAGACTAGTTGAACCCATGCTCGCCTTGCTTCGCATTCTAAGGGCTTTCTTATGCATACAAATATGCAATTTCAGTGGGAGCGTTGAAACATCAAAGTATTTGTCTAAGTCCGCAAAAGTGTTTAGTAAATTTTGTTGATTAACTGCGTTTTATCAAAAACGTTTCAATGTGTAACTTGCCCCTTAGTGCAGATTTCATAGTTCTCAAAAACCGCACCGCACCGTAGCCCGTCAACACTTCCGCCTCTACCAGATGTCGTTGCAGAATTGTAACTCTAGGTCGGTTGCTGTTACATAATTTAGGCGTGCTCAAGTTTCTTAGAAGAATAGTAGGTACACCCACTTTTAGTTTTAATTTATGTGATGGTAGCGAAAGCGAGAGTTTAAAAATTCGACCAGATGTCTGGTTGTTACTTCTTGGTCCACAACCCGGGTGATTGAAATACATTCTGCACTTTGACCATCAGCACGTGAAAATATCTCGCTGTTAATTGCTGGAGGTTAATCATTCCAAAGCAACAAAATAGCTCGCTCACAAAGCTAAGAATTCTTACGGTTTTTTAGTTGTTATATATCACCTTAAAACTTGTGATAAATTTACTTTTCCATTTTCTTCCGGAAGCGTTCCTCCACCAATTTTAAATTACAAATCAGAGAAATGTTGTGCGTTCGGATGTGCCTCGTGGCACTACTGATAACGTTTGCCTAAAGTCTCGGCAAAATAGCACTGTAAACCCAACATCCCAGATGACTTCCACATAGCAAATACATATGTGCATACATATATGAACCAAAATGAACTCTTAAAACAACAGAAGTTCACTTTGGGTAGAATATTTGTTTTTGATCGTTTTTTTTTTTTTTTAATTTAATAATAATATTTATAAACTGAAAATGCAATTCACCGCTCTAGAAAATTCTCTTTCTTTTGACACCTCATTTGTTAAAATTGGTTGAGTGGGAGAGCCGCAAATGGTGATAATGATTGTAGCACATTGAAGTACAAAGCATATGATCATGTTAGAGCGCACTCACACACACACTATTGCAACGATACCCACTGCTGAACGACTGCTGGCGGTGGTCTCCGCTGAAGGAAAATTGTGGGCGATGTTTTCAATAATTGTTTTGAACATTGCTCAGCTTCAGGATAACGCAGGACGCAATTTATATCTCAAATGAATCAGCGACAGATTTACTAATTTCACCTTTTTTTTTTTTTGATTTTCAATCCGATAAGCCATTATTGAGTTAGGGCTGTATAATAATAATATTCCTCTCCGATATACAGTTATTTTGACTACTATGTAGGAACCAGTAGGCTGAGCGAAAAATGACATAGCTTGTGATCATCCCGTGTACTTAAGAAGCATTTCAAAAAAAGTTTCATCGAAATCTGTTCAGCGGTTTAAACGCCATTAGGTAACCAACAAAAAAACCTCTACAGTTTTATAATATTTATAGATTATAGATTATAGATTATAGATAATGCTCGTTTTGAATGGTTCTTGTGACTAAAGCAACCTTATACTTGCAAAACTGTAAGCTTCAGGTAAAAATTTTGTGAAGTTAATTTATACGTGATGCTATGGCGTATCAAAATAATAATAGTAAACATAGAATTATAACCACACTTTCCCGAGATAAATGCGATTTTCACAAAAATTGGTTAAAAAAAATAAACAAATCTGTATTTGAAGCGAAATATCTCGAAAACGAAAGCACGAATGGTAATAGTTTTTAATTGTTGTAAACACTAATCAATTGTCTATGATATGTGTCCACTTTGGTTGCTCTAAGTTTAATAAACTAGAAATTATAATTGAATAACTGTTGGAACCAACTTCTCTAAAGGATTCTTTTTACATCCTGTATCTCAATGGGTGTTGAAGACAGACCCCCCCTCCCATACGATTTTTTTCATAGCATGAACCAATAAATCAGACACCGAAATATCTGCATCCCAAACCGGACCACCCTGTATGTATCAATCATCATGTTTTTCTACAGTGATCATTACATTCATGATTTTGGGCTCTAAACGGTTATACAGTAAGCTTACAAATATTAATTATTAGGAGCTTTCTATTCTTTCTATTACCCTATCAAGAACTATGTGCATTTCCACTTTCTTTTCGGCATAATTCTCTTAGAATAATATTTAAAACTCTCTGCGCTCTCATAATGATTATGAACACAATTTAGTAAAATGACTGCAGCCTGCTTGTTTTCTGCGCGCAGACGAAAATTTGTTTTCGATTTGCAGGCACAAAGCAGGCATGTGATTGGATTTTCGCAGATTACTGCGTTTACGAACTCGCCCTATAACCAAAGTTATAAAAAGAAAAATTTATTTTTTAGTTTTTTTTTATTTAACTATGATATTTTTTGCTTTCGAATACAAAAGCATTTAATAAAATTAAAGATCGAAACTGTGTAAAAATACAACTTTAGTTTGTTAGTACCGAAAAGAATAAAATTAATTTCTTCAAAGTCTAATTTGCTGTCAGAAAAACCGTTATATCTGTTGCTAAAATAAGGTAAACATACATAAAAAACAAATTTCATTGAGGTTATATGATACTTAAAAGTCTTGTTTGGTCTTAGTGTCTAAATATGTTCCTATACGGATTCCATTTGAAGTTAAACATGCTGGTACTTATAAGTACCGTCGGTCAACAAAGGCTTAAATACAACTCCAGATAAATCACTTACCAATCCACAGGGAACTTCGAACAACTCAAACCCACCCAAGCCTCATACAAATTCAGCTTATGCAAACTCATCTGACACATTACAATAACAATACACACTCGGCGCTCCCTCAACAATTACTAATGAAATTTCTTCCCTTAACAAAACCAATTCTCCTTCACCTATGTATCTCCAAAACTACTCAAGCTCTCTTAAAAAATGACAAATACTACCTCACTTCAAGCGATTCCAATGACGATGACCCAGGCGTTAGGTCTTATCGCCCAAAACCATAACGCCCAAATTGAAAAATGTCATAACGCCCAAAATTCCAAGGTATAAAGCGTTGCAAAGCCCAAATGGAATCACATATCGCCCAAAGTAATTGTCTAATGTCATTACGCCCGAATCTTAAAATGTCATAATGCCTAAGACAACAAATTTGTTGTGAAATTTGGGCGTTATGATTATGACCAGGGATAGGATTTTGTGGACCTAAAAAAGTAAAAAAAAGGCAAAAGAAAAGACTTAAAAAGGCAAAAAAAAGGCATTTATTAAAAAAAAAGAAAAAGGAGCGTAAATGCACATTTAATTATAGTAGCATTGAACTACGAAGAGCTTTTTGAAGTTTTCTGATAATAATCTTCTCCGGTTGTTTCTTAGAAGCGCCTTGAAGGACCTAAATGACCTTCCTACTTCAGCTGAAACGAGTCGAGCCCATATAAAGCTTTCAACATTATTTACATAAATTTTTTACGCTACTTTCTGGAAAATATTATTCAATTTCTATGGTGGGCGGTAGAACGAGTCAAAAATTTCAATTTTTCAGTAGATGGAAAAAGCTAAATAAACCTTCTACTACGTCACATACAGTAACGCTACTTTGCACTGCTTTTTTTAACCATTTGTGTGTGTAATAGACCGATACAGTTTTTACCAAACATGATATATAAAATTTGCAATCGAATGATGTACATACATATTTCTCATTTTGACAAAATTTTGACTCATACTGGTTCTACCGCCCAACATAGATTTGTCGGAATACGTGTACCTACATGCATATTTATGAATGCACACGAGCAATAAAAATGTTCAAACCAAAGCGGGTAGATATGTACAAACATACATACATATGTACATAATTATATAGATCAGTGATCGCAGGGCAGGGACACTTTTGGTGGCGGCAATGCTGATAATATGTATTTTTTAGCTAGTGTACGATATTTCCATGTTGACTCTCCCCACAGACTAGACGTTTTAAATTGTAGTGTATCCAGGAATGTAAGTGTGCGTACGTTATGTGAGGAAGGAGCATAATGTTTGCACAGATGAACATGCATACATACGAGCATTACTTTTCTAGCGAACAAACTTTGAGAAAAAAGCAAAATATGCAAAAAAGGCAGAAAAATGCAACAACGGCAAAAAAGACAAAAAAGGCAATAATGGTATAAAAATGCAAAAAAAGGCAAAATAAAATACATATATTTGGAATCAGGAGGACATGAAACGTGTTTGTGTAAAGTCGATACTATCTTCCGACTAAGCAAAAAAAAAGAGGCAAAGTTAGCAAAATCCTATCCCTGATTATGACATATGCTAGCTTTCGGATGTTATGACGTTTTTATCATAAGATAATATACTTTTGCTCGATATCACCTAAAATGCCAAAATATATTTTGGGCGTTATGAAATTTTATTAATTTTGTCATTTGCTACCAAAACCGTTAATTTAATCGTGCATTTTGCACAAGCGATAATACCTAACGTTAAAGAAAACAGTTGAAGGAAGTAATTTCTTAGTAAAGTGCATTGAAGTGCGGTTGTAAGTACAAAGATATGGAGTGCGAACATTTTGAGTATGCTAGTGGTAAAAAGGTTGAGTCTAGTTCTGTCGCAAAGTGCTTACTTAAATAACTAAGATTATAAGGTAGATCTTCGTGGTAACTTGAGAACACCGGACTAACACTTAACTTTGAGATAAATAACCGTTGGTCATATTTGCAAAACTTTATCCGCTTTTTGTTTACACTGCGATTTTTAGGGCATTTGATAGACACGACAATCGTTTCATGGTCACTAATATTGAGACTTGGACAGGTACTTGCACTAACAGATTGAGGATTGTTGGCTACAACATCATCAATAAGTGTTCTGAAATTTCGCGATATTCTTGTAGGTTTAGATATTTTCATACACAAATTGTTATCGTTTAACATTTCCGCACCGCGCTTACGATAAGTACAGAAATAGTAAAACCAATTTATACTTAGGTCACCCATAATACGATCTATAAACCACCCAAATGTTTATCACAGTATTGCTATTACATTTAATTTTAATAATTAGGCCCCAAAGCTCCATCCGGATAACGACTTTCTTTATTAATGTACACTCTATTTCGTCTTTTAAAAATCTTGCAACTCCCCCCGTATGACTTGATTCGCTAACACAGTTATAAAGATAATAACCATCCAATTTTAGTCCACTAAGATCTGCATTACCTGTTACATGTGTTTCTGACAAAGAAATTATATCCATGTTGTCGTTGTCGACCAGGCATTGTAATTCGCTAAAATTATTGGATAACCATTGTATGTTCATATAAATATGAACCTATATGAAGTTAGTTGCTATACTCTGTTCCACAAAAATTGTCAGTACAGGGAAGATATGACGTTTGCCTCTCATTCTGGTTGCAATAGCTTTCATAAATCTGTCCCTCTTTTAAGCTCTCACTGTGCAACCATAGGCATGACGAATCGCAGCAGATCGGAAAGCTATACCCTTAGGGTTACCATCTGCTGATTTAAAAACAAAATAATTTGTTGAACGAAAAAAGATAGCTGTGTACAAAGTAGACTCCACCTCGATTTTAATGATATTTTAGTACGTTGTTAGGAGCATGTTAACGAGTATTTTGATGTATTACTGTTAAATATCAAAAACGACTACTTTACGAGATATGTGTAAGCTAAAAACAAAAAAAAAAAAAAAAAAAAAACTCACTCTTCGTTTCCGCATCCAACACTCATCCTGCGCAAATAGCCTTCATTAGGTATAAATCACAAAAATCGAAAAATTGTTGTGCTGCATTTTAACGAGAAACAAGATAATGGAAAAAACAAAACAAAAGCCAAGTGGCAACACCCTCACATAATCAAATTAATTTATTGGTTTTCAAAAGCACAAAATCCCAAAGCTCTTTGACAAAAACTGAGGAAAAGCTGTAGCGATTTACTTGAACTTAATAATGGGAACACTGTTTTTACGTTCATATTTTCATACACATAGCGATGGTTGATGGTGTCCACACGATGTGATGCCATATCATTTTGAGCTATAAAAATCGTAAAAATACGGTTTCTCAATAAAAAAAAAAAAAAAAAAAACTGATAAATACGCACATACATGCATATGTATGTACACCAATACCCCGGTTCGCGTCGTTAATTGGGACCAGGAAAACACGATGTTCGCGCTGAAATTGGCGAAAAACAAAAGCGAAAAAAACGAAACGAAAATGAAAGAGAGTCGATTAACAGAACAAAGTATATTTATTTAGCGAGGTAAAGAAAATAGGTACCGTCGTCGTTGATGGTTGAGAAAAGACTAAACAATTGGTCTAATAAGTGAATAGACTGAACATTCCGCCCACCTTGGAACGAAATGGGTAATAAGTTAAAAAAAAGTTATAGTTTATTTAGGATGAGTATTGTCAACAGCGTCCTTTTGCACATCTAATAGTGGAGATATCTTCACGACAGGGCGAGTCAGCATTCCGTCCGACGTTTTGAGGGTGACCACGCGTACCTTACCGTCTGCTCCAGAATGAATATTCGCTTCTCTACCCAATTTCCATTTGGTTGGGGGTAGTCTCTCATCTCTGATTACCAGTAGGTCACCAATTTTGAAATTGGAGCTGGGGCGAGTCCATTTCGATCGCTGTTGCAGTTGTACGAGGTACTCCGAACTCTATCTTCTCCAAAAATGTTGCCGCAAATTCGAAATGAGATGCCATCTGTTTACGAGGTTACCCCCAAAGTTGATCATGTCAGGCTCGGGAATAGTTCTCAGTGGCTCCCCGATTAAAAAGTGTCCGGGCGTCAAAACAAGAAGGTCGTTCACATCGGAGGATATCGAGCAAAGGGGCCTTGAATTTACGCATGCCTCTATCTCTGCCAAAAGCGTTGAATATTCCTCAAATGTCAGCAAGGTGTCGCCTAATGTGCGGCGCAGGTGGTACTTGACACGTTTTACAGCGGATTCCCAATAGCCACCCATGTGAGGAGAGGCCGGGGGATTGAAGTGCCAAGTAGTGCCGTCATTTGCGAGATATTTGGCTAGCGTTTCATCCTTGGTGGCTTGTGATAGTACGTTGTTGAGTTCCTTTTCAGCGCCAATGAAATTAGTGCCGTTGTCGCTGTATAACTCTCTGCAGTGGCCACGACGGGACACGAAGCGCTTAAATACAGCGATGAATGTTGACGAAGATAGATCGCTAGCGAGTTCTAAATGCATAGCTCCAGTTGCCATGCAAATAAAGATGGAGATATATCCCTTCACAGCCTTTGAGCCTCGTCCTTTGGAAAATCGAAGCTGTAGCGGGCCGGCAAAATCCACACCGCTTTGTTGAAAGGGTCTGCAGGGTACAACACGAGGCCTCGGCAAAGCGCCCATTAGTTGTTGTTGGAGACTACGAGAGTGTCGGCGGCATTTTACGCACAATCTGAAGATCTTTCGCAGTACGTTACGAGCGCCAATGACCCAAAATCGACTGTGTAGCATTACCTGCATAGCTTGCGGACCTGCGTGAAGAGTTATGTGATGGATGTCTTCGCAGATAAGCGTGGTGGTCCTTGCGAATCCTGGCAACAGAAGAGTATACTTTCTGTCCGGAAGAATTGAGGCATTGCATAACCTTCCGCCCACCCTGAGCAGTCCTCTGTCGTCTAAAAATGGATGCATTCTTAATAGTTTACTGTGACGGTTCACAGGCTGGTTAGACTTGAGACGTCCAATGTCCTTTGCGAAGAAAGATGTCTGAGTTAGCTTTACCCACAGGATAAGGGCTTCATCCAGTTCGAGAACGAAGCTTCGAGGGGATCCCACTGAATCCCCAAAGTTTTTACGTGACCTGTTCCTAGAGGAATGTCGAACTTGATTTCGCAATCTTGCTGGGGAACGTTACGAAGAAGCGCCTCATCATTAGCAGTCCACTTTCGGAGATTGAAATCAGCAGACGAAAGTTATTTCCGAACTTCACGCAAAGCTTCGGGAAGTGTATCTGCCCCGCTGATCAGGTCATTAACACACATGTCCTGTTCGACTACCTTGGCCCCTATCGGATATCGCACAGCTTCATCTTTGGCAACCCGGTGTAACGTTTTTATGGCCAAATAGAGCGCACAGGCGGTTTCAAAGGTTACCGTGTTCATTTGGTATGTCCGTAAAGGCTGATTCTGTGTAGCTCTCCATAAAATCAGCTGATATGACCTGTCGGCGCGATCAACCATAATCTGGCGGTACATTTTTTCTATATCCGCGGTTAATCAGATATTGTCTCCATTTGAGGATGATATCAATAATATCTTTCTGTGCTTTTGGACCTACCATCAAGTGTTCGTTTAGAGACGAACCGTCGAATGTTTTTGCTGCAGCGTCAAAGACAACTCGCAGCTTCGTGGTAGAACTCGCCGCTTTAAATACAGCATGGTGTGGTAGGAAGTAATGATATGGATGCTGCAAAACCTCGCTCCTCAGATCCACCTTCTCCATGTGCTGCAACGTGAGATATTCATTTATGCACCGCCCATATTCCATTCGAAGTGTCGGGTTGGTTGCGAAACGATATTCCAACTGCTCAAAGCTTCTGCGGGCTCGTTCTCTGCTAGATCCTAACGCTGGCTTGGTTCCATCCTTAAACGGGAGAGCGACTTCGTAACGTCCGTTGGATCGTCGCTCTCATTCGAGAGTGGAATTTTGAACGGAGATTCTTCTATCTCTCAAAATCTGCGTAACTCACTGTCGATGTCTATTCGTTGTACGAAGCTTCGTAGAGTTTGTTGCTCACTGTTGGAAACTTTCCCCAAAACGATCCAACCTAGATGAGTTTTTTGAGCGATGAGAGCGTTGGCACCAGGGCATCGTACCACGTCGGGAAGAATTATCTCAGTGTAAATACTGCATCCGCAGAGTATATCGATCGATGATGGACGATGGAAAGAAGGATCTGCTAGTTCCAGCTTCTTAAGACCAGTCCATCACTCAAGTACCATCGGTTGGGCGGGGAGAAGCCCACTTAGCGACGAGAATATATGTGCATGCGTAGCACTTTCGTAAGTCGAATGCCGGGAAGCATTCGACGTAATGCTTGCTTGTGCCGCTAGTGACCAACTCATGTCACGCAAGGGCAAAGAAAACGGCAGAACACCTGCATACTGGTGGAACGACGACATCTCTAATCTACGTGCAGAGTGCCTCAGAATGCGTAGACAACAACATAGAGCTAGCGGTAGAGATACAGGCGATTATGAAATTCTGCGACAACAATTTCAAACAAAAAGAAAACAGCTACGTAAACTAATAAAGAAGAGCAAGCGAGACTCTTTCTACGCACTAAGGAATGAACTGCAGCACAACCCATGGGGAAGCGCGTACCAAATAGTAATGAAAAAACTTAAAAACATGACGGCAGCTGCACCGACATGCCCGAACATGATGCGCACAATTGTAAGTGCTCTATTTCCGAGGAAAGACGAAGCACCACTGGATCCCAAATTTTGTCCTGAAGGATGCAGTAGCCATAGAACCAAATACATCCTCTCGCTATCAAGAATGGAATGCAATTTACTACTAGGCGTCATCACAGGGCATTGCCTTATAGGTTATCACGCTCGTAGGCTCAAACTAGTCTCATCGGACATATGCAGAAACTGCAATGAACCGTGTATGGTAGAAACATTAGAGCACCTCCTATGCGCTTGTCCTGCACTGGCAAAAAGAAGGCACAGACTAATGGGAAAATTCTATTTCAACTCACTCGTAGAAGTGGCAGACATTAAACTTCACCTTCTCATTAAATTTGCTCAACAGACAACTTCATTTTGTTTAAACAAAGCAACATAAATTAACTGATTACTCTGAGGAGTTGTGGTATCACTATGGACCAACACTGGTCTATGTGAGGCTAAGCCGCCACCCCATAACTTAACCTAACCTAACCTTGTCCTGAAGGAAGTGATCAGATTTAGGCTCGGTGCACACATGCGATTGCAGTCGCACGACTATTCAGTCGCAAAAAATAGAACATATAGCTTTCAATGTAAGTGCGCGCACATGATACGTTGCGATTGGTAGGTTTCATGTGAGCGCACTTACATTGTTCCAACTAGCAGTTCGGCTTCAGAAAGAAGCGAAGCACCGTACAGGCAGTGTGCGACATCGCACGCATACAAAAGCCACCAAACAGAGACATATACTTACAACAAACTTACATTTATACGACAACATACTGCTACAAACATACATACAGACCAACCTTCGTGCATGACAAAATGCCTAGCGGCGGTACCATGGGGATACGGGGTCGGATACAGAGGTGGTTTTAGTTAGGGTTACCCACAGGCTTTCCACCTTCTTAAAAACAAAAAAAAAATATATATATACATATATATGTATATATTCAGGCGCGAAAATCTCCACAGACAAATCTAAGATTCTGCACGTTTGTAGAACACTGCACTACCCCGGACAGCCTGGTGAGGCTAAGCTCAGGCCACAGTGGGGGTCACAGGTGGCGGATAGTTGAACAGCCTGCAGAAACGTAGGTTAGCTGCGAATACCCAATAAGCAGTCGCGACCAAGAGCGGCAGAGGAGGAGGGCGTGGCTGAAAAGGTCAAAGGAACCCCTGTGAACTCTTTGTGACAAGACGAATAAGCGCCCACCCTACAAGGTGGCTACGAGGGATACAGTAAGGAGGAAATGGCGAGATCGAAGGCACCCACCACACCGTGAAATGTGCAACTACTTGCCCCTTAATGGAGGCAATAAAAAAGCTGATACCCACAACCGGTTCCATATGATGACGACGTCATCAGTTACTTGACCATTATAGAGGAGAAAGAGGAGAACTTTTTCCAGCGGAGCTCAAGAGTGCTGAGGATACCTGTTGGCCAAGGAGTATCAGTACAAGGGAGCATACGACGTGAGTCACCAACAATGCGAATAGTGACGGTCGAACCAACGACCGAGCGATCCGCTCTCCACAAGCTTGGTGACAATACCAATACTACTGAAGGAAACGAAGAGGAGGATACAACGATTGCCTTCCAGAGGAGTTCGAGGGAGCAGAGGTCACCAGTTGGACAAGCACCAACGCCCCAATGGAGAAGGGAAGAAAGCATTGCTCTCCCAAAGTCCATCTTTCTCAAATTGGGAAAACAAATTAAAAACCTGGTGGATATGTTGGAGGACGGTAAGAGACGCTAAATCCACCAACCGATGAGAGACGCCATTGAAAGCATAAAGGCGCTCTACGAGCTGTCGGCAATAGAGATGAACGATGACAAAGCTAAGGAGGTTATACGCAAAAACAACACCTCGCAGACATCTCCCTGGCTGAAAACATCAGCGGATTCAAAAAGAAGACCGGAACCCAACGAAGGAACCCCAGGCTCAAAACGACGCCAAAAACCGCCAGCAGTTGAGGGGACGAAGGTACACCGAAATGAAGCTGATCTCCAAAACGATGGCAGAGCCGAGAAAAACGCGAAAGTCAAGCTCCAAAAAGCTGGCAAGGGAGTAAATATCAGCGACACCGTAACCAACAACGAAACAACGCTTGGTCAAAAGTGAATAAAAAGAGGAAAGAGCCTAAGAAACAAAATGGGCCTACCAAGGAGAAAACCCGACCCGATGCAATTGTGGTGGCAACGAAGGGAGACCTATCATATGCGGAAATACTCTGCAGAGTCAAAGCGGATCCTAAACCCGGCAATCTCGGTGAGTCGGTGACAAAGATTCGACGGACCCAGAAAGGTGACCTGCTGTTCCAACTTAATGAGACATTTGGGAAAACTAAACAGTTTAAGGGCATAATCGGTGAAACGCTTGGAGATGACGCGGAGGTCCGAACGCTGAAACACCGAACAACTCTAGAAATCAAGAACATTGACGAGATCACCACCAAGAAGGATATATGCGATGCGATTGTGGCTCAGTAACAATTAAACGGGGTTTGCGAAGCTGAGGTCCTAAGCTTAAGGAAGGCCTACGGCGGCACACAAATAGCGACGATTGGCTTGCCAGTAGACAGCGCAAACATAATGTTGAAGTCGGGCAAGGTTAAGACCGGCTGGGTAAATTGCCGTATTCGAGTGCGCGTAGCGCTTACGAAGTGCTTTAGATGCCTAGAGTTTGGCCACACGGCACGCAACTGAAAGAGCGAGCACGACCGCTCAAACCCTTGAACGGTTGTACCTGGATAGACGATAACTCAAAGAAGGCAGCGATATAGACCTGTGGAAACCACGGTCTACAAAATATCGGTGGTCCAGCGAACTTCTTCGTCACTGCTAGGATAAACAATGTCCATTTCTATAGCTGCTACGCACCCCTAGTCTGGCCGAAAGAGATTACCTGAAGCTGTTGGATGACATTGTAGCTGACGCGCGTGGAAAGCACCCAGTGGTTATTGCTGGTGATTTCAACGCCTGGGCCACGGAATGGGGCAGTAGGATTACGGACGCAAGGGGACGAGCCCTCCTCGAGGCATTCGCATCACTGGAGGTAAGTCTGGCGAACAATGGCACCAAAAATACTTTTCGGAAAGCAGGCAAGGGGTCCGTCATAGACATCACATTCATGAGTAATTTGCTCCTGCGTAAAACAAAATGGCGGGTCAGTGAGGAATATACGCACAGCGACCACCAAGCGATTATATTCAACGAAAAGCCCAGGCAGCGCCCCAAATTAACAGGGTCAAAATGGAAAGACGCATCCTTCGACAAAGAGGCGTTCGAGGAAATGTTGAATGCCGACTTTTTAACCAGCCACGGATCAGCGGATAACCTATCGAACCAACTCACCCAGACACTCACGACAGCGTGTGATGCAGCGATGCCCAGGAGATCAGCTGGCAGAAGGGGTGAACCCTGCTACTAGTGGAACGACGAGATTAAAACCCTCAAGACAAAGTGCCTTCAGGCCCGACGCAGATCCCAGCGTTCTAGGGGAAGACCAGAATTCCAAGAACGTTTAAATATCTTCCGGTTGGCGAGACGTGACCTTGAAAAGGCCATCAAAGAGAGCAAAGCAAAATGTTTCAAAAAACTTTGCAACGAAGCAGACCTAGACCCCTGGGGGCTAGCTAACAGGATAATGATGAAGAAGTTAAGGGCAGCAGGTCCCCACAAATATCCTGTCCAACAATGCTGAGAACAATAGTAGAACACCTATTTCCCCATAGACCATCTACTCTGTACACCATCACGACGCAGACCAGCATCGATCAAATCCCGCCAATCACGACGGATGAACTGCACGAAGCATGCAAGAAGATAGGCGACAACAAAGCGCCGGGACCCGACGGCATCCCAAATATAGCAATCAAAGCCGCCGTCAAAAGGAGACCTGATATTTTTATAGCAACGATTCAAAGGTGCCTCGACGAGGGGATCTTCCCAGAACCATGGAAACTTCAGCATCTGGTGTTGCTTCCCAAAGGAAATAAGCCACCCGATGATCCTTCGGCGTACCGGGCAATATGTCTGCTAGATACAACCGGAAAGATCCTAGAATGCATCATATACGGCAGATTAATCACCGTTGCAGAGGGGAGAGGTGGTAGATATAGCAGCTGAAGCAATACGTGGGAAAAGATGGCGAGGGGGCACAAAGAAATATTGCGTAGTAGTAACACTCGACGTTAAAAAGGACTTTAATTCTGCTAATTGGTCCTTCATTGGGAGATCTCTGACCAGTATGGGTACACCACCCTACCTCGTGAGGATAATTCTTAACTACTTCACTAACAGAAAGCTGAGGTACCAGACGGACGACGGCCCTAAATACTACAACGTTACGGCGCGAGTCCCCCAGGGGTCAGTCCTTGGACCCCTCCTGTGAAACATAATGTATGACGGAGTTCTGCGATTAACGCTGCCACATGGAGTTAAGGTCACCGGCTTTGCTGACGATATCGCCATAGTTACCCAGGCTAATCATATCCACGAGGTAGAGTTCGCTACCGCCGAAGCGATCGCTAGGATCAAAACTTGGCTAGAGTCTGCCGACCTAGAGTTAGCCGACCACAAGACGGAGGCCGTCTTAATAACAAGCCGAAAGCCTGTGGAATACGCAAGCTACCGGGTTGGAAGCCAATCAATCAGGTCTAAAGAGGCGCTAAAATACCTGGGGTTGATGCTCGACAACCGACTTAATTTGAAAACCCACGTCGAGTACTGCAGTAAAAAGGTGTCAAATATGCAGGCAGAGCTCTCCGGGATGCTGCCAAACATCGGTGGACCTGGATACGCGAGGAGGATCCTGCGTTCCAGAGTTGTTACCTCAATACTGCTATATGCTGCTCCAGTCTGGGCGGGAGCTCTTACAACGAAGGAGACAAAAAGCAAGCTCTCGTCTGCATACAGGCTCTGCGCAATAAAAACTATATGCGGTTTGGGGACAATTTCAGACGAAGCAGCCTGTGTAATAGCGGGTATGATCCCTATCGATATTCTCGCCAATGAGATGCAAAGGGTCTACCTCAGGCGCAAGATAGACCAAGAAGAGACCAATGTTATCAGAAGGATAAAAGCAGAAGAAAGGGTAACATCTATAGAGCTGTGGCAAACAAGATGGGACACCACGACAAAAGGCATATGGACCCACAAGCTGATTCCCACAATCGAGGTCTGGACAAAAAGAGCACATGGGGAGTGCAACTTCCACCTTACGCAATTCCTGTCGGGCCACGGCGGCTATCGAAAATATCTTCACAGATTTGGACATGATAGCTCGCCTCTCTGCCCAGAATGTCCAGAGGAGGAAGAAGACGCGGAGCACGCAATGTTCCACTGTGGTCGCTTCGCAGAAACAAGAATGGATCTAACGACTCCGGAGCTTTTAGTCAACCACATGATAAGGTCAGTGGACCACTGGTTGCAGATCTGCTCTTTCATAACGAGCACACAGAACGAGCTAAGAAGACTCGAAAGATTAAGAAGAGCTGTAACGGCAGACACAGTGCACATAGCATAACATGCTAACCAGCCCCCCGCGAAGGAATACCTAACGACAGTTCCGCGGGGAGAATGGTTGAAGTGTGCTGGGTGTGGATTAGTGCGTAGGCGTACTCCCGGCATCGAATATTTGGAAGATTACCACATCCATTGGCGCAACCAAAAAAAAAAATAAAAAATTCCTTTGTAGAAGGAACAGTTGCACAAAATTTACGTTGGTCCTCAGAGTTGATCTTCACCGTTGGGAATAAAGCACAAAAATGTGGATACAGTTGAATTCCAGTAAATCTGCCTCGTTGGTTGCGGATTCGCCGTACAGCCGTTGCGGATTTAGTTGAATACGTTAATTTCAGTGAAATCCGCCTCCTTGGTTGCGGATTTGCAGTATAGACGTTGCGTTGAATCCGTTTAATTTCCGATAGATGATCGGCTTAATATAAAGTTTTAAGTTTTGATAAAACTTCACTTATACACACTTATTGAAACACTTGATATGTGTTTTAAACTACGTTAATATTTTTAAGTTACTTCACTTTTAAAATTCTTAAAAGGCTCGAATGGACCATGTTCCGAACTCAAGTTGAAAATTCGAAAATTTTGTTGTTAGTGGACTGTATACTTATTACAAAGAAGTAAAACACGTTAGGCGAACGTTATAATATTAAGTTTATTCCTTTCTTTTTGATGAGCAAATCGCAAGTGCTCGAATATAGGTTTTTCTTATTAGAATGAAATCTCTGTTAACTAAAGTACAGCTGATTTATACATATGTATCTTCGGAGTCATTGACCCCCTTTACATAACAATGATTACATAAGATTCTTTCTCCTTTAAAGTTAACATTTTTTTATTTTTGTCCCAACATTTGTTCTAATCGAAGCACTGTGCTCTCGCCTCATAAAAATAATAACTGAAGCGGATATAAATTTAACACCTCTAAACCTAAATGGAGGCTTCAACCGACAAGCAGAAGACAAGACTTCAAGAGAACAAAAGTGATCAATAAAAGTTATCCACGGCCGATACTACAGATCCATCAATGCTGATAATGTTGATAAATTAATGTCAAACAAATGGCTTTTGAATGGAATCCTGTTCTAGTTCCGACTACAAGAAATATTAGCTGCACATATACAGAGAAAATAAGCAGATATGCCGAACTAGCGGTTGAAAGTAAACGTAACTGGAACCTCACGGAAATTAAGATCATCCCAATAATAATAAGCGCTGAAGGTGTGATTGGTAAACATCTCCCCATAAATATGAACATCCTTGGAGTCCGACAAAACCTCATCGATACCTTACAGAAGTATGTTATCATCGATACCTGTCACATCACCAGACAATTTTTGAACTAAACTTATGCCCCTATTCCATAACACAACTCAATTTATTCGAGTTGGCTGTCATTCAACTCCACTTTTCGGCAACTCAACGAATTTTTCATATTACATAAAACAACCTTTTTCAGTTGTGATTGTAAAAAAAATTGCATACTTTTAGATGCGAATAACAACTACAAATTGACTATTTAACGTAAATCTGACCTCTGGTGGTCGAAGTAGAAAATAATTTTGCCAACAGAAACTCAATATTCAATAAAAACAGAATGAAAATAAGTTTTGATTTGTTTTTTTTAATGATAATAATGATGAAGATAATATTGTTATTGTTGTGCGCATATGAAAATCTATCCGTGACATATTCCAATTCCAACTAGAAAAAATGCAGTAAAGAATATGCATTTGCAATGTGTAAATTACTTCTGTTATTTTTAAATATTTACAAGTGTTTTTGTACTGAACACAGAAGCATTTTGCTTCGTTCAAATCGAAACCAAAGATTTGCTAAAATTGCATGGACGCTCGATTGCAATTGCAGTACCACTACCAGTTCCGAGTGCTGAAGATGTAAAACTATTTTCTCCAACTAATGTGGACTATATGCTTTTAAGCTGCACACATTGTTTAATGACGTTATTAATAATATTGCATTATTTCATTTGTCCGATATACGTCTTTTTGTCCATTTTCCATCTTTCGTATCTCAACATTTACTCTCAAACAACTGCTTAAACCCAGTTGTTAGTTTTTGACAGCTCTAGCAACCAAAACATAACTTCGTTGTCTACCATAATACCAGAAAAATTCCCACACAACTCTAGAGAGGATTCGCCATCTTGGTTTTATGTTGACAGGCAACTCTTTTTCTCAGAGTTGTGTTCAGTAATACCGAATTTCAAATTTCAACCAAATTTCAACTCAACTTAACAAAAGTTGTCTTACGGAATAGGGGCATTATATACTTATTAGATGTAATATATTTTGTTTTAGGCTAAGGCCCCCAAAATGTATTTTTGTAACCATTAAGGAGAGATTCAAATGAAAAGAAAAAAAAATAATGATAATAATAAAAAACTGATAAGTACGTATCCAAGTTTGAAAACTTCACTTAGAATTAAATATAAGTGCTAGATTAGCTTAGTCGTAGTATAGTTAGTTTAAGGCCGAAAGGCAATAGTTTTTAATAAATAGAGTTAAGCCTAGAGTGCCCTCTCAGGTCTAGTAAGCTAAATAAAGTAATTTTTGTTAGTTTTTAAATTAGATTTAAGTATTTTTGACTAGAATGTAAGTAAATATTGAAAATGGATAGTGAAAATGTTTTAAATAGTAAAACAAAAAAAAAAAAAAAAACAAAACTGACAAAACTTCCATCGCTATCATGGATTAGGGTCAAAAAATTATAATATTTTCTATTCACAGGCAGAAGGTAAATTATTATATATATTATATTATATTATATTTTTCTTCTAATCCCATACAGCCCAGGAGACTACGGTATCATGCGAACAACAGGATGGACCACCTGTACTCCTGTCGTCAGCATACATGCCATACGAAGGACCGGATCCACCCTCAGAAGCGGTCCGCACGTCCAATGGGGGAGCAGCGATATCAACAAAAGAAGTGAGTCTTTATTCGATTATATTCTTAATACTTACCTCGTAATATGTAACAAGGGTAATACACCAATATTTCAAAATAGGGTTGGGGAAGAAGTAATCGACTTAACATTAATGACGAATTTTGATTCTGTTACTGTTGATCGCTGGAGAGTATCCACTAATTGCTTCTCTTCGGATCACAATCGGATCACCATTGACTTCATCAACAAAAATCCAAAACCGTATAGAAATCCACATAAAGCAGACTGGTCGAAGTTCTCGAATACAGTTTCTAAAAGATTACCAATCATACCAGCTGGAATCTCAGCGAACATTATTGAAATTGATAAACTAGTTTGCGACTTGACAGGCACTCTAGTCAGATTCTTTAATAACTCTTGCCTCATTAGTCCCTCCCCCACCTCGAAAGAAAACCAACGCTGTTTGGTGGACTACAAAGCTAAGACAACTTAGGGTGAAGACCAGGAAACTTTTTATTAAAGCAAAGTCAAGTCCAGCTTCAATCTATGCAAACACAAAACACAAAAGCGGCAAAACGTTACTCATGGCCGCTCTTCTACGAATCTCTGGACTGCGTTAATAAAACCGCCAGACTTCGAAAAATATAAGCTAAAGACCCAAACGTCCCAGCCTATATCAAGAAGTCCGATGGATCATGACCCAATCCAGTCAGGAAGCACTGGAACTACTAATGGAAACACACTTCCCGGGCTGTAAAGATACCTGTACTACCTCTCACGCAGAGAAGTTACCGGCTAACCACACGGACCTGGAAGCCATTTCCGAGATCATAAGTGAGGACAAAGTAAAGTGGGCGGTCAGTTCTTTCCAACCCTACAAACCAGCCGGACCGGATAGGATTATCGCAGCCATGCTACAGCAGTCCCTAAAACACTACCTACCACTCTTAGTAAAAAATCTTTACAAGCTGCCTACTGAAACGGTATGTACCAAAATAATGGATAGATGTCAGAGTAGTTTTCATTCCCAAAGCCGGTAAAACGAATCACTCAATCGCAAAGGATTACAGGCCTATAAGTCTTTCGTCGTTCCTCCTGAAAACCCTAGGAAGACTTCTGCACCTGCACATCAGATCAAAGATGAGTCGCCGGGAACTCAGTGGTGCACAACATGCCTATCTTAAAGGCAGATCAGTGGATAGCGCACTGCATGAGGTTGGGAGAGTGATTGAAAAATCAATTGAACGAAAGGAGTACATGTTAGCAGTCTTTCTAGATATAGAAGGAGCCTTCAATAACGTAAATACAAGCAGCATCAGAAAAGCGCTGGAACACCAGAAAATGTCCAACTTCATTATAGAATGGATTGATAATATACTGAATAGCAGAATCATCAACTCGGAAATGGGAACTGGCCAGTTACGGAAAATAACCACCAGAGGGACACCTCAGGGAGGAGTACTCTCACCCCTACTGTGGGTCCTCATCGTTGAAAAAATCATCAAGTTGGAAAAGGGAACAAAATAATAGCATACGCCGATGACTTAGTAATCATGATCTCAAGCAAATTTATGCCAACGATCAGCGAACTTATGGAATCTGCTCTGAAAGAGCTTTCGGCATGGGTAAACCGAAATGGTCTTAACGTGAATCCCCAAAAGACCGAGCTTGTCCTATTCACAAGGAGAAACAAGATCACAAATTTTCTCCTGCCACAACTCGAAAGAATCACAATCAACCTCTCAAAGGAGGCGAACTACTTAGGAATTATTTTAGACTCTAAGCTATGTTGGAGACAAAATATCGAAATGAGAATGAAGAAAGGATTAAATGCTTTTTACGCCTGTAAAAGGACCTTCGGGAAAAAATGGGGACTGCAACCCTATATCATTAACTGGATGTACACTGCAATCATCAGGCCCATCATCACGTATGAATCCACTGTATGGTGGACTGCTAGAAAAGTAAAAACCTACATAAACAAACTCGCCAAAGTGCAAAGATCAGCAGCACTCGGCGTGACAGGAGCAATAAGAAGTACACCACAGGCTGGATTGGATATGATTCTTCATTACCATGTTCATCAAAGGAGCAGAAGCCAAGGGAGCCCTCAGACAAAGAGAATCTGATTTGCTAAAACATAACCACGTATGGACATGCGGCGATACTCGGAGAAATACAGCAACTGAGGAGATGCAATCCTGAAATTCTAACCAAGACTTCAGACTACATTACACTTCACTATGACTTCAACTTGAATGTACCAATCCTATTTCCCAATAGGGAAGACTGGCTGTCAAACAAGGTGACCAGAGACCGGGAAATAGCACTCTTCACCGACGGCTCAAAGATGGACTTAGGTACTGGAGCAGAGTTCTAGTTCTACTCAGATACACAAAATAAACGGGAATACTTCAGACTACCGGATACATGAAGTGTTTTCCAGGCGGAATTACTGGCGATTGAAAAGGCCGCAATATTCATAAAAGGAAGCGACCTCTCTCCATCGGAGATAGCCATTCTGGATCAAACACAATAAAATCCAAGGCAGTCCAAAAATCTCGCAATGCACTTAATGCCATAAGGCACTGCAATGTTAGACTGTACTGGGTACCCGGACATAGCAATATTGAAGGGAACGAGATAGCAGACGAACTAGCTAGTGATCAGCTATGAGCAATAGTGATGCTGACACCTCCATACTGCCACCGATTAAAACACTGTTAGCACAATCGACCATATAATCGAAAAAGACACCAACGCTCTGTGACTCACACGAACCGACTGCGTCACATCTCGCTCTTTATGGCCGAAACATGATCTTAATAGGACAAAGACGATGATACATCTGGATAAATCCTCCATACGCTTAATCACCGGAATAATCATAGGACACTTTACCATAGGTTATCACTAGTTCATAAGATATTATATCTTAATGTGTAAGCAGTCAATTAAATAAATAAATAAAAATAAATAAAAGCAAATGGCTAAATGCGTCCAACGATATCTGTAGAAGCTGCGGAGATGAGGAAGAAAGCGAATCGATCCAACATCTACTCTGCCACTGCACCGCCTTCCAAGAACGACGCCTCCGTACTTTAGGTCATAGATTTTTGGAAGACATAACAGAACTCGGAAATTTAAAGATATCGTATCTTCTACGATTTATCAGGAGTACAAACTGGTTTACGAGTTGGTAAAAAAGAGGATTTACTCCCAAACTATGAGGGGATTCAGAATGGAGCTTTGGATCTCCGAGTGGAAATGATTGCTCGTTCAATCACACACCCTACTTAACCTAACCTAACCTCCATCGCTATCTATCGTTATCACAGCGGTGTGAGTGTGATTAATTATATATAACCATTTAATTATTTATCGCTGTGGCGATAGTTATCGCAATCGCTATTGGTATCGCGTCTGTGTGTGAAAGCCTTAATCATGTCCATGATATCAGCTGTCACTAGTCAGTCAATGTCAACTGTCCCATTCAGCAATCTGATTTACATTACTGACAAAGGGAATGTTTCCATCGGAATTTATTCGCGATAACCCTGATTACACATGCACATACATATATTCTTCGCAGCTGTTTTTTCCATTGGGTGGGGGTCCTTTTTAGTGGGCAAAACAGACTTAAGAACCTATGGTTTCAGTATAACCCGCATTTCTTCATACAGTTAACAACAAAATAATAACTTGGATGTTCACACTTACTCCAGTGCTTACAGCAGACAGCATAGTCCTTTCGTTTAAAGCTAAGTTCTCGCCTTGCTTCATTTTTATTCTTTTTTTATCCAAGCACTTCATGGCATACATTTTTCCGGTATCGGCTTTTCTACAACCATAAACTTCACCAAATCCTCCCCGACCGATTATTCTGTGGACACTAAAATCGTTCATCGTTAGCTGGAAAAGAATAAAAAAAATAATTTCAAATAAATACACATAAGTAAGAATTTGATATTTATATATATACTTTAAAATAAACTATTCAAATAGTTTTACAAATCAGTTGTTTCAGAACTTATTTATTCGTTCTTTGTGACCATATATAAACATAATTATATAGCTGCGACTACAGCTAGGTTTAATTATAAGTACATACAGTGACCCGAAAAAGTATTCGTCTGCTTCACTTTATTGCAACAACGATGATTTTTTTCTTATTTGAATAAATACAAAACATTTATTTCGGATATATTTTTTTCTTCAATTAAAATGCTTTAAATTTAAACTAAGAATTTAAGAATTCTTCACTGATAGAAATACAAAATGGGAAAAATAAAATTCAGATATCAATTCAGTACCGAAAAAGTATTCGTCTCTTAGGTCTAGTCAATAAAAACAAAACTACCTTAACAAATAATGAAATGAAATTAATACTTTGTGGATCCCCCCCCCCCCCATTTAATAATTGCTTCCAATCTTCTTAGAGTTGTACCAACCAAGTTTGTCGAGACGTTTTATGAAATTTTCGTCATAAAGCGCAGTTCTAAAGTCCTTTTTACTGGAAATACGCCTGTTCTGATTTTTTTTTCAAAGATATCCCAAAGATGTTCAATAGGGTTTACATCTAGTGACTGCGGAGGAGTTTGCATACATATATGAAGGTGTATTGAACGTATAAGAGACACATTTTGTACTCCACGTAGTGTGTTGTGGGTCATTGTCTGGAATAAATATGTATATAGTAACTACTGATACCCATTTTGTCCACACATTTTGAAGATGATTCTTCAAAATGTTATATTGGTGTTTGCCCTCCATAGTTCCTTCAAAAACGAATAACTCACCCACTCCATTAGAGCAAATGCAGCCCCATACCATAAGAGACCCTTCGCAGTGTATCAGCGTCGCTTTTTCGTTCATTTCAGTTATTGGTTTTCTCCTCACTAAAATTTTGCGATCCGATTGAAAAATCTTGAACTTTTTTTCGTTCGTAAAAAAACACTCTTTTCCAGAACTGCTCATCATGGTTTTTATACGTTTTAGTATATTCCACGCGCTAACTCTTATTTACCTTGCTGATAAATGGTATTTCCGAGCCACGCGACCATGATAATCAGCTTTGTGGAGGACATTTCACACTCTATCATCAAAAACGATTGCCCCATCTGAACTTCTATCTCAGCAGCAATCTTTTGAGCACTCAGTCTAGGTTTTTTTTTGTAGTTTAACGGACGATTTAGCTCTTTCCCTCTCCGTCAAATTTTGTGATCGCCTAGATCTTGGAGCATTTTCATGTTTCTTTATTTTTTATCTATAAATGATACCTTTAATCGTCGTAATTGGTCTACTTATACCACCTATTCACCTATTTCCTTGTACTTTTGACCTTCATTTAATAGATTAATTATAATTTTTCGTTCTTCTCTTGTAGTTTCATGATTTTTGCGACCCATGTCTTTTAGTTTTACTTTTCTGAAAAAGATATGCACTACGAGCACTTCCAAAACCAACTTCCAACTACTCATGTCCTGATCGGAGCAATTTGACTCCAAATGCAGTGAATAAATCCCGCAAACTAATCGTATATTCATTTTAAATGCGTGAAGACGAATACTTTTTCGGCGGCAAAACTTAGGGATTTTGAATGTATGTGCTTTTATGAATAAAAACAAAAATGAGACAGTTGAGCCTTCACTGCTTTCGTAGAGATAACTCAATGGTAATAAAAAGAAAATAAAAATAATATTGTTAATTATTGATTTTAATGACAAATTAACACTTTTTATTCAGAAGCGGGTAGAGACGAATACCTTTTCGGCTCACTGTATTATGTTCTTTGACATATCCATTATTCATATCTATCTTTTCAACATTTTAATAACGAACACTATTATTTGTAACGAATTATTCAACAAAGACCTTTACAATCTTCTATTTGTTCCTTCAGAACAGAACATAAAAAACGTTGCTAAGCTTTTAAAGAAATTAAAACTAGAAAATAGTATATGAAACCTTATTGACTCAACCCAGTTTCGGGGGCGGCCGGAAGAGATACAACCTCCTCCAGCCGCCCCCACGATTGGGCACTTTTAGTAACTATATTTTATCTTTATATTTTATGCCTTTAGCCGTAAGCCCTGGGGCCTATACCACAAAACAACAATTTAACATACTAACCAACGTTTGTTAAAAAAGTAGATTTAACAAGTTAAGTTTATTCCTGTACCACAAAAAATATCCGTTGTACTTAATAAAACGAAAATTTCCCTAGATTTGTTAAGTCAGTTTAACAAGTGATAGTGTCACAGCTGCACCTGCACAATGCGGAGGAAAGTAAGTGCCGCAGCCAAATTAAACGTTTTGGTTAACATTCGGAAAAATAAAAATATTCTTTTCGGTGCTTTGGCCAGTAATCTAACAAAGCAAAACAAAATTGAAAATTGGACAAATATTTTATAAAGAGCCCAAAGTTTAAATGTAGTACAGGATAATAAAAACTGGACATACATGAGAGATGTTTTTTGGAAAATTGCCGGAAATATGCTTTGGTAAGAGTTTCTACAAATGGTGAACTACATATATTCTATTTATATAAATGAAATTTAATTTTGTAGGCCAAAGTAGAAAATTCCAAAAAAAAACTGGAGCTGCTGGGGGAACAGAATGTAAGCTTAGTACTTGCGATGATATTGTGCTGGATATCATCGGAAAAGATTCTGAAGCAATTGTTGGCCTTGGAGTAGAGGAGTCCACATGTACCAAAAACGGTAATAATGCGAATTGGAATTAGTCTGACATAACCTTGCAACTTTAAACTTTTTTTGTTTTTCTTTTCTTTTCTCTTTCGTAGGCTCTCATGTCAGTTGTTCTCTCACTGTGAATGAAAGTGCTACTGCTGTAATGGGTGAAGCTGAAAAATGTAATCGTCAGCTAAATGTACTAAGTGGTAAAAAATGTCAGCTCCGACTCCGTTTCTTTTTTAAACTCTTATTTTCATGTAAGAAGAGAAGAAATATGGAAGAATCATCACTTGATTTGAAGAAAAAGAAACTAATGATAGAACACCTCGAGTTACTTAACACAAAACTCAAATTACAAATAACTTTGCTGCATAAAAGTGTGAGTGCTGTACATAGAAACAGTTCTGTGGGAGAATCCGCAGGAGAAAGCAAAAGAGAAGAATATGAAGAAAGCGATGATGAGATCGTTCTGGATTTAGATAAATTTTAGCTTATAATAATTTTCTTTATTTTCTGATTTCAAATATTAGTTTATTTTTATTTAATGTACATTAATAAGATCGAATTGAATTTATATTGAAGAGATATATATGTATGTATTTTAGTTTTCGAAATTTCTTATTAAAGTCTGTTGCTTTAATTGTGCTTCTCGAGTGGGTGGCGAAAATGCATCCATAGGGTAGTCTTGAGACTCAGTTTCTGAAGTGTTTTCTTCATTTTCTAATACAGCAGTTCGAAGATCCGCATTGAACCGAGCAATATTGCACAGTGTTGCACAGCATTTAAAAATATTTGCTGCATAGGCAGGTTTAATGCGTAAATGATTTAAGCATGGAAACTTTTCTTTGAGTAGTCCAAATGCGCATTCTATTACACGTCTTGTTCGCTTATGAGATCTGTTGTATCCGTCAACAGATGCGTTATTTGAAGATAAGCCAGCAGGAGGCATAAGCCATGTTTTCAGGGGATATGCGCTATCACACACTCCCGGCATTCCTCCTTTTTCAAAAAATTCCTGTATTACTTTACCGACATTGCTTGGCCAACACACCTGTACTGGAAACTCCACATCATTGATAGCGTACGTTACCTCAGCTACACTTCTACATACAGCCATTTTACTAACTCCGTGCATGTCACCTATTGTGTGGTACTGAGCGCCAGAGCCGAACCAATGTAGGGCTATAAGAATTTTTTTGTTTCACACTCAATGCTTGGCTTCTGTTTGTCGGTGACTTCAATTTATTGCTTAGTTTACCAATAAGATTGTCGACTGTAGCATTAGAAACCCGAAACTTTTCTATGAAGAAATGTTCTTCAACTTCGAAATGAATTCTAGGTTTATAAATTCGTAAGATATTTGATTCCTCACTATCACTTTCAGAAGATTCGAAAATAAACATTTTGATTATTTTTAAATAAAATACACACGCGGAGCGATACATTGTGACCGTTATATGTGAAAGCCTAGCTTACTTTTGAAAAAGTACTTTGCAAATATTAGAGGTCTGTTCCTAGAAATTTATCTTATCATCTAACTCCAAGTTAATCCAAAATAATATGAGAATTGGATGTTTTTTCACAGCCGCGTCAGCTGCCCATTAAATGTCGGATCTTAATGATTTTCACTTCAATCAATTCACCATAAAACAAAAAATACTACTACTACTTAATTGGCGCTACAGCTCGAGGTGAACCTAGGCCTGCTTCTCGCAACCATTTGTGTGTGCGTGTTATATTTTTGCACGAATGGAAGGGACCTACAGTTTTTTGCCGACTCCGAACGGCGAGTTGAGAAGCTCAATCGTGACAAATGATACTCTTTGATGCTTGTCAGACATTCGAAAGAGGTGGGCACTGTGAAAAACGTTTAGGTGTTTGCGGCGGGATTCGAACCCAGGACCGCTGGCTCAGTAGTCCGACGCACTAACCACTTGCGCTACGGTGCCCACAAAAAATGTTGTTTATAAATAAAATTAATGAAATTATTTATAAAATGGCCTTAAAAAGACACTTGTTAACACTTAACCAATTTAAATTCGCACGTTATCTTTTCACAACAATTTAACAATTTTCAGATTTTGTCAACCATTGTTACTTTGTGGTACAGAATGTGGGGAATCCGAACATTTCCCACATGTTTAAGTTAAGTAAAACAATTGTTATCCTGTCTGATAACTTATAGGTTCGTGGTACACAAACTCTAGTTACTTGTTAAAATTTGCCTTTTGTACAATGCTTGTTGTTTCATGGTACAGGCCCCTGGTAGCTAGCGCTGTTATATTTTGTATTATTTATTTATTTATTTGTCACCAAAGATTACACTTTCATAGACAGAAGCAAAAAAACAAAAATACAAACATTTATAAATATATACATATGTATATGAAAAATCAAAGTTATAAACAGGGCAAACAATTATGACTGAAGACCATCAAGTAGTATTCTTTTTATTGATGAAATCGATAGGTTAAAGTCACATTTATGGAAAGTATAAAAAATAATAATTATAATTATAGGTTAGTCGATGTAGTATTTTGGGTAGTTCTTAAAAAACTAAATGAACGAAATCCTAGGTGAATGCTTTATCGACGACAAACTAGGCTGCGAAATGCATACCAACGAACCTCTCCCAACACATGGAACAGTAAAGTTGGGCAAACTAGTTCACTTCACTGAAGTAGTTCAGTAGCTCTCGTTCACTAAAAAGAACTAGTTCACCAATGTAGTTCAGTAACTCATTTAGCTCAGTAGTTCTTTTAGCTCACTAGTTCTTTTAGTTCAGAATCAGCTTCTCCGTTCACCTCTCACTTACCACCATCCAGCTGAACTTATGAGTGAGTTGTGTCTGCGACACAATATACATTCATCTCATTCATATCTGTGACGCAATATACATTCATTTCATCTCTCATACTCATCCATAAGGTATAATTTATATCCAGAAATAGACCAGTCAAACGTTCGTATATGTTCGTTTACAAGTTCGATTGAGAGGAAATACGAAATTAAGGGTGGAATATGAAAAAAATGTCTGTATACCGAAGTCACAACACACACTGGAGGACGGTTGACTCGCTGGACCATGAAACTTAAAATTGTTTGAATTGGATCAATGCAACAATCCTTCGGATTGCGCTTGCGAACAGCGTTGCAAGGTTGCGGGATTTTTCCCCGTTTCCGGTGATTTTCAACCCAAAAGGGGAAACGGGGAAAAAGATTTCAAAACGGGGAAAATGAACTACATTGAAATGATGACAAATGTTTCCATTCATTGCAATTTTCAATAAATAATTAGAATTACTATTGTATTTAGTAAAGCAGTAGATTGAAAATATTACAGGAATACATACAGTGCATCAATGCAAACAATTTTATGCACATAGTCTCCTAAATTAAGTAATTTTTGTTAGTTTTAAATTAGATTTAAGCATTTTTATCTAGTATGTAAGTAAATATTGAAAATTGAATAATAAAAATGTTTTTAAAAGTAAAAAAAAGTAAAATGCGTACATCTCACATTTGCATTTGGCTGAAGATTGCCCACAGCGCATGCGGCACTGACTTCATCCCTTTCTATATATTTGACAAATGATATCCTGTTTCATTTAAGAATGTGTATTTTAGATGCAGATAAAACATTTAAATACTAAAATGAAGTGATTAATTGAATTAAGTTTTAAATTTTTGGTTTTTTATTTTAAGTTTCATATTTTGTTACTCTTATACCCATAGAAAGATTAGAATCAGGCAATTTTGATCTATCTTCCGATATATGGCAGTTGTAGAACAAAACAGGATGGTGAAAGAAAGGGTGGTTTGTGCTAACCCTTTCTTATTGACAAAATTTACTTTTTATCCAAAAAAAAAAAAAAGAAATATCTTCACAAACAACGATAGTAATTTTACTGCTTCTAATCTTATAAACCGATTTAAATGCAATTGTTTCTGACGTACTGGGTAAAAATGTCTTTCAGGTACCGCTATGTCGTTCTGAAATTTTTGTGAAATTTGGTTATGAATTAAATACAAACTACTCTCACTTTCACCATAATTTATTTTATTTTTTTTGCTTCGCTGACATATAACAGGTGAAATATCAATTTTATCTCCCAAAGTTAGTTGCTTCTAATCTAGCGAACCGCAGTGTATGTAAAACCTAAATGTTTTCTTTTTCAGTTATTTTATGTACTGTAAGTGCTATGTTGTTAATAGAAAAAAAAACTGCATAGAAAGTAGTGTTTTATTGGAAAATTAACGAAAGTGAAAGTAAATGAAGAACGGGGAAAAAACCGGGGAAAATGAAACGTTAAATCGGGGAAAACATTTTTTTTCCATGCAAAAACAGGGAATTTGTTCCACCAAAACCTGGCAACGCTGCTTGCGAACTGCGTGCGATATCTATGTATCTCTCTGTGGTTTTATCTCTCTCTCATATGGTAGTGAATGGTACTACCACAACTAAAAAGGATACGTTACGTTCCCAAAGAATTCGTGTAGAAAAAATCCGGTTTTGTATGTACATACTTATCATTCTTCTGGTTCTGAAGTGGTGAGCTGTAGACGTAGTGAACTACTGAGCCGTCACCGTCATCTGTATTGTTTTTGTGTTTCACAACTCACTGGTTCAGATATAGATCCAGATGAGCGGTGAGCCGTTGAACTACTGAACTAAAGATATTTGAACTAGTTCATTTAGTTCAGCAAGGTGAGCCGATCTTTTGAACGGCTCCTTCATGAGCTACACAACTCTATGGAATAGTAGTCATTACTTACAAGCTGTTGCCCGCTTGGCGTTGCCCGTACACTAAAACAATCGCATTGCTTGCTTATAGTGTGATAGAAAGGAAGTAATAGGGAGAAATATCTATTATCTTACAAAGTATAAAGCAAAGTCCCGATCGGTGTCATATTACGTTTGTAGTAAAGGATCTCAATAACTGCTGAATAGATTTTAACGATTCTTTTGGTATAAGACTACTAATTTCTCGGAGAAGGTTTATCAATTAGCTTTGAATTATATATATTTATTCTCAGCTTAGTTACATTCAACACGCAGATTTAAAGACCAACATCATATCTGTGCAATTACCAGAAGCTGAATAATAGTACGTTTTTTAAAAAAAAAAATTTCAAGCAGAAACTGAATCACAGCACTCAGTGGCAATCGTGTGGCGTTGATGACGAGTTTTTTTTTTAATTCTCTCATTGCACTCCTTTTCGTATTGCTATCATTTGTTTTTGATTTTTTTTCGAAGCATACTGAGTTACTTTTTATGTGTATCCACACTCAGCGATGCTAGATTACAAGATTTATCTTTTTTATCAAGATTTTAAGGCTCCAAAAAATGAACAAGACTTTTGACCACAAATTAATCAAATTTCAAGATATTTGAAATCAAAAAAAAAAAAAATTCTATGTCTACCAAATTTAATCCACTTTTTCTAAATAAATGTCAGTTGAAAAGCGCCTATGCTGAAGCTGTCTGTTATACTTTGCTTGGAATGTAAACCAGATTGAAAATGTCAAAACCATATTTGATATTTTGTGTAGTCCCATTACGAAGTTGTATCTCCATGTTTTTAAATTTATTTTACCTTTTATCAATAAATTGACTATGGTATGTCCAAGTGAAGAACCAAAAATTCACAACATGTATAGTGATATACAGCAATTAACATTTAACAGCGATTTATTTTCTACAACCCGTTTTCTTGAAAACGCTTAACTTCCAAACCCTAAAGGATGAATATACACTACTTAAAAGTATGCTTAACTTAAATGAAATTTATCTAGGGGTTAAAGTTTAGCAAGAAGTAGAAATTGCAGGTTTATGTGATAGTGAGGTGAACACATTTAAAAATAATTGTTTAGAGTTTAATTTTACTTAGAGCTAGTACGTCAAATTTTAAATTTATTAGATTTTAATAATCACATGTTACAAAGGTTGTCTCTGATTACGTTATATTACTGACAAAAAAAATCAGTCTTTCGCAGTGCTCTATAAACATTTTTTTTCAAATTTAGTGCCTACTACACTTGTGAAAGCAGACATGGAATTTCGTCAAATTCGAAACATTAATTTCAACGAATTTGATAAAAAAATCTGATGTAATTTGTTTTTGGAAAAATGTTTTAGGAATTAAAAACTAAGCATATCCAATCTTAAAAGATTTTATTTTCAATATTTTATCGCTTCCGCATCCCGCTGCAAATGTTGAAAGAATATTTTCTGCTGTAAACTTGAAAATTCGAAATCGTCTGAGTACTGAACCAGTTGAAAGTTTAGTCTTTACAAAGGATTTGTTGCGCTTAAACGAAGCAAATTGCTATGATCTTGACATAATCAACCAAATGTTAGGCCATTTTAATTCAAATATTATGTATAATAAAAAAAACAATACAATTCAGTGTGTATAAATAAATATTTAAAAATTTAAAAGAAAAACAATATAATAACTAACAGTTTTTATTATCGAAATAAAATTTATGTAGGTACTTTGTGCACCGTAGCGCAAGTGGTTAGTGCGTCGGACTACTGAGCCAGCGGTCTTGGGTTCGAATCCCGCCGCAAACATCTAAAAAGATTTTCACAGTGCCCACCTCTTCCCAATGCCTGACAAGCATTCAAGAGTATCATTTTTCATGTAAAGCTTCCCAGCTCGTCGTTCGGAGACGGCAGAAAACTGAAGGTACATTCCATTCGTGCGAAAATATAACGCGCATACACAAATGGTTGCGGGAAGCTAGGCTTGGTTCTACCTAGGACTGCTGAAGCCAAATATTTATTTATTTTTTTTAGGTACATTGTGCATATGTATGTATGTTTTAGGTATCTATAATACATACATATATGTCACTTTAAGCTTTTGAAAAAAAATAAACAATATTTAAGCACTTGAAAATTTCGTACTTTTTATATTTGGGAAAAATCTTGAAAAAAAAATTTTTTATTTTGGAAAAACAAGTTTTTCAGCTTTTTCATCTCGGAAAACTGTCCAAACTATCCACAGCACTCAGTTGCAGCGTTGCGGTATATACTTCAATCAAAGTATTTTACTTCGTTTTCATAGACAATACTTCGACACTTCCTCTTTCGCAAAAACACTTCACTTTTTGTAAACCCTTTATATTTTCCTTCTCAATTGAAATCAAGTAGCCAAAAGTAGGTTACAGTTATTGTAGACTGTGCTCTAAACATTTAGCGAACAATCTTTCGAATATTGAAAGACACGGGCAGTGTGAAAATCATGTAGAAATAGAGATCGGTTTAAAAAATTAGCCAAAAATCGACATGGCAGACAAAGTTAAAGAATATACTTCTCGGACAAACAAGATAAAAATTGCAGAATTAAAGATTATTGTTTTCCTTTGCATTCATAGCTTGCCATTAAGTATGATTGAGCCACTAACCGATCTTATAAAAAGTATCGCGGGTGAATTTGGTGCTGTCATAGATCTAAAATGTGGCAGAACGACTCGCTGAAAAGTGTTTGGATATGTTAAGTGTCATTTTTAAAAAAGAATAAGTTTTCTTTAATAATTGATAAAATGACAGATATAAGTACTTCTAAATGCTTGGCGTTAGTCGCTCGTTATTTTGATAACCCCAGTGGTAAATTGGGATTGTTTTCTAAATTTAATAGAATTTGGCAGCAGTGATTCCATTTAAATTTTCGATTCCATCAAAATATTTTTTGAAAAAGTAAAAATACCTCTTAACAATTTAGTTGGATTTGCGGCAGATAAACTTAAAACTAGTTTGACTTTTGAAACTTGGGAAGAAGTACTCGCGGAAGGTAATGTTTTAAAATCATATGATCTTTTTATTAAATCCTTATGTAGCCATATATCTAGCTGTACTTTCACATTTAACCCCAAAAAAATCGAAAAAAGGCTTAAGCCTTGGATAACAACTTATTTATTAAATAAAGTGAAGAAGAAAAACAAACTGAGAATAAAATGTCGGAGATCCCCAACTAACTATTGTTTAAATCAAAAATATAAAAAATCTGTTCAGAACTAAAGAGCGAAATTCCCATCTGAAAGTTATTACAATTGCAAATTTAACTCTGTTAAAGGTAATATAAGAAACGAATGGCAGTTAGTCAATGACATTCTTAATAAAAAAGCAGTCGTCAAAAGGCCTTCTGCGGTAATTTAGAACGGTCATGTGATTTCTGATAAGCTGGCAATTGCTAACGCTTTCAATAATTATTTTACCACGATATCGGAGAGTATTCATCCGATGTACTGTTTGTAGACCTTCATGTAATCCTGGTGAATCCTTGCAGAGACAAAGTTTCTTATTCGAGCCGATAACTGGTTTGGAACTCTTAAAAATAATTGGTTCGTTGAAAAATTCGAATTCTTCTGGGTTTGATGGCTTATTAAATTCAGTTTCGAAAAATATCGCTTGCTATATAGTTGATGTTCTGGCGATTATTTTCAATAACAGCATTTTTTCTGGAGTTTTTCCTGAAGCCCTAAAATGTGCCGATGTTTTACGACTATTCAAAAAAGGGTCTGCTGATGTATTGAGTAATTACAGACCCATCTCACTTTTATCTTCGATAAGCAAAATTTTTGAAAAAGTGGTAAAAAACAGGATGATTAGTTTTTTGAATAAAACTAATTTTTTTAGTTCTGTTCAATTCGATTTTCGAGAAGGCAGATCAACAGAAGATGCTCCTTTACATTTTTGCTCTCAGGTTTTTGTCAATCTAGATAAAAAGAAGTGTACAGCTGCATTGTTCGTAAACCACGATATATTGCTTCGTAAATTGGAAAATGCTGGCTTTCGGGGCTAAATCTGTGAGTGGTTTAGATCTTACCTTAGAAATAGGTCTCAAAGAGTAAAAATTGACGTTACCAGAAGCGAAGTCAAGTTCCTTAATATTGGTGTACCTCACGGTTCTGTCTTGGGACCAATACTCTTTCTGGTTTTTATCAATTCATTGTTTAGTTTACCGTTCAAAGGATTATTGACAGCATTTGCGGATGATGTAGGCTTTGTTTATGGCTCAGATAGTGCATTGAATCTCACATCAGATATCAATTTTGATCTTAACTTATTACGAATCTGGTTCGCAGAGCATAAATTGGTTATAAGCTCAAAAACTAAAGTTATGATTTTTAATTTGGTAACACCTAAAAGTTTTTAACCCGAGGTTTACTTTCACGCAACCGACTGCAAAAAATTTAGATTATCTTATTGCACTTGTAATTCAAGTTTGTCCGCGTGTACTTTTTGTAGTTGCCCCAGGTGTAGCGATAATTGTTTTCAGATTGAAAATGTTAGCGAATTTAAATATTTGGGCCTAACCATTGACTCTAGAATGAGTTTTGATATTCATACTGAAAATATGAGAAACTATTTTCGCGGCACCCTCCGAAATTTTTATTTTTTGCGTAAAACTTGCTCTATTGTTAAAGATATACTTTGGCATATTTCATTCTAGATTACAATATGGGATTACCTGCTGGGGAGGAGCTTACTTGAATAAAATACAGCCTCTTTTTTCACTTCAAAAACACATTTTGAAAAAAATATATCGAAAATCACGTTTATACAAAGTAATTCGATGGGATGCCTTCGAATCGGTAATTTTGTACTTACTTACTTAAGGTGGCGCTATAGCTCGGTGTGCTGGGCCTGCTTCTCGCAACCATTTGTGTGTGCGTGTTATATTTTTGCACTAATGGACGGGACCTACTGTTTTTGGCCGAACGGCGAATTGAGAAGCTGATTGACAAATGATACTCTTTGATTGCTTGTCAGACATTTGAAAGAGGTGGCAACCGTGAAAAACGTTTTTTAGGTGTTGGATCCGAGCTGGGATTGAACCCGAGCAGCATACGTAGTAGTCCAAGGCACTAACCTCACAGCCACGGCGACCACGTAATTTTCCAGGCGTTTCCTTGCACATTAGAATCTACTGGCGTGGGTTTTCTGCCACATGTGGGTAAAAATATAGGAAACGTTTGAATAAAACCTTTTTCTGTATCAATTCACCATTTTATTAATCACTTCTTTATTATCTCTAATAATATCACTTAATAATTTTACCAATCGCTATTCGCACTGTATCGCTTTTTAAATTAAAAAAAAAAAACGAATCATAAAAATCAGTGACAAAATAAATATATGAGGAAATCAATTTTCTCAGTAATTTTTTTATATAGCGACACCTCCTCCCTGTTTGTTGTATCTGTCCGCACGAATAAGTTTGAAATTATTGAATCTAAAAAGATCATTACACATCTCGGGCTTTAACCAAGTTTCCGAAAGACACAATATATCAACTTTGCTATCATTAACTAATAGGCGCAAATCATCGATTTTGTTTTTTATGCTTTGAGCATTTAAATAGCAAATGTTAACACCTGTTTTTTGTCTACAAAGAATGTCAAGCAGTGTTTTGGAATCAACCATGGAGCCACCCCTAAGATTAGAGCCAGCAAGTGCACTTATCAACAACAATAACAACACCAACACCTTCACCTTTCAAAAGCTTTTTACAAAAAACAATAACTATTCTAAGTAAAATATGGAATATGAAAAAAAAGAAAAAAGGAAAAAAGAAATTTACTGACTTCATAATGCTATGATATTTCGTTGCGTTTCTAACATGGGTTTGGGACTTCTTCATTCATCTCTGCTGCTGTTGCTTGACATCTCGTGGCGACTGCATTCAGGGTTTCTTCGTTGTCTATGATGATACTTCGTCCATCCTTTTGCTCTTTTACCATGACGACCCCATATCTAGTAAATGCGGAGAAAAACTGCTTATGGCGTTTCATTTGAACGGCAAGTTTTAGAAGAGTGCGGCTTTTTTTCGTGAGGCTCTCATTCATGTAAATATTTTTATCCGAATCCAGGTCAATGTTGCGAAGACAGAGTTGTTTTCTTTCTTTTTTGCGGTAGTCGGCAATTGATTTCATAACAACATTTTTGTCATGTGAGGAACTAAATTTCAAGATTATGGGGGGATCATTGCATCCATGTCGTCGGTGAGAGCGAAAAATTGAACGCAAAATTGGTGGTTTGCAAACGATAGTGTGACACAGGTGGTGAAAAATCGACTTCAGGTTTTCGTTGGGCAGTTGTGGTACACCAAATAGAACAGCATCACATGCCAGTTCTCTTCTTTCCAGTGAGTCACATCGTTTCGTGAGATCAGAAAGCTCTTGTTCATTTGCAATTTGGATGCTGGCGGCAAGTTCTTTCGAGTGAATTTCAATGACCTCTACACGCTGTTGTAAATCGTTGAGTGATTGATCATATTGTTCAAAGTGTGTGCTCCATTTCTCCTCAATGCTGGTTAGCTGTTTCGTGAGATCACTGCGTAAATTACTCAACTCTGTTGTAAGCCGAGTGATAATTTCTTCGAAATGAGTCTTAAGACGTTTCTCCATATCAGCAGCATGGGTGTTGAAGCGCTCTTCTAAGTCGGCAGCAGTAAGGGCATTGTTAGTGCATGTTGGTGGATTTCTGGATGTGCCGTTTTGCTTGGATGTTGAGGCTGGGGAAGACGTTGATGTTGTGGCTCCGACTAGCTTTTGTGAACGGAGGTTTTTTTTATTTGAGTTTGACTCAAGAGAACCAGAATTCATGATCTCGGAGAAATTAAGACAGAGACGTTGAATATTAAATTAAATTTTATTTTATGATTGTCTCTTCCCGCAACGCACGAATGAATTTCTAAGAAAGCACTACGAAAATTACAAATCCTGCGCACCAGTGTATAATTTAAAATCGAAAGAACAACTTAGAAAGAATGTTTCGCAGGAGAGTACAAGGAACGCGTATTATTACTCTGCCATTACACAGTACTCTTGCTGTTCGGGGCAGAGACACATCCAACAAATCAAAGATCATAAAAATTGGTCCAGCCGTTCTTGAGTTATGAATAGTGTAACTAACCCGACTTTGTTTTATATATATAGAAGATCATCATCATCAATCAAATAGCCTGTCTTGTCCAAAGTTGAACGTAGGCCTCTTCTAAATGTTTCCATAGGTTTCGGTTTTGGGCTGCGTGAATCCAATTCCCATTTATTCTTCTGATATCGTCGCTTCACCGTGATGGTGGTCTTCCTCTGTTTCTTTGGTTTTCTCTTGGTCTCCATTCCAGCATTCGTTTAGTCCATCTGTTGTCTGTAATTCGAGCTATGTGTCCAGCCCATCTCCACTTTGCCGTTGCTATGCTTGTTGTTATATCCCTCATTTTTGTTCTTCTGCGTATTTCTTCGTTGCGTACTCGGTCTCTTCGTGTAATATTTAGCATTGACCTTTCCATCGCTCTTTGGGCTACTTGAAGCTTGCCAATAGTGTGTCTCGTCAGGGTTAGTGTTTCCGCCCCGTATGTTATCACTGGCAATACGCATTGGTCGTACAATTTCTTTTTTAGATGCATGGGGATATTGCTTTTAAATATTTGCTTTAATTTCCCAAAGGCTGCCCATCCGAGTCCAATTCGGTGCACGATTTCACGGGTTTGATTATCCCTGGAGATTCGTATCTCGTGCCCCAAATACTTATATTCAAAAACTTGTTCTATATCAATTCCGTCTTCGATCTTAAGATTTTCGGTCGGGACTAAATTGGTCATAAATTTCGTTTTGTCGAAGTTGTCACGATTGAGCTTCTCAACTCGCCGTTCGGAGTCGGCAAAAAACTGTAGGTCCCTTCCATTCGTGCAAAAATATAGCACGCACACACAAATGGTTGCGAGAAGCAGGCCCAGGTTTACCTCGAGCTGTAGCGCCAACTAAGTAAGTAAGTATGATGCAGCATATCTCTACTGTGTCGAAAGCTTTTTGGAAGTCTACGAATGTCAGTACTATAGGACGATTGTATTGTATTCTCTATAAGCGTTTTTAATGTGTGTAGGTGGTCGTTCGTACTAAAACCACTTCTGAAACCTGCCTGACAAAAATTTGAATATATACACTCTGCGAAATAAAGTTAACCCTTCATGACAGCACCCCATTCTAGGTCCAGAAAAAATATATTTTTTTGGTAAAACCTGGCTTATTAGGAGCCAGTTAGGCCAAAATAAAAAAAAAATCCCAAGGACGAACGGATAACTATACTCTGTTCCACAAAAATTGTCAGTACAGGGAAGATAGGATTTTTCCCTTTCGGTCTGGTTGTAATAGCTTACATAGTTTTTTTTTTGTATCAATATCGGAAACGTTAACTTATTACGAGAAATAGGCTAAAAACGCACCCAAAACTCATCCCGCGCAAATAACCTTCATAATAAGTCACAAAAATCGAAAATGCGTTCAACTTCATTTTAACGGTTTCACCAGAAAAACAAGAAACTTGAAAAAACAAAAGCCATGTGGCAATACCCTCACATCTCAAATAAATTTGATTGGTTCTCAAAGCACAAAATCCCAAAGCTCTTTGACAAAAACCACAGAAAAAGCATTAATGATTAGCTTTAATTAATAATGTTAAAACTTTTTTGATGATGATGGGTGAATTCGTAAACGCATATGTTGCGCAACATGCAAAGCAGGAGGTTCTCAAACGCATAATTGCAAAGCAACGCAGTAGTTTGCGCAAAAGCAAGAGCATCTGCGCAACTCTCGAATAATTGTTGCTCACTTCACTCTGCATTTGCTTTTGTATAAGGCTTATGCTTTTGACGTTGCAACTGCTTTGAAACATTTGCTTTGCAGTGCTTTGCTTTGCAAGTCTTGCGTTTACGAATTCGCCCGATATTTTCTATATACACAGCGATTGGCAGCCACACATGATCATTCAGCCACCGACTGTGGAGTTGTCATGGTATGGTGGGATGTATGCGAATTTGTGGTAAATTACAAAAACAAAACCTGTGTAAGTCAGTGCTTTGGTTTTTATTTCAGTGGCGGTTTCTCTAATAGAGTGCCGTAAAGACATTTAAGAGTGTTGTTTTTAAATTTTTTAAACAAATCACTAATTCATTGATAACATTATATAAATTATATAACATAAACTATATTTATACATATATGTATGTACATATGTATATAAAAATAAATTGGTGTCTGTTCGTACGCGCATAACTCGGCTGATCATCATCCGATTTGCATGGGGATTTGTTTTGTTGCATTCGTATTAAACCAGGTATTAAACACACAACGGAGCTTGAAATTTTTAAATGAAAATTGACAAATTCGGAAAAATCGCTTTCCCATACATTTTGAATGGGGAATTTTTTTCATTCATTTTGATCGTAATATTACAGTGAAAATAATTGCCAGAACTCTAAATTTGGAAAATGTTTAATCGGAAAACCTCTTTTCCACACATCCACATGTAACAACATTGCCCACACATTCGGATGCAATGATTTTTTGTTTGATGATATTGATCGAATAAGAGATGGTGCTGTTAGTCCACTTGATATAGCGCAATTTGACAGGTGTCCTTTTTGCTTCCTAATTTCACCATAGACGAACTATACTAGACGGCAAACTTCGATGTATTTGACAGATTCGCTCCACCAAGCAAAGGAGCGTACACTGCATGTGTTCTTAAAATTTAAGGATTTGCAAGGAATTTCAATTGCCCGTAAAAAATTTTTTTTATTGAAGAACTCGTTTATTTTCAATTTTACACGAAAAATGGTTATTACCGAAGTTGTAATTTTCGGCTCTAAATCGAAAAATATCGATCCTAGGGAAAAATTGATCAGGACCAAAATTGTAGGAAATTTAATTCCAAACAACTTTGGTCATGATCATTTTTCGTGTAAAATTGAAAATAAACGAGTTATTCAATAAACAAAAACTCACCCTTAAATTCAAGATGGCGTATGACGCAACGGGGTTGGAATCCCGAAAACCAAAATGTAGACTGCCAGTGAGCCCCCCAACGATTTCCAAAAGATTGCTGCGCGGAATTTTTTCCGTGTCAGTCCCTCTTTTGATCTAATTCGACTAGACTATTATAAGTGATAAAAGGCATCTTCCAAAAAAAAAAGTAAATCGTTGCCACCTGAAGCATTAGGTATGCTGTTGAATCATAATTAAATAAATTTTGCTTTAAAAGAATAAAAAAACGTTCATATAAGATTTAAGTCCAGTTAGCGACACAAAATCGACCACTGTGCGTCGTAGAACATTCTATACAGGCTAGAAATAAAACACGGCTATTGTATGCATCGTTTTGTTAAATTTTATATGCTAAGAAAAAAAAGCTAAGATGTGAGGACATCGATCGAATTTGAGATTAAAATTAATGTTAACAATTTCACGAATCGCATACCCAGCTAAATATTCCACACGACGCCACTGGTATGTACATATATTTTCACCAGTGTTAAATTGAAATTACTGAAGTCATGCGGATACCCTACCAACATACTCATGAAATTTAAAAATTTGATATTAGCTTACCTGCATATTAAGTTCTAAATTTTTCCATTGACAAAAACGGGTAAATTTATCACTGAAAGTATAAAAAATACATGATTCAATAATTATAAAACCAAATTAAACACATTTAAAATTACAAACACAACCATTCTACAGACAATATGTACATCAGAAGGCAGTGGTTTACATTAATTTTATTTTTTGCAAGCGGTTCTGTTCCTCGCGGAGCACTGTACAGGTACACTCAAGGAACATCTCAGAAAGATATGTTTCTCAAATAAAGACTCATACAGATTTTGCAATGAATCCAATGCTCATAATTGAGGAATTTGGGGCATTAACCCAGTTAAGGCGGAAGTGCTTGGGTAGATACTAACTTACTGCAGAGGATCTGCCGCTCGTAGCATCCAATCTTCTACTGCGATTTCTTAGGGAATCTGGATACGATGTTATCACCTATACAATTCTCATCTGAGATAGGTGTGAGGTAAGCTCTCTCTAACCAATTCCGGCAGAAATAATGAATAGATGGATGTTCTTTCGTCTAGGACTTGTAGGGCGCATAATAGACCCTAATGTCGCGGTGCATCTCACTCTTCAATAATAATATTCCCATCAAAAACATTACTGTAAAAAGGGCCAAGTTCCTACCTATAGAAAATGTATGCAAATGTATGACAAAAAGTGGTGAGATAACAGCGGCCAAGTTCTTGCAGAACTTTATTAGAGGTAAGATAGATGAGTAAGTTAAAGCCTTATGCCTAGAATAGATTAAACGTATCTATAGAAACTTCAAACCTGGCCGCGTTTGACAGTTTCAGAAATGTGTAACAACTACTAGACCTGTAAATGGAATGGTGTTTCATCGTGCGCATAAAGCACAATAATAGCGTTTACCTATGTACATGTAGGGGAGAGTGGGGCACTTTCGGACGTGGGGCACATTTGGACACCCCCTGTTACTCATAAAGGAAACAAATTTTGTACTCAGCACCTTCTGGGCAATTTGGTAGCACTTTAAAATGAACATGTTCGCGTTTGTTTCATTCGGTTTGCTTCTTCACAATGCTGATGTTTTTGTGTTTTGGCGGTGAAAAGTGTTCTTTCTTGTGTCTGAAGTAAGTGAAAATAAGTTCTTATTGTGATGGTCATTGATCTATATATATTTTTTTATAGTGGGGGGTGGGGCACTTTCAGACAGTGCATCTGGGGCAGATTCGTACGTGTCCCATAGTTGAAATTATTTAAGTTATATGAATTTTTTTTTATATTCTAAGATGGTTTGTAATTATAAAAAAGTTACTATTCGGGATAAGATAAATGAAACCGATGTAAAAAGGCTTTATCTTAAAAAAAAAGAGTTTAAGATCTGCTGCCAGCTTTTATGATATCAAGAAAAGAACTGTACATTCACGAATCAAGCACACACTGGAAAAGTCTACCGCAGAAGAATACCTTATGAAGAACGATAAAGATGATTGAATACCGTGATATCGTTGCAATTATCAATCAAACTTGCAGTCCAGGAACATCTCGCATTGCTTTTCTTTTAACTTTCAGCTATAATTTTCAAAACCTAATCGTTCATTGAATGTTGAAATAATTTTCAGTAATTTACTCTATATTTTTTGTAAAAAAATTAATTGAATGAAGTTCGTACTTTTTACAAAATATTTTAATTTAATACATGAATTATATTTCATTCATAAAACGTCTTTTTTTTATAAATAAAGCGATATTTTGGTGTTTCCTTTTCTGTCCATATCTACCCCACCTCGCGTACGAATCTACCCCAGGGGTGGGGCACATCTAGACACATGAGAGTTTTATTTGAAATAGCTTAAAAAGATAATTAAAGGTAATAATATAAATGGATTTCAATGTTGGATGATGGATAATATATTGTTTTATCGGATCCAAGAACAAATGTACTCGAAAAAAAAGATTAGTCAAAGATATCATGAAAATAGTGAAAAGTGTCCGAATGCCCCCACTCTCCCCTACATATGTATGTATGTATAATAGCATTAGATTCCTTGAACTCAAGTTTTATTTCAACGCGGCCAAGTTGAAAGTTTCTATAGATACGGGTTATCAATTCTAGGCATAAGGCTTCAACTTACTCATCTATCTTACCTCTAATAAAGTTCTGCAAGAACTTGGCCGCTGTTATCTCACCACTTTTTGTCATACATTTGCATATATTTACACCTTTTGTGGTGAATAGAATATATATGTACCACAGGTAGAGAAGGGAAACCAGCGATAAAAACATAGGTTATTAGTGGAGTTTATACTAAAAATAGAAGTTGGAAGTCGAGGTTGAAGAAGGGAGATAACTTGTTGGAAAGCATGTGCAGAACTTGGTAGAAAACTCTATGTCCATCTAGAGTAGAGAAGTTGTGAGTGGGAGATGTAGTGCTATGGAGTTTGTATTAGCAGCCAAATCGGATGGTGGAACACTGGAACCGTTAATGAGTTCGTCATGTATCTGCGTGAGCCACAGTTAAATCACAATTATAAAAATAATGCATCAAAATATCACAACCTGGCGTTGCAGGCCAACAACTATTTATGCTTACCAGCGACATCGGTATTTTCAGAATATTGTTTCTCAGCTTCGAGAAATATTACTACAAAAGAAGTTGTCTTTTGCTAGAGAACGTACACTTGTTGACATTTTTGAACAGGAATCAAAAATTGTTTCACCAAGTATAACTTAATAGCCAAACAAACTCAACTGGCAGAAAGCGTGGAATTCGCAAGTTAAAGTCTGATGTGAAGTGTGTTATCTGCGGCAAATTCATTGGCAAAACAAATCGCAAAGTTTGTTTGATTTGTAATGAAAAAAAAATTGAGGGAAAAAAATAGCATACATACATATATACTTATTGAAAATAATAACAAGAGAAATGTTCTGTTTTGCTCTAGTCTAGAAAGTGAAAAATATACGACGGATGAAATGGCCCTTAATATAAGATTTGTAATTTTCTTAAATAGTAGAAGTCGGGTAAGAATTAGGTAGTCGAGTTCGATAGACACATTTTGTTAGCCTGCGCTACGGCCATTATTTTAAGTTGTTATCAATAAAACTTACTTAAACGTATTAAACAATAAAACGCGATTTAATTTCTTTTAAAACAATATAACTTAATGATTACCATTTAAAAGTTATGACGATAATGTCCCAAAAATTGGACCAAATGGGCTTAACCTAACGGCAGGGTTAAATCACTGGTGAATTACATGACATTTCGTTTACATATTTCGTGGCCAGAGCTTAGAAATAAGTTATTATGTTACTTACATACGAGTTTACATATGTACTGTACATACATATGTATATGCATTCTAAACTAAACGAAATTAGTCTTGTTTTTGTGAATAAATCACAGTTTATTTGTTGTTCAGCTATGATTATGGGTGGTTTGTTTTTGTGCTAATCGTTAAATATTTTCAAAAATAATGTGTGTTTAATTGTTAGGTAAGGTACAGTGAAATCTCTCTTAAGTGGACAGCCACCGGGCCAGAGTTTTTGGTCCACATAAGAGTGCTTTCGAGGAAAAATAATAAAAAATTAAGTTAAAAAAACTTAAACCCGACTACGTCGTTATAGTAATGTATTTATACACATACATACATAAGTACGCATACATAGGGCAAAGTGGCATGCGACCACGGCTTTACTCTGAACATCATCGTTTCGTTTCATCTTGTTTCGTACTTTTTAGTTAGTTTACCCGCAGTCGGGTTTTAGTTTTTTAACTTAATTATTTATTTAGTTTTAGACAATATATAGAGTAGGTAAGTACTGCCGTGCTCTACTTGTCAAACCCTTTCATTTGATACCCATATTAAGGAGGAAGTAAGGATAACGGTAGTCTGTCATCTTTGTGCGTCCGCCTTATTGAAATTAGAATGACGTCATAGCGTATCGTATTTCTTGCCAAGCCCTTTCATTTGATACCACTATCAAGACAGTTGTCAAGATATAAAAAATGTAATCTGCCACCTTAATGCGTCCATAGACTATGTACTGTGGCGTTACATAGCCTAGAACACACTCCGGATCAAGATGAATCCAACGACACCTCATTTGTTGAAAACGGTTCTATAGTTAAGGCTGTACGAGGTAATATCCCTAGATACAAAGAAACCCAGCCTGTGAGAATCAGAACCCTTAATTCGGCCATACTCGGGGGGTAAAAATAAAAACGGATGATGCCTTAAAATTTGTGAAATTAATCTCCATGGCAATTGGCTTTCTTTTGAATGAATGGTCCAGAAATAGGGATGCCCTTTTAGCAAAGCGATACATTGACAAACCATTCATGTGTCAATGTATCGACCGTCTTTACATCGCTGCTATAAAGCCTCATGGCCACACACGATTTTCCAACCAACACCCAATTTTGTTCCTATGGAGCGCACTCCGGACCGGCTAACGAAGAATTAAAACTTACGCAGCAAAAACAAAATACTGTCTGCCTGCTGCTAACAAACAAAAACTTCTTATTGATTCACTTTTTCATTATCGAGATCTATTACTACAAGATAACGCAATACGAACAAAACGCTCTACATGCCGTTAATCAAACACAAAGTCTGTTAACATTAATTTCTTTTTACTGAATGCGAAAATAAGAGACGCGCTTGCCCTACTGGTAAACAAATACATACATATGTATGTATACAACGATCTTTCGCCAGAAGCGAAAACACGTCGTTTCATAAAAAAAAATCTCATTTTTATACGAATAACTCATATCGTCCATTTAAGGGAATGTTTTTACTCATATAAATGTAAAAATACTGTCCATGTCCACTTAATAGAATCGTCCACTTAAGAGGGAAAAAAACTCATACAAAATCATACCAGCCAACTATTACAGTAAATTTTGTTCACTTATGAGAATATTTGTCCACTTAAGAGGGATTAGATAGATAGATAGATAATTTTATTTCCTATAAATTCTTATAAATTCACAAATCTTAATACATATATAAAATTAATTATTACTTTAGTATAGAATATAAGAAATATTTGTGATATTCTGTATTTTTGTATACAAATAATTAAAATAGTGTTGAATGCCACTTCAATGGGCTTATACACAGTGAAAATATTATCCAAAATAAAGTTTAGCAAAAATGTAGGTATTAGAAAAACAAATTGGATTCAGAAAATTAAGTTGTCCCAAAAATAAAAAAATAGAATTCGCAACAAAATAAATAATTTCTTTATAAAGGTTTAATTGCTACAAGAAATAATTAATAACAGTAATTGAAATTAAAACTAAACCAGAATATTAGAAAGAATAGATTCTAAATTATCATAATTCAGATTTAAAAGCCAATGCTTTACAAGTTTTAAAGGCATTCAGGGCAATGATATTGTCCTGATCGACTGGGGAAGCTTATTAAATATACGACATGATAAAACTGAATAAAAATTACGAAATGCAGTGGTGCGAAAGTTTGGTACAGATACCATATACAAAAAGTTTCCACGTAAGTTGTAGTTAGAAAGTAAACGATAGTTGCGATTTCCAGACTTCATAAAGAAAGTCTTCAACACTTTAAAGCAGTACAAATGTCGGACTGGCAGAGTTTTCAGGTCGCAGAACAATGGAAAACTAGGATGTCTACTAGGTTTACGGCATAAATTACGTAAGATATATTTCTGAAGAATTAATAATGGTTTCATTTTATTTAAATAAACACCTCCCCAACAAACAATTCCATATTGCAGTTTCGAATGGAAAAATTCCATAATAAATTGTTTTTAATAGTATTGTTGAGCAGATGTTTCGCAAATAGAAGAAATGTCTAAGTGTGCAACGAAAATACTTCCCCAGAGTTTCTGTGTGATTCGAAAAGCTTATTTTAGAATCAATTGTAAGTCCCAAGTATTTAAATTCATTCACTTTCTCAATTAAAAAACACTTATCACTGCAATTTGAGCTATCACAAAAAATGGGAGAATACGTACAATTGCAATTTGATAGTTTGTATTTTAGGCACTCAGGTGCATGATAAAAAACATTCGCATTCAAATTGTTGAGCGATGACAAACTGAAAAAAATTATTTTAGTTTTAGAGCTTATAATCAGATTGTGTTCAACAAACCAGTTTCTTAATAAATTAAGATCCCAATTAATGTCAGCAACAAGATCCAAAGGACTGTACAAACCATAAGAAAAACCTATATCATCGGCAAAAGCTGTAGGTGAACCTTTAAAATTCAGTGCAAGAAGTGAATTAATATAAATGAGAAACAGAATTGGTCCCAAAACAGAGCCTTGGGGTACTCCTAAATTGAAGAACTTAACTTCGCTCCTAATCTCATCTATCTTCACTCTCTGCGACCTATCTTTTAAGTATGACCTAAACCAATCCAGTACGAATCCGCGAAATCCAGCTTTTTCAAGTTTGCTCAGCAAAATATTGTGATTGACCATATCAAATTCTTTTGTAATATATAATAAATAAACCAGCTGTATATTTTTTCTCATCGAGGTTTGACATTATATGCGTACAAAACTGCAATAGCGCATCTTCAGTCGACCTACCTTTCTGAAAACCAAATTGATTTGGGCTAAAAAAAACTTGGTTTTGTTTAAAAAACTTACAATTCTATTTTTTACAAGTTTTTCGAAGATTTTACTGAAAACCGGAAGAAGTGATATGGGCCTGTAGTTACATATTTCAAAAGCAGAACCTTTCTTAAACAATGGCACTACATCTGCACATTTAAGTGCTTCTGGAAAAACCCCTGCAAATATGCAACGATTAAAAATATCTGCCAAGACATACACTAGGAAACAAGCAACTGTTTTTACAAACAGATTTGAGATACCATCAGCTCCGCACGAGTTAGAATTTTTAAGAGTACCTATAACTTTTAATATCTCAAGAGAAGTTATGGGCTTGTATACAAAACTGTTACTTTGTAACAGTTCAGCAGACCTACAAGTGGACGATGAACAGACACAAGGCGTTAGGACTGGACATGGTTGTAAGCTACTGGCTTTATTTGTGAAATAGCTGTTAAAGGCTTCAGCAATGGCAGGTTTGTCTGAAACGTCGACGTTATTAACACGTATCGAAGTAGGTTTTTTAGAAGAGGAAGATTTATTAAGCAAGCTATTTACTATTTGCCATTTATTTTTTAAGTTTCCCTTAGCAGAATTAAATTGAGTACGGTAAAAAGTATCTCGGCAAATCGGAATTTCCTTTTTAAGTTCAACGCACAATGTTTTATATCTTGTTTATAAACTCAGATTATGAGGGTACTTTTGGCACTGAATTCTAAGTTTGTTCTTACCTCTTACTTTATTCAACAGGTACCTTGAGATCCAAGGCTTAAGCCGTTTTACACGTTTTTTAGAGGACAGTACTGAGGAACAGCTAAAAATGTGTTTCTTAAGGCAATCAATAAAAATAGTATATGCCTTAGAGGCATCTCTGCACGAGAAAACATCTTCCCAAGACTCATAAAAAAGATTGTTTTTACGTTTACTGAAATTAATTTTTGTCACAAAACAAACTTCTCACATTTACCGAGCGAAACATTTTTGAAGCGTCCCTAAATGTGATCTAGACATCTACCAGCATGCTAGGCCATTCGATGCTAGCAAAGCCAAGTAACCAGAAACAGTTTCACTATTTGCCAAATTGTTGAGATTAAAATCCCCAACAATAATTAAATTCTTTGATTTTTAATTTCCTAAAAGACGTGAGAATTCTTCTATGTATGTCAAAATGTTAAACATATGCAGTCTGTATACACATAAAAAAAACATAAACTTCATGGTTAATTTCAATGAAAACTTTCAAGATATCAGCACTCAAAAAATCAACACTAACTGCATCAAGAATCTTGTATTCCTCTTTCACGAAACAACCAACACCTCCTGCAGCGTAATTCTCATTAGTTCTAGCAACAAAGTTGAACCCAGGCAAAGAGTAATCGCATTTTTCAAAATCATATATCCATATTTCAGATACGAAAACAATGTTTGGAATGCACGAAAAGGACGCGAGATGAGTAACTAGAGATTGAAAGTTTTCTCTTAAACTTCTAACATTCTGGTGGACAATAAAAAGTTTGTCGTCGCAGTAAGAATTATTTTCAATCAAATTAACACAGTTGGTACTATAAGCATCATGGGTAGAAAAGTCATCGAAAAGATAATTTTCATCAAACATTTATGCAAATGGAAAACCGATAATATGCACTAAATAAGTGCAAGATCATTAAAGGATTTAATTACAATGACTTTTCCACCCTCAACCTTTCTTACAAGAATTTTGTTGTCTTTGTACCAAACAAATTTTAAAAATTTATTTATTTTTGCTTGTTTGGCTTTATAGAATAAAGCCTGAGTGTACTTAGTAAGAGAATCGTTAATATAAATACCGCTTCCCTTGCTACTGCTGCTGTTGTTGTTGCTGCTACCTACACCATCGGGTAATTACCCGGGTTCCCGGGGATCAAGAGCTGTACTTCCTATCACTCCCCATCGCCACACCACAGATTCAATTTATCGAGTCGAGCTCGAGAGTCGATTGTATTTTTTTTGAACTGGTTAGTATATTGGGTTCATCCGGAGTCGGACGAATATGCAATGAAAATGAGCAGAACAGAGCACCTCTTCAATCTTATTGAGCTAGAGTAGGACGACGCGACGGTGCAAAAGGCATCACTGTGATCGATAGACTCACTCTCACACTCAGTTTGCCATTTTCCATTTGCCAAATATCAATTACCAATACCAACCAATTCATATGAAAATGAATACGTTTTGTGAGAGAATATATATATACATATACATATAGGTACATACTGCGTTTATCGTCACATTTTTGAGTATCATTTTCATTGTATATATAATATAAGAAGTAGCACGTCTATATATTACTTGAAGGGGAGGTTTGTCGTAAATTTGGTGAGAGAATTCACCACGTTTATGGTTAGCTCTCACTAAAATGTGCACTTGTATATGTATTTGTGGGTAAGTTTCACACTTTGGTAGTGTATATATAATGTATTATACACGGTGGTTTGTTTTTATTAATTTAAACGATTTGCAAGTTAATAAATAAGAGTTTTTATTTTTTCCTTTATACACATTATAAATGCTACATATATCCCAAATTTCAAGTCTCTAGGTCTGCTGGAAGTACCATATACATTTTGATAATCGTTGTGTCAGCTACGAAAATTACTCAATATTTCTTAAAGTATAATAGATATAGACTTGAAACTTGGAATATGATCTAGCATAGCGCTCTTCTACTCGCAGCCAGAAAATGATGCTCCCATTAACTTAGGAAGCTGAATTATAAGGGTAGGTAAATAGCCGCGAAGCGCTGCGGGTAAAGAGTACTGGTAGTGCCACGTGGAACTTGGCGGTCCACTACCGTACACCCAGATAACACGGAGAAAAGAGAATTTCATGCAGTGATAAAACCAGACCTTTATCCGAAGTGTTTTTATTACGACTAACTTTAAAACCAAAAGTACAATGGAGATGACCTGGAAAGTGAAATGCAAAACTCAATAAGACTATTACGACATTAGTTGCGGAACCACCAGAGGTCTATATCGTAGATCAAAATGTGCTCTTTCTTTAAATCAAAAGTCGAAGTTAGAAGATGCATTTAAACCGTTATTTGATTAAATCGTGTCATGATTTAGTAGTATACTTACAAGAGTTTCAAACCAATTTGTACCAGTTTTGTAAAATCAATACCTTTTAACACTTTGGATACGAAGGAAAAAAAGGCCTGCAATAGATGTGGACTACGATGGAGACTACACTGTGCAAACATGGAACTCTTATCAGAAAATAATTTGAATATTATGGATGAAAAATATCCTTGAATTTAATAAGAATTCTCTAACTACATATGTACATAATGTATGTAGGCAGTTTAATTCAACATGATAAGCATTCTGCATTAAACTAAAAGAAGTTAATTTTAGTGTTTATACTACAACATATCACATAAATACAATTTTTGACATTAATATGTCTAACCGCTGGATGTTTATATGAAATTTGTGTGTATGAAAACTGTTACCACAGAAACATTATGATAAATTGGTCGATTATTTTTTAATAAGGCAATGGCTCAGTATATAGCACGTCGACTTTCAGATAATCAGTTTGGTATAAGGGCGAGGCATGACACTATTCATGCCGCTTCGAAACTGGAACATTCAATGGAACAACTCCAAAAAAAAAGCACTGGTGCCTGCGTGGTTGACTTCGAGAAGCCAACGTGACTTTGATCGACCAGTACCTATTTTTTGATAAACATATACATAGATGCTGGTCCCGCTGGGGCTAAAAGGGCATTTGCTTTGACAAGAAGACTGTTTCACAGCAGTCAACTTGACTCCAGGGTGAAGATCGGTTGTAAAGTTGCCCTGAAAAGATTCGGGTGTTTGAGAAATGAAATATACAATGAGAGTACACTTCTATCGGGCTTTATCTGAACAGAAGTATTTCTCCATATTCATGCTAAAGGGTTTGTTCAAAAAATTATGTGCTTCGAGTGGAGTCCACGCGCGACGGAAGTGAAACTTTTTGCTTATTAGTTATAGATAGAGATAAATTATAGTATTTATTTATTGAACAAAAGATTATAAATGAGAATAGTAATGATCTTAAATGAAAAATAAATAAATAAATATTTAAATAAATAAAGAAATAAATTAATTAATTAATAAATTAATTAGTTAATAAATTAATTAATTAATTAATAAATTAATTAATTAATAAATAAATAAATTCATTATTAAATAAATAAATACATGTACATGAATAAATAATTAAATACATAGATAAATAAATAAATTGAATTTCGAATGACGTCACTCAGCTTATCATGCACCCCGCGCAAGAAAAAAAGCCGCACACGGATTTTCCACTTTTTGCGCTAATTACTTTTAAGGGATTCCCCAAATTATATTTTATTGCTTCCGGGTTAGGTAATGCACATTCTGGAATATATAGGAATTCATTCTGGCAGTATTTAACAGTGCGTGCAGTTGTATTCCTTAAATAAAAGTGAAAAAGCGATGACTAAAAGGGTACAATTGAGTAAAGAAAATAGGCAGTTATCGTTGCCTTATCCAATCAGAATCAGTCATTTCGATAATTGCTCGACAAATCGGATGCAATGAGAGTTCTGTAAGAAGATTTTGCAACAAATATCGTCGGGATTACAATCTGGACCGAAAAATTGGTACAGGATTGAAGAGGTTACCACTGTTCGGGAGGACCGGCAACTCAAGAGGCTAAGCTTGAGAAACAAGTTTAAAACCGCATCGGAGTTAAGATCTGACCTGCGGAAAGCTACTGGGGCTAAAGTTAGCATCAAAACCATCCAGAATCGTCTCAAAGAAATGGGTTTGCTAGCAAGGAGACCAGCGAAAAAGCCACTACTGACCAGCAAAATGAAGAAAACTGGAGTGTTCAAGATTGGTCAAATCTGGTGTTCTCTGATGAGTCCAAGTTTAACCTAATCGGACCGGATGGGAAGCAGATAGTGCGTCTTAGAAAAGGGGAACGCTACAGCGACGAATGCATAGCTCACACTGTAAAACATTCTCCTTATGTTATGGTGTGGGGATGCGTTACCGCAATTGGAGTTGGATCTCTAATTATGCTCAAAAACATTGTTAACGCCATGCGGTACAAACAAATTATCTTAGATGGTGTTGTACCGAGAATGGCAATGAAAAAGGCAGAAACATCAAAACCAAGGTGATTCAGCACCTTGCGACCGAGCAAAATCTGTGAGTAATTCGAAGTTTTTTTTTCATATTCTTGGGTGTTTTGAAAATCTTGTGATTTTAGTTTTTAAATTTCCTCCGCAGATTAAAACTTTGAAAGAAGAATAGAAATAGAATCCCTAATTTTGCCGGGAAACAATCCAAATCTCAACTCAAAAAACGTCTGGGTTCTTATGGGAAAGAAGATCCAAGATAAAAACCAAAAACCATGCAGCATCTAAAGAGTATCATTGAAGAAGTGTGGTTCAATCAAATTGATAACAATTACTTCGGTAATCTCTATGCCTCCATGCCAAACAGGGTTCATGATGTTGTTAGGCCGAAGGGTGGTGCTACGAAATACTAGAATCATTTTTTTAGTATCATAAAAGTCTAATGCCCGGTTTCACCAACATTTGCAAAAAGTGGTTTTAGCTAACAGGGCGTTAAAATATATCTACCCATTAAATTAAATTCCGTTTCAATTTATTGAATTTTTAACTAACAGGATGTTAGTGTATTTGGTAAAAAATTTGTTTTTAGTGTACTTCAAATTCTCATACGGAAAGAGTGAAATAGATATAATATAACTTATAAAATAGAAAAAGTCAGCAAATCAATGAAGTACGTTGTGAAAATGCTAAGGTTTGTGTCTTGCGCTAAGGATTGTGTCGTATGCTAAAGAAAAAATAATGAAAACAAAATTACATAATAATAAAGAATATGAAATGCTTAAAAATGGATAATAAAGAGGATGAAATACTAAAACGAAAAAAGGGTGACATTTTACTGATAGCAAATTCACTTCCTTAATGAAGAAAATTTCACAAATGTGAAACAATTTATTTTTTTAGGTTGAAATCACGCTTTTAAATTTTAAATGGACGAAAACGGCCTGTTAGTTTAAGGGGCTGTTTAACGCGATTTTAAAATTAAAAGTGGTTGGTGAAACGGAAAAACGTCATTTTAAAATTAAACAGCCTGTTAAATATTTAAAATTGGTTGGTGAAACCGGGCATAAAATTATGTTAAAAGTTTTCTTAGTGTAATAAAAATATGAAAAAAGAAAATTGCTTTTCGCATTCTTGGTCTTTTTTTAATTTATGTATATTGACAGGCGAAATCTGATATTTTGTAGTGTGATCTTCACGATCATTACTTTTTTTCAATTAGGCTACGAAATATATTGTCAAATTGGGGAATGTGTCAACTTAAATATTTAACATGAAAAATACAAAGTGACTAGGCAGAGATTAGCCATCATTTATTAGATTTCTTCCATTTTGTTAAAAATTACCATGTGTGGCTTTTTTTGTTGCGTGGGGTGTATATATCATTTCTGCAGTATAGGTACCATTTTCGACTCTCACACTTAACCAATCTTAACAAATGACGTGTCAAAAGAAAGAGAATTTCCTGGAGCACTGACGAATTGCACTTTCACTTGATAAATTTTAACAAATTAAAATAGAAGGAAGTTTGGATTTTGGGGGTTGGATTTTCTCTTGCGAGAGTTCTCGCACGGGCACACTAATTATATTAATTTGTCTTGCCAAACCCATTCTCTTGATACCCAGATTGAGTAGGTCGTGAAGATAACGGTAATCCGCCATCTTGGTGCGACCGACATCACTTATGTACGTATGTAGCTATTATATTTGTATTGTCAAACCCTTTCATTCGATACCCATATTAAGTAGGTCGTGACGATTGGTAATCCGCCATATTGAATTTAGAATAACGTCAGTTAACTTATCGTATTCTACTTGTCAAACCCATTCATTTAATATTTGTAAAAAAAATTGTAATTTGAATTGTGATAAAGTGGCAATTTCTTTGCTAAATAAAAGTAACCAATAAACCTAAACCTAAAAATAAAAATAATAAAAACATATGTGCGGAGACGCACTCTACTCCTCTACAGGTTTCCCCGCCACGTACCTAGTAGCTATTCCCCTCTTGCGATCGGAATTTCCGTAACGCTTGAAAATTGTAGCCCCATCAGCAAAATAGTTTCACTTCAAAAAGGGATGGTATTCCGGTATTGTACCACCGCCACTGTGGTGCGCGTGGTAAGCGGCTCATCCACAGCGGGTTTGACGCCAATGCTCATAGCTCATTCGTCTCAGTACTTCAATTGCGGTCCGAGATAATTGGGATACCGAAAAGTAATATGCCGATTTTTGGTGGCTTATTGAAGAGGGTTTCGGTTACCGCACCGACATTACTTTTGTAACATCCTAGTTTTAAGTAAGTAAGACTGCCGACACTAAGAAATGCAAGATCTCAGAATAGTCTAATATATAAGGGCTTTAAACTTTTTAATAATTTGCCAAATAATGTCAAACAAATGAGCAATATTTTTGAATTTAAAAGAGCAATAACTGAATTTGTTAAACAAAATATTTAAAATTAAAATATAGAAAATGCCAATGCCCGTTAGCAACATATTTTATAAATGTATTATATATTTTATTTGTAAATTGTAAATAGCAAATTGCGCTAATAAAATTTATTTATCTATCTATCTATGTAGGTTAATGCCCGGTTTCGCCAACCACTTTTAAATATTTAACAGGCTGTTTAATTTTAAAATTACATTTTTCCGTTTCTCCAACCACTTTTAATTTTAAAATCGTGTTAAACAGCCCATTAAACTAACAGGCCGATTACGCCCATTTAAAATTTAAAAGCGTGATTTCAACCTAAAAAAATAAATTGTTTCACATTTGTGACATTTTCTTCATTACGGAAGTGAATTTGCTATCAGTAAAATGCCATCCTTTTTTCGTTTTAGCATTTCATCATCTTTATTATCCATTTTTAAACATTTCATATTCTTTATTATTATGTAATTTTGTTTTCATTATTTTTTTTTTAGCACAAGACACAACCCTTAGCCCATTACACAAACCTTAGAATTTTCAAAACGTACTTCGTTAATTTGCTGACTTTTTCTATTTTATAAGTTGATATTATTTCTATTTCACTCTTTCCCCATGAGAATTTGAAGTACACTAAAAACAATTTTTTCCCCAAATACACTAACATCCTGTTAGTTAAAAATTCAATAAATGGGGTTGGTGAAACAGAATTTAATTTAATGGGTAGATATATTTTAACGGCCTGTTAGCTAAAACCACTTTTAGCTAATGTTGGTGAAACCGGGCATAAGTAAGTTTAACTAGGGGGTATTCGTGGAGTAGCCGGGCCCGCTATTGTGAAGCAGTGTTTCCGAGACGTGACCGACGCTACTGCCTCGCTCAGGTCTCGATGTCGCGAGAGGGCATCACAATGGCGATGGCCAAGCACCCGAAGACGCACTCAGGATGGTGACCACTCGAGGCACGAGGCAACGAGTGCTTTCCACCCAGATTACAGTTAGTTAAGGTTAAGTAGCAAAGAGTATTTTAGGTAGGCCGAAAGGCACTATGTTTGTAATAATAGAGTTAAGCCTAGAGTGCCCCTAAGGCCCAATAAGCTAAATTAAGTCGTTTTTGTTAGTTTTAAATTAGTATGTAAGTTAAGCTTAGATCAGAAGATTGGTGTATACATAAATATTTATGTATAAATTTGATATAAAAATACTCAAATCGTCTGAACCACAAATTTGATGAACATAAATGGCATACATAAACGATTTCAGTATCATTTATGTATAGCATACAAAAATCGAATTTGATAACATACACAAATCGTCTGATCGGGTACATAAATTAATTTTTGACTATTCGTGTACATTTATGTACCACTTATGTATATCAAAACATTAGTGTATTCTGAAAATTGATGCATACACGAATTTTGTGCGTATACATAAATGGTTTTGAGAGTTCAGCTGAATATTCAATATCCCAGCATGGAATCTTTGGCGATTTCATCATGAAAAACTTGAAGAAAGCAGTGCATTTCCAAAATCATGTCTAGGAAGCGATGACTCTTGTTTTAAAATTCAGACGACTATTAAAACTTGAGATTCAATGCATTAGCGCTTCGCTTATCAGGGAATGACCCTTTTAATTGCTGTGTTTAAGCCTTGCCAAGGTAGCGAGTTCATAATGCCATCTGTTTTAAAATGATAAATTCTAACCATACTTTTGAATAACCTGGCAACGATGACATTACCGTCCATGACGTTAAATGTTAAAATAATGCATAATATAATGCCAAAAGGAAGCGATGATTAGCATGGGAAGGTCTTAAAGAATGACTGTGGCAATGTGTAATTCGCTATTGGGATCTAGTTTTCTAGTTCGCTTGACTTCGCACAAGAATGCATCAAGCACTTCCGAAATAATGGTGGAGATGGTATTCTGCGAAATGCGGAAAAGATACTGGAGCGAGCGGAAACTGTCACCAGAGGCTAGAAAGCGTAGCGTTAAGGCCAGCCACACAGATGCCGGAATGCTGGCACGCATAACTGTATCGGCTTTCTGGATGTAGGGCACTACCAAAGCCAGATAATTATCGAATTGAACGGCTGACATTCGGACAAAATTGCGATTCAATTGCGGCTCTTCGGTACGCAATTTCACGAGTAATTTTGCGCAGAAGCCCTGCGCCTCGCGGTGGCAACTCGACGACATTTTGTTGGCTTTCGTCTTCCTCTTCACTATCGAGTAAATATGCGGCTAAAATAATCGCAACACATTTTTTTTCAACATTGCATTTAATTTTATTTTTTAATATTATGTACGTCAACACACGATTAAATTAAAACCAATCTGGCACTTTCAGAAATATGTACATAAATTCCATTTTTGTAGAAATACATAAATCGTCTGAACCCCCAAATCAGTATACACAAATTAGTTTATGTATGCCGTATTAGTGTATGGTGATAGACAAATGAAATTTGTAACTTTGTGATAAAATATACAAATCGTCTGAGCCACAAATATTTCTGGCATACATAAATCATTTTTCTGTACGAATTTTTGTAGAATTTGTATATGCCATACATAAATGAATTTATGTATTTACACCAATCGTCTGATACTAGCTTTACTATTGAATATGATTAATAAAAATGTTTTGAAAAGTAAAAAAAAGCGCGTCGGCCTTTCGCCTTATGGGTCCCAGGTTCTTGGCAAGGGCGGTTTCTTTTTTTTCTGTGGTTTTGTTGTTATTTGTTTTTCTTTTCTATTTCTACCCGACTTATGGTAAAGTTAACAAACCCTGTGCGAGAAGGGTGGACGAAAAATACAGTTACTCGGCATACAGACATTGCAGTTCTCACGAACGGGTCTAAAACGGGATTGGGTCTGGTATCTACTGCATGGAACCAGAGTTAAGAGTTTCCTTAAGCTTCCCGGATGCCTGCAGCGTCTTTCAGGCAGAGGTACTAGCCGTGCTTCCTGATAGTGAAACGAAAAAAAAATATGTCCGGCAAGGATATAGTTATTAACATTTACAGTCAAGCTGCGCAAGGCCATAGAATCGTTCACTACCAAATCGGTACTAGTCAGGAGCTGGCGAATAATGATCAGGACATTATGCCGAACCAGGTAAGACTATGTTGAGTGCCAGGTCAGTCTGTTGTAGAAGGCAACGAGTTTTCCGATGAGTTGGCAAGGAAAGAAGGGGAACTGCTGACTACGGAAAAAACTAACTGAAAAGTACGACACAAGATACTCTCAATTTTTCTCAAAATCGTTTACCATTATTTTAATAAATGATTTTAAAGAAATAACTACAAAGGCATATCAATGTTTACTATGCACTTCCGTGCAGCGGATGCCCTCGTCTTTTTGTATTCATTCTCTTCTGTTTGTATTTTGTGTGACTATAATTGCATTTTTCTTTTATGTAAAGTTTGTCTACTAGTATGAATTCAAGGAAACTTACCTTTCCACAAATTTTTTGAAAGGCTTCGACTTGAGGTGACTAAATATTTCTTCGATATAAGGCTATTATTTAAAAAAAAAATAAAAAATTAAATAGTGAAATATATTGATGTGTTTTTTTTACCTCAAATAAATTAATTGGAACTTCATTTTTTAGTAAATATTTTTGGACGTTAGCAACGGCCTCTTTAGAATATTCCTAAAAAATAAATCAATTATATGAATTAGCTTTTTAATATAGTTCATAAGAAAATAAATAAATCAAAGTTGTTTTTTTTAGCATATCGATTATTTTATATGATTTTACATAGATTTCAAAGAGCAATAACATTAATCGCACTAGGTATGTTCCTTTACTTCTGTCTGCTCCAAAAATAGTAAATTATTGAGTTTCAAGGAGTGGGGGTAAAATTCTCTCAGAGTAAGGCAAAATTACGAAAAAGTAAACGAACGCGTTCACTACAAAAGTTGCAACAAACGAAATGTCAAAAACATACCTATGTGAAGCAAAAGTAAACAGATTGTTGTTGTATGATTTTGGATTTTACAGAAAAGTCCACCCCTGATGATTTCTCAGAACCAATACAGTATGCAATTTATTGCGAAATGCAAACTTTCATCTATGTTCCTTTTCGCTCCATTTTTTTACTTTTTGAATTAAAATGCAAAAAATGCACATAATTCAAACAAGTGAAACAGCTGACTTTGACAGATAGTTCAATTTCTACCGGAAGAAATTTGTCCAGTAAGAAATAGTAAGATTTTTTAGTGAGAGGAAATTTTTACTCTCTCGTTGCCTTTACTACTTTTTTGTGTAAAGTAACGCGGTTTGTCTAAAATCAGTAAGAATCAGTAAGAATCAGTAACAATTTTCAAGTAAAGGAACAGACCTACTATTACGCTGCTTGAACAGTGTTACCTTGTTTGGACAAAAATATGTATGCGTAAGAGCAAAATCGAGTGCAATCAACAACTACAAATGGACATTCGTGAGCACAAGCTATCAAAAAATACATTAATGGAACTCAGCAAAATGCGAGTAAATACGACCATCGACACGGCAATCTCAACGATTTATTTTATCTTACTTTTCACATATACAGTGAAACCTTGGTAAGTTGGCCAACTGCGGTGCAAGAATGTTTGGCCAACTTATACAAGTGGCCAACTCATACAAGTGGCCAACTTATAAGGGCGTGTAGTTTTTTTTAATAAAAATAAAAATACGATTTATTGCACACGATGAAACAAGAAAAGAAGTTTCGTTATTTTACCGCTGTCGTTTTGTTCAGTGGTTAACCAAAAATATGGAACAAAATCCATCACATACTACCGTTGGTCAACTTTTGCAGGTTATTTCAATATGAGAGATGACATACAAATTCGCGGCCAAGATAGGCAGCTGGGCAATATAAAGGTGTCCAACCTTCGCAGGTTTTTAAATATGAGAGATGAGAAAAAGTATGAAAATTTGTTAAAGATAGGCAGGTGGACAACATATAAAGCTATTTTGAGGAACATTTGTATGGAATTTTCTTGGTGCAATAAATTATTGGCCAACTAGACAGGTTTCACTGTAGATAAATTTTACTCTCTCTTCTTATCATATACATATATATTTGATATTTTCAATACTAATGTGCTACAGAAAAAAATAACGCACAAAATTTGAAATAAATTACTTACGTGCGTATGTGAGAGCATTTCCTTCATAATAAAATTATCGTAAATTTCTCGTGCCAACGTTTTCCGATCATCACAACACTCGGTTTTCTCAAAAGATTTTATCTAAAAAAAAAAATAGTATGAGTTTGATTTTAAACTTACGAAGACAAAAAGTACTTGTTCATAAAATTTAAGATGTTGAATTGGTTCTTCGAAGTCATTCTCACAAAATTCTTTAAACAGAAGATAACCTAAAAGAGAAGAAAGAAACAGTATTTTAATTGTGGTCAAATTGGTATGATTTGGTTCTGATATAATAATGATATATCCATAAAAAAAATCAGTGAGACACCGAATCCTGCTAAAAAAAAAACAATTTAAAGAAAACCCCTACATTTAACCGGATATAACCTCTGCTTGAGGTTAGAGCTTAGCCACAAAGAAAATAATGCAGACAAACCCAGCGCCTTTAGTTTGTAGATCAAAATTTTGGAGAAATCTTTGTAGACCCAAGTTCACTTCATGACATTAGTCGATAGTCATTAGTAGGGCAACCAAAAGCATGCATAAGCATATTTTTTTTTAGCAATGTTATTGAGACGTGACTAAGCTAATTATCCATTTAATGAGAAACTAAGCCATTTGAGCGCCATTTGTTAGGCGTTAGGGCATATTTTGGCATATTTCAATATAAATGCATATAATTGCACATTTTGTCAAAAATTCATATATCAAATACCCCCCTGTTCTGCATTCCACTTTTAGTGAATTCAACCACCAAAAGTGGAATTGGGTGTTCTGCATTCCGAACGAAACTATGAATTGTGGATTGTATGTTCGAAAGTGAATATTTTGGTGTTCTGCATTCCACTCAAGATGACAGCTGTAAATTCGTGTTCTGTATTCCGAAAATCCTGTGATTTTAGTGAATTGAATTCACTTGAGATTCTTGACGTGAATTGAATTCACATGCCGTTGTAAAGTGAATTAATTAATTAATTTGTTGATCAGAATCATTTTGAAAAATATGAGTAGAATAATAAGACTTTCCGTTAGTGTATTTAAATAATTCATTTGTTAAATATAGTACAACACAAAAATTAGAGGCAAGAGAGTATTCTCTTGAATTATATGAAAGAAAATCAAGATTTCTCTGACTCCACTTCTAGCAGGATATCAACAAATATTTCCTTACTCACCCTAAAACTGTTTTTAAAAATGCAAAACTCATTAATTAAAAAAACTTTTCTTCAGTTGTTTAACTTCTGCTTACAATGCTTCGGGAAGATCCAGAATGTTAGATTTATCTCGCAAAATCTTCCTGCGAACTCTCTCCATTCGGTTTTCTTCCCGGTTTTCACCAATAATTTAAACATTTTGTTTTACATTTTTTCATTTTTTTAATAAAATATATTTTGTCTTAAATGTTTAATTCACTTGCACAAAGCAAAAACCAAGAACTTAAAATCTACAATGATTTTGAAATGATTTGACAGCTGTGTTTGACATTTCAAACAAATGAATTCGAAGTGGATTCCAAAAATTCGAAAACACTCGGAATGCAGAACACTGAATTCCATTCCGAGTGAATTTAAATTTCGGTTTGAATCCACTTTCACTCGAAATGCAGAACAGGGGGGATAATAATTGTTTGGTACTTTATTGAGCGCATTTGAGCAAATGAGTCCAGTAACCAATTTCAAGTCCAAGTCATAAACAAGAAAAACCTCGCAAACACGAAGTGAACCCATTTCTTTGCAGAGCATACCGAAAGGATTTTACTCAGCATATTAAAAAAAAATGCATATGTATCGGCATGCGATCATGTTTTTGCTACTTAGAATATACTCATAAAAAAAGCGGTGCGAGTCACACCACAGGGAATTTCATGCGATCATATTTTTGCGACTCAAAATCCAATCACATTACCCCGCGTCTCCACGAGACATATTTCTGCCAAAACTACATCTTGACTAGAAACAGGTTTTTTTCTTGTTTACCTTCGCTGGGTCAATCATGCCAAGACATTTCAATCTACAAGCTGACGTCGAGAAAGAAACAACGCGCAATTCTCGCTTTAAAAGCAGTGAAATACTCTACGGAAATACCATTGAATGAAAATCTACCTACCCAACCAGCATCTTCACTCTACGGAAATACCGAAAAATGAAAATCTACCTACCAAACAAACTCAGCGCGACATGTTAACTCTACCGAAAAACCCACCGAATGAAAATATACCTGCCAAACGGCCAAATGACGGAGAAAAATCTGGATTTCAGTTCGCCGAGAAGACAAAACTAAAATGCTGACATCGCGGACATGTTTTTAGTTTGGACATCAAATTAGGGGTCTCCACGAGACATTTGCATGTCAAGTCAAAGAACATGTCTTGGGAAATGTCTCGTGGAGACGGGGTATTAAAAAGCGGTGCAAGTGTGTACAATATCCATAAACTAAGCGATCGTTGTGTTTACCACTCTTTCTACAATGAAGTCAATTGGGTATGCTGCTCTCATAAGCTCGAGTGTTACGTTTCTGAGTCATTGCATCCTGTTCCACCGCATGTTCATATCGGCTTCGTCTAAGCGTTGGTATGTGACACCGCATATTCCCCTAAGCGGTGGTAGTGACACCGCTTATGAAATACAAAAACACCGCATACCACCCCTTTGTTCATCTCAGTCTTGCTTTCCCTTTTCCCTTTTCTTTCGGCAGTGGCGCACACTGGGGCAAAATACCCTTTATGCTAGCAGAAATTCGAATTTCAAAGTTGACCGTTATCTTCAACTCCCGGTTTATTTCTGCTGTAAATTTCATAGAGAATGAAAAATTCGAGAGAGAAAGGTCATCCGGATCACGTGATCTTCGGCAGATCGTTACAAATGAAGAATAAGTTCACTATTTGCATCGAAGTCCTACGTGTATTTTCGTGTTCAGTGCGTACAGTAATTTGTGTGTCATTTCTAATCAATTGGGTATATCAAGATAATTTTTTGGAATCAGTAAGCTCAGGAGTATTTTTGAGTAGTATTTTTGATTGTTTTGATTTTTTTAAAAAAATGCATTTTTGTTGTTTTAATCTGTAGTTGAAGGAAGGAAAGTGTAAAAAAAATATGTTAGTTTTGCATTTAACTAAAAACCTTAAAGTTTTAGTTGTGTTGCACGTGAGATACCGCAAAGTTTTATATGTTCCTGTGTTAAGTGATTTGTCTAATTTCAGAATATGTAAATATTTTTTGCTCCAATTTGCTCCCCTTCGTGTAGCAGACATTTTTGTTTATGACCCCAAAAAGTAGAACATTTTAGTAAAAGTCTTATTTTAATTACTTTTCAGGCCGAACAACTTTCAAAACCCTATCTATAAGAAAGCAAGACCTTTATAATATAATGAAGAGTTAGAATTGTCGGGGATTAGATAGCCAAATTGAGTTTCTAAGGGGAGAAATTGTAAGACGGACCAATGCAGTGATACTTTTGGACACGATATTAATAAAAGAATTACAGAGTTCAAATCAAAGAATAAATACTGTCTGATTATTTGTTAATTAATAAGATTTCTTTTAACTTTGTTTTTTCCTAACATCTCATATGCATAAGAAAAAGGGTTTTTTTCTCAAAATGTTTTTATGGGCGTGTCCATAAGTGAACTCAAAAATATATTTATATTGGTGACAGGAGTAATCATTCCAAATTTCAAGTTCCTAGCTTTGTTGGTTAATTTAATGCCAACTTTTAGGCCATTCTGCCCCATTATGCGGCGCCAGTTTAAAAACTAGTTAAAAAAAGTTTTATTTCAAAACACATACGCAAGCATACCTACGTGTTTGCTTATACTTACTTAGTTGGCGCTACAGCTCGAGGTGAACCTGGGCCTGCTTCTCCCAACCATTTGTGTGTGCGTGTTATATTTTTGCACGAATAGAAGGGACCTACAGTTTTTTGCCGACTCCGAACGGCGAGTTGAGAAGCTCAATCGTGACAAATGATACTCTTTGATGCTTGTCAGACATTCGAAAGAGGTGGGCACTGTGAAAAACTTTTAGGTGTTTGCGGCGGGATTCGAACCCAAGACCGCTGGCTCAGTAGTCCGACGCACTAACCACTTGCGCTACGGTGCCCACGTGTTTGCTTATAAACATGATAAATTGGTAGACAAAACTACCTATTGTTAGGTATATTATTTCAGTATACAATACCTATAATTTTCTTTTGACATATAAAATCGCTTTACTAATCTAAACTTTGAAATATTTACATACATACATACATAAATAAACTACATATTATTTAAAATAAGAAGCACCAACAACGAATTAGAATTACATACCTAGACGTACCCTACATACATTCTTATGTACTGCTAGAAAATAAAAAATCATTTTTGTCTCATGCATCCGAATGAAACAGTTTGTTTTCAGCGAAAAATAACCCCAACTTTGCACAAACGAGATAAAAACCGTTTTCATATCAACGAACAAAGGGTTGGGAGGGGGTTGGCGTTTAGCCACGGCGGTGTGCTGACCCTGTGTCAGCGTAGAATGCAGCTGCTTCCTCGTTGTCAATTGGGGCGATGTCTTCATCCAAGGTGTCCAGGGCGCTGAGGTACCACGGCGGTGGTAGTCGTTATTGGGTTTTCATCCTTCTTATTAGCTGGTTCGGGTGGTTGGCTGCGCGTCCTACTAGCTTCTTAGCCAAGGTACTTGTCGATCGGTATTATCTTTGCTTCTGAATATAGATGATCGTTCCTGCAGTATTTTTGACGCTGTTGGTCGTAGAATAGTCCAGTGCATATCCCTAGTATCTTCCTTTCAAAAACTTGGAATTGTCTCATGGCTGTCTTCGAGATGGAAAACTAGACGGGAAAGCTGTATCCGATGACTGGTCTCAGGAGTTGCTTGTACATCAGCGTCTTCGTCTGCTGGCTAAGTCCGGCTCTTTTCTTCATCAGTGGGTGGAGACGATGGAAGGCCCAGTTGGGTTTCCTCAGGACGTTCCTTGCGTGAGGGTTGAACCTTAACAGCTCGTGAAAGTTGGGTGCTTCACGCTCCGTTTGGTTGCCAATGTTGATCCATCTGGGAGTTTCAGGGTTAAGCTTCTGCACTTCGCTGCTGACCGGCTGCGTCCACTGCTGGTAGTTGGTCTCCTGAAGCAGATGAGTTCTGATTTTGTGGCGTTGACACTGATTCCCCACTTTCGGTAGTACTCATTAGTCTGTGGATGTGGGCTTCAACTTTCCGGACAGCTATCAATGGTGACATCGATGCGGCATATGTTATGGAGTCATCGGCGTAGAGCAGGCTCTCGCAGCTGTTTGGGATGGGCTGGTCAGACGTCAATATGCTGTACAGGAACGGTCCGAGTTTAGAGCCTTGGGCAACTCCAGCTCTGAGTTGTTGTTGAAAGGGTTGAAAAAACGATTAACATACAAAGGGCTAAAAAAACGAGAAACGAGCAAAGAGTTGAAAAAACGATTAACGAACAAAGAGTTGAAAAATCGATTAACGAACAAAGAGTTGAAAAAACGATTAACGAACAAAGAGTTGAAAAAAACGATTAACGAAGAAAGGGTTAAAAAAAACGAGAAACGAGGAAAGAGTTGAAAACACGATAACGAACGGGTGAAGTAGTTAGTGTACACATCAGGGGTGGAATCATGTTTTGTATTTGTTTTTCTTCTTTATGCGTTTTTATTATTTTATTTTTTATTATTATTATTATAATTTATTAACATATGATTACAAATACAAATATTAATCTAGTGAGAGCACTAGCTGCAGGGCTTACGGCTCTATAGTATTAATCTTAGAATTAAATTAGTGTGTTAGTATAAGTTATAAGTTCTAACTTAAATTGGTAAATTATATCTATCTACATAATTATATATTTTAAGAATGTTTTCGTGGTTTGGGTTTCTTAGTATCTCGTAGGCTGATGAGTTTGTGTAAAGTTGTTCGTAGTTTGATGATCTGGTTCTGCATTCGGTTAAACCTAATACATGGTATATGTTGATTTGGGTATTACAAGCTTGGCACCGTGGCGGAGGTTCCCTTTTGAACAGGTGTTGGTGGGTTGTTGATGTGTGTCCTAACCGCAGCCTCACGAAGGTAGTGTTCATAGGTTTTGTAGTTGTAGTGGGGTAAACTGGCTGGCTTCTAGTCGTATTAATAAGCGAATAATGGTGGTGGTAGTCATGCCAATCCGTAAGTTGTCTGAGACGGAGTTTGTGGTTGATGGTACGTATCAGGTCTTGTTTATTGCAAACTTCAACTTTGTAAACTGGGGCCCGGTGTGCAAGGTTGGCAGCGGTGTCGGCGTGTTCGTTGCCTCGAATCCCTACATAACTTGGGACCCACATTAGCCTCAGTTTGTTAGGGGTTCTAATGATGCAGTCCCTGATTTTGTTGACCGTTTCCGTGTTGTGGTTTGGGTTTTTGATAGCATTGAGTTGGTGTACTCATCAGGGGTGGAATCATGTTTTGTATTTGTTTTTCTTCTTTATGCGTTTTTATTATTTTATTTTTTATTCTCATGCCTGTGTTGAACTGTGTGTATTTTTTGGTTTGCAATTTTTTTTAGTTTGCTGGGTTCGTTTGCTTTTGGTTTTTTTTTTTTTCAATGAATTTTCTATGTGCAATATGTAATGTAGTTACTTTTTAAACGGTTTTTTTTATATAAAAAAACGGTTAACTTGTTTCGATATGAAAAACAGTTTTTTAAACTATGTAGTTCGTTGAATTTGTACCCACTCCTAGTATGTACATCCGCAATACGCAAATGCGACTCAATAAGAAAAACCATTAGTGCCACCGACGCGCCGGCGCACATAGGGGTATTTGCCTCGAAAAACCGATCAAAAATTTTTTTGGCCCTAATGAAGTTACACTTGCCTGAAACAACTTTAAAAGCATTATTGCTTATTTAAGTCACTTTAAGGTATAATTCAATTGTAAGCTTAAAATCTCTTAATTTTTCCTACGTGCAAGACGGTTTATTGAGCAAATAGCTCTGAAGATGATCCAGTCTAGCTTCAAAATCATTATCTTCACACTCATTCATAACATCGTGTAACTGTCTTTTAGATATTATGCACAACCCAACCGATCCTTCAAGCAAAATAATTTATCTTCATATATAAAAACGTTTGTGCGTCCGACTTTCACGGCTGAACCACTGAAGCTATCCACCTTATATTCACACCATCTGTTCGTGTGGTGCTCCGGATGGTTTTTTTTATGTTAGAATGGCGGTGGGGTCGCTTTTTTAAAATTCTTATTTATGGACCGATTTGGCTCAATTTCACACCATATAATATATAAATAAAAAAAAAAGTCGTTGGTAAAATTTGGACCCGATATGTGGCGCTGGGGTGCAGATATTTACGAAAATGAAGTTCTCCCCGTATACAATTTTCATATCAACAATATTAAATTTAAATAGAATAATATAGTTTGGTGTAGTCACAAAAACTTCCCACAGGTGGCGTTGGGAATTACCTGTCATGTGAGTAAAGTGACTGTTTGGCTACACGGGCGAATCAGCTATCTATATATGTAGGTACATAGAAATGAATAGTGGTTTGTTCGGATGCATTAAACTTGAAAACGACTGGACCAAATTGGATACTTCCCTCTGCGAGTTTGTTCGTAACTGCTACGGGGAGGTTTAGGGAAAAAGAAAATTTAGAAAAACCAAAAGGAAAAGCGGGAAAATCGAAAAAATTGGGGTCTTCTATGGGAATTTTGAATCTTTTTTAAAAAATGTTTATGTATTGAAATAAAAGTCAAACAACGCAGGCAGACAGGCAGATAGACAGATAGATAGGTAGACATACATACATACAGACAGACAGACAGACAGACAGACAGACAGACAGACAGACAGACAGACAGACAGACAGACGGACAGATAGATCGATAGATCGATAGATCGATAGATCGATAGATCGATAGATCGATAGATCGATAGATCGATAGATAGATAGATAGATAGATAGATAGATAGATAGATAGATAGATAGATAGATAGATAGATAGATAGATAGATAGATAGATAGATAGATAGATAGATAGATAGATAGATAGATAGATAGATAGATAGATAGATAGATAGATAGATAGATAGATAGATAGATAGATAGATAGATAGATAGATAGATAGATAGATAGATAGATAGATAGATAGATAGATAGATAGATAGATAGATAGATAGATAGATAGATAGATAGATAGATAGATAGATAGATAGATAGATAGATAGATAGATAGATAGATAGATAGATAGATAGATAGATAGATAGATAGATAGATAGATAGATAGATAGATAGATAGATAGATAGATAGATAGATAGATAGATAGATAGATAGATAGATAGATAGATAGATAGATAGATAGATAGATAGATAGATAGATAGATAGATAGATAGATAGATAGATAGATAGATAGATAGATAGATAGATAGATAGATAGATAGATAGATAGATAGATAGATAGATAGATAGATAGATAGATAGATAGATAGATAGATAGATAGATAGATAGATAGATAGATAGATAGATAGATAGATAGATAGATAGATAGATAGATAAATAGATGGATAGAAAGATAGATAGATAGATAGATTAATAAAATTCCTTAATTTAATTCAGCTTATAAGTTGACACAACATTTATTAATTTTGAGGCGGTACGAAGTTCGCCGGGTCAGCTAGTTTTATGATAAAAAGTTTTTGATTTTTTTATTAAACTAGACACAACAGGGACGAACAAATTTAAGGGGGGCAGTTATGGGCAGCATTTTTTTTTTGTTATTGCTTCTTGACATCCTGCTCTATAAGGTTATACCAAACAAGTTACCGAATAACACCGAATTATATAACAAAATATCCATTAAAAAAAAATAAATAAAAAAAATACCTATTTGCATACATTTCAAATAAATCCAATATATATTAAATTGAAGCTCCAATAAACGTAAAAATAGCTTCTAAATAAAGTATACACCTGATTTCGATGCAAATACCCCTATGTGCTGCGCGTGCTACAATTTTCCTTTGCTACGAGTACCTACTATTTCTTTAACCCTTGCAGGTCTATGGGAAATACAGTGCACTCTCGATTTTTGCAACTAATAAACGTTGTTGCAAATATGGAAAAGTTGCATAAATCGAACAGAAAATTAAAACAATTCAAAAATGTCTACACGCTATTCTCTGAATTATCACAATAAAATTGGCCTGTAAACTTAGGAGTTTTATTTTTATGTACATACACATGTATTTGTATACAGCCTAAGTTTTAACCCTCCGTCATCAAACTATGTTTTACCTGCACTTTCCTCCATTTGGGGTGTGACATACCCCAATGATAAATATTAAAAAAAAATATATTTTTTCATTAAATTAATTGTTTATTCGTTTTTCATTTTTTCAGTTCATCGAAATAGATTTTAATATTCCACTTACATTACAAAAAAACATATTTATATAAGAAAAAGTTATTTAAAAAATAATAGACAAAAAAATCATAAAAAAGGAGGTGTTCAGAAAAAGTACATTTTTTTCAAAAGTTAGAAACAAAAAAAAAATAAAATTAAATATGTTTTTCGAAATAATATTCTAGAGTACATGTGCAAAATTGTACGCATTTTTTGTTGCAAACTATTGTGAGCAGTGTGCTAGAGTTCATGCAACGCATATACCAAATTTTGCCTGTAAAATAATAATAGGTATATATAATTATATGAATAAACAAATCTACCCATTTTCAAGTGTAAAATTATTAATTTGTCTACTTACATTTGTTTTTTTTTTTGTAATTTTTTTAATAAAAATAGCAACGACTCGTAGTCAAATGAGCTCTCGACTTTAATACGCCACAAATACGAGCAAAATACGAGATTGGGAATACGCACACGCTTTTAGTGTTAATTTATGCGATGGAAACCCTGGAGCAGATAGAGCATTTAAAAATTCGACCAGATACCTGGTTGCTACTTTTTGGTCCATAACCCGGTTGATTGAAATACTCGTATATATATATATATATTTTTTTTTAACACTATCAGGTCTGTGTCATGATGTGCTTAATACAAGCCACAACCACAAACAGAAATTTGCTCATCATTTAGTGCTGGTGTTAGTGGTTAGGATACGATACATTTCAACACTTCCACTAGCAATAAATAAACACATATAAAAACAAATATACATAATAAGAATTTATGTTCGAGGAACTATATTACGCAATACATTTTTAGTGTAATCTTGTTAAGATTAAAGTCAAGAAAGTTTACATTTAAGTTATAGATTTTACTCATGCGGTTAATAGGCTCATGCATCCCGTAATTTGTTCTGTGATGGGGAACATGCAGTAACTCTATACTACGCAGGTAATGCGATCCCCCACGAAAGTTTACAGGATAATAAGTCAGGTGCATGAATCAGACCTGAGATCAGTTGATGCATAAAAATGATATCATTATTAACCCTTCTTTGAGCCAAAGCTTGCATTTGCAACAGTTTTATACGATGCAATTATGGGGGGAGGTTAAAAGGATCGTCCCAGGGAAGACATTTCAATGCGAATCGAATGAAACGTCGCTGGACGGCCTCAATACGAGTATTGAGATTTTTCAGATAAGGTGTCCATACTTGCGAAGCATATTCGAGGTGAGGACGGACAGTGTTAAATAGTGAGAGAGTGACATAAGGATTTTTTAATTCTTTACACAATCTTTTAACGAAACCTAACATAGAATTTGATTTAATCACAATGTGGTTTATATGCTCTTTAAAATCAAGTTCAGGGCTAAAATAAACACGCAGGTCCTTAAAACTATAAACCCGACTGAGAGAGTGATTCGATATCAAGTACAGTGAAATTCCTCTTAAAGGATACCCCTCTTAAGTGGACAATCCCTATAAGTGGACAAGATTTACTCTAATGGTTGGCTGGCATGTTTTTGTATGAAATGTTTTCCTTTTAAGTGGACGATTCTATTAAGTGGACATGGACACTATTTTCACTATATTTGAGTAAAAACATTCCCTTAAATGGACAATATGAGTCATTCGTATGAAAATGAGATGTTTTTTTTACGAATCGACGTGTTTCGCTTCTGACGAAAGACCGTTGTATACATACATATGTATTTATTTGGCAGCAGGGCAAGTGCGTGCATGTGTGAACGGCGGTGTACACACAAATTGTACAGGAAAATCTCGCATTTTCGCATTCGGTTAAAAAGTTATGAATGTGTAAGTTAACAGACTTTGTGTTTGATTATCATCGGCATCTAGAACGTTTTGTCCGTATAGCGTTAACTTGTAGGAGTAGATCTCCATAATGTAAAAGAGAATCAATAGGAAGTTTTTGTTTGTTAGCAAAAGGCGGACATTATTCTGCGTTAGCCGATCCGGAGTGCGCTGCATAGAAACAAAATTGGGTGTTGGTTGGAAAATCGTGTGTGGCCAGCATATTGAAAAACAAAAAATCGTTACTCTCTGAATGGAGCACTACTGTCCCGAATAAGTTACAAAAACGGAGGTTTCATAGCAGCGATGTAAAGAAGGTCAATACATGGACACACGAATGGTTTGTCAAAGCTCGCGCAAAGCGCATCCCTATTTCTGGACCATTCATTCGAAAGAAAGCTAATTGCGATGGAGATTTATTTTAAAAATTTAAAGGCATCATCCGTTTTTGTTTTTACCCGACTATGGCAAATTAAGGGGTTCTGATTTTCAAAGGCTGGGTTCGTACACCCTAAGCTATGGCACTGCTTTCAACAAATGAAGTGTCGTTGGATTCGTCTTGTAACGTCGCAATACATATCCCATGGACGCATTAACATGACGGATTACCTTTTTTTATCTTTACAACCGTCTTGATAGTGGTATCAAATGAAAGGGCTTGGCGATTAAAATACGAGACGCTATGACGTCATTCTAAATTCAATATGGCGGACGCACAAAGATGGCAGATTATCGTTACCTTTACTTCCCCTCCTTAATATAGGTAGCAAATGATAGGGTTCGACAAGTAGAACACGACATTTTTTACCTATGTACTTACGCTCTAAATATTTTCTAAGACTAATGCCCGGTTTCACCAACATTCGCAAAAAGTGGTTTTAGCTAACAGGGCGTTAAAATATATCTACCCATTAAATTAAATTCCGTTTCACCAACCCCATTTATTGAATTTTTAACTAACAGGCTGTTAGTGTATTTGGTAAAAAATTTGTTTTTAGTGTAATTCAAATTCTCATAGGGAAAGAGTGAAATAGATATAATATAACTTATAAAATAGAAAAAGTCAGCAAATCAATGAAGTACATTGTGAAAATGCTAAGGTTTGTGTCTTGCGCTAAGGATTGTGTCGTATGCTAAAGAAAAAATAATGAAAACAAAATTACATAATAATAAAGAATATGAAATGCTTAAAAATTGATAATAAAGAGGATGAAATACTAAAACGAAAAAAGGGTGACATTTTACTGATAGCAAATTCACTTCCTTAATAAAGAAAATTTCACAAATGTGAAACAATTTATTTTTTTAGGTTGAAATCACGCTTTTAAATTTTAAATGGACGAAAACGGCCTGTTAGTTTAAGGGGCTGTTTAACGCGATTTTAAAATTAAAAGTGGTTGGTGAAACGGAAAAACGTAATTTTAAAACTAAACAGCCTGTTAAATATTTAAAAGTGGTTGGTGAAACCGGGCATAAAAAAATAATAAAGTTAAAAAAACTAAATCCCGACACTGGGTAAACTAACTTAAAAGTACAAAACAATGATGTTAAGAGTAGGTATAGCTGTAGTCGCATGCCACTTTGCCCTATGTATGCGTGCATATAAAAAAGTTATTATAACGACGTAGTCAGGTTTAAGTTTTTTTAACTTAATTTATATAGGACTGCTGACGCCATATATTTATTTTTATTTAACTTAATTTTGTACTATTTTTCCTCTAAAGCGGACACTCTCTTATGTGGACAAAAAAACTCCGGTCCCGTGGCTGTCCACTTAAGAGAGATTTCACTGTAGTTGAATATAGTCGGTACCCGTTTCCTAGAGAAAGTCATGGACTGGCACTTGAGTGGGTTAAGGACTAAACCCTTTTTACAGCACCAGATACTGAAACTATCAATATCTAATTGCAGAAGTATACAATCATTTATGGTTGTAATTGCTTTACTGATCTTCATATCGTCGGCAAATATAAGGATGCTGCTATGTTTAATGATTGATGGAACATCATTGATAGCAAGAATAAATAAAAGTGGACCTAGGTGGCTCCCTTGAGGTACGCCGGATCCTGCTAAGAAGGGGTCTGAAAGACAACCTCTATATTTAACCTGATATGACCTCTGCTTGAGGTAACAGCTAACCCACGAAATAAATATTGGGGGAAAACCTAACGCCTCGAGTTTGTAGATAATAATATCATGAGAAAGCTGATGGAAAGCTTTGGAGAAGTCAGTGTACACACAGTCCACCTCATGACCACTTTCTAAGGCATTGGAACAGTTATGGGAGAATGTTAACAGGTTTGTGACAGTAGACCTGTTTCTAACGAATCCATGTTGTTCTGTACAAATAACACCCCGACAAAGAAAAGTCAGGCTTTCACACACAACTTGCGCAAATAATTTTGGTATGCATGACAACTTTGAAATCGGTCTGTAGTAATAATATTTCTATCGCCTTTCTTAAAGACGGGCGTAATAAACGATTGCTTCCAAAAGCTAGGGAAATGTCCCGTTGATATGGAGATCTCACAAAGAGACTTCAACGGCAGAGCAAGGACATCACTGCATTTTTTCAGGACGATTGGAAGAACGCCGTCAGGACCTGAAGAGTAATCATTTTCCAGATATGAAATAAATTTCGAAATAGTCTGCAAGTCTAAGGCAATGTTGGTAAAGCCAACTTGAGGAACATCTTTGAGATGCTCAAAGTATTCATCATCAATACTAAGCGGTACATCGTTAAAAGATTTACGAAAATTCTCCGCGAAAGAGCTGCAAATATTAACAGGGTCATTAAAAACGCCGTTATTGTAAGAAAACTCTGCTGGATATCCGTCCGACTTTTTCTTGGAATTAACCAAGTTCCAAAATTGTTTCGGGTTATTTCTAAGTGAGGTTTCCATTGTGCTTATATAGGCACTGTATAAGCTGCTTGAAAGCACTTTGAATTCATCGAAAAATTCAATGTAAATATTAAAGTCATTTGGGCTGAGACTTTTAATATAATGCTCTATTTCTTTTATTTCGTAGAGTTTTCAGATCTTTAGTGTACCGAGATTGCATTTTTCGATAATTTCGTTGGTATACAACTTCTTACACAATCGTTTAGGATACTGTAAAAGCATTTTACTGCATCCTCAACATTAGATGAAACATTAACGATGGGTTACTCCTTTTCTTAAAAGGTCCCCAATTTGCTTCTTTTCCACTGGTTTTAGTGGTTTATTATTCGAACCCATTATTCAACAAAAACACCAATATTTCAATTCTATTTACTCACAAACAGAACAAAGAATATTTCCTTACTGTGTATTTACTGTTATGCTGCTGTTTTTTTTTTATTCGTTACACAAACAATTATTTTTGCGACTCCCGCTTCAAGCTTACAAAATTGATCACGATGCAACCGCACGTGCATTCGAATAAAAAAACCAAACTTTTGAGTGAAAAAACAAAAAAGCTCCCTTAACCGTTAGGAGAACCTTCAAGTTCAATAAAATCATATAATAACAGTTAAACGGATCTATCTTCAAGTTGTTTAAGGGGATACTGCATTTTTAAAGAAAAAGCGTGATCAATTTTGTGAGTTACTGTATATATTCTGCACTTTGACCATCAACACGTCCCAATATCTCGCTATTAGTTGCTGCTTGATCAAAATAGCTCGCTAACAAAGCCAAGAATTTTCACGGTTTGTAAGTTGCGATACATCACCGTTAACGGATGAGATAAGTTCTTCAGTAGAAGACACTGTTTGGCACAAATAATGCGATGAACTTACTTTCCTATCTTCTTCCGGAAGCGTTCCTCCACCAATTTTAAGTAACAATCTACGTTTGGATTGCCGCCTGTTCGTGCCCGCATATCAAGTGCATCTGAGTAACACTGGACCCCAGAGACTTGACTTTTTCAGACAGGCGTTTACTTCGTCAGCTCTTGTGCCGCGTGGTACTACTGATAACGTTTGTCTAAAGTATATCTTGTTTGATTCTGTTAATAACTTCCACTGCCTTACGTTGTGCCATAGTGCATTCTTCCCACACAATTAGACAACAGTCACGTAAAACTCGAGCTTTATCACTATTTCGGGGAATGTTGCAAACTGGACTTTTAGTGGTGTCTAATTGTATGGTATAATTCCGCGGCAAACACTTAAACGTTTTTCACAGTGCCCACCTTTTCCGAATGCCTGACAAACATTCAAGAGTATCATTTGTCATGTAAAAGCTTCCCAACTCGCCGTTCGGAGACGGCAGAAAACTGTAGGTCCCTTCCATTCGTGCAAAAATATAACGCGCACACACAAATGGTTGCGGGAAGCTAGGCTTGGTTCTACCTAGGACTGCTGAAGCCAAATATAATTGTATGGGCATTTTAAACACTGCATGAGAAGTTTTACTACCGGGCAGGGACGTAGATACTATCCCTGACGACGCCACAGCCAAGAGCAATATTACCTTGGCTTCGTATTAATGAACAACTAATACTTCCCAGTACCCATATATGAACCAAAATTAACTCTTAAAACAACAGGAGTTCATTTTGGGTAGAATATTTGTTTTTGATAGTTTTTTTTTTTAATTTGTGAGTATGTACAGTCGACTCTCGATAAATACTCTTGATAAAATGAATCTCTCATTAAATTGAAGTTTTTTTTTGGTCCCTTGAAAATCTCTCAGTAAATTGAAGAAATCTATGAATCTATGTACACTCGTTAATTTGAAGCGGTTGTGCTGACTGTTTCCCACACAACACGCTATAGATTTAAGTAGACAAGCCGACTTTTCGATCATTTGAACTAACTAATGTACGTAAACAAAACATCAGAGGAATAAGTTGCTTGTTCGAACCCGCATACTTTTGTTGACAAATGATACATTATTCTCTCTACGTAATTCATTTTGCATTTGACCGTGATCTATGACGTATGTATGTAGCTTGGCTCTACGTTTAAACGCCAATTTCGGGAACTGGAGCATAGTTTAATTCAAAAATATAAATCGTTGCTGTCAGAATTTGAATGCAATTTTAACAAGAGAATTAGCGATGTCATTACCTCTCTTGACAACAAAGTGCAGCAATTTGAGAGCGACATCTCAGAGCTTCGAGACGACAATCGGAGATTAAAAGAGGAATTAGGGGACCTCCAACGAAAAGAACGGCTTCGTGATGTGATTGTACGCAGCATACCAAGAAAATCAAACGAAAATCCCATTGATTTGGTAAAAATAATCGCTGGAAAGTTGAATCAGTTCTTCGGAAAGAACTGGGAATGTAGACCACAAATTACATTGTGGATGTACACGGCAATAGTCAGACCGATATTAACATATGGCGGATTGATATGGTGGCATGCTGTCACCAAGGCCTGTAACGTTAAGGTTCTTAATCTTCTGCCCTTAGACCTTTATATACAAGAGACCGCAGCAAAGAGCGCTCTCAGAATAAGCCAGTCAAAATACTGGAAATCTAACACATATGGACATGCAAGGATACTTGGCAAATATCTAAATGACACCATCAACACAGATTACACTGTCCCATACATGGATTTCGAAAAACCCTTCTCGTGGGAATTTCCAAATAGAGAACAGTGGGAGAAAAATGAAATAATTAAAGACGCTATATCCATCTACACTGATGGGTCAAAAATGGACATAGGACGAACTGGGTATAAGCAGCTCCATACGGCTCCCTGATCACAGCAGTGTTTTCCAAGCTGAGGTTCTAGCAGTGACAAAGGCTGCTTAACTGGTGTCAATGATGACAATATCGCCTGAGAATATCACAATTTACATTGATAGCCAAGCGGCCATAAAAGCATTAGCTGCTACGAAAATAACGTCTAAGCTTGTGAAGTATTGCCGCGAAGAGCTGAAGGTTCTTGGCACGCAGCACAACGTAAAACTCTGCTGGGTACCGGTCACAGCGGCATACCAGGCAATGAAGCTGCAGATAAATTAGCCAGAAGGGGCTCGGCCCTAGACATAGATCAAGCAGATGGTATGGTTAAACCTCCACTCTGTAACCTCAAGAACAAAATTGAACAAAAAACACTAAGCGAAGCAAATAACAGGTGGAAGTCATTAACCACCTGCGACTGTGGCCGGAGTACGACAAAACAAGAACAAGGAAACTCCTACGGGAAGATAGGACATCGCTGTCGATGCTGATAGGTGTACTAACTGGCCACAATCTGCTAAGATACCACATGAAGAAACTACGCCTGAATGATGATTACATCTGCAGAGGGTGTGGTGATGAAGAGGCTCATGAGGACACAGCCCATTTCCTCTGTCACTATCCTGGCCTCTGCCAACTTAGAAACAAAACTTTGGGCAAATTCTGTTTCGAGGACATCGACGAGCTATCGGATAGATCACCATCGGTCATACTTGAATTTGCCAGGGCGTCTGGATGGCTGAAACCTAGGAATTAATACCACGGGCGGGGAAAAACAACATGGGTATCACAATGGGTCCACATGGACCTAAGTGTGATGGGGATGTTATCATTCTCATCAGCCCTTTTAACCTAACCTTACCTGAATCACCAAATATCACCACACTTCGACGCCTTTCGCTTAAAAACAAAGTCCACCGATGATCTGCTGCTTATCAGACTCTCTTCACACACTGAGCCAAGTGCATTTCTTGCTGCTTTTCGAGCAACGAGAGGCTTAACACTTGCACAGCTAGAAAACATCTCTCAGACGTCTGATGCCAACAACGCCACCACCAACGCACGCATCTACATTAATGAGAGTCTAACGCCAGAAAATAGTTCATTATTACGACATATTACGCTCCCTTTAGGGCTGGGAAAAGAATAACCCTGAGGTAAGGCATGCCTGTCGTGCGAGGCGACTTAAATCCACTAAGCGGAGACGGAAACTTCGCAAATAAAATCAGACAAACGTAAACCAAGTGACCTGGCCCTCCTGGTAGGGGGTTTGCGTGTAGAAGTGACTGGGTATGGGTAGCCCACAAAAACTATTTCAGTTCAAATAAATATGGCAATGAACAAAAGATTTAATTACCCCAGGTGGTACGCCAGGTAAACTGGTAACAGAAAACAGAAACTAACAGAAAAACAGACAGACAGAGAGATAGATAGAAAGACAGACAGACAGATAGACAGACAGATAGACAGACAGATAGACAGACAGACAGATAGACAGACAGATAGGCATATACACAGACAGATAACAGACAGACAGACAGACAGATAGACAGACCAGAAAGATGGACATATAGATAGACAAAAAAAAAAGGAAATTGAAGTTGAAAAATAGAACAGCAGTGATTGCTCCCTACTATGTACTTCCTTTCTATCATACCCGAATAACTAATTGCGCGGGCAAATTTTGAAAAAATAGGTGGAGCGAAGCGCGCCGGGTTCAGCTACTATATTAATATAATATATATATAATTTGGTACGAAGATAGTCTGGGACCTGGGGAAGGACATAGGCGGAAAAACCGCTCGCTAGGGAGCGCTAGATTCAAGTTATTAGCAAAACCTTTTCACGCCTAAACCGCTGAAATAATCATTATGTAATTTGGTATAGAGATAGTCTGGGACCTAAGGAAATATATGGACAGAAAAACCGCTCACTAGGTGGCGCTAGAGTCAAGTTATTAACAAAACCTTTTCACGCCTAAACCGCCGAAATAATCATTATGTAATTTGGTATAAAAATAGTCTGGGACCTGAGGAAGGACAAAGGCGGAAAAACAGCTCGCTAGGGGGCGCTGGAGTCAAGTTATTAGCAAAACCTTTTCACGCCTAAACCGCTGAACCAATTGTAATGTAATTTGGCAAAGAGATAGTCTGGGACCTGAGGAAGGACATGGGCGGGGGGGCTAGGGGGCACTAGAGTCAAGTTATTAGCAAAACCTTTTCACGCCTAAACCGCTGAAATAATCATTATGTAATTTGGTATAGAGATAGTCTGGGACCTAAGGAAAGATATGGATAGAAAAACCGCTCACTAGGTGGCGCTGGAGTCAAGTTATTAACAAAACCTTTTCACGCCTAAACCGCCGAAACAATCATTATGTAATTTGGTATAAAGATAGTCTGGGACCTGAGGAAGGACAAAGGCGGAAAAACAGCTCGCTAGGGGGCGCTGGAGTCAAGTTATTAGCAAAACCTTTTCACGCCTAAACCGCTGAACCAATTGTAATGTAATTTGGCAAAGAGATAGTCTGGGACCTGTGGAAGGACATGGGCGGGGGGGCTAGGGGGCACTAGAGTCAAGTTATTAGCAAAACCTTTTCACGCCTAAACCGCTGAAATAATCATTATGTAATTTGGTATAGAGATAGTCTGGGACTTAAGGAAAGATATGGACAGAAAAACCGCTCACTAGGTGGCGCTGGAGTCAAGTTATTAACAAAACCTTTTCACGCCTAAACCGCCGAAACAATCATTATGTAATTTGGTATAAAGATAGTCTGGGACCTGAGGAAGGACAAAGGCGGAAAAACCGCTCGCTAGGGGGCGCTGGAGTCAAGTTATTAGCAAAACCTTTTCACGCCAAAACCGCTGAACCAATTGTAATGTAATTTGGCAAAGAGACCGCCTGCTAGGTTGCGTTGGAGTCAAGTTATTAACAAATTCTGTATTTATTGACCAAAATGACAGAAATTCACAATATGTGTTGTTTTGGCGCCAAAAGAGAAAATCACATAATTAGCACCAAATAGGTGGCGCTGTAGTTATAGACAAATTCTATGTTTATTGACCAAAATAACTCATATTAACAATCTATATTGGTATAGTGCCATAAGAGAAAACTACAAAATCTGGACACGATAGGTGTCGCTGGAGTCGAGTTATTAACAAATTCTATATTTAGGGAAACAAAAAACAGAAAAAAATCCGGATCTAACGGACATATTTCTTTCATGTTGAATGGCAAGGAGTTTTATCAAATTCTCAACTGCAAGACGGACCTTCTCCAGGCAGGATAATGACCTGTGGTGAAAAGTGGAGTATGTATGGACCTAGGCAGCGGTTGAATGTACATATTATATGTAAAACTAAAACACATCCCTAATTCCATGGCGCGGATGGTTACTCAGGCCATGAATAAATCCTTTAATAAGTCGTGCCCCATAAGCGGAAACGCTAGGGCTGATAAGCCCCCATGGTGGTCGGCAGATCTGAGTCTCCTCAGTGACTGGGATAAATATAAGGTAGGCCTTAGGGGCTTATTGCGAGAGTCTATTCGCAAAAAGTCTATTCGACTTTATTCGATTCTTTTAAACAAATTCGTGGTATCGCGTAACGCAATAGAATTGATTAAATAGAACCGAATTTCGAAATAGAAAATGAAAAGCTATCGGTAAAGCTATCGGCGAATTTTCAACTCAAATGTCAAATTAAATTCAGTTTTGTTTATTGTTTTGCAAAGAATTGTTGGTTTTATTCAAAAATGAGTTTTATTAGGTTTGATATTTTGAGGACGAATTAGACGAGGCTCATCGTGCTGCAGTTTTAACAACTCTTCGAAGCAGAAACAAATTACAAGTGCATTCTAATCCGCTGGACATGGACGAAAATATGTAAGGAAATACATTTCCCCTAAAAAAAGTAATTTTTTATAGTTGTTTTATTTAGGTTTAGAAGGAACCTCACACTTGGTCAGTCAACAGTTTCAATTGTCCTAGGCGAGCTCATAGATATAGTTGAAGAACATGTTTGTCTTAAGTGGATTAAGTTTCACTACTCACAGGAGGAAGAATAGGAACCTAAATTGTTCTTTTACGAGAAAACTGGATTTCCTGGCGTTTGCATCGACGGAACGCATGTTAAAATAAGAGGGCACACTAATTTCTCCATCTGGCGCTTGTTTGTAAATTGTTTCCTATTTTGTATAGAAATTAATAAATTTGCATATTAAAACCGATTTTTATATCAAATTCAATATATCTATTACTTACTTATTTTTGTTATTTTCCATTTCACCGAACAAAGAGATTTCAAATAAAATTCTACCGTAATTTTCTGATAGAATTGTCATTTCTATCAAATAGAAAAATATCCATAGCAATAAAGACTCGCAATACGCCGGTTATAGATTTTATTTCTATTCGAAATTAATTCTATTACGAATCGAATTCCTCAATACCGTCAATAGATTTTATTTCTATTTGACTTTAATTCTATTGGGAATAGATTCTCGCAATAAGCCCCTTAGAGAATACAAATATAAGATCAGAAAAGCGCAACGGGAATCCTGGCAATCTTTCTGTTCTCACTTTCTGTTACTCACTCTCTGAGTAAGTTCTATAGCGTTCGGTTGTGTTTACCTTTGCTCTCTATATTCTAATTTCTAAGCTTCAGTATAATCTTCAATATGGTAAATATTAACTGTGCCAAATGCGGAAAAAAAGTTACCGATTGCAATTTCATTAAATGCGAATCTTTTTGCAATTTAATTTTTCATAAAAAGTGCGCTAACATCTCGGACTCCATTTCAAAAATATTAAACACTGATGCAAATTTAATGTGGAGATGTACATCGTGCATAGTGTCATGTGAAGCTAACAGCCTTATAATTGAAACTATTAGATACCTTGCTGGTGAAATCTGTGATTTGGAAAAACTAATATCTGGAAAAATCATTGTGGATAGTTTTCATCTTGGTGATCATAAATCCCCACCAAATTTGATCAATAAAGGTAAATTAAACAGATCAAAGAGTGCAGTAAATTTTTCCCGTAATTCTCTTACACCGAAATCAAAGACAAACGCAGATATCCCTTCTTTTTCTAAGAGTATTGCTTTCGAAAGCGATGGTAATTCTTTTTTGCATAATGCTGTACCACCATTGTTATTACCGCCCTCGGCTGGGACCGAAGCTGCTGCAAACACCGTCGAAAATCACCATACTGAGCTGGCTACTGCTCCCAATCTGAATTCTACTCGTCGCCCTGGAGCTGCTGACCTCTTAGTTACTGATTCTAGTAAAACAGCACAAATTGCTCAGTCGATGAAGAAAACACCACATGAAATAGACAAGCGGCTCAGTAAACGTGTCGTCGGTAATAATCCTTCAAACGAATTTAATATTGGTGTTATACCTTCACATAAGTGGCTTCATCTTTCCCGCTTCGCATCATCGACGTCTGCGGATTCAATAATAAATTACTGCTCGAAGACATTTCAAATCCCAGCTGATCAGCTGATCTGTATGCCGCCAATTAAAAAAGATGTGGACCTCAGCACTCTTATTAAGTTTATAAATTTCAAATTAGCTGTACCGTCATCTCTTCTTAATAATGCTCTTAACGCTGATAGCTGGCCATGCAACGTTCACGTCAGAGTTTTTAAGTTTCATCCAAAAAACGAAGTAGTGGAAGAGACAAACCCAATGGAATAGCAACAACAACTCCACCCATGTTGTACACACAAGAAGGCATTTCTCACATTCTTACATCTCACAATCCAGTTCAGTCTCGTACATGCCTCTCTTCATCAGCACCGTGTTTGTCTGTATACTATCAAAATGCTAGTGGTATACGCACAAAAACAAATCATCTGTACCTTGCTGCCTCTTCCCACGATTATGACGTCATCGTTATCACAGAGACCTGGCTAAATGTAAATTTCTTGTCGTCAGAATTATTTGACTCGCACTATGTGGTCTTTAGACGTGACCGCTCTCTTTCAACTGGCTTTACAAGAGGTGGAGGAGTTCTCTTGGCTGTACGTGCATCTCTTGCAGCAAAACTAATTGCTCTTCCCATATGCAGTGATGACATCGAACAACTCTGCGTCTGTGTTGCTGTTGCCGAACTTCGATTTGATTTTTATTTCTTAATTAGTTATATTCCTCCATGTAGTTGTTTTATTGTTTATGTAGCTCACATCACTAATATCACTCATATTTGTAATTTAATAAGTTCTAATCAATCACCAGTTATTCTTGGTGATTTTAATATTGGTAACATCGAGTGGAGAATGACAGGGAGTGATAAATTGTTGACGGCCTACAATATTAGAAATGATATTGAGTCGCTCAGTCAGTACTAATCGGCGCTTTGAACCCGTTTGACGTTGTTCTATTCTGTAAAGTACTAATAAACAATTCATAATTCCGAAGAGAAATCGTTCCCCCAGTATTGAAGACAATTTATTGTCTTCGAAAGATAAAGATAAAGTCTCCAGGGCAAACTATTTTCCACCTTTGCAATGTCTGCCGGATTCAGATAACGAGATCGAATGTGATGATGAAATAATTACCCCACTGGTATCAAATAAAAAATCAAAAATTCCATCTATATGTGTACTACAAAAAACTAGTGAAAATGTGCACTGTTTGTTTCGTGAAGCAAAATTGGAAAACTATTGTATTAAGAAAATGTCTATTGGCATTAAAATTAATTGTGAAGAGGTTAACACATTCAATAGTGTTTGTTCAGTGTTGAAATCTAAAAACTGGCAATTTTTCACCCACGACTTGCCATCAGCAAGGTCATTCAAAGTCATGCTGTACGGACTTGATGAACATCCTACTGAAACTCTTAAAAACGAACTAATTACACGTGGACTTAAATGTCAAAACATTAAAACTATCAAAAAGAAGTATGACAAAATAACCGATGTTTTCTATCTTGTTAGTCTCGAGATCGGATCAATACGATTAAACGAACTTAAGAAAAATGTGCGGTCCATATTTAAAACCCAAGTAAAATGGGACTTCGCTCGAAGACAAAAAAATAAATTAACACAGTGTTACAATTGTCAGATGTATGGCCACGGAGAAAGCAATTGTCACATCAAAACACACTGCGCTATTTGTTCTGAGAACCATGAAACTAAAACATGTGACTCTAAGAACATCAAGTGTGCAAACTGCAAGGGAACTCATAAATCAACCGATCCATCTTGCGTTAGTCGTCAAACATTTTACGAATTAAGAGAGAGGCTATCAGCGAGAAACAAGACACAACCTCCGCAGAGACAGAGAGTTGTGCAGCACCAACATGCGTTCACAACGAACATGCATGATTTCCCCGCTCTCAAACCGCAACGTAGAAGCATGAGCAGCACCGTGTTACCCACAGCAACTGTCTGCACAAATATTCCAAATCAATGGACTAACAACAACAATAACATCAACACCGGACCGAAAGAAGTCAATGCACTATTTTCTCTGGAAGAGATTAATGCGCTCACAGCTGAGATGATCACACTTCTGGGCAACTGCACTACAAAAGCAGAACAATTCAATACAATTGCACAATTAGCTATTAAGTATCTCTATCAAGGTAAATAATGAATACAAATCTAAATATAATTTGTTGGAATGCTAGAGGCATTCGAAATAAAGCTTTAGAATTTTTTGCTTTCCTAAGAAAGTTGAATATTGATATATGTTTAGTTACTGAGACTTGGTTAAGTTCTAATGTAAATCTTTCAAATAAAGATTATAAATGTTATCGCTTAGATAGAGAAGAGAGAAGAGGAGGTGGGGTTGCCGTAGTTGTCAAGCGAAATATAAAACATAAAGTCCTTCCAGTAATAAAAGCCAAGCTAATCGAAAACATCGGTATAGAAATTCCATTTGCAAATGGTCGATCATTAAAAATATATTCGGTCTATTTTCCTGGTGGCTCTGCATCAGCGAGTAAACGATGTATTTTAAAATATGATTTGCGAAAACTTGTAAACTTAAGTGAAAACTTTCTTTCGGGTGGGGATTTGAATTGTAGGCACAGAAATTGGGGATGCCTTAGAGCAAATTCATGGGGTAACTTGCTTGCTGATCTAAATGCTAGGCACCCATTTCATATCCTTTATCCTCCTCATCCCACCTATATCCCTACAAGCAGACGATCCCATCCATCAACGCTTGACCTCTTTTTAACAAATTTCCCAGAACTCTTCAGCCAACCCATGGTTATAAATGAACTTAGTTCTGACCACTTACCAGTGATATGTAGTGTCCTGTTATCACCTGTACAAACTAATAATTTAGTTTTCGATTTTAGAAATGCCAAGTGGGAGTTATTTAAAAGAAATATGATACGGAAACTAAACGACTTTGATGAAGTTACTATTGACCGAATTAGCGTATCACAAATCAATCAAGCTATTGATAACTTCACGGTTGCAATACTTGATAGTATTGACCAATCAGTTCCTAAAAAAGTCGGGACAGTGGGAGTATACTACCATCATATATACTCACGCTCATAAAAGTGAGGAACATGTACAGATCGTATTGGATAAGGACTAGAAACTATAGTTACCTTTCCGAAATGAAAGTTCTTAATGCCCACATAAAAATGTTGATCTCTAATATTAGAAATAATTCTTGGAATAACAAGCTCCAGCGATTAGAGAAGGGTGGCAAACCTTTCTGGAATATCGTGAAGATAATTAAGAAAAAACACTGTCTTATTCCAGCATTAAAAGAAGGTAATTCTGTAATATTGTCAAACACAGAAAAGGCAAATACTCTAGCTCGTGAGTTTTTTGCTAATCATCACATTTCAAATAGCATCGTTGGCAGCAATAGCACAAATTCTGCAGTTGAACATTCTAAGAATCTCTTGCATTCGGTCGCTTTAAATATAGGTGACAATATTGTATCCTTCAAGGAGCTGAAAGATATATTATCAAGCTTGAAACCAAACAAAGCTGGAGGTTTTGATCAGTTAAAGAACTTATTTATTAAACATCTTCCAAATCAAGGGATAAAGTTCCTCCAACTTTTGTTTAATGGGTGTCTTAAGCTAGGATATTTTACTCATCAATGGAAATCCGCAAAAGTTATCCCGATTTTGAAACCGGGTAAAAATGGTGCCTTGGCTTGTAGCTATAGGCCTATTAGTTTGTTGAGTTGTTTAAGCAAATGCTTTGAAAAAATAATTAAAAATAAATTGGTAGCTCATTTAAGTGCTCACAATATACTTCCACCAGAACAGTTTGGGTTTGGGGCTCATCACAACACTATTCACCAAGTACATCGTATTACCAATATCATAAAAAGTAACCTTGTCCTAGGAAGAAGCACAGGTATGGTACTACTAGATGTTGAAAAAGCGTTCGACACTGTGTGGCATGACGGTTTGCTACACAAATTAATAACACTCAACTTTCCAACCCACCTGATTAAAATGATTGAATCGTTCCTATCTGGTCGAACTTTCAAGGTATCCATAAATAACTGGTTTTCAGATAACTTTTCTATTGCTGCAGGTGTACCCCAGGGTTCGGTGCTCGGCCCAATCTTATTTATTATTTACACTTCAGATTTTCCACAACTTAGACACTGTGAATCTGCCTTGTTTGCCGATGATACCTGTATTCTTTCATCAGATACAATTGGTCTTAATATTGAAACCAATTTGCAATCTGCACTGAATACAGTCCAAACATATTTCAATGATTGGAAGATAAAAATTAATGCTTCAAAGACTCAGGCTGTCTTTTTTACTAGAAAAAGAAAAGCCTGTTTTCTACCAAGCAACAGACTCCAAATTAACGGTATCCAAGCAGAGTGGAGACACAGCGCTAAGTATTTAGGGGTGCACCTGGATAAAACACTGACTTTTAGCCTGCACATACAGCAATCTATTAATAAGGTTAATGCAACAACAAGGTCGCTTTATCCGTTCATCAACCGCAAGTCGCAATTAAGCATAGAGAATAAGTTACTCATATTTAAAGCTATATTCCAAGCAATTCTTTTCTATGGTTCTCCTGTTTGGGGTAAATGTGCAATAACACATATTAAAAGAATGCAGATTACTGAAAACAAACTCCTTAAAATGATGTTTAACCTACCTTGGCATTTCTCCACTGATGACTTACATATTTTGGCAAATATTGAGAAAGTGCCACAAAGAATTTTAAAACTTAATGATCGTTACAATATATCGTGTAGTTCTTCTGACAACCAGTTGATTTCCAACCTAGCTGCTTAAATAAGTGATCTATCCTATGTTATTTATCTTATTTGTTATTTATTTTACTATTTATTATATATTATTAGTTGTTAGTTATACATATTTGTTATTTATTATATAGTATATATTATTTATTATTTGTTATTTATTATATAGTATATAATATTTATTATTTGTTATTTATTATTTATTATTTATTATTTATTCTTTATTATTTATTATTTATTATTTATTATTTATTATTTATTTATTTATTATTTATTATTTATTTATTTATTTATTTATTTATTTATTTATTTATTTATTATTTATTATTTATTATTTATTAATTATTATTTATTATTTATTATTTATTATTTATTATTTATAATTTATTATTTATTATTTATTTATATGTTATTTATTATTTGTCAATTTATTTATTTATTATCTGTTATTTATTAGCTACCTAAATATTGTAATTATATATGTATGTACATGTAAAAGTTTGAAATCAAGTTTGATCTCCTCTTCTCTCTTCCCTAGATATCTAGGCTAGCTTTGAAATTTAATTGAAGGTTTTTAGTAGCTTTTCCTTCACAAATAATTAGTAATATTTTCTCTTCCATAATTATTATAAATTTTTCAGTAGTAAGGTAGATTATACGTATACCATATCTCTGTAAATTGTGCAATATAGTTTTAAGAACAATGTATTATTTTTCCGCTACAATAAACATCTATCTATCTATCTATCTATCTATATTGAGTCGCTAGTTGTTGATTCGTTATCCTCACTTTCTCTTCATCAAATCAACAATGTTAGAAATGAGTTAGATAGAATTCTTGATCTTGTTTTTGTTGTTTTAAATGAGTTCATTATAAGTTTAGATAATGAAGTTTTTCCTCTGTTAGCCAATTCGATTCATCATAAAGCCATTATAATTCGATTCGAAGCCTATCATTTTTATAACGTTAGTTGTGATAATAATGTAAAAGTCTTTAACTTTAAAAAAGCTAATTACGATGGATTAAATAATATTTTCCGTTCAATTGATTGGAACAATCGCTTTTTGGGGTTAAATCTTATTGACATGTATAACACATTCAAACTTATTTTGTTTCACGCGTTTGAGATTTATGTGCCCATTGGTAAGAATAGATCTGTTTCTAAGCTTCCGTGGTTTAATGCTCGCCTTAGCCATTTAAAGAACTTAAAAACTAAATTTTTTTAAAAAATGAGAAGATCCGGATCTTTTGCTGATAGGGAAAATTTTCTTCGCCTAAGAAAGGAATTCGGGTTCTTAAATAGATTTCTCTATCGATGCTATATTTCTTCTATTGAATCTCGAATCAGAGCAAATAGTAAGTGTTTTTGGATCCATTATAATTCGAAACTGAAATTGTCTGGTTTCCCAAAAGAAATGGTATTTCAGAGCATGGTATCGAACGGTTACGAATCTACCAGCGAACTTTTTGCTATATCGCCAATTCATAAAAGCGGGCACAAACATTTAGTGGAAAACTACAGGCCTATAAGCAAACTTTCAGCTATCCCTAAACTCTTCGAAAAAATCGTTAAAGAAAAGTTGTACTTTATTGTGAAGGAACATATTATATCGCCTAAGCAACATGGCTTCGTGGCCGGTCGCTCTACTTTGACTAACTTAGCCTTTTTTTCCAATTTTTGTTTCAATTCAATGGAAAGCGATGTGCAGGTCGATGTATTATCTACTGACTTCGTAAAAGCCTTCGACAGAATCAATCACTTTATATTGATACAAAAGTTATCGAAACTTGGGTTTCATTCAAACATCTTGAATTGGCTTTCTTCTTACCTTCTAAATAGGAAACTTATCGTCGAAGTGGATGGTTTTTTCTCGAATGTGGTAACCGCAACTTCCGGTGTCCCTCAAGGAAGCCATTTAGGACCGTTGCTATTTGTTCTGTATGTGAATGAAATCCCTCAGCTTTTCAAAACGTGTAAATGTCTATTATTTGCTGATGATTTTAAAATGTTTGTTAAAGTGTCCAACTCTTCGGATTGCTTGCTGTTCCAACAAGAGATTGACCTATTTTTGCGATGGTGCTCCGTAAACGATTTGGAGCTTAGTTTATCTAAATGTAAAGTTTGCTCGATTTCTCGATCACACAGTCCCTTGCTTCATCCCTATGTGGCTGGGAACGTTGCTTTTGCTAGAGCATCTGAAGTTAAAGATCTTGGAGTTATTTTCGATAACAAGTTAAGCTTCAATTTGCATGTTGATTATATCGTCTTATATCGTCTCTGTGTTATTTGGGATCCTTTTTATGGTGTGCACTCTTCTCGAGTTGAACGGGTTCAGAGACGCTTCACTCGCATTGCTCTGAGGAGATTCAATAGGGATTCTGAACTGCCTTCGTATAATTCTCGCTGTTTATTGTTAGGCCTGAATACTCTCGTTGTAAGGAGAAAGATGCTGTCCTTGATGTTTCTAAAGGACATTGTCTCTAATAGGATTCATTGCAGTGAACTCCTTTTTAGTATACCATTCTATGCCCCAAGCAAAATGCTGAGAGAAAGACATTTATTTTTACCTACGGCACATAGAACTAACTATGGATTGTCTGAACCGATAACTCGGTGCATCTATTTATTTAACTCGGTCGATAATACCCTTGATTTAACCTCGAATCGGGATTGCTTTAAACGGAATGCTCTTATTGTATTATCGTCTAATTTTACGTAATCTATGCCCTATTGTTTATTTACTTAAGTTTTCAATATGCTTTTGAATTATTATATATTATTATATTTACTATATGTATACAATTTTATATTTTTATTTTTGCGGAATCTGTTAAGGTTTTCTACCTCGTAGATGAAATAAATAAATAAATAAATAATATTGAGAAAATAGCGAAGCTAGCAAAACAAGGCTCCTACTGTGCCAAGCACCATTAAACAACCCGACGGAACGGACACCAAATCCAGTCAGGAATCTTTAGACCTACTCCTAGATACCAATTTCCCGAGTAACACAAAGGAGTACGAATACACTTACGAAAGGATGGCCTCAAATGCACCCTTCTTTTCAAAAGAAGTGGTGAGTGAAAGCCGTAAGTAGCTTCCTTCCCTTCAAATCTGCGGGTCCGGATAAGATCATTCCAGCCAAAATGCAACACTCCTATGGCATTATCGAACCCTGGCTGATTGAACTATTTCGTTCCTGCTTAGACCTCGGTTATATACTCAAAATTTGGATGGAAGTGAAAGTGGTCTTTATACCAAAATCTGGAAAAACCCCTCACACCTCCCCCAAAGACTTCGGACCTATTAGTCTCTCATCCTTCATGCTTAAAACACTGGAGAGACTAGTAGATATATACATTCACAGTAAGATCCCAAGTAACATGCTTTCGACATCGCAGCATGCCTACTGCAAAGGGAGATCTGTGGAAACAGTACTTCATTCACTTATTGGTAATGTGGACAAATCCCTCGCCCGTAAGGAATTTACAATGATAGCATTCCTGGATATAGAAGGGGCTTTCAATAATATAAAACCTGAGGCTATTACAGTAGCACTTGATAACCTCAAAATCAATACACTGGCGAGGTGGGCCTACAATAGCGGCTTGGGAACTAACCCGACTTAAACGGAGCTAGTGTTATTCACTAAGAGGCACCGCCTCCCAAAATGAAATAATACTCAGCTCGTTTTTTCAGATCACGCCAAATATCTCGGTCTGATTCTAGGTAGAAAACTGAGCTGGAAACTGAACACACTCGAACGAGTGAAAAAATCTGCTGCCGCTTTGTATTCGTGCAAGAAGGCCTTAGGCTGTAAATGGGGAACTCGTCCTCAGATCATGCACTGGCTGCGGTAGTCAGACCCATACCTACATATGGGATTGTAGTCTGGTGGGCAGCACTAGACAAAATTATGCGAACCACCCCCACCGCTGCTCTTGAAACAATGTGAAACATGCTGCCGCTGAACATCTATGATAGGGACATAGCAACAAAAACGGCGTTGCGACTCATAGAAACCTCGCAGTGGGTATCTTCCAACTTAGGGCATGCCAGAATACTATCAATGAAGAATTTAAATGCAGGTATTACGGACATGACTCCGCTCCTAGATTTCAACATTAAATATAGGACTAATATTCTTAACTGACAGGAATGGGTAGTAAATATCTGTCTTAACGACGAATCCGCATTGGAGATTTACACGGATGGGTCCAAGACAGGTGATGGCATACGAGCAGATGTCTTTTCGGGCCAGCTCAACCTGAACTTATCCTTGAGGCTTCCAGATCACTGTTGTGTCTGGTAATGCTCGTTTTGAATGGTTCTTGTGACTAAATTAACCTTATACTTGCCCAACTGTAAGCTTCAGGTAAAAACTTGGTAAAGTTAATTTGTAGGTGACGCTATGGCGCATCAAAATAATAATAGTAAAAATAGAATTATAAGCACACTTTCCCGATATAAATTCGATTTTCACAAAAATTGGTCAAAAAACCAATAAACAAATCTGTATTTGAAGAGAAATATCTCGAAAACGAAAACACGAATAGTAATAGTTTTTAACTGTTGTAAACACTAATCAATGAAACACTAAACTATGATATATGTCCACTTTGGTTGGTCTAAGTTTAATAAACTCGAAATTATAACTGAATAACTGTTGGAACCAACTTCTCTAAAGGATTCTTTTTAAACACCCTGTAGCTCAACGGGTGTTGAAGATAGACCCCCCTCCCATACGATTTTTTTCATAGCATGAACCAATGAATCAGATCCCGAAATATCTGTATCCCAAACCGGACCACCCTTTATGTATCATCATCATGTTTTTCTATAGTGATCATTACATTCATGATTTTGGGCACTAAACGGTTATACACTAAGCTTACAAATATTAATTATTAGGAGCTTTATTTTCTTTGAATTTGCCTATCTGTGCTTTTCCACTTTCTTTTCGGCATGATTCTCTTAGAATAATATTTAAAACTCTCTGCGCTGTCATGATGATTATGATTATTCTTTTACACAGCAATCTTTGACTGTTTTCTCAAATCCATCCCTTACGTGCCTCGAAAAAACTGCTCGTCTTCCCCTCCCAGGTATAATAATGAGCTGCGTAGTCTTCGCAATAAACTATGGAAAACTTTCCTGAGATCCAGATCTGCCTCTGATTATGCCTACTACCAGCAAGCTTACTCCCGTTTTTCCATCCTTTGCGAATCCCTCTATCTCGAATATCTCGATAGAATGCAATTAAGCCTAATCACAGATCCTAGACGTTTCTACCAACTTATTAATGTCAAGAGAAAGTCCGATGGCTTCCCTTGCACCCTAAAATTACTTAATACCTCATCTTCTGACCCAAAAGCAATAGCCAAACTCTTTGCAACCTTCTTTAGCCAATCGTATATTGAACACGTTTACGAACCGGACCTTGACTTTTTCAGATATATATGTATTGCTGCCCACAAACATCCTTTGTCTCAATTAACATAACGACCGATATGGTACGCGAAAAGATAAATAGGCTCAAAGATGATTTCTCCCCCGGTCCCGATGGCCTACCCGCCATAATTCTAAAAAAAAATGCTTAAATGCTCCGTGTCAGCCCCTTACAACTCTATTTCGTTTCTCACTCTCTCAGGCCGTTTTCCCAAAGTTGTGGAAAGATTCTTTTATTTTCCCTATCTATAAAAAAGGTAGGAAAAATGATATATCAAACTACCGACCCATAACCAAACTCTCTTCTATCCCCAAGCTCTTCGAAAGCATTATCTATGACTCACTGTATTTTCATTGCAAATCCATCTTTTCCCCTCAACAGCACGGTTTCTTAAAGAGTAGGTCCACCACGACTAACCTAATCGAATTCGTCTCTAAAACGCAGCTAGCCCTAGAAGAAGGTAAGGAAGTGGATGTCATTACAACCGACTACAGTAAGACGTTTGACAAAATCTGTCACCAAACTATTTACCTTAAACTTAAAGCCCTCGGTTTCCCACTATTTTTTATTTCATGGCTGAGATCGTACCTAGAGTATAGGGTCCTTTTCAGTCTCGATCCCCATTAATGCCACTTCAGGTGTTCCTCAAGGCAGTCATCTAGGTCCACTGATCTTTGTTTTAACAATAAATGATGTTGGTAATTTCATAAAAGACTCCGATTTGTCTATTTACGCGGATGATATGAAAATCATTAAGGTAATATCCACTCCCACCGATTCACTTCTACTTCAAAACGACCTTAATTCATTCTATACATGATGCGACAAAAACTTTTTAGAACTTATCATCAGTAAATGTCAATCTATAACCTTCTCCCGTAAACGCCTCCCAACGCCCCTCAGAACCTATTACTTTCGTAATGAGCCTATTCCCTCCGTTTCCTCCATTCGGGATCTTGGTATTATTTGTGACAGGGAGCTTAACTTCCGCTGTCAAATTGATCAGATAATACACAGGGCCAACTCTTCTCTTGGTTTCATAAAATGCTGGTCCAAAGCATTCTCGCGCACCGTAGCGCAAGTGGTTAGTGCGTCGGACTACTGAGCCAGCGGTCTTGGGTTTGAATCCCGCCGCAAAACACCTAAAAGTTTTTCACAGTGCCCACCTCTTTCGAATGTCTGACAAGCATCAAAGAGTATCATTTGTCACGATTGAGCTTCTCAACTCGCCGTTCGGAGTCGGCAAAAAACTGTAGGTCCCTTCCATTCGTGCAAAAATATAACACGCACACACAAATGGTTGCGAGAAGCAGGCCTAGGTTCACCTCGAGCTGTAGCGCCAACTAAGTAAGTAAGTAAAGCATTCTCGAACCCTTACGTAACAAAATCTCTTTACATTACCTTTGTCAGATCCCTCCTTGAATACGCCTCCCAAGTTTGGGTGCCATTTCATATAACTCACTCGCTTAGAATCGAAGCTGTGCAGCGCAGGTTTATCCGTGTTGCCTTACGCGGTCTCCCTTGGGCCGACACCTATATCTTACCGCCGTACGAAGACCGGCTAAAACTGCTTAACCTACAAACCCTTGCAAAACGTCGCGAAGTAGCAGACATACTCTTCATCCACCAACTATTAATAGGTACAATCGACTCCCATGCACTACTAGAAATTATTTCCCTCTACACCAACCCGCGTAACCTTAGGTATGTACCACTCTTTCGTCTTCCTCACCACCGCACCAACCAACGTCTGGCCAACAACTCACAGAACACCCTTGACTTTCATTCCAGTATATCCTTCCTTAGAAATTCCCTCTTCACTTTTCCGCCCTAAATGTTCTTCACGACTTCCCTCAAATTTGTAAATTTTAGTTTTAAGTCTTCTGCCGGTTTCACCAACCACTTTTAAATATTTAACAGGCTGTTTAGTTTTAAAATGACATTTTTCCTTTTCACCAACCACTTTTAATTTTAAAATCGCGTTAAACAGCCCCTTAAACTAACAGGCCGATTACGCCCATTAAAAATTTAAAAGCGTGATTTCAACCTAAAAAAATAAATTGTTTCACATTTGTGACATTTTCTCCATTACGGAAGTGAATTTGCTATCAGTAAAATGCCACCCTTCTTTCGTTTTAGCATTTCATCCTCTTTATTATCCATTTTTAAGCATTTCATATTCTTTATTATTATGTATTTTTTTTTTCATTATTTTTTCTTTAGCACAAGACACAACCCTTAGCCCATGACACAAACCTTAGCATTTTCAAAACTTCATTAATTTGCTGACTTTTTCTATTTTATAAGTTGATATTATTCCTATTTCACTCTTTCCCCATGAGAATTTGAAGTACACTAGAAACAAATTTTTTTCCAAATACACTAACAGCCTGTTAGTTAAAAATTCAATAAATGGGGTTATGCCCGGTTTCACCAACCACTTTTAAATATTTAACAGGCTGTTTAGTTTTAAAATTACGTTTTTCCGTTTCACCAACAACTTTGAATTTTAAAATCGCGTTAAACAGCCCCTTAAACTAACAGGCCGTTTACACCAATTTAAAATTTAAAAGCATGATTTCAACCTAAAAAAATAAATTGTTTCACATTTGTGACATTTTCTTCATTAAAGAAGTGAATTTGCTATCAATAAAATATCACCCTTTTTTCGTTTTAGCATTTCATCCTCTTTATTATTCATTTTTAAGCATTTCATATTCTTTATTATTATGTAATTTTTTTTAATTATTTTTTCTTTAGCACATGACACAACCCTTAGCCCATGACACAAACCTTAGCATTTTCAAAACGTACTTCGTTAATTTGCTGACTTTTTCTATTTTATAAGTTGATATTATTTCTATTTCACTCTTTTCCCATGAGAATTTAAAGTAAACTAGAAACAAATTTTTTTCCAAATACACTAACAGCCTGTTAGTTAAAAATTCAATAAATGGGGTTGGTGAAACAGAATTTAATTTAATGAGTAGATATATTTTAACGGCCTGTTAACTAAAACCACTTTTAGCTAATGTTGGTGAAACCGGGTATAAGTTTGCTTAAGCCTTAGTTTGTTTAAGTCTTAGATTGTTTAAGTCTTAGTTTGTTTAAGTTCTTGCTTGCATTAAGCTAAATAAAATACTGTATATTTAAGTCATCACCCTGATTTCAATTAGTTTAAGTTAAGTAGATTAGAGTATCTTAGGTAGGTTAAGTTTTTATAGTTTTAAGAAAAATACATATAATAAAAAATTATATTTTCCGATTTTCAAAATTTTTCTTGCGAAGTAAATGTGAGATAAGCGTAGTCGTAGTACAATGACTAGTTAAGGCAAGGTTAGGTTAGTGGACTGATGAGAATGGTAACATCCTCACCACACTTAGATCCATTGTGATACCCATGCGCAGTGGTTTCATATGTATGAGATCAGCGGTCATAATTCAAAACTGCATTTAAAATGATAAATTGATACGTAAATTTTTGTTAATCGACTTAATTCACTAGTTTGGAATGAATTTATATTTTTCACAATTAAAGTTCTAAAACGTCTTTGCTTAACATAGATTTTTTAGTTTTTTTCTGAAGATCTTGCGTTAGCTAAGATAATATTCTATTATATAAAAACAAGTGGCAACATGCATATGTTTCCCTCTACCGTCCGTAATTTTCAACCAATTTTGTTTTAAATTACGGTACAAAGGTGATAGACAAATTTCAGAATTAAAAAAATGTAGTTTATATGTTTTTTTTAAGCTAGTTGTTTCATATGTAGTAAAATTTCGTAAATTTTATCACATTTTCGCAAAAATTGACACATATGCTCTTAAAAATGAAGAAATCAGCTAAGTATTCATGAAAGTTATATTATGCGAAAGTACACGAATCAAAACGTATGTCCTGTCGAATTTGGACGACCCAAATTTAGCACTTACTTTAGTAACGGTTTTAATATAATTGTGCACCTCCAGACCTTGTTATCCAATATCCATCACTATAACTGCATAATATATGCATCAAAACAACAACAAAATGAATTAAATCGCCGTGAAAAATACCAGAAAAACTTATCACAAACTACTGCAACAAAACACTCAACTTTAGAAACTGATCATACTATGAACAACTACTCTCAGATAATGAATTATACCGTTATCAGGTTGTACCGTTATTAATGATATCATCTGCTACAAAAAACCTGGACACTTTTAACTTTTGCATTTCACCTTTTGGCCTATGGGGGAAACCACTGTGCCATGGTGTGTTCCCACCCGTGGAGTAAGTGTCTGAGTTCCAACCAACCAAAAGCCCCAGCAAATTCAAGCAGGTCCGATGGTGATCCATCAGAAAACTATTCGATGTCTTCGAAGAAGAATTTACCAAGGGCTCTATTTCTCATTAGGCAGAGGTTATGGCAGTGACAGAGGAAATGTTCTATGTCCTCATGAGCGTCTTCGTCGCCACATTCCCTGCTGATGTCATCATCATTTGGTCGTAGGTTTTTCATGTGATATCTTAACAAGTTGTAGCCAGTTAACACTCTTATCAGCAATGACAGCGATTTCCTGTATATTTGTAGGAGTTTTCTTGTTATCGCTTTGTTATATTCTGACAACAGTCTTCTTGATACCAGCGTTGTGCTGAAGTACTCAATTGGGTAATTCAGCTCAAGTATTTCTGATTTGGCTCAATGCTCCGAGCCACAGAGAATTGGCTCATATTTGGCTCATTTGGCTCAAAACTTTGTTCTTTTAAAAAAAATAACTATAAAAACGAAATCAGGAAATAAGAATTCACTCTATATAACATTGAGACAAAAAATCACAACCGCTTGACATATGAAGTACAGTCACTTATGAGTTTTAAAGAGCCTTTAAAAGGATCAACAAGAACATGTGGGAATTTTGAACAACCTTAAGATGAAATAAATTGTTTCTTTCCTTGGTTATTTGTTTTCGTCTTTATTTATGTATGCTGTTATGCTTTATTATTGATAGCGAATCTGAATCGAATGTTTGAATTTTCGCGAACCGTAATAAGTTGATATCACATTTCGCCAAATGTGTGACGTCAAAGCGATTGTAATTTTTGCGATTTCCGAGCCGTAATACCAAATGATCGCAGTCGTCCTTAAGCAATTTAAAAGATGAAATTGTGAAATGCTCTTGCTGTGTTCGTGTTTATAAAGAAACATGAACCAAGTTTTTTGTTGGGCCGCAATCCCCCGCTCATTCATATTCAGGTTTTCAGTAATTTTACTAATTTGGCTCAACCTGGTGTGAAATGGCTCGGAAAATGGCTCAACTCCAACATTTATCCGGAACAACGCTGCTTGATACATCACTGCTGGTTAATGATTTCCATCTGTTATTTACTTCACTTAGTGACATTCTTTCAAGTTTGGCCCTAAGGTTATAGAGTAGAGCTTTAACCATACCATCTGCTAGTTCAATGTCTAGGGCTGATTAGGTAAATACTGAAAGGTAATAGTTTGTATTTTAATAATAGAGTTGAGCATAAAGTGACGCTTCTGGTTCTAAAGCTTAAGACATTTTGTAAGTTTAAAATTATATTTAAGCTTTTTCGTCTAGTATATAACTTAAAACAGAAAATGAATTAATAAAAATGTTTTGAAAAAAAAAGATTGCGCCGATTATTTCCTTTTTGCGCTGTATTACTGTGTTGATGTCCCAGGTTCGATTATTGTAATTTTTTTATTCATGATAAGCACAATTTTGGATTCTCTTTTATATGTATTACATTTAAAACAGTATGTATTCGTGTACTGATTCAACAATTTTAATTTTTAGAGTACAAACATTAAAAAATTGTGCATAATAATTACCAAAAACTTGATTAAAAATGTTATGGAAGTTTAATTCATTTTCTTTCTCCATATACTTGTACATAACACTACGAACACTGAAAAGAGAAAGAAATTTTATTATTTAAATTATTTAAGTTTATATTTTTATTTAAAAATGTATGTATGTAATATGTACGTTCAGAAACAAAAGTTTTTAATATTCAATTTATAGTCTACATATATACATACTACATAGGTAGGTACATATATATATGCAATGCCAAAATCGGTAAGGAAAACATCTTCGGCGGATTAGTTGGAAAGTGTTGTGTAATTCGGCACATACACAAACATACTTTGCAGACGAGTGAGTCAGTCGGTTACCAACGCTCAAAGCTATCACTTCGCTCTCTACTATTATCTGATAATTGCTATTAACTTAACTTAACCTAACGTAACTGAATTAACTGAACTTACTTATATTAACTTAAATAATAAATTGTTGTATATTCACTAATGGATATACATAGTAGTTTTCTTATAAACACAACAAATTGGCGACGAGGACATTTATTTATTAAATTGTGAACCTTCGCAGTTTTACTTAATTCTCACTATCGGTCAGCCCAGTTATAGATGCACCGTTAATTTCTCAGTTTACAACGCTGCCAGAGCACCAAAAAAGTTGGATGACACAAGTTATAAACGATCAAAAAATTATGCTCGATAAAGTTATAGGTAAATCGGAAAAATATCAAAGTAATGCAGACTCCGGTAACATAAAAAGCCCAGTTCCTATCTTTGCTTCGTTTAATAAATCAAAGCAAACGTGGAAATCGTATACCAGTCAGTTAAATCAGCAGAAAATTGAGGAAGAGACGAATGAATTAATCGTGAAGACATTGACTGACCATTTCGCTGAAAAGACTCACGTGTTAGCTGCTCGATTCAATTTCTTTCAAATGAGAATGAAAGAAGGTCAAAAGTACGCGGAATGGTTAGCGGACTTAAGAGGTACCGCTAGAGATTGTAATTTTGTATGTGAAAAAAGTGCTTGCAAAGAACCGTTTGTCGAAAATTTAATACGGGACATTATAGTGCTTCATACACCACATGATGTCGTACGATCCGCCGCGCTACAGAAACCGAATCCAAGTTTAACGGATGTTCTAGCTATCACGGAAACATACGAATCAACGCAAAAATCGGTGCTCGCGATAAAAGGAGATTCCACGTGTCAAGTGCATCAAGCTAATTGCGCTAAGAATTATAAACCGCGATCGCGCTCTCGTTCGTTTTCGTCACGAAAATTCACTCGTAAAGAAAATTATAATTCAAATGCAGATAAAAGTAGATTTCGGGAATTATCGCGCTCCTGTCCGGGTTGTCAAATACGCCATGCTTAGTTGCAGTGCCCGGTTCGAGACGCTACGTGTCGAATATGTTGGGAATCTGGTCATATTTCTTCAGTATGCCCCACAAGAGCAAGAGGAAGAAACTACCATAAATACCACCAACGCCCAGAAGCCCAGCGTCAGCGCCAAGAAAAGATTTTCTCACTGAAAGCAATTCAAGGGACAGTGGAAGAGGACACCTGCCATCAAATTAAGCAACAAGGCAAAATATTTATTGTTTCATTATTAATTAACAGTGTTCTTTTAGAATTCCAGTTGGATACAGGAGCAACCTGTTCGATGATTGGGTGAAGAGCTCACATGCAGCTAGGAAAACCCCAATGACAGCCCACATCCCACATCCAGAAATGGATCGCATGATACAGGCAGGCATTATTGTACCCGTTACTACTAGTGAGTGGGCAGTCCCGATTGTTGTCGTTAAGAAGCCGTCAGGTAGCATCAGGTTATGTGGTGATTTCAAAGTAACAGTTAATCCTCAGCTTGAAATTGATAGGCATCCAATGCCAAGGATTGAAAATTTTCCATAAGTTACAAGGAGGTCAGCTTTTTACCAAAATAGATCTGTCCGAAGCATACTTCCAAATCGCAGTTGACGAGGGTTCAAAGAAGTTACTTGTTATTGACACCCCTTTTGGCCTCTATCGATTTGAAAGATTGCATTTTGGTATCGCGAGCGCACCAGGGATATTTCAACGTCTTAAAGAGCAAGTGATAGGAGGTATGAAGCATTGCGCAGTTTTTATGGATGATCTCATAGTTACAGGCCGAAATAACGAGGAACATGGCAAAGTAATGGAAGAGCTTTTAAGCCGTTTGACGTCATATGGATTGAGATGTAACCTTGCGAAGTGTAAGTTTGCTGAACCTAGTGTACAGTATTTAGTACATAGAATAGATGCTGGAGGGGTTAGACCGCTAGAGGAAAGAGTTGAAGCTATTGAAAAAATTAAGCAGCCAAGCAATTTAGGGGAGCTACAAGCCTTTTTAGGCAAGGTAAATTACTATAGCAAATTTTTAAAGAATTTTTCGTCGATGGCAGCACCACTTTATGAGCTCCGGAAGAAAGGAATAGCTTTTATTTGGACTAGTAGACAGGAAAATGCATTCCAATGCCTTAAACGCAGTATTATCGATGCTACTAAGCTAGTTCGCTTTTGACATTATTTCACCCTCACAAGGAACTTCCTGTTATGACTGCTTATAGGCTGCAAAGATGGGCCATCATATTGATGGGGTATACATATTCTATACGATATAAGCCTACGCAATCGCATGGAAATGCGGGAGGACTGTCAGGTCTACCTGCGGGTTCTGATCAGATATTTGATAGTTCAGAAGAGGTTTGCTTGGAATTAAAGCTTGACGAGGAGATTTGAAACTTTCCACTCAACAGCAAATTAATCGCTAAGATGACTGCCAAAGACCCATTTCTTAGAAAAGTTTTCAAGTATCTTGAATTGGGTTGGCCAGATACAGTTAAGAGAGTAGAACAAGACCTTAAGCCTTACTTTGCCCGAAAATTCGCTTTGACTATCCATGAAGGAATTATCATGTATCAAGCAAATAGTTCACGAGTTGTTATACCGTTGGCCTTACAGAAACGAGTTTTTAGCCTCTTACATGCGGGTCATTGGGGAGTGGCTAGGACCAAACAGCTTGCGCGTCTTCATTGCTGGTGGCCTACCATGGATGAATACATCGAAAAGAGCATAAGTCGGTGTGAAGCTTGCCAAAGCAATATCAGCAGCCTACGACAGGAATTTTTAAGCTGGCCTACGCCACACAGCGTTTGGAGTCGGGTTCATGTGGATTTTGCCGGCCCCTTTTTAAATCATATGTATTTCATTTGCGTCGACGCACAGTGGGGCAAGATACCCCAAAAACCGGAATCTTAGAAAGGAGGAAAAAAAAATAAAAAATTCAAAAAACGAAATAAAATTAGCTCCGCATTTTTTGGTAATGCATATTTTGAAACTATGTTTGTGTATTGTAAATAATATAAATTGTATATATATATTTGCAAAAGGAAACTAAAATTCAGATTCATCTGATAAGCAATAACTCTCACTTTCACCGCTAATATTGGAGTTGGAGTTCTCAGAACAAAACACACTGGGGGCAATGATTAAATCAAAAACTTTTTATGGAAATGATTTAAACTGTTTTTTAAATAGATGTCTGTAGCTTGTTATCATCGGATCTGATGAAATGAACATGAAATTAAAAACATCTTCATTACATTGTTTGCGAGAACATTTCCTTCAAAAGTTCTCGCGATATTCTTGAAAACTTTGTTCCTGGCTTTCTGGGCTTTTTCAGACAGTGGGCCTATGGGAAAAAGTGCAGCAGAAATCACATCTGGACCATGGTTTAATACCTCATGTATAGTTGGATGCATGTAATACTAACGATAAATATTGATAAAATATTTGGCAATAACGGGTGAGAATACTCTGAACTTTTTACTATTTATATTACAGCCACTTGAAATGGAAGTTGTTGGTTTAGGCCTTGATCAACCCCGGACTGTAGCACCACCTAAGTTGGAAAGCACTCGAAATGGCTGCCAATATAACATGCAATTTTTCAATCAATATCTTATCGACACCCAAGATTTCAGATACCACATCTGCGCTACTAAAAAATCGAGTACCAGTGCTGCCATCATTTGAGTTCCCAAAACCAGGCTTATTTTGATCAACAATTCTATCTCGGGACTTCTTCTATATTCGAGCCTTATTTGATGCTACAATATGTATCCTCTTGATGAACTTGCCATCTTTTTACTGGAAGCTTATAGCCCACATGCAAAAGTGGTGGGTTCAGGGTGTGCCTCAAAATTTTAAATTTTTCTTCCAGTTTTTCAAGCCACTATTCATTCATGAGGTTAACCAACTCCATCCTTGTGTAAAAGAGATCGTTGGAATGCAAACTTACACGGACATAACAACTTTTTAGGAATATGTGTGAAATAATAAAGCACATTATGCTGAAGTAGTCGATTGGGAAAAACTGAATAAAAGAAAAAGGAGCACATATGAGCACCCGTTTTCTTTTCCATTGCATACACAAGAAGCCAAGCTATATTGGCAAATAAAAATCTCCGTGCGGACGCGTGCGGAAATCTACTTTTGCCTTAACAATTTAAAAAAGTACCTTAAATTTCCTCGAAATTTGCTTTTATAGTTTTGACATAGTACTAAAATTAGAAAGTTAGTACATACTTGAAGCTATCGATTCCATATTAGTGTTAAGCTTTCGCGTGATTTAAAAAAAAAATTACAGCTACACAAACAGTCGCCAATTTAACTACTTAGTAAGACATACGTTGTAAGAAGAACTGAAGTGTTACTTTCAATGAGACCATACGGAGTGACAAAGGAAGTAAAATATATAAAATCAAATGATGCATTGGAATTTTTAATACGGGAAAAACAACTTTGTATATTCATATCTCTCAAATAATTTTTTGAATTTATTCCGACTCCCTCATATAAGCTGCCCCAGTGTGCGACGCGTTAAGCAATTTCCCTTATGTTGTGGAAATGGGATCTACAACTGCTGAAGCGACGATTAGAGCCCTTCAAAGTATATTCGCTATTGAGGGTCTACCGGAGACACTTGTGTCTGATAACGGATCCCAATTCTCTTCAGCTATTTTTAAAGATTTTTGTAATGAAGTAGGTATTAATCATATAAAAACTGTTCCATCTCATCCAGCTTCAAATGGAGAGGCGGAAAGAAAAATTCAAAACCGCAATTAATGTTCAATGTTCAGCAGGATTAAATGAAAGAGATGCTTTATTAACCTTTCTTACTTCTTATAGATCGACACCGAACAACGCTCGCTAGTCACGTGCAGAGTTACTACATGGAAGATCAATGCGCACCATGCTGTCTCAATTGAAGCCTATTCCATCACAACAGAAAGATATCGAACTAATTCTACCCAAGTATCAGCTAAATCAACAAGTTTTCATTCGCAATTATGCTAGTGGTCCAAAATGGGTCCCTGGTGTGGTACAAGCTAGGATCGGGAAGAAGATGTATAAGATCCAAGTACAAAAGGGGAACACTCGCAGGCATCAAATTCAAATTCGTGGTGTTTTGTGCTCAGATGAATTCGATGAAGGTCAACGCTTAAATGAAAGTATCTCAACACCGAACGCGAAAATAAATAATGAAATCAAGCCACGTTCTAAAAGCCTACCCAGGCCAGGAACTCCAGAGCCGATGGAGCCAAGGAGGTCAGCGAGACCATCTAAGCCTATCCTCAGATTTTAATTCGATGTTAACATTCGTAATCGAAGGAAGCGATAGAAAATTAAGACGAGAGGAGTGTTGTGTAATTCGGCACATACACAAACATACTTTGCAGACGAGTGAGTCAGTCGGTTACCAGCGCTCAAAGCTATCACTTCGCTCTCTACTATTATCTTATAATTGATATTAACTTAACTTAACCTGAATTTAAACTTATATTAACTTAAATAATAAATTGTTGTATATTCACTAATGGATATAGTAGTTTTCTTATAAACACAACAAAAAGCACAGCCTCCACGACACGACAACAGACAACGGCTTCCGGCTAATCGATTTTGCAGCAGCTCGTATAACGGTGATAAGTAGCAGTAGACTACGAATCCACACAGCAACCTGGCGCTCTCCAAATGGTCGAACCGCCAACCAAATCGACCACGTGCTAATAGATGCGAGGCACGCATCCAATATTCTGAATGTGCATATCTTCAGAAGGACAAACGTCGACTCTGACCATTATCTTGTTGCAGCTAAATTCAGAGCTCGACTATCCAACGAGAAAAGGCTGCGAACCGCCCAGAAAAATAAATTCCAGAGCCTACAGAGAGCGCCTGAGCGAGAGACTCTCCGCTGTGCATTCACCATCCACAAACGCCAACAATCTTGTGGAACTAGTATCGCGACATCAGGTAGCAGAGACCATCATAGGCTACCAGCCACCACCAAAAAGAGCCCTTGATATGATGATGAACGCGTGCGTCGGAAAAAGGGGACAGAAAATGCACACGTGCAAACGCTGCAGCGCAAAACAAAAGCAGCGAGAGAAGAGTACCGAGCCAGAAGAAGGGAGGAGAAGAAAATCCTGCGTAAAAAGAAAATAGCCCACGCAGTCTCCCAGCTCAAGGATATCGCAGAGTTCCGCGATAGGAACAACATCCGGATGTCTTATAATAAAAGCCAAACAACTGACGGCAGGCTTCAAGCCCGGAACGTAGGCCCTTCGAAACAGTTAAGGAAACCTAGTAACCGAAGCGCAGGGAATAGTAGATGTGTTTAAGTAGCACTTCCAGCAGCTACTTAATGGGCATCAGATGGTGAGAGTGATAGGGCAAGAAGAGAACCCGCATCCAGTCAGTGAAGAATCCATCCCCCCTCCCAGTTTTGAAAAGGTCGGCTCAGCCATCAAAAAGCTGAAGAACAACAAGGCCGCCGGCTCTGATGGTCTACCAGCAGAGCTTTTCAAACATGGTGGTGATGCTTTGGTAGGGTGCATGCACTAAGTCATCAACCAACGATGACTGGAATATCAGTTCCGTATGCCCGAACTACAAGAAAGGCGATCCTATGTCTTGTAAGAACTACCGAGCCATATCCCTGCTTAATGTCGCATATAAGATCCTATCCAACGTACTGTGTGAACATCTGAAACCTTTCTGCAGCACACTAATCGGCACGTACCAGTGTGGCTTCCGGCCCGGCTGATCGACGATCGACCAAATTTTCACACTAAGGCAGATCCTGGAAAAGACCAACGAGTTTCAAGTCGACACTCACCATCTCTTCATCGACTTCAAAGCCGCATATGATAGCATTCATCGTCTTGAGCTCTACGAAACGATGGCCGAATTCGGGATCCCGGCTAAACTGATCCAGCCGCGTGCCGCTGGAAAACAAGCGGTGCAAAGTGCAATTTGGAAACAGGTCCTCCGAACTATCGTATTTATTATTATTATTTATTAAAACGCTTTATTTCATGTTAGTGTACAAAATTGATTTACAAACTCAATGTGATATAGTACTAGCTATGAATTAGTTAAGTAGGGGAGACTGGGGCACATTTGAATGTGAGGCAGCTTTGAACATCGCTAATAACAACTCAATTAATAAGTATTTTAAAGGGTTAACCAAAATTTCCACATGGCGATACCCTCATCTTTAGTCGTCAATACTTTTCTGGGGTTTCCTCAGTCGTCGTCTGCCAGTAGCCGGGGGTGCAGAATTTATGCACACACTTTCGTTTTATAAATTTTTTTTTTTGTAAGGGTATTAAACATTTTTCGTGAGGATCTCAGTTTGCGAGTAATATTTATTGGAGGCACCGTTTCATTTGGAATAAGAATAAGATAAGCTTTTTGCTAAATAATTTTCTGTCATAAACCATTAAAATAGCTACAATTCAAAAAAGCCCCGGGCCTGTTCAAAGCTGCCCCTAGTTGAGGCACATTTGAACATTAGGACTTATTTTTTAAAAAAAAGTAAATAAATTATAAGCCTTTATTGAATTTACACTAATGTTGGTTTAAATTGAAGGTTAATTTTACTTCTCAAAGTATGAATAACTTAAAGTCCAATAATTCAAATATATTGGTGTTGAGAAGCCTTTAAAGCAAAAAGTGTTCAAAGGTGCCCCAGTCTCCCCTACAATCTATTGTCCAAATGACAAGTGTCGAATGTACTATGCAAATTTTATAAAAAGTGTGTGGGGAAGTACAAAAAAGAACAAAAGAGCAATATTTTTAAAATACAAAAAGAGAAATATTTTAAATGACAAGAATAAATACGTATGATGACAAGGTATACACTTCAACAATGATCAATATTAATTAGTGAAAAAACTATTCAAGGCTGAATAATCTAAGGAGTATCCATTTTTTAATATCGTTTAGAAATACATTTTTCTCTCTCTCACATCTAATAGTATATGGAAGAGAACGGGGAGCGATGGCATAGTAAAATCGTCCAAACAGTGCTTTATAAATTGCAGGAATGGTAACAAAATTTCTGGTATTCACCCGAAAATTATGGGTTTCGATATTTCTTACAGAGAAAAATCCCGAGTTTTCAAAGAAAATTTTTAATACTTTATAGCAGTAAAGATGCCTTAACGGAAGAGTCCCGAGGTGTTTGAAGAAAGAAAAACTTGGCGTTCTGCGATTGACTTTGCACAAAATGCGTATTGCGTGTTTTTGTTTTACTAGTAATGGCTCTATTTTATTAAAATATGCACCACCCCAACAAGCAATACCATATTGCAGTTTGGATTTGAAAATACCATTATAAACAAGTTTAACGATTGTTTGAGTACAATAGAGGCTAAGATGATATATTTGTCGTACCACTATGTTAAAATACTGTTTAAGAATTAATGTATGACTGTACCAACTGAGCTGATTATCTAAAACAATTCCTAAGTATTTAAAGTTGTCAACACACTCAATTTTAAAACAATTACTGCAACAGGAATTCTGATTATAAAAGGTTAAAGGATTATCGTCGTAGTTAGGTAAAGGAAAACGTACGCAACTCGGAGAGTGGTAATATATAGGCAAGTCAACACAAATATTGCTTTTTATATTAAATAACATAAACTTAGTTTTGTCACTGATAATAAGTTTGTGTTTTATAAACCACTTTCTTAATAAATCGAGATCATAGCATCCGAAAAAACATTAAGCAAACTTTTACTGGAGTAAGAAAGCGCAGTATCATCAGCAAACGCTGTAATTTAACCTTTGAAAGGTTGAGAAAATAGGGAATTAATGTAGATCAGAAACGAAATAGGACCCAAGACTGAACCTTGAGGAACACCAAGCTCAATGATATTCGATGAGCTGTAGTTATTTCTTATCTTTACCATTTGCCTGCGATTTTTCAATAAGAAACAAACCGTATATATAACCTCTAAATCCTATACGGAATAATTTATCTAGTAAAATTGTGTGATCCACCATATCAAAAGCTTTAGTGATATCAATAAATAAACAAGCCGGCATTTCTGAAGAATTTAGACTAGAGTACAGTTCACCAGTTAATTTTAATAGTGCGGTCTCAGTAGACCTTCCGCTTCTAAAACCAAATTGACAATCACTGAAGAAATTTGTTCTCTCTAGAAATGACAACATTCTAGATTTAATACCCCTCTCAAATACCTTAGAAAAAATCGATAGGAAATATATTTAAAGTGGTATTATCACCTTTCTTGTGGAGTGGTATTACAACTGCCGTTTTTAGCGATTGTGGAAATATTCCTAACTGTATACTAATATTAAAAATATAACTTAAAACGTCAGAAATTTGAAATGAAATTTTTTTCAATATAAAGCTTGAGATGTTATCAAAAGAAGTGGAATTTGATGTTTTTAGAGAACAAATAATTGTATGAATTTCTAGTGCAGTGAATTGTACACAGAAAAAACTCTCTGGTTGACTATCCATATGTCTTAAGTCGTCATTCCTGTTGAAATTGAAGGGGTTGTTGGATGAACTCTGAAAAGGACTTATATTACAAAAGAAATCGTTAAACAGACTAGCAATTTCTAGAGAATCGGAGACAGTAGAGTTGTTGACATTCAAAGCAATTTCCATTTCCGAAGCATTTTTATTAAGTACTTCATTAACAATACGCCATTCTTTTCTGGAATTGCCAAGACTTGCTGTTAATTTATTGCGAAAATAATTATCTCTGCAAAGAGGGATTTCCACTTTAAGCTCTTTACTTATATTTTCATAAAACTGTTTAGGTCTAATATTATGTGGGTGTTTTTTTACTCGTATACAGAGCCTATTTTTCTTACGGATTTTGTTCAATAGCGATAGAGTCATCAATGGCCTAAGACATTTATTTCTGGTGCAGTCTCCGTCTGGCCTTTGCTGCGTAGACATCGTCCTATCGATATCGACTTTTTTTTCAGTTTCACTTTTCTCCTCCGCCGAGTGTAATTTTTCTCATAAATAAACAGTTCTTTCCCCCCCGTAAAGGCCAGTCCCCACGGGCTAAAATGATAGGGAACCGCTTTAAGGGGTTTTCTCCGGATACACCCCTTCACTCTCCACCTATTAAATCTCCCCCCAATAAACGATCCAAACAAACAATTAATCTCGATGAATTCCCTCAACTCCCTACCAGTTTAAATTCTAAAAACCCTAAATTTATCGTGATCTCTTCTAAAGATGAGAATAAACCTCTCTCAAGTGTAAGTGTTTTTGTGTTAAAGAAAGCAATAGACGCGATAAGCAAAGAATATGATAGCATCACTCAGCTTCGAGATGGAAGCATACTTATTCTTGCAAAAAATAAGAGAATCGCTGATAAATTCAGAGCAGTTTCTAACCTCGCCAACCAGTGCCCAGTTATAGTGAAATATCATGATCGCATAAACTCGTGTAAAGGAATTGTTTTTGCACCATTTCTCATTAATACTTCCGAAACCGAAATTGTTACCGAAATGTCCGCACAAGGTGTCACAGAAGTGTACAAATTTTCAAAATATATTGATGGTAAGCCTCGTTCGACTGGTCTTATGCTTTTCACCTTTGATCGGTACCAACCACCAACTTCGGTGGAAATTGGATTCTACAAAGAAAAAGTTAAGGAATATATTCCTAATCCAATGCGTTGTCGTAAATGCCAAATACTCGGGCACACCATTAAAAGGTGCACCAAAGACGAGGTTTGCGGAACATGCCATCTCCCACCACATGAAAAGGCCCCCGAAAGCTGTACACGTGCAATGTGTGCCAACTGCCCCCCAACCGCCGACCCCCATCCATCCTCATCGATAAAATGCCCTAAATACATAAAAAACAAAGAAATCCTAACCATAAAAACAAGGAATAAGTGCAGTATGTCTGAAGCTAGACGCTTGTACAACATTAAAAACCCTGCCCAAACACACTTGAACAGAATATCCTATAATGAAAAAGCAAAGGTAGGTAACAAAAACTTTTCCGATAGTGCCATTTCTCATGAAAAAACAAAGCCAAAGGCAACCGATCATCTAAGAACATTAGTTGAACCCCAGTCTTTTGACACTCTTAAATCGAAAAACATTGCCTCTCACTCTAACACTCAAGCTTCCACTTCTCCTTCAAACTCGTTAAATTTATATGCAGAAATACCTTTACATGCCAAACTCTTCACTGACAAGAATCTCTCAATACACAAAACACACACACCTCTACCATCAAAAGAACAGCCACGCAAAGAAAACATAACCTCAACCTCCTCACTTGAATATTTACTAAGAAACAACAACAAACCAGAAATAATGAACGTCTCTGATTCTGACGCAACAGATGACGTGAATATAACCATCACATCACCCATATCTTGCATAACCCATACTCTAGTTAGTACAACAAAATAAATATTATTTACCTCACTCTCTAAATGAAAATGATGAAAATAAACCCGACTCATAAACAAATATCCGCAAATACGGCCCCCCGCTGATCATTTGTCGAGACGCTTGGACCAACTTGGTGGTCTAAGCGCCTCGACTGGCGAGCAGCGGGGCCGAAGTCTCAACACCAACACACAGCCGCCTACCCCCTTTTCTTCACAACAGAAAACAACTGTCTTCAAATATGTTACAAAAAAAAATTCTTTGAAAGTTCTGCAATGGAATATGAAAGGATATTTGAACAACTACGACGAACTTAATATCCTAATAAAGGAAATTTCCCCCTGTTTCATTTCTCTTCAAGAAACTCACTGCGCCTTCCAATCCCAGCAACTGGTACCAAAAACTTATGCGGGATACTTTCATAACTTTCCCACAAATGTAACAAACAAACAAGGTATTGGTATTTTGATAAAAAAAAATATTCCTCATAAACATTTAGTAATTACCTCCAATCTGCTGGTCGTCGCTATTGAACAACAGACTGCAATGAAAATAACAGTGGTTTCTATCTACATCTTACCTGATCAGAGCTTTACCAAACACGATCTTGTTAATATTTTGAATAATATTCACACCCCCGTGTTACTTATTGGTGATGTAAATGCCTGGAATGTATTACGGGATTCGCCCAAAACCAACACTAGAGGCTCTATGGTGGAGGATTTCATACTCTCCTCAAATCTCGCGATCTTGAATGATGGGTCGCCCACGCATTTTTCAACACATAATACATTCACCCACATCGATATTAGTTGCTGCTCCCACCCACTGCTTCCTAAAATTACATGGCACACATTAGACGACCTTCACAATAGTGATCACTTTCCTATAATTACAAATATTGATTTTGGACAACTCAACATACCATATCTACCCTCATCGAAGTATAAGACTGATTTAGCAAATTGGCCAAAATTTGGTCACACCATACTTGAATATCTGCAAGATAAAGCTCCAAAACTGGAAACCAACAAAGAAGCTGCAATATTGCAAATAGCTATTAGGTATTCTGCCAACATGTCAATGCCTCAGTCTCACCCTAAGCCACGAAAACCAGAGTATATCTAATAATGAGTAGGGACACTCTCCACGTGTTTCTTATCAGTTCAATTTTCACACAGACACGGAGAAATATAATAGAAATAAGAAGTGTTGTCGTGAAAGAGAGATAAGAGAAGAAAAATAATTTCAGAATTTGCCACAGGGTGCTAATTTCAAAATACGAAAAAATTAAGTTGTGATACATTATTGTTAAAAAATATTTGTATACATTTTTGCCTTTCGATCTTCGTATTTACCTTCTGTTATATTAGCTATTTTTTTAAATGATCAAATCAGGTGTACCCGAATAATTCCAACACTTGAAATACATGTTGCTATTCAATCTTTCGAAATTTGTTTATGTAATAAGTGGTGTTTGTTAAAAAAGTGAAACAACTTTTAATTATCTACAAAATGGAAAAGTACAATAAAATTTTAGTATGCATACATTACAATCACAATTATTTAATTTTTTGTAATTTTGCTTAAATCTCACAATTTTTCAGTACGCTAAAATATTTTACGCTTGAATTTCAGTTTTTCTACCGCCAAGCACTTATAAAAATTATTAAATTATATATTATTATTATTATAAAAAGCTTTTTTTGCTCGAGATCAATTTTCGTGAATCTCTATTCCAACTCCAGATTCAAACCTACACACTTACACCAAAACATTTCATACGAAATTGAAACTCAGCACATAAAAATGCTATCAATCAACACAAATATTATTAGAAACTCCATACAAAATTTAGAAAATATAAAGAAAGTGTATTTAAAATTTTATTTATTATTTTTTTCCTTTTTTGACATTTGACATTTTGTTCGTAAAATTAAAATTGACACACGAATGCAAATGCAGAAAAGCAGATCAATCTCGTTTGATTTCAATTTAGCACGAAAAATCTGAAATCTGCGAGCAAAACCTGAAGAGCCCAATAGAAAACGACAGTAGTTTATGCGAACGTCATTAACATACTCTCAATACAAAAATATCTATTTTGTAATTTCCTAGTCAATATCTTACGCTAATGGCTACCTAATTTCGCAGCTGTGCATTTTCATTCATCTTAACAGGAAATCCCGAAAACAAAGATCGCGATTTTATTTTTTTATACGTGACCATAAAACCTTTTACTTGTTTGCCGCATGCATGTAGTAATCCGTGTCACCCTACTCTATGCTGTTTTGCTGCCTTTTCGCTCAACTGATAAAAACCCAAGTCAGGACGCGTTTAAAATACATGTATAAAAAATGTAAACAAAACCCACCCCAATATGACTGCACAAGTAGTGTGACAAGATGCTATGCTGTGCTATGCTAAATGTAGCTTCTGGAAAGTGTTGAATATAAGACTAATAGGAGCTTTAGAGAATATATTGCACTGTACAAATGTTAATTTTCATATTTGACGGGTCCCTAAGAAAAGACCTACTAAAAAACGGAGAGCCGGTTCTTCGCCCGAAGTCGTGCCCTTAAACGAAGAAAAGCGTAAAGAACTGCAAGAAAATCAACGTAAAACGCAATTTCGTTTACCGCCACAAATAAACATCGTCGGGATAACGGAATATAATAAGTTGCATAGCCTCCTTAAAGGAACGATAACATCGAAATTTAAGGTCACATCTTTGAGGAATAATGCGTGGAAGATTAACGTCGATGACCATGACGACTATCGCGCACTGTCCCAGAAACTTAATATCGATAAGATTCAGTGGTATACTTTCGAAATCAAGTCAGAAAGGCCACATCGTGTTGTAGCAAGGGGACTTCACCCCTCGTGCACAAAAGAAGGGATTATGAGCGACCTTCAAGACAAGGGCTTTAAAATTCTTGATGCCGTTAATATCATCAAGAAGGAGAAGCAACAATCCGAAATAGATAAGGACATCTTGGTAAGGCGTGGACTTCCGCTTTTTATGCTAACATTCGATAAAGCTGATAGTATCGACGATATTTATCGAATAAAAACCATATTGAATATCGTGGTCAAAATCGAGCCCATGCGTAGAAATTTAAAAATAATTCCGCAGTGCAAACGTTGCCAAGGATTCAATCATACGCAAACGTATTGCAAAAAAGAACCACGGTGTGTGAAATGCGCCGGAAATCACCTCTCCCAAGACTGTCGAGTAAACAAGCAAGCCTCTGCAATCTGTGCTAATTGTAAGGGAAAGCACCCGGCAAATTATAGAGGCTGTGAAGTAGCCAAGGAGTTGCAAAAACGAAGAGATACACTCCATAAGCCTCAAAATAAAATAATAAAACCGCTAACTAAGGCAAATGGTAAGATCGGTCAGGAGAACGTAAACAAACAAAAACCACCGGATTCAGAGCGGAAGAAGGTGGTGATAGCAGAAAAGCCCTCGACTTCTGGTCTTAAAATAAACGGTAATAAAAAGCCATTAGAAAAGACATCGGGAAATAGCCCTCGGACAGCAGGAGTGCAGACCTACGCCCAGGCTGCAGCATCCGAAAAATCAAAAAACCTCGAAATCCCAACGGACCCTGCTTCTCAAGTTTTCTCAATTATTCTCGCGAAACTTGAAGAGCAAAGCAAAATAAATAAAATGATTCTCGATAGGTTGGTTAAGCTCGAGAGTTATTCACGGAAAACGCGTACTTCACCTAGAATATGAATGAAAAAAGAATGTTAAAATTATGTACTTGGAATGCAAACGGACTTTTGCAAAAACTTGACGAATTGGAAATATTCATGCGAGAAAAAGATATTGACATTTGCTTGATTTCTGAAACTCACGTGAAAAAGGAATCGCATTTAAAAATAAAAGGCTATACTGATTACCACGCTTGTCACCCTTCGGGCAAAGCTAGAGGCGGATCTTCCTTGTTTATTAAAGACTGCATTGAACAATGCGAAGACCTAAAGATAGAGCTTGAAACTCTGCAACTGTGCACAATTCGAGTTAAAAATAGTCAGCGTACTATTAAAATCTCATCTATCTACTGTCCACCGCGTTCCGCGCTTGAAAAAAGTGATTTTACTAACTTATTTAAATCGCTGAAACCTAATTTCATTATTGGCGGCGATTTTAACGCGAAACATACGTTCTGGGGCTCTAGATACATCTCGCAAAAAGGTAGAATGCTCTATGGGGCAGGTATGGAGTACAGTTGTGATTTTCATTCGACGGGCAAACCGACTTACTGGCCAGCTGATACTTTGAAAATAACTGACCTGATCGATTTCTTCGTGGTGAAAGGAATATCTAACAACCACATAAAAGTTGAAGAGAGCTTTGATCTGTCGTCTGATCATTCCCCAGTTATTTTGACATTGAGCGAAAAACTAGTATATAACCGAGAGCCAGCGAAATTAACTGGTAGAACAACTAACTGGGAAGGCTTTAGGAACGAAATCGAAGTAAATGTTGAACTGAGCGTACCGCTTACGACACCCTATGAACTTGAGGTTGAAGTCGATCGCTTCGTTCAGATAGTACAGCTCGCCTCTTGGAATAATACGCCCAATCCAAGAAAAACGCCGGACAAATACGGTCTACGATATCCTTCTGAAATAAAAGAATTAATCAGGGAAAAAAGAAAAGCGCGTAAAAGATGGCAACAGAGTCGTGCTCCACAGCATAAAGCATATCTGAATCGTCTCTGCAATTTGTTAAAGAATAGCATTAAGGATTTTAAAAATCGTGCGATAGGCTCTTACCTTGAGAGTTTAACAGCGAAAAAAGATTCCAATTATCCCCTTTGGAAAGCCGTAAAAGGCACCAAAAGGCCCAAAATCCCTGCGCCGCCACTTAAAATAAATCAAAATGAATGGGCAAGGGAAGATAAAGAAAAAGCGGATATTTTTGCGGCCATTTGGAAGAAACCTTTAAACCGAACGTTGGTCAAGTGGTTCATGACAACATCAACATCACAAGGATGGTAGTTCCACCATCTGACGATTTAACGCGCAGATCTGCGACGCTTAGAGAACTCGAACGTGAGATCGCGAAACTAAAACCTAAGAAAGCTCCTGGTTATGATTTGATTACCGGAGAAATTCTCAAAGCCTTACCTAGAAAAGCATTAATTAAGCTTCTCCATATTATAAATGCTGCACTCAGATTAAAACACGTACCGAGCCAATGGAAAGTTGCGGAAGTCATAATGGTTTTAAAACCAGGAAAACCGTCATATGAAGTAAAATCATACAGACCAATATCGCTTCTTCCAGTCATATCCAAAATTTTCGAGAGGATATTACTAAGGCGTCTCCAACCGGTTATAGAAGCAAATAATCTAATACCTGACCACCAGTTTGGGTTCAGAAGTAAGCATTCGACGATTGACCAGGTGCATAGAATTACTAACGTAATCGAAAAAGCACTAGAAGAAAAAAAGATATGCTCAACCGTATTTCTTGACGTCTCGCAAGCCTTTGATAAGGTGTGGCACGATGGCTTGAAATGCAAACTACGACAAGTACTTCCCGCAAACCTATACGAGATTTTGAATTCATATCTCGGGAATAGACTCTTCCGTGTTAGAAATGGAAACGAATACTCCGAGCTCAAAGAAATTTTGGCCGGCGTACCGCAAGGTCGCTTCTCTATCTGTTATATACTCGTGATATACCGAAAGAAGATGGCACTATCCTTGCTACGTTTGCCGACGACACCGCTATCCTAGCGGTAGGTAAAACAATCGAGGAAACGACTGCCAAACTGCAAAACGCATTAAATAAAGTAAATTAATGGACGAAGGACTGGCGGATCGCCCTTAACGGAACTAAATCTGTTCACGTGAATTTCACTTATAGGAAAATTAATGACTTTCCCATTTTTATAAATTTGGCCCGAATACCCTTTGCAAATGAAGCCAAATACCTGGGAATGACACTCGACGCAAGGTTGAAGTGGAATTCGCACGTGAAAATGAAACGTAAAGAACTAGATATCAAATATAGAGAAATGTACTGGCTGATCGGAAAACATTCCCACCTCAGTACCGAGAACAAACTGCTTTTATACAAGCAAGTGCTAAAGCCGGTGTGGACCTACGGTATACAACTTTGGGGTTGTACCAAGGAAACAAATGCCAATATTTTACAAACCTTTCAAAATAAAGTGCTAAGAGAAATTGTCCAAGCACCGTGGTATGCTAGAAACGACGATATCCACAGGGATCTCGGAATTCCGACAATCGAAGCTGAAACTAGAAGCTTCGCGTGAAAACATAGAAACCGACTAATCGGACATGTTAATAATATAGTCCTACTTATTTTGGATGAGAGCAATTTATTGCGCCGACTACAAAGAACAAAACCTTTCGACTTGGCGAGATAAGGATTAACCGCGTCTAAATTGTGGAACATGCAGGATCTTTCATTGGAAAGTAACCTGCCAAACGTTTATATTTCGTGATAGAAAAATTGCTTGATAAGTAGTATAACTTAGTTGCAGTATCTAACAAATTTATATCGAAGGGTGGTGTTTTTGGTCAGTAAGAATCTGACACTACTATGGACATTGAAATATATATTTGAGACATCCATATCTAATCCTATTTAATAAAAAACACATGAATAAAATCATAAATGAAACCAAATTCACAGCAGCAAATTCGACCACACCATATCTTTGATGACATGCTCTGCCTTAATCACACATAGGCGTTCAACTCGGGACGCGTTTAAAAAGGCATTATGGGAAAACCACACGCAATTTATCTTACATAGGTAGCCGCATGTGGTGGTGCTGCTGAAAAGTATTGCCGACTCTTTTCATTATATGCAATCGTAGGTAAGGGTTGAAATCAATCCTTCTGAGCTGCTTTTACTTATTGAACCATTTTTTTCAGGCTTTGCTTTGTACTAGTAGCAGTTGCATATGTGTAGAGAGTGTCCCTACTCATTATTAGATATACTCTGACGAAAACATGCTGTGCCGTGGTTTTCTTTCCCTTTTTTTCCTTTATGGGCGTGTGTGTTTGACTCCTCTCTGTTCAATACACGGTTTCTTATGCAAAAAATAACTCGATTTTCTTCGGGTTATTTTTTGGTGAATTTTGTATGTGTCGCTACGCTGCTCGCTCGGCTGCTGTGTCAAGTGTTTTGAGTGGGTCAGGTGGAGGTAGGTTTCTGTTTCAATTTAATTATTTGAAAAAATAACACGCTTTTCTCCGACTTATTGGTGAATTTTGTATTGTTTAGTATATACATGTTTCCACTGCTTTGTTAAGCAGGTATTTGTTAGGCGTGTTTTTTAACCTTTATAGACTAAACATGTTTCAGGAACATGTTTTCAATGTAAAATTCAACAAAACCTTAGCGTATTGTTGTGAAGCTAATTAGAACAAAATCAAATCAAGAACAGTGAAAAGTGTGAAAAGTTTGTTCATAAAACCCTTACATTAGTTCTGAAGGTTAAGGAATTGCGTTATTTTCAATTAAAGGTAATTCATTTCTAATTATTGTTAGCTGAAACTGGCATTATTAAGTGTAGATTGTTGCTTAACTGATTTTCTGCTGGAGGAAGGAAATGATTTTAGTAAGCTGAATTGCCTTGAAAAATTCAATGAACCGCACACCTACAATCATCAAAATACGTGACAACATATATAAAAACAAGAATCAACTGATAATTCTCTGGGTACCAGGACATTCCGGCATAAAAGGGAATGATTTAGCAGACCAGGCAGCTAAATATGCCTTCGAAGAACCCAACATCACAACGCTTCCACCTTCGAAGAAAGACTTTGTTAAACTTATAAATTCCCACTGGGCAAACAGAAGAAAACAGGAATGGAACTCTCACGTTCACCACTATTCTACCATCAATCCGACGGCCGATCCAACTACGCTCCCGGCATGCACAACACCGGACATGAACAGATGTTTCTTGCGACTACGACTCGGACACACCCAGCTATCTCCTCAACAAGGAAAATCGACCAATTTGCCATCTTTGCCAATCCAGTCACGTTCTTTCTATTAAACACCTTGTATCCGAATGTCCTATAGTAAATAATCTTTGTATAAAACTATTAAACAAAAAATTAATTGATCTCTTAAGTTCAAAATCCGCCGACAACATTAAAAATATATACAAAATATTGACAAAACTTAATATCGAATCCGCTATCTAGTTAGGTATATCCTGGGGCGGTCGGGGGTTGACGGACTTGCGAATTGATAGATATGAATTCGCGAACCCATCAATCCCAGATCGCCCCATAAAAAAATATCACACCGTATCCTAGGTTTAATTTCCAGCCGAAAGCCCTGGTAGCTAGTGCTGTTGAAAATGTAAATTTATTTATTTTGGAATAAAATAATAATAATAAAAAAAAAATATATAGAGATAGGACGCTCTACTCCTTCTATGAAAATAGATTATACACGCAAGGATAGTTTCGTTTCTAATTTTAATCAATCTTTGCACCAAAAATATACTTGGTTGACTGGTAGTTGTAAACTGAATAAAATGTTTTGTTTTCCGTGTTTTCTTTTTTCTAATTTTTCTAATATTTTTGTTTTCTACTTAATACTCTTCCGAATTTTTTGCTAAGACCGATGTTCTATTTAATTTAATACAAAATATACAAACGGATGTTACAGTTACTAAGCGAGAAATCGAGTGTTTTGAGTGTCTTGGCTTTGCTCTGAGTTCCTTAATAAATTTGAATCGATATTTGAAAGCGTTAACGATTGTTCTGAACCTCCACGAAAACCTCGATTATTCGACACGACATTGATTTAAAAACTCACTACAAGCTCCTTATTGTAGAAAGGACAATATTTTATGCCAACTAAAGACAAGATATAAATCTTTCACGGAATGAATATTCTTGGATTTACTGGAAAAATCGAAATATGTATGAACGTTTTGCACTTTTAAATCCAGATGAAAAAATATCTTTTCTGATGAAGTTTTTTCCTAGAATTTTCGATTTAAAACGAACTGAAAGTTTTGTATACAACTTGTTCACTTCGACAGCTTAACGTTCCAGCCCTTCATAAACAATTGAGAAGTGAACATTTCCGCAAATTTTAAATTAAAGTGGTCTATTTTTAACACTTCCGATAACCGTTGCATCCGTGTAGAGATCTTTTTCAGCTCCAAAAAGAATACATACATATTTAAGAAACTCTCAACGAGAAAACATGCTCTCCGATTTGGCACTTATATCGATAGAAAAGCACCTGACTTTTATGAGAGTTCTTGCAGAATATATTAAAACATTTCGTAGAAAAGCCCTTGAATACAAAAAAGAAAAGTTTTTGGTAATACTCACTTTTACTGTTTTTAATTTAAATACATATCATCAATAGTATCTATTTTTAACTTTATTATATAAATAGTTCTTATACCTTTTATTAATTGATATTTTTTGTATATACAGGGTTTTTCAATAGGGACGCTACAAAAGTAGAGGGACAGGGACAGCAAACGACGCCATATTTCTTGCCGCTCGTTTGACATTTCTCTTCAGTAAGGTTTGTCATTTCATGATGGAAAGATATACGAGTGGCCTCAACGTTAGGAGCGCTACGTCCAATTTATGGTCGTCATAATCGTCCTAGCAGATCAACAATTGAGCATCTAGTGGAAAATTTTGAATCCACAGTACAAAATGTTCCCGTGCCAGTGAGACAAAGAAGTGCCCGTAGTGTCGAGAATATTGCTGCCGCTGAGGCTTCAGTTGAAGAAAGCCCAAATGTGTCTCTCACACGTCGTTCTCAAGCGTTGGACATCTCTGTGACGTCGTTGTGGCGAATTCGAACTTCGTACGAATATCGAACGTGAAATTGCAGCAGTATCGGCCGATTTATGCTTGAAAACCGTCGAAAATTGGGTTCAGCGTCTGGACTTCTGCAAGCGTGCCCGTGGTGGCCATGCAAAAGAAATCGAGTTCCATACATAATGGCATCGAACGTACTTTCACAGAAGAATTTCATTGATATCCAAAACCGTTTTTGATTTATTTAAAAAAAACTTTTGTAGCGCTCTTATTGAAAAACCCTTTATTATACGTGGAATTCTCTAATTTATTTATTTATCTATTTAACAAAAAAAACATTTCTGAAGTTCCTTTCTTTTCTTTATAACATTACTTTAAATTTTCTTTAAGGTATTGCATTTGCATCTGCCAAAAACGGCTTCATTCGAGGCCACTCTTATTATGCGTTATGTTCATTGTAAATTTAAACATTAATGACTTGAAGTATAAAAAATTGGCTTGAATAGCTTTATTTATATGGCGTGTAAAGCTAATCTGCAATACACGATATAATTTCAGGTAGACATTCCTAATTTACGTTTGCGGGTGACTAATTTTTCTTCGACTTACAATTTGAAAATATCCACGCCACGCCAGTGGTAGGCTGAGATAGCAGTGAGTCAAAACCGAATGCAGAAAGAGCCGACAAAAAGTAGTCGACGTCGATTGAGTCTGATAAAATGTTAATATTAATCCCCGAGTAAAATTGTATTTTTACAAGTTTGCAGTTCCAAAAACCCTGAAAACTCTTCAGTAAAGGTTTTTGCTGAACATCTATGGAGTCTATGAACACATATAAAACAATAGCAAATACCAGAAATTTCACAACTAAAACTATTATTATTATTATTATAAATTTATTAATACGTAAGTAAATTACACTATTAATACTTAAATTTTAATTAGCGCTAGCTGCCAGGGCTTTCGGCTAGATTGTAAAATATGTTTAAATAAAATTTTCTAGTTCGATGGCTCGTATGAGTCTATATACATAATTTATGTTGTTTACTGTAATGTTTGTTAGGAGTTCGGATAAATTTGTATTGGAGATTTGGTTACATGTATAAGCAATTTGTTTGCATGAGAAGAGGTGACTAATGGTAAAAGTTTGGTTTTCGTCGCAGAGATGGCAGAGTGTTGGGGCCTCTTTGGTGATTAGGTGTTTGTGTGTGGCGCTGGTATGGAACATCCTCAGTCTTATGTAGATTTTTGTTTTTTTCAGAGGTATGCTTTTCGGGCATATAGCTTTTTCGGCATTTGGGTTGAATCGGGTGTAAAGATGGTTGTAGTTCGGCCAGAGTCTTTTCCTCTTGTATTTCCAGGTAGTGAGCAGGTAATTTTTTAGGTCTTTGTTGTTATGGGCGTAGAAGGTAGTGAGAGGCTCTTTTGTAGCTAATTTAGCTGCGGCATCTGCATTCTCGTTCCCTTCGATGCCGGTGTGTCCTGGGATCCAGACTATTTTTAATGTGCTGGGTTTGGAGATTAATTTGCACCGAATGGATTCGATGATAGAGCTGGAGTTGTTAATGTTTTTTATTGCAGTGATTGAAGAGAGGATGTCGGTAAATATTATGGTTTTTTTGTTGTAGGACATCTCAATCGCTTTAAGGATGACGAAGGCTTCGGCTGTGTAGGTGGATGTGAAAGTTGGTAGAAGGCCTTTCGAGATGGCTAAACTCTTCTCGTCAACTACAGCGAATGATGTTCCATTATCCGTTTTTGAGGCGTCGGTAAAAAGAAGGAGCCATCCGAGTGCCTTGTGTCTTTCTGCAATATCTGAGAAAAGAGATTTGTATACTTTGGTGCAGGTTGATGTTTTCGGGTGGTTGTTTAATTCGGTGTTTGTTGAGTCCTTGGGTAAGTTCCAGGCAGGGAGTGGTGCGCTTGTTCTTGTCTGTAAAGTGATAGGTATGTTGAGCTCTTTCGCGGAGGCACATGCCGCAGCAATTGTTGAAGGATATTTAGGCTCTCTCCTACGTTTTAAAATTTTTTTAGCATCGTCGTGGATTGGTGTCTTTGTCGATCCTTTCCGTTATGTGAGGTAGCCCAGCGTCGGTGAGTAGGTTTCTAATGGGAGTTGTCCGAAAGGCTCGCATGCTGGTTCTGATGGCTGTATGGTATGGTGTTGTGATGAGTTGGATGGATGATTTTGAGGTTTTGCGTATATTGATAGAGCATAGTCGATTTTTGATAAAATAATCGATTTTATAACATTTATCATAGCGTTTACATTACAATTACTATTTTTTGAACAAAGATATTTAACTATATTAACCCTGGCAGTGAGCGCTTTTTTGATAAACATACAATGGTTTCTGAAGTTAAGTTTAGAATCAAATATTATGCCTAGGATTTTAGCGGAGTTGACATTAGTTAAGAAAGTGTTATTTAAGTGCACTTTTAGGTTTTTTTGGCAGCTGTGCTTTCTGCATATGTGCAATATTTCGCATTTCGGGAGAGAAATCTTAGAGCCTGAGTAGTCACCCCATTCGGAAAGGCTCTCAAGTATTTTTGAAAATGTGTGTTCTAGGTCAGGTGTCAGGTCCTTGCATTTTGAAAATACGATTAGGTCGTCTGCGTAAAGCATATGGTCTGTTTTTTTGTGTTTGTCGATTATTTTATTGATTTCGTTGAATGCGATGATGAAAAGGACGACTGATAGAGGCGATCCTTGTGGAATGCCGTTTTCCAGTTTATGGATTGAAGAATAGGTACCGTTCGATTTGATGCGAAAGCGTCTGTTGCTTAGGAATGACTTTATGTATTTAGAAATCTTGGGCCCGACTTTCCAGTCGAGAAGTTGTTTCATGATGACGTGTATGCCGATTCTGTCAAAAGCCTTTTCGAAATCGATCAGCAAGACGGATACGTGGTTCTTTTCTGATAAGGCTGATGAGATGAATTCGTCTAGGTGCAAAAGGGCGTCTGTTGTGCCGCGTCCTTTCATGAATGCAAATTGACGGTTGTCGATTAACTTCTTTTTTTCAAGAAACCAGAACAATCGCCTTGATATTATTTTTTTTTTTTCCAGGATTTTTCCCGTGCAGGGAAGAAGGGAGATAGGGCGGTAGCCTCCCGAACGGTTGGGTGCCAATCGGGCGCGTCCCCAGGTGGTGGATAGGGGTACGCCGCGGTTATCTTCTGCGGTTAACAGGACCATAGCTTCGGTAAAAGTCCTGTCGCGAACCAACCCACAGCAATCATGATGAGTGAAAAACCGCAAGATTTAAACTCTGCATGGGGTAACCAGTTAACTGGAAATCCCCCCGTTGGTTCGCCAGCGGCCTGGGCTAAGGATGTGCAGGCCCAATCACCATTAGCTGTTACAACTGAGATGGTCAACCTTGGTCTCAGTGGAAGGACATTACAGGTAGACACAGAAACGACAGTGTTAGATTCGGGCACTGGTTTCTTCAAAAAAACCGATCACCCTACAGCAATCCACGACAAGACTCTTACAGACGAAGATGAGAATTTGCTTCTCGACCCCTTCGCCAATCTGGGAGTCTCGGATACTGGAAGCATGGCGAGTGTTGCTGACACCGAGATCATAACTTTCGATGTTAGCGACAGTTGCTCTGTTGCTAGTTCCACCCTCTCAAGATTGTCAACTACATCTAGACGCAGTAAAATTGCAAACTGCAGGTTGACCGTCAGGAGACTAGGGACCAAAACATGGGACGAACTGACAGACAGAGAAAGACAACGCCTACACAACGCGCGGGCCTACCTACAGGATTTGCCCTCGCCGGAGAACAAGCCAACTGCTAGTACTCTGGTGGGTGCAGATCGTGCGGTGGGCATGATGGGACCACCCGCTCCTCTGACAAGCCATAGCCAGTCGAGGAGTGGGGTGGTCGCATCCGCCTCTCTTAAAAATGTAGGTTACTCTACAGGAAGGTTGCAGGAGCCGACCGGGGTATCACCAAACTCAGCGTCTTGTTCTCGTATTAAGCCTAATGCTGATCTTGACCTTGCGCGGGGGGAGGAGGTTTCGCGGGAAGTTGATAAGGGGTATCTGGATCTGACCAACATCTCGAGCCATAGCTCATCTTGTGGGAAGGATGCAGATGCCTCTCGTCGACTAGGTGAATGTAGCCTCAACGGTACGATGGACAGTACGACTACGGTTATCACCTTACCAAGGAACCTGAAGCAGCATGATACGGGCTCTCGCAAAGCTCTCAGTGCAGCTGAGGGGACCAAGGTTAAGAAGGTGCTCGCTCCTAGCACGATTGCACGACGACAAAAACGCAATGCAATTAGACTGATCCGACGACTCAACAAAAGACAACCCGAAACCTACACGGCAAGGGAAAAGGAAGCTCTGGATAGAGCCAGAGAAAAACTCAAGGCACAAGGCAAAACAAACATTGACGAAACGGTTACAACACATAACAAAGACAATACGAAACAAACACGAAACTCTTGGAAAATTGCTAGAAGACTGTCCGAGACGAGGAAGGAAAGCCCCCTGCTCTCCACCTGAGTCTCGGGCAGACTTAAGGCTGCTGTGGACGTCTTGGGTGTGGATCCCAACTCCCGACCCGAGACGGCAAGCTGCTCCAAGAGGCTCAGAAACAACCCAGACGACTCTATTTCACCGACCACGACAGAAACAAACAAAAAAGCCAAGACGACGCCTCAAGTTATAAGTACTGGACGTCAAGTTGCCATCGTCGACTACGGCAACCCAGAGCGGAAACTGACTTCAGATCAGTGGAGGCTCTTAGAAATAAGAATCCTCGATGGCGTGAATGACGCTATACTGAAAGGGTTGGGACATATCCCACATTTCGGTCAGCTGACTACCGTTAGAGGTTTCAAGGTTATGACCTGTGAAGATGAATTTACCTTCACATGGCTTAAAGAATTTGTCCAAAGAACAGAAGCTCCATGGCTAAACGCGAACCTTCGTACTATTGAACGAGGGGAGCTCACTCGCTTAGCGCGACCAAAAGGACGATTATTGATACCTGGCCCCTACATCCCGAGAGAGAGGATCGAAAGAAATCTCCAACACCTCAATACTGAGCTTTTTAGCTCTGATTGGGAAGTTGTAGAGATGGGCGAGCACACGAATGCAGGTACAGAGATTGTGGTTATGCTCAGCCACAGGTCGATGCCACTACTGCGCGCCATTAACTTCAAGGTCCGCGTCGGGATTACGCGATGTAAGATACGACCAATTGGAGTGTCGGCAGTTGGTGACACAAGAAGAGAGGCTGGTCAAATAAAGCATGCTGAAGATAGTGCAAATAAACCTGCACCACAGTAAGGCTGCAAGCGCCAACCTTGTCTACCTCATGGGGGATAGACAAATAGACATCGCCCTCATACAGGAACCCTGGGTAACAGGTGGCAAAATAAGAGGGCTGCATTCGAGAGATTTGGTACTTTACACCACCACACAGGTAAAGACAGATTGTAGAAATAGAACCTGTATAGTAGCTAGGAAAAATATTAACCTTCTTCTACTATCCACTTACAGTGATACAGACCAGACAGTCGTCAAATATGAGCGTAGAGGGCTTCCCCCACTTATATTTTCAGCCATCTACATGCCATATAATGCAACCACTGGACCACCTCCAAATCTAACCCACTCACTCGTGCAAAAAGCTAAACAAGAGAGATGGGACATTGTGATGGGCTGCGATGCCAATGCTCATCACACGCACTGGGGTAGTACGGACGCAAACTTACGGGGTGAGTTACTTTTTGAGTTTATTATCTCTAACAACCTAGTTGTGGCGAATAGGGGTAATGAACCAACTTTTGTGATTAGGAATAGGCAGGAGGTCTTAGATATCACTCTTGCCGGTAACTCTACCACCCTTGAAATTAAACAGTGGAAGGTATCGAAGGACGAAACGTTCTCCGACCACAAACTGATAGAATTCCTCATAGAAACCAACAAAGAACCTCTAAAACAATATAGGAACCCCAGAAACACTAACTGGGATCTCTTTTGTGAAAAAACAAGGGTCTCGGCTGCAGTTCTACCGCACGATAGCATACACTGCCCCGCAGACATAGATAGGGTAGCCACTGAATTGTCTGACATTCTTGGCGATTCCTATAAATCAGCATGTCCCCTTAAGACAATGAAAAATAGAAAGACACCTCCGTGGTGGTCTAAGGAGCTATCAGGTATTAGAAAAGAAACTCGCAGACTTTTCAATGCTGCTAGAAGAACAAATCTGGACTGTGACTGGGCAAATTACAAATCCAGTCAAAGAAAATTTAAAGCTGAAACACAAAGGGCCAAACGCTGTTCATGGCAATCCTTCTGTAGTGATATAGAAAGCACAACAGAATCAGCCAGACTACGTAAAGTTCTCTCTAAGGACCCAACCATATTTGGTTCCTTAAAGAATTCTAATGGCGGTTGGACAGAATCATGTGCAGACACGATACAGCTTCTGATGAGTACTCACTTTCCGGGCTGTACAGTCTTCGATTGCGCATCCGCTCAGAACGCAGAAAATGGTACGGTTATGACCGTACCTCAAGAAATAATCACGGTTGAGAGAATTCAATGGGCAATAAGCTCCTTCTCACCCTATAAATCGCCGGGTATCGACGGCATCTTTCCAATGATGCTTCAAAAATCCGTGCACAGTATATCGAACATCTTATTGAATCTCTTCATAAGCAGCCTTAAGTACGGATACGTACCTAGAATATGGCGCGAGGTCAAGGTGGTTTTTATCCCCAAGGCCGGTAAGCCAAGCCATACAAATGCTAAGGACTTTAGACCTATCAGTCTGTCCTCTTTCGTACTTAAAACCCTCGAAAGACTCATTGAGATTCATATTCGTAGCAGGTTGAGTACCAGAGACATATCTCCGGCACAACATGCTTATACGAAAGGAAAAAGCGTTGAAACAGCGCTTCACAGCGTTGTTGGTACAATTGAGAAGTCACTCAGAGTTAAAGAATTCACACTTGCTGCTTTCCTAGACATTGAAGGAGCCTTCAACAATGTCAAAACGGAAGCAGTGTGTGGGGCATTAAGAAAACTAAAGGTAGACGAAACACTTATTCACTGGATTAGATCCATGCTTAAAAACCGATACATAAACTCAGAGCTGGGCGATGTACAAATTAAGGCTATCGCCTCAAGAGGTACACCGCAGGGGGGGGTTCTCTCCCCACTACTCTGGGTATTGGTAATGAACGACATCTTAGTTAAACTTAGATACAGCGGAGTTAAGGCTGTTGCATACGCCGATGATGTGGTGCTACTAGCAACAGGAAAATTCCTCCCAACCATCAGTGAGCAACTTGAAGGGGCTTTGAAAGCACTAAACAACTGGACCAAACACTGTGGACTTGCGGTCAATCCACAGAAAACTGAACTGGTACTGTTCACCAATAAGAGATCTACTCCGCTATTTAAACTCCCATCTATTGAGGGAACTACCCTTAGGATCTCTGACAGTGCCAGATACCTAGGGCTAGTGCTAGACAGAAAACTAAACTGGGGACTTAATGTTAAAGAACGGGCAAGAAAGGCGCAAATAGCCTTTTATACTTGCAACAGAATATTTGGGAAAACCTGGGGACCCAGCCCTAAAATTATCCTCTGGCTATATACAGCGGTGGTTAGACCCATTCTTACCTATGGTAGTTTGGTCTGGTGGCATGCCGCCTGTAAGACCACGAATCTAAAGTTAATGACGAAAGTACAAAGAATGGCCTGCATTGGTTCAACAGGAGCGATACGCACCTCACCAACAGCGGGACTAGAAACCATTCTGTATCTTCTTCCCTTAGACCTATTCGTGCAGGAGTCCGCAGCAAAAAGTGCCCTGAGACTATCACAGTCTCAAAGTTGGAAATCCGACCAAACAGGCCATGCGCAGATTTTAAATAAATACATGAGTAAAGTAGAAAACACAGATTACCTGATACCTTATCTAGACTTTGATAAACCATTCTCCTGTTATTTTCCTAGTAGAGAAGAATGGAAAGCAGATCAGGTGCTCAAAGATAAAACCATCTCCGTCTACACGGATGGCTCTAAAATGGATATAGGGGTAGGAGCGGGTATCTTTTCGGAGACGCTCAAATTATCCATATCAATCAGACTTCCAAACTTTGGCAGTGTTTTCCAAGCGGAGGTTCTGGCAGTAACAATAGCCGCTCGTGAAACCGCATTGAAGGTGATACCGCGAGACGATATCACATTTTTCATTGACAGCCAAGCGGCAATAAAAGCAATTTCTGCCACTGAAATAAAATCGAAGCTTGTACGTTGCTGTCGCGAAGAGCTACGGGTTCTTGGCGCACAGCACAAAGTAAAACTATGCTGGGTTCCTGGACACCATGGTGTACCGGGTAATGAAAAAGCTGATGCACTTGCTAGGGCGGGATCGGCTTTAGGCATAGACCAAGCCGACCCTTCAATTCACATCTCACTATGCGCCATCAAGCAAAAAATAGAGAGTAGAACGCTTATCAGAGCAAACGACAGGTGGAAAACCCTCAACTCTTGTATAAACACAAGAAAGATGTGGCCAATTTACGACAAAAACAAAACGGATAAGATATTAATGAAGGACAGAAACTCTCTGTCCAAGCTGGTAGGCATAATAACCGGGCACAATATGCTTCGGCACCATGCCAGCAAACTAGGTCTTAATGTTAGTGATCTCTGTAGAGGATGCGGTGACGAGGAAGTCCACGAGGATACACCCCACTTCCTCTGTCATTGCCTAGGTCTCTACCACATAAGGCATAAAACTCTGGGTAGACATTTCTTCCAGGACATAGAAGAACTCTCCGGATTCCCGGTAAAGGACATCTGCAGCTTTATTAAAGCTACGGGTTGGTTTGACAATCCTTAATCGCCGTCATCCAAACGAATAAGGAAACAACACTTATGGGCATCACAATGGATCTGTATTGATCTAAGTGTGGCGCCAGATGGGCATCCCTCGGCGTCAACCCACTAACCTAACCTAACCTAGGGCGGTAGCCTGAAACGTTAGAGCTGTCTTTATTGGGTTTCGGTAAGGGGACAATGTTGGCCGATTTCCACGCTTGTGGGATTGTAAAGGGTGATTTTTTAGCTGGTTTGGTTTTGGCAACACTGGTTTTGACAGCTGACGTGTGTTTAGTACCTTGTGTCACTGTCAAACAGCTTCAGTTTGGTTTGCAATTTAACCATGGATCGTCTTACAAATGAACAACGCTTGCAAATTATTGAATTTTGAATCAAAATTCGTGCTCGGTTCGAAATGTTCATCGCGCGCTGCTTCCATTTTATGATCGACCTTCTGAGCAGTCTATTCGGAAGATTGTGACCAAATTTCGCACCAAATTTACTTTGTTGGACATTAAACCACCAACACGTTTACGTACTGTGCGTAGTGAAGAAAATATTGCGGCCGTATCAGCTAGTGTGACAGAAGACCGCGAAATGTCGATTCGGCGCCGTTCCCAGCAGTTAGGCCTTTGTTACAGCACTTTTTTTTGCCCGAAATGGAAGTTCTTGACTTGCATGATATGTGGTTTCAACAAGACGGTGCCACATGCCACACAGCACGCGAAACAATGGCGCAATTGCGAGGCGAGTTTGGTGAACAGTTAATTTCACGTTTCGGGCCGGTCAATTGGCCGCCTAGATCGTGCGATTTGACACCATTAGATTATTTTTTGTGGGGGTATGTCAAGGCTAATGTCTATAGGGACAAGCCCGCTTCGATTGGCGCACTGGAAGCCAACATCCATGCATTCATTCGTGAGATACCGGCCGATATGTGTGAAAGAGTATGCCAAAATTGGACTCAGCGGATGGGCTACCTGAGACGCAGCCGCGGTCAACATTTGCATGAAATTATCTTTAAACATTAAATTGCAAGGTTCAAACTATCGATTCAAATAAATATTTCATTCATTTTTTCGAATTTTTTGTGTTTTTTTTTTTAAAAAAGTTCTCAACCTCTTAAAAAATCACCCTTTACCAGTGCTCAGGATATTATTAAATAAGTCAAGTAGTTTTATTTTTAGGGCTAGGGGGCTATTTTTTAACATTTGATATGATATGCGATCAAATCCCGGGGTGTTTCCCTTGACTGACGCTAAGGAACTTTCTAGCTCTGCCATGTTTATGGGGCCTTCGATATGAACGGCGGAAGGATGGGTTGTGTATGTTGGTGTTTGGCTTGTTTGTATAGAGAGTTTGCCGTAGATGAATTTTCGGTTGAAATTCGAATCGTTTCCGGACTGTTCCCAAGTTTTTGCAAAATGCTGTGTAATGGGCAAGTTATGGTCTTTGCTTGGGTCTTGATTGCTTTTATTGAACGAGGGGTATAATTCCCTATGAGGGTCTTTATGTCGGCCCATAATTTTTTGGATGTGGAGTTTGGGCTGATGTTGGTGGTAAAGTTCTCAAAGCAAGTTGATTTTGTTGCTTTCACGGTCTTACGAAATTTGGCATTTTCCTTACGGTAAACGATAAGGTTGTAGTCAATCTTTCTTGAACTGTTGCCAGGCTTTTAGTTTTATTTCGCGAAGGTTTTTTATTTCATTGTTCTACCAGGGAACAGTATTGTGGCGTATTTTATTGGTAGACTGAGGGATAGCTCTGTTAGCGGCGGATCTTATATATTTTTGGATTGAGGCAGCTTCTTTGTTGATGTTGTGGGAGGGTTGTGTCTGATGGATTTGGTTTGAAATTAAGGACTGAAATAGTTTCCAGTTGGCTTTGTTTAACAAGAACGTTGGTTGAGGTTGAGGTCTGGTATTGTTTGTGCTATTGCAAAGTGAGATTGTTGTGGTTATCGGGAAGTGGTCGCTGCCATGGAGGTCATCCAAAACGGCCCACTCGGAGTTGGGGATGAGAGCTGGCGTAATAATTGTGAGGTCGACGTGGGTAAAGGTTTTGTGAGTAGAAAAGTGGGTGGGCTGGCTATCGTTTAACAGTGCTAGGCCTGAGTTCGTAATGAACTGTTCAACTAGTTTGCCCCGGCTACTGCAAGTGTTCGAGCCCCAGGAAGGGCTCCATGAGTTGAAGTCACCTGTTAAGAGAATGGGCGTTCTGATATCGTTTATGATTGTATCGAGGTCATTGCATGAGAACTGTTGGTCTGGGGGAATATAAATGGAAATTACTGTAATTTTTATGCAAAGGTCGATTTGCACTGCTATTGATGAAATGTTGGAGTTAATATTCAGGAATTTGTGAGGGATGGATTTATGCACGAGGAGACAGGTTCCTTGTTTTGCAGAAGTATTTGAACTGAGGTTGTGGAAGTAAGAAGAGTATTGTTTGGGCGGCGAAGGTTGAAAGTTATGTTTGATGTGCGTTTCCTGTAGGGAAATTATGGATGGCTTGAGGTCATTAATAAGCAATTGCAGCTCATGGCAATTGTTAAAATAGCCTTTAAGGTTCCATTGGAGTACCTTGAGTGCTGATTTGGTTGGTTGAATTGGCTTTTGCACAGTATAATCTGGGTTATACTGTGAAGAGATTGGGTTGGGTAAAGTTGAAGGATAAATGCAACGACTCTGCTGTTCAGATGTTGAAGCATCTAGGCTCCCGGAGGAGCCCGGATGACACAATCCCTGAACAGCAGAGTCGGTATGTTAAGTGTTGCTATTTTCGTTCGAAGTATTCGTTCGTCTCTAAGAGAGATCGAGTTACTGTGGAAATAGGGGAGTGAGTAAGTGTTGTTTTTGTTTGAGTGTTTGAGTTTTGAAGAGAGGATACGACTGGTGTGTGGGAGTCGTTATTATCAATTGGGAAGTTTTGGGTTGGGGGTGTATAGGGAACGGTTATGGTTTTATTAGATTGGATCGTTGGGTTGGTAGTGATTGAATAGTGTGATGAGATTTTATGTGTGTTCGTTGAAATCTTGCTTGATAGTATAATTTTGTTTAGGCGTAGGGAGTGCTGGAGTGTTGTTATTTTGGTTGAATGTTGGTGCTAGTGTGGTTTTGTTGATGGGGAGGGGGTTTGAAATGGAGGGGAGGTCGGGGGGAGGTGTTTTATTTTGCGTTATCGAGTTGCTTGTTGTTGACATGGTTTGGGTGGCTTCTGTTGCGGTTTTTGCAATAGCAGAGTATGTAGTGGGAAGGGTGGATGTGGGGTTTTGTTCTTTGTATATTTTCTTTGCCTCTGTCATGCTACACTTCTTAATTGTTTTTATTTTCAAAGTTTCCTTGGCTTGTAGATATCGTAGGCATTTTTTTGATGAGGATGGGTGCTGTTCGTTACAGTTTGCACATAGTACTCGTGTACATTGGTTGGGGGAGTGGGGGGGTAAGTTACAGGTGTCGCATGAGGGATTGCTTTTGCACCACTTTGAGGTGCGGCCTAGAAGTTGGCAGTTGCGACATCTCATTGGATTCGGGAAATACTCTTCTACTTTGTGGTTGTTCCAACCTACTTGGACTGAGCTGGGGGGTCTTAACCGGTCAAATGTAAGCAGCACCAAGCCTGTAGGGCGTTGTGTTTCTTTTTCTAGAACATTTATGAGGCACGGGACATAGATTGTTCCTTTGGAGGAATTGAGGTTATCGTGCAGTCTCACCACAATCGGGCAGAGGTTTGACAGCATTTTTTTCGAAAGGAATAATTCGGCAATTTTTTGGGATTTGACCAAAATAAGCAGGTTTCCATCGCGAAGGGGGGATATGGAATCGTAGGCCGTACTGATGCCGTCAATCGCTTTCTTTAAAAGAAAAACGCTGAAAGATGAAAGCGGCTTCTCTGCGTTTGCTGAGGCGATAGTAATGAATCTATGGTTTTTGGCGTTGGTTTATGGGAAAGCTTTTTCTATTTCACCTAAACTGTGATTAATTTTTTTTCGTTTTTTATTATTGGGCTCCGCAGGTGGGTCTTCACTGAGCCCACTAAAGCGGTTGCCCAAGAGCACACGTGGCCCGGAGGCCATTACACATAGATTGATTGACACTTGTTTTGTTTTGTTTTAAGCACTTATCGAACAAAGGGGGGAGAAAACGAAAGTAGCGGCTAGCGAAGTAGCGGGAAATACACCAACGAAATAACTTTCGCACTCTTGGCATAACACGAAACGATGTCAGCTGCGGTAGTTTCATCTCCCATTGCAGTAAACAAAGCGTTGACTCTTTCATTTACATTCGGAGTATTAACATCAGGAAGACCTACAATATCAGCAACGCACTGTTTCTGTGGACAGTGTTGATGTTGTTGGTGCTGAAGGAGTGATGTTGCTGCAGTTACTTGTTAGAGGTCGATTAAACAATGAACTCTTCGATGTTACGGTGTTAGAAAGAGCATTAACAGGAGAATCAATAATTGATTTCCTACAGAGAGTAACACAAGTAGGGCTTTTATAACTCTGATTGCTCTTAACCTTCATCTCATCCTCAAAAAAAATTACGTTGTCTACCCTTGTGTGTAGTTTTCTACACATATGGGATTTAAGTGTGTTTTCCATATATTTGATTTTTTTTTTGGTTAAAATCAACCAAACAAATTGTCTTTATAATTTTATTCTAAAGAAACAAGTGAAAATAAATTCAAATTAGTTTTCTTGTATGCATTTCATACAAATATTTCGAGTATGTTGGTTTTAACAATCAGCTTTTGTGCAAAAACAACGAATTGGCTCATATAATATATTATTTTTGGTGGAGTTTTCTTCATTGTAAACGTGACATCTTGTACTGCCTTTTATTTGTAGTAGGACGCTTCGTCATCGTTTTGATGGATTTAATGAAGATGATGAAGATGATGCAGAAGTATACTCTAAAGATTGTGCTGGTAAACTTTCTCCTGAAACTTTTACAAGGAAAGATGCTGATAATGCCGGCCTTCTTCTTCTAGCTGCCATATGTGGTTTAGCAAGTGAATTATTAGTTCACTTTCCTTCGTATTGCTATTTTTTTGTGTTGATTGCCAATCCAAGTTCACTTCCTTGAAAATAATTAATGAATTCATATCAGAAATATCAACCATATTTTGCAAATACAGCCATTGGTCATCCATTTATTTTTCTTTTACAGCTGTTGCAAGGAACCATTTTGGCAACTGTAGCTACATCGCCTAGGTATGTACATAGGTAATTGTGAATCGAATGAAAAAAAAAAATATTGACTTGAAATTTGAAATGGCAGTGTATATGAACAATCCTTTTGTTTTATTGTAATACTCTGTTATTCAGTTTTCACCAGATCCAATTTCAACAGTTATGCATTGTACTTTGCAATACAGTACACTTGTTTTTTCTTTCAATGTACGAAACAAGTGCTATGTTGTCAGTGGTGTGCTTGCAACATATTCGAAACGATTAGTTTGAAAACCTTACCGTATTTAGCTTGTGAATACACATTAGAATCTTTAAAAAAATTATACTTCCAATGTGTGGTGGGAAGAAAAATAAAGAAGCCACTTTGATATTCAAGACGAAGTGAAATCATATTTTCCATCTTTCAAAACAAGCAATGTATCCATATTTTCACCTTCAACAACTGATGTATTTTTCATTTGATTCACTCGCTACCTTTGTTACATTAGAATCTCTAACATCTGAATATACATAGTAAGTCATCGTTATCATAAACATTTTCTTCTGGCACAAATTCGTCATCTCTGACTCCAGAAATATCACTATCATCACCATAACTTTCATTCAAACATGCTTCCATTTCCAACTATCTTGGGCCCGACATAGTTCTTTTTTATAACTATTGAATTCGCAATATATATTCGAACATTGTTCACTTGCGAAAAGATTCAATGCAAATGAAATTTTATATCAAATGCACTAAGTTACCATATGTGTAGAAATCTACACAAGAAGGTAGACAACGTAATTTCAGCAATAACAACCGTCATGAACATTTTTTTCATGGGGAAAAACATTTTTTTATTGTAATATAAGGTTGTTAACAAAGTCAGAAAATTCCAGAAGTTATCAATTAGTGGTTTTTGAAAAAAGTAAGAAAAAAGGTTGTTTTTGTGTAGTTTTCTACACAAGGATGAGATGAAGGTTAACATAAAACTCAATCTCTTTTTTTGTTAATTTTGGCGCACTTTGCGTGGTTGCAATAAGCACACTGAATTTTAAGTTCATTTCTTTCAACGTTTAAAGAACAACAGCCGCACTTCATAATGATGCACTTTATAATTGGTAGTTTAAAAATCAAATATTATAGAGTTGAAGTTAGAAACTTAAAGAAATGATAATTTTTTGACTTTTTAAGGAGAGCTTTCTTAATGCGTGTATCCCCATCAACACAGAAAAAAAACTGTTCCAAACATGCACCGGATTTCGGCAAGGAGATGCGCTGTCATGTGACTTCTTCAAGCTTGTGCTGCAACAGATAGTGCGCAGGGCAGGTGTAAACACGGAAGGCACTATCTTTCACAAATCTGTCCAGCTACTGGAATACACGGACGACATCGACATCATCGGTCGCTCCCAGCGCGACGTGTTAGAGGCTTTTACGGCAATTTAAGAACAGACGAAACGAGTAGACCTTTAAAACCAAACCAAGTACATGTTGTCAACAAACAAAGAAATATCTGTCCACCGCCTAGGACAAAACGTCACTGTTGGCAACAGTAACTTCGAAGTGGTTAAGGAGTTTACCTACCTCGGAGTAAACAACAACTCCACGAATAACACCTTAGTGGAGATTCGACGAAGATTTACCCTAGGAAACCGCTGCTACTTCGGTTTGGCAAAGCAAATGGGTTTAAAACTCCTAACTCGGAAGACGAAATGCATGCTTTACAAAACATTGATCTTGCCAGTTCTGCTGTATGAACCCGAGTGTTGGACGATAAGCAGGAAAGCAGAGCAGATTTTGAATACTTTCGAGAGAAAAATTCTTCGTCGGATATTCGGTCCCGTATGCGAGGAGGGCGAATGGAGGAGAAGATATAACCGCGAACTCTATGAGCTGTACAAAGATGTGGATGTAGTCTCGGCCACATCGAGCGAATGGACAACAATGCTCCAGCAAAGAGGATCTACGAATCACAGGCCCCAGGTTCGAGACGACAAGGAAGACCGAATTTCCGGTTTAAGGACCAAGCTACCACGAATGCCAGTGCGCTTGGTCTAGACAACTGGAAGCAGCGTGCCGTGCCCGGGATCGAAGAGAGTGGAAGGCTGCCGTGTCTCAGGCAAAGACTCTTCACGGGTCGGAAACCCGTTAAGTAAGTAAGTATATAAAACAAAAATGGCTTACATAAGAAGACCGCACATAACTTCAGAACGAATCGTCCGATGTTAGCTGTCTTTTTCTTTGTTGCATTCGTCTCCGCTCAGGGAAACGTTTTACGGCGACAAGCGATGATCAAGCGAAGTTCAGCGTGATTTTAAACAACGCACCGAAGCGAATGAACAGATTCGAGCACATGTGTCGCGAATTCGTGAAGGACGAACTCAGGAGGAACGAGGCGCACGCGCAGCTGTGTTTTCCCCTATAAATAACGAAGAATTATTTGCTATACTGAAATTAATGAATAGTAAAAAAGATCCCTTTTTCATGTCAGTACAACTGTTAATCGACCACTTCAATATTTTGGGTCCAACTATGGTCAATATTATTAACCTTTCGCTACAAAACGGCGAATTCCCCCAAAGTTGGAAGAAATCATTTGCTAGACCAATACCGAAAGTGAATGGAACAATCAAAGCAGAGGAATTTCGTCCAGCAAACATGCTAATGTTGTTAGAAAAAGTTCTAGAAAAAGTAGTGTATACACAATTAAGAAAGTTCGTGGAGGAGCACAACATAATTATACCAAACCAATCGGGTTTTAGAGAGAAACATTCATGTGAAACAGCCTTGAACTTAGTTTTGAGTGAGTGGAGATGTTTCATAGATTCTAAACAAAAAATTTTAGCTGTTTTTATAGATCTACAAAGAGCTTTTGAAACAGTGAACAGGGCAAAGAGTTGCAATGGTTTATGTCATACCTTAGCAACAGACGACAATGCACAATTTTTAACAACGTGACATCAGATGACATTGAAGTAAAAATAGGCGTCCCACAGGGATCTGTTTTGGGAACACTTTTGTTCATTTTATATATTAATGATATGAACAGAGTGGTCAAATTCTCCACTTTACGTTTATTCGCGGATGATGCTTTGTTGTACATTTACGGAACAAATAACAGATTGTGTGAACAGAATATATTGCAGGACCTTTCATCATTAAGTATGTGGCTTAAAATGAATAGGCTAAAATTAAATACAAAAAAGACAAAGTGTATGGTTTTGAAAAGTGAACTCAGTGACAATTTAGCAATAGATGGTGAAATAATTGAAATCGTTAGTGAGATAAAGTGCTTAGGAGTGATAATCGACAATGAACTTAAATTTAAATCTCATGTGGATTATTTGTGTAAGACAGTGTCGAAAAAAATCGGATTTTTTAATAGAATTAGAAATAAGTTGGACTTTATGAGTAGTATACAAGTGTTCAATGTAATAATAAAGCCTTATTTCGAATACTGCTCAACCATTCTAATCCAATGTAATAGACAGGATATAGAGAGATTACAAACCGTGCAATGCGATATATTTTAAAATGTGGGCGATTGACCCCAATCGCTTTGATGCTAGGGGCATTAAGATGGATAAATATCAGACAGCGTTTATGGTTCAATGTATTGGTCTTTGTCTTCAAATTAAAAAATCGGATGCTACCGCGATATCTAACGGAAAACATTCGATTTGTTGAAGACGTACAGCCATACAATCTGAGAAATAACCGCGACTTCAGACTGGAGCGACATCGTACAGTGGGAGGTCAAAACACAGTAATGTACAAGGGGCTATTTATGTTCAATAGTTTGCCGGCAGAATTTAAACATAGTCAAAATATTTATGAATTTAAACGATTATTATTAGAGTATGTAAGAAATAACGACATGTGATAGTTATACATATTTAAATTTTTAGATGTTTTAACGTTTTCTTTGTTAACCTGTATTGAGTTTTTTTTAATGGCTGCTCAAGCCAAATAAATAAAGAGTGAATACGCAAGGGCGTGGAACTTGGACTGCGCCCCAACAGAGTATAATCCGCTGGTAGTAAATCTGAATGCCAGGGATATGTAATATCCGGAAGAAATGACTATTCCGAGATAGTTGTGTAACTCTATATACGATAAGAAAAAATCTGTTGAACGACTGAGACAGCAGCGCAATGGCGGTCTGCATCGTCAAGTCGAATCAAACGCCAATCGGTAAGTGAGAAAAAGTGCGGTGAATGCCCAATTACATCGCGCTGCTTTCCAATATGACTGCACGATTCACTACGATTGGTAAATTATGAATTTGATCACAATACCCATATGAATATCTAAATCTTACTGCAGACTCAGAGTAAATGATTCGATGAATTGCGCGAAAAAGTCTAATATAAATAGCTCGGATATAAAGACAGCAATCAAAAATTCTACGCTCAATAGATAACACAGAGTTTGAATGATTTGAAAGAATAATTTGTTCTTATATTTCATTTGCATACATCAACCTTAAAAAAAATACAATTTTCTTCCCCAATTGTTCAGCGAAATAAAATGTTATGCGAAAACAAGGATTTTTATTACAAGCGTTATATTAACTTCACTTTTGTGGGGGAGGAATCTGGGAAACGATTTTACACCCACTTCCAGATCATCCTGAAATTTTGCACACGTATATAGTCGCGGAGACAATACAATATGGGCTATTTGATGACGTTGTAAATCCAATATGGCGGACTCTTTTTTAACTTTTCTATTTCTGTGAGGTCCAAATCTGGGAATCGATTTTGCACCCACTTCCAGATATCCGATTATGCTGAAATTTTGCATGTCCGGTGACAACTCAATATAGTAAATTTGTAGATCTCATAAATCTAATATGGTGGACACCCCAAGATTGTGGATTAGCATTATCTTCACGACCTCCTTAATATGGGTGATATTGGTAACTCGGACAAAAAAAATATTATTGTTCTTTTTAGTTCATTAAAGTTTGTTTTTAAAAATAATTTCAGTCACCGACTTAAGGCTTGTACACACCGGCGCGATAGCGATAGCGATTGCGATTGCGATTGCGATTGCGATAGCGATAAACAACAAAACACACCAGCGCGATAGCGATAGATAGCGATTGAAGTTTTGTCAGTTTTATTTATGTTGTTTTTTTTTACTTTTTAAAACATTTTCACTATCCATTTGCAGTATTTACTTACATTCTAGAAAAAAAATCGTCAAATCCAATTAAAAAACTACCAAAACTAACATTTTATAATAATAAAAATTACAAAATATTACGCGATAGAACGATAGAATGCTAGATGCAGCGATAGAAACGTTCAATCGCAGTATATCGCTACATTATCGCACTCGGTGTGAATGAACAAACTTGAATACACGTGTTGCAATAGATCGCTATCGCTATCGCAATCCCAATCGCTATCGCGGCGATGTGTGTGAGCCTTAACTCTCGAGCCGATAACATTGTTCCTCAGTTCAATTGGTGTCTAATTTCTCCCGCCTAGTGCGCGAACCGGTATACCCCATTAAAACCAACACTTTTTTTGTTCTTTTGTTCTCTTTTCTTCCTAATACCTCGGTGTGTGCGCGTGGGTGTGCCCATTGTAGTGCAGTGCAGAATAGCCCCCGGGCCAAAGCAGAAAGGTGGTCGTTTCGAGATTCTCGATCCCGACCCCGACCCCGATATCCAACCACAAAAAAAAAAAAAATATAACCCAATACCCCTAAATATGTTCCCAGATCTTCCATCACATTCCAGTGCAAAAAATTCACGATTCATTTTAATATCTCCAAAAAACCGCAGACCTTTTCTTAAAAGCTAAAGATCTCTCTGGAATATGTCCAGTTACGGTGAAACTGCACGATCGCCTTAATCAATCCAAAGGAATAGTCTATGCTCCCTGCGTCATTAACGTATCCGAAACGGAAATAATCACCGAAATGAAACCGCAGGGCGTTACGGAGATTTATAAATTTTTAAAGAAAGGCGATGATGGAAAGCAAAAACCAACAGGCCTCATGCTCTTCACATTTGACCTTTACCAAATTCCTAAATCAGTAGATATCGGTTTCTACACTGCCAAAGTAACTGAATATATACCAAACCCTATGCGCTGCCGTAATTGCCAACTCCTCGGCCATACAATCAAACGCTGCAACAGCAGCACTGTGTGCGAATCGTGCAACCTCCCTCCCCACATACCAGAACCATGTACCCGTATCATGCGTGCAAACTGTTCCCTTCCCACCCATCATCCTCAAAAGCATGCCCGACATACAAACACGCAAAAGAGATTATTACAATCGAAACGCAAAAAAATTTCAGAGGCAAAGCGAATTTACAGTCAACAGAACACGTTTCATACCCTACCACTAACGGACACATTTGCTGAGACGACAAAAAAAAATGCAAACGCACAAGTCCAAAAGAATAACATTCAAGCCCCCCACTCCACTTGCCAAACAAACGCAAAAATAGCACCACTAAGCACAAATAATCAGACAGAAAACCCCAACACAGAATCAAAAACCACAAACATAAATAAGCCCCTACTCACACAATTAATCTCAAAAAATAACGCACTCAGTACCCATACACACCTGGGCACTGAACTTACAATTGCATCGTCAAACACAAACCTACCTTCCAATCAACTCAAAATAAATTCAGACAAGAAGAACCAACATACTACCACTACCACGTCTTCAATTTCAAACACACCCGTCTCCCAATACTCTCAGTCCATCACAGATTCATCAGAACTCCTTTCCAATACCAATACCCAATCTACATTTACTCCAAATATAAAAAACAACTCAAAGCCCCATTCTGTGCCCACACGCACGCCTATACCCACCGCACGTTCACCTATATCAGCTGTTACCCAAGCACTTTTGGAGAACGACGAATATTATATTACCAATAATGCAGAAACGCACAATGTCGACATGCAATGTTGAATCAATCAGGCTCCATTGAGAGCCTGGATGCTTTAACACCAGGGCCGCAGAGTCGAAGCACTGAACAACATATTCCCACCAACCTCTGTACAAAAACAAACCGCAAAACCCAAAAACAACACCAACGCACGCCGAGGCACACTCCTGCCTCAGCAAGCTCCTATTTAAAAATAATGCAATGGAACATTCAAGGTCTCATAAACAACTACGACAAGTTGAACCTTCTTAACAAAGAATACAACTCTGACATTATTACTCTCCAAGAGACTTACTGCGCCTATCAATTCCATGCGGTAGTGCCAAGTGCATATGTTGGCTACTTCAGTATCCTCCCCTGCAATAACACCGCTAAACAAGGGGTCGGCATTGTCATAAAAAAAAAAAACATCCCGCACAAGCAGATACCAATTAGTTCTAACATACTCTCCATAGGAGTTGAAGTTAACATTGGAACTCAAATAACTATTATCGGGATTTACATCCAACCAGACCAAGGTTTCACATACAGGGATCTAGTAAATATTATAGAACAGGTTAATACTCCCTTTATACTAACAGGAGGAAAAATCCCTTACTGCCTTTTCCCAGCCCCCACAAAATACAGCTGCCAAACGTATTGAAAACAAAATTACTTGGTTAGAACTTGAAAGTTGCCTTAGCAAAGTCAAAGGAAAAACTCCTGGCCGAGACAGAATCGCGTATCCCATGGTTAAACATCTCCCCAAAAAAGCTAAAACTAGACTCCTTAACCTATACAACAACATTTTTAATAATGGTTTAATTCCACGAAGCTGGAAAACAGCTGTCATTGTCCCCATCGCTAAACCCAAAAAGGACATCGACATCGTTGATGGCTACCGCCCCATATCCTTGCTACCATGCATGTCAAAGGTTCTAGAAAAAATCATCGCTAATCGCATTCTGTGGTTCGCTGAATTTAAGAAAGTGCTAAGTAGCCACCAAGTTGCATTCAAACCCAAGAGAGGATGCATGGATGTGCTTCTCCATCTGGACTACGTTATTTCCAATGCCCTCTCTGCCCGAAATCACCTCTCGATACTAGCACTCGACTTCGAGAAAGCGTTTGATCGAATAGGTATCCATCTCGTTTTAAAAAAATTTAATCAATGCGGAATTGGTCCCAAAATATTTGAATACATTAAATCCTTTTTAGCTAACAGAAAATTCTCTATAAAAATTAGATCAACTCTTTCTAAAACCGTTCCATTTGATAACGGTATCCCACAAGGATAACCACTCTCGGTAATTTTGTTTATCATTGCCTTCGATGAATTAAAGCTTTATCGTTTCCGAACACAAGGATCTAGATCATTGTATCTATGCAGACGATGTATATATTATTTGTAAATACAATGACCTAGATAAAACCAAAAATTTGTTTTCAAATGTACTGAAGGAAATTGTAGACTGGTCCACTATTTCTGGATCAAAATTGATTTAGAACTTAATAATCCCAAAATTGAAAATATCTTGAATCTCAACATACTTGGATTAATTTTTAACAATAAATACAGTTGGAAACCACATTGCTTAAGCTTAAAAATATCACTAGCAGCAAGACTTATTATAATCAAATATATTTCCTCAAGGAAAAGTAAGGTCCATATCGCCTAGATCTTATTTCCGACATTAATTAGGATCTGAATCTTCTAGGACTTTGGTTTTTTAAACATAAATTGG